>CM044887.1:25636980-26836980 GCA_024500025.1 Syzygium aromaticum | reverse complement strand
ATATAAAGCAGTACTAACCGAGAACTCTGCCCAGTTTAAACTTTTTCTTTCCAGTTGAGATTTGGGACATTGAACAAACTGATTAGTAACACTAACGTTTTTGAGCATGGAGGGAAAGTCTACTCGATTGTGGAGAATCACATGCCTCAAGAGATCGACAATTTTACACTAGAAACTCTAGGCAATTGGAATGTAGATAGAGATTGGAGTCGACCATTCTCGAGCCATCCAAAGGTCTGTCTTCGTGAACCCGCACAGACATAAGCACTGTGCATTGTTTGAATATGAACAACAAAAACCAAACTCCCTTGTCTTTATTTCATGTGGCAGAGAACTCCAGGTACAGGAGACTTAGTTATAACGAGAGTTGATGCAGTAAATCCTTTCATGGAACTCGGTATCATCTCAGGTATTTTTCAAGAAACTTATTAAAGTGAGCTTTATGCTATTTCATTTTCAAAATTTGTAGTATATTGATAGCCTTTTGATTCAAATTCAGCTGATGGGAAGAAATTACTTCATAAAGCTGATCTTAAACTCGACCGATGTGGCCTCTGCCACGAGATTGGGGTCACTCAGAGGTTAGCAATATATATAGTGAATTATTTATGTAATCGTACCAGATATTTGACAAGTACACATCGTGGTTCAGACATCTATATAAGCTTGCAATTATAAATTTAGATTCCGGCTCCGCAGGTACAATATGATCATGGATTTTCCGCTCACGATAGACATAAACCGACTTGTCAGAGGAGGACCGCGAGTTACCCGCTGTCCTTATTAGAACATTCATTTTCTTGCCAATTCCCATTCTTTCGCACAGAGGAAACTAAAACAATGTTTGACTTGTGGCAATATTTTCATTCATCATGTAGATTGATACGATTCAACAAGAAAGAGTATGCAAGGGTTGGGATATTGCCTCGCTACGGTGATGGAAACTCCATGCGATGGGTCGATGTTGAAACAGGCTGCACGTTTCACATTCTGAACTGTTTTGAGGATGGCGATATGGTAAAATTTTCTGGAGTTAAGCATTTTTTTTCCGAGAACTCTCGAAAAGCTATAGACTTATTTCATGAAACTGAATTACAGGTTGTAGTGTGGGCGTGCAGGGCTCTCGAATCAATCATCCCGGGCCCCGATTTTGGGTTGGACAAATTCCAATGGTTCTCTAAGAGACTCAAACCAATTCGATCAAGTGGAGAAAATGTCTATGCGACGACTGAAGAAGAAGAAGAAGGGTCATTTTTTTCTCGTGCATATGAATGGAGATTAAACATGAAAACAGGAGAAGCTAAGGAAAGAAATCTCACAGGGACAAAATATTCGATGGACTTCCCTATGATCAATAGTAACTTCACAGGCCTTAAAAACAGATATGGATACACCCTAGTTGTTGATTCCTTAGCAAGCGCAGTCTCAGGTGACTATAGAATACCATCTTCCTCGAATTTAAACATCTCTTCCGCGAATCGTTCTCGATATCTATCCTGATATGTTATTGTAATGAGTTCAGGCATGCCCACGTCTGGTGGCCTAGCCAAGTTATATCTTGACCAACCGAGAACTGGAATATCCTCGGTAAACAAAGGCTTCTTCCCCCCCTTGATCTTGTCACCTTTTCTTTGATGACAGTAAGGTCATTAACGTGCAATTTATTCTTCTATGCACCAGAAAGAGAACTGGTTCGAAGATGCAATCATGTTGGATTATCATGAACTAGGACAGAACATAATCTGCACTGGTGCTGCATTTGTTCCTAAACAAAATGGATTTGAAGAGGACGATGGCTGGATAATCACTTTTGCTCACAATGAATCAACTGATACCTCTCAAGTACATGAATAACCACAGCACTTATTATCTTCATTGCTGATTTTTTATGTTGCATCTAGATTTAGGCATTTCCGTTACTGAATTGCAGGTATATACAATCGACTGCAAGAATTTTTCTGGTGAGCCAGTTGCCAAGATTACACTGCCCTGCCGAGTTCAATATGGTTTCCACGGAACTTTTATTGCCCAAACAAAGCATATCGATCCGCAGGCATAGTCATTGTACTTTGCACATGTATATGAGAAGTTGCAAATCAATCCAGTTAAATGTTCTATGTACGATGGATGTGAATTTTGCAAGCCTATACATGCATACTTTTGCTCTGGTCTTCTCAGAAGGTCCAAGAAATTCTTGTTTTTTGTTTAGGGGGAAGGTGAAAGTTTGCAATCTTTGTCCCCAGCTATTAAATGAAATGGTATTGGTGGGTGCCAATTATTTTTCATTCTGTCCTCTTAATTATTTCTCTAATTCTGTATGATCGAGAATCTTACCAACTTATAATGAAGGCTGAACTTGGCTTTCACAGTAGAACAGAAACAGACAACAGCAAATGCATTGTAGCTTTTGAATATCGTAAGTGATAGACCTGAAATATTCACAATCAACGAAACATAGTTGACTCTTATCTCGTTGGAAGAAAGAGTTTTGTATAACATGTTTCCTTTTGTTTACTCTTTATCAACTAGACGAAGCATCTTCTAATAGCCTACAATCTCTCAATGAAGCCAAAACAAGACATCACCCAACAAATGTCAACTTCTATCAAAAGGACTGGCCAGCGAAGGCATTTTCAGACTGAAGATGTCATTTTTAAAGATCACCGTAGTTTCCAATTCAATCAAACCATCTCTAATGCACACAATAAAAAAGAAGTTATCCGTTTTCATAGTACCAATGGCTTAAAATCTAATCTCCCTGCTCACACCAGCAATCAACAAAACTAAATAATATTGTTGTGATGTCTTTTTCTAATAGGTACATTGCTGTGATTTCATCATACCTTTAATAAAGTTTTCATAATCGGGTCATGCCTACTCCGACGAGCTTCACAATGTTTGATACAAACGAGTCATGTCATGAGCTCCGATTTATATCCCAATTTTATTTATGGGGAATCCTAACGAAGTCTTAGTTTATATGTGAGCAATTTCAGTTAGCAAGATGTTTTCCCCTACTGATCATTGCCTGCGAAACAGTTTCAGCAGTCACTGTTATATTATACATTAGACAATTGAAATGTATGCAATTGAGATTTAGGAAATCAACAAATCATTATGCAACTAAATCCTAGCTAGACAGAAGTAATTACTGGACTATCTGAAGCAGTTTGAAGATACGTTCAAGGTCGAGTACCAAAAATTCGAAGAGAACATCTTCTGCAGCGGAGCTGCCTTTGGTCCTAAAGAAAATGGATTCGAGTGCTTCCTACAGCGTCTTAAGCTACGCTATGCATTTAATGATTCATTAAGCTAGGAATACAACATCATAATAAGATATGACATGTTAAATGCACCTATATGCGTGGAGCTGGCCAACTCCATGAAAATCTTTAAAGGCTAGACTTTTTAAAGCACGAATGAATCTTGAGAGATTCAGGGCTAAAAGAATGAACTCGATCGAGAACCAATCTTGAATCGGAGATACTCTGTCTAAAGTCTATTGCCTAAGCTTATACAAACAACTAGCGATTCAAGGCTTTATCCATCAACTAGTTAACTAAGTCAGATAGGCTTTCACTAAAAAAGGTTCAACGTGAAAGCTACCTATCTTGATGGAGTGTATTTCCACAGGTACTCTTAGAATTTCTTTGAGTTAAAAATGTTTTGTTGATCCATTAATGTGGGGGATTGTTGTAATTATGGGTTAATGGATCAACATATGTGACCAAAACGAGACATGCCTCTACAGTTCATGTATCTATTAAGTTCATGAATATAGACATGCCTCTTCAGTTCACATGCCACTACAGTTCATGTATCTGTTAAGTTCATGAATCTCTTTAGTTCATGAATATCTTCAACTCATGTATCTCTTGAGTTTATGAATCTTTTGGTTCATGTATCGATTAAGTTCATGAATCTTTTGAGTTCATGTATCTTTTGAGTTCATTTGTCCCTTCAGTTCATGTCCATTCAAACTCTATAAATAGAATCAAACTATTCTTCATTCCAAAGAAGATAGAATATGTGGAGTATAGAGAGTAAGGTAAAAAGTTCTCTTCATATTTTTTCTTTAAGTGTGTCACTTTCAAGACTTGTTCAACAAGGTTTTGTTTTCATAGTGATAATTCAAACGGGTTCAAGATATTCTATTTTGGGAGACATAGTTTGTTAAGTTGCTTAGCACCATTAGCAGGAACTAATTGCCTTAAAGAGATTTGGTTAGCGGTTTAATTTTGTTACATTTTTTATAGCAATTTTGCTAGTCTATATTTGGTTTGCATTGGTGCACTATTCACTTGTTGAGAAGATTCATTCAATATATTTATTCATTGACTTGGTCATTATTAAAGTTGTTATCGCTCTTAGAGTTATTATTTTTCTGGTTACAACAAGCAACGTTTTTTGCCTCTAACACGTTATTTCCAATAAAGTTGCCACAGCATGGAGGAGTCGCAGAATGGAGAAACTAAAAACTACATTGGAGAGAGCTCGCTTATTACCCTCCATTGCTAGAATAGATAAGGATTCTAGGCTGATGCAGGTAATGCGACCTATTAATTAGGAAACAGATCACTATTACATGCAATTGAATGTAGAAGTTTTGAAGAAATGTGGTCAAGTGTGTTTGCTGATTACATTGGACCGAGGGTGTTTGGTTTCCTCGCTTATGCTCGTGTGAGTGAAGGTATGCTGGAGCAAAGGGCATTTTCGTGGGTTATGCATAAGGGGTGAAGGGGTGCATTGAGAAGAGTCAACATGATTTTACGTAAGAACGTCACCTTTGACGACTCTACTCTGTTTATGAGAAGTTAGGGATTAGTTGCCAAAGATGTCGAGACGATGTCCAGACATAGGTGGAGCTACACATGTGGAGCCAAGAGATATTTCGGGTGTGACATACGTATCAGGTTTCCTAGAGTCGCAAGATTCCATAGCGGCTAACAGTTTTGAGGCAAGAGCTGAGTATGAAGCTTCACAATGATCAGCGAAGGCAAATGAATTGGAGTGACAATTGATACTTTTGGGTGTAGGAAGGAAGTGTCGAGCATGGAGATGCAAAGGAAAACTATTGGGATGTTACGGGCGAGTTGGATGAGTCGTATAAGAAAAGTGTCTAAGCGTTTGGACATTCAGTTATGCAATTGTAAGTTCCCCTCTTGTCAACTGTCGTAAATTGCCAATTGGATTGTCGATATGCACTAGGGAAAAGGTGGAGCAGTTGTCCTATGCTTAATGCAGAATTTGACCTATTGCGCTCATTACGTCAAGCCTAACTTTAGAGAGAGCTCGAGAGAGCCCTCAGGAGTAACTGAGAGAGTAAGGTTTCCTTGATTATTGCTTGGGAAGCTTATTCGGTCTAATTGGGCCATGATAAACTTGAATGAGTGCGTGAATCGAGCATTGTATTCTCTTTACCTTGATATAGTGGAATAACTTGTCGGTCTCTCCTCGTAGAGTACGCATGCCTGGCCGAACCACATAAATCTTCAGTGTCAGGTTCAAATTCTGCCTTTATTTCTCGCTTAGATTGTCCAGTTTTGCTTACGCTTCTGCAGTTTTGCGTGACAATATCAACATCGTCAAATAAAATACGTAGCCCAAGAGAAGAATTTCTGAGTTTTAAGAGAAACTTTCCAAGTACAAAAAAGCATATCACGAATACCGATGGGCTTGCCATACAAATAAACGTAATATATTTGAATAATATTTCTTTGGTTCTTTTTGTCATGACTATAGAATTCTATTGCGTAAAGCATAAAATATCTCTACCTTCTGGGCCTACATATACAAAAGGCGAAAATCAGGTGAACTGGTGAAGAAACAAGAGGAAGAAGGGGGGAAAAGATGGCTCTCTCCGCTTTCGCTCTGCAAGTAAACGCATCCAACTGTAGGCATTCCATCTCTCCCAACGTTGAACGCCTCAAAACCTCCATTTATTCTCCAGCTCTGCAGGTACGTTCAGTGAAGCCACATCACATAGTTTCTTCAACTGCGCCACGCCTAGAACTTAAGGTCTATTCCGTTTTAAACATGTACGTCTTACTGCTCTCAATGTCAATGTTCAGAAATTTCGTCCCATTAAACTGAGTCCGTGATCGGGCGAATTAGAGTTATAGATTCAAATCTTGAAGCTTTAACTGATATTCATAAACAATGAATCGAACGGAGATATGATCTGGTGTTCTGACTGAATGGTGCGAATCCATGAGCAGCCATGTTCGAAAGATCCGCAGCGAGCCCCTCTTCGAGTTGATTTTCCAAGTGCAATCAAGATTGCATGCTCGAATGCGTTGGATGCGTTGGTAAGTTTGGTCTTCGAGTTCGTGGACCAACCATTGCTCCCATCTCAGGTAAACTTACCAGAACTGACTTTTTATGACAATATTCATAGCACAGTGAAATTCATATTTTGAAGATCCTGTGAGACGATAATTGTGCAGAGAAATTTCGCTCCAGTCAGTGAATTAGGAGAAGCCATTAAAGTCGACAACATTGAAGGGAAAATCCCGGATGATTTTCCGGTGGGTGTTTACGTTAGAAACGGTAACGACATGCACTGTGCCAAATGTGTCTCGTAGCGAGTGTTTTATCTCATCTTTTTCACACGAGCCAGACATTCACATGATAAGCCTACATAAAAAGGATAAAGGAGGTATGATGTAGTGACCTATGCTTTGCTTTGGAATATTGTAGTTGTCGAATGAGATGCAATTGCTCGAAATTGTCGTACAACAATGCAATATTCAAAACAAAAATAGCCTAATCATAAAAATTAGACCTGGACCTTGGACAATGAAAAAAATAACAAAATAACATTCGTTCTTCGGCTGGATTTATCTAAACTTCCTACGCGATAAACCAAACGAAGGGTTCTGTTTGTATGGGACAAGGATGTGTGTACTGATTGTGAAAGGTAAAATATGATTTGATTTACGATTAATTCCAAAATGTCTGGCTTTCATGGATGCTTTCCATAGTAATGAAATTTTGATTAGTTCATTTCTGCTTTTTGCTGATTGTAGGGCCAAATCCTCTCTTTGGGGGGCTAAAATCAACCAAATCCATATTTGGACGGTCGAGTCACACTTGGATTGATGGAGAAGGAATGCTTCATGCCGTGTACATTGACAAAGATAGTGATGGGAGATGGATTGTCCAATACAACAACAGACATGTCGAAACTGAAACATACAAGCAAGAAAAACAAAGGAACAGACCATCCTTTTTACCTGCCATAGAGGGTGATCCGCCGGCCATTTTGTCAGCTTATCTGCTAAATGTGGTGCTTTCACTGATCTACTTACGTTCCTCTTTCATAATTGGAGTCTTTCTGTTTAAAGGATCATGCATTTAGCTTAATTGTTGACACATGCACAGTCTGATCTTGTTATCTATGTGATTCAGATAGAAGATATGGGCAAATAAGTTCTGCTGTACAGCAAGAGCTGCAGTATATCATGAACATGTCATATGAAGCATTACTAACCGAGAATTTTGCTCACTATAGACTCTTTTTTTCCAGTTGAGATTTGGGACAGTGAACAAACTGATTAGTAATACTAATGTTTTCGAGCATGGAGGGAAATTCTACTCGATTGCAGAAAATCACATGCCTCAAGAGATCGACATTTTTACACTGGAGACTCTAGGCAATTGGAATGTAGATAGAGATTGGAATCGACCATTCACGAGCCATCCAAAGGTCTGTCTTTGTGAACCTGCACAGACATAAAGATTGTGCATCGCCTGCATATGGACAATAAAAAGCGACATCTTTTTTTTTTTCCATGTGGCAGAGAGCTCCAGGTACGGGGGAGTTAGTTATAATGGGGGTTGATGCAGTAAAGCCTTTCATGGAACTCGGTATCATCTCAGGTAATTCTCAAGATATTTATTAAGGTGAGCTGTATGCTGATTTATAGTCAAAATTGGGAGTATCTTGATCGCTTTTTGATTCCAATTCAGCTGATGGGAAGAAATTACTTCATAAAGCTGATCTCAAACTCAACCGGTGCAGCCTCTGCCACGAGATCGGGGTCACTCAGAGGTATATAAGGAGAGATTATTGCATGTAATCTTACCAGGATATGTGACTAGTACACATCACGGTTCCAACATCTATTTAAGCTTGCAATTCTAAATGTGGACACCGGCTCTGCAGGTACAATGTGATCATGGATTTTCCCCTTACGATAGACATAAACCGACTGGTTAGAGGAGGACCGTGAGTTACCTGCTGTCGTTATCAGAACATTCTTCCCAGAAAATTAACTGTTTCTGTTTTCCAATTCACGCTCTTTCATATGGTGAAAGTACTGAAACAATGTTGACTAGTTGCGATGTTTTTCATTCGTTGGGTAGATTGATACAATTCAATAAGAAAGAGTATGCGAGGATTGGGATAATGCCTCACTACGGTGATGGTAACTCGATGCGATGGTTCGACGTTGAAACGAGCTGCATGTTTCACATTCTGAACTGTTTTGAGGATGGCGATGAGGTAACAGATGATCTGGAACTAAGAAACTTTCTTTTTGCGAGGATCATTTCTCGAAAGCAATGGACTTATTCATGAAACTGGATCACAGGTTGTAGTGCGGGGGTGCAGGGCTCTCGAATCGATCATCCCGGGCCCTGATTTTGGGTTGGATAAATTCCAATGGTTCTCTAAGAGACTCAAGCCAATTAGATCAAGTGAAGAAAATGTCACCCCGACAACTGAGGAAGAAGAAGAAGGGTCATTATTTTCGCGTGCATATGAGTGGAGATTAAACATGATAACCGGAGAAGCTGAGGAAAGAAATCTCACAGGGACAAAGTACTCGATGGACTTCCCTATGATCAATAGTAACTTCACAGGCCTTAAAAACAAATATGGATACACCCAAGTTGTAGATTCCCCAGCAAGCTCTATCTCAGGTGACTACAGAATGCCATCTTCCTCCAGATTTACAGGTCTCTTCTGCAATATTATTCTCGATATCTGTTCTGATTTGTTATTGCGATGAGTTCAGGCATGCCCAAGTACGGCGGCCTAGCAAAGCTATATCTTGATGAACCGAGAACTGGAATTTCCTCGGTAACAAAAGGCTTCCCCACCCCCCCTCCCCCTCGCTGATCTTGTCGCCTTTTCTTTGATCACAGTAAGGTCAATTAATGTGCAGTTTGTTCTTCTGCGCACCAGAAAGAGGACCAGTTTGAAGATGCCATTAAGTTGGAGTATCACGAATTTGGAGAGAACATCTTCTGCACTGGTGCTGCATTTGTCCCTAAAGAGAACGGATTCGAAGAGGATGATGGCTGGATAATCACTTTCGTTCACAATGAATCAACTAACACTTCTCAAGTACATGAATAACCGCGGAACTTCTAATCATTACTGATGATCTCTTTTGTGCTGCATCTAGATTGAAGCATTTTCGTTATCGTGTTGCAGGTATATCTAATCGACTGCAAGAATTTTTCTGGCAAGCCCATCGCCAAGATTACTCTACCCTGCCAAGTTCCATATGGTTTCCATGGAGCTTTTATTTCCCAACCAAAGCAGATCGATCTCCAGGCATAGTCAGTATACTTTGCACATAAATATGAGAAGTTGGAAATGAAACCAGTCAAAGGCAGAGAGAGATGAAGTGGTAAGTGCTGCGCTCAGATTTCGGCAACGAAGAAGCAGAGTTTTTGTAGAAGAACAGAGCATTTGCGGTCAAACTATCGCCATTGTGAGATCTTTTTTCAGCTGTGCTCACGTCTTGTAAGCGTTGTTCTTGTTCGGGTCCTGAAGATGCCGGTCACATGTGGCGAGCACTGAGATGCCCATGTCGACGTTAGGTTTCGTAAAAATTTATCTCGAATATATTTAATTTATATGATTCAGAAGCGGTTTTAGATGATAAACCCATTGAATGACAAGCAGAGAAAGCACAAGAATATAGTTGAAATTAGGTTCACAATTGAAGGGATTTAATCACGTAACTTATTCACACTTACTACTATGGATTATGTTTACGAAAGAACTCAATCTTTAGCAGCAGATACCAAATAAAATAGTTTGTCTAACCACTAAAATCATAATCACCCATCAATGATAATGACATCGACCCGAGAAAAACATTGCGGATTACGTGAGGTACGAATGGCTTATCATTTGTATATTCCCAATTGTTTTCATTTTTGCACTAATATATGGCTAATCATAGGACCTGCCACGCATTTGCATCACCTTCAACATGTATTGGTTGGTCCTATGGGGAAACAATCCAACGCAACAAGGTAGTATTTAAACTGATTTTCATGGGAAAAAGACATGATCCTACTGTGTTCTGAGCCGTGATTCATGAAGGGGGACCATATTAATTTCACGAGGCCGATGATTATGGAATCAAGTAGCATTGGAATTTGGAATCTCCAAGAGACGAGGCTTGGAATAATGCATGCATACTGTAATCTTGATCTTCTCAGAAAGTCCAAGAAGTCGTGTCTTTTTGTTGTTGTATCAAGGCTGCACTACCTATTTTCTATTAAGTCAGTTTTCTGATGTCCTGTTTTCTAGGAGTTAATTAGTCGTGATTTTACTTGGTCAGTCCTATTTTGTAAGAGTGTTTAGCTGCATGTTTTCTTTAACTGTTCTGTTAGTTTTTTGCTGGTTTTGTGGACCATGCAAGTTGTTAGTTAGTGGGCAACATGTAGTTAGTGGAAAAGCTTTAGTCTGTATTTAAGTAATTTCAGTTTTCTGAACAAAAGTGAAGTTCCCTTCCAATACATTCTGTCTTGCTGCAAAAATACAGATTTTGCTATTAATTCTCCTTCTGTTCTTTAAAAAAACAACATTGGTATCAGAGCTTTCTTGATCTTAAGGGTTTTGCGAGTGACTGGTGAGATTGATTGAGAGGTGTGTCTGCATCCATAGAAGCCGAAGGCAAAATGGAGACAAGATCGAGTGGTTTTTCAGTAATGGCTCCACCAGTGTTTGATGGAGAAAATTATCAAACCTGGGCAGTGAGAATGCGAGCCTATCTAGAGGGTTGTGATTTTTGGGAAGTTGTGGAACAAGATTATGAAGTTGTTCCCCTTGTTCTCCTTCCTGACAATCCAACCATTAATCAAATCAAGTATCACAAGGAGAGGACAACAAGGAAAGCAAAGGCAAAGTCTTGTTTATATGCTGCTGTCTCACCTGCCATTTTCAGCAGAATTATGGCTTGTGAATCAGCCAAAACTATTTGGGACTTCCTCAAAGCTGAGTAACAAGGAGATTAGAGGATCAGAAGCATGAATGGGCTAAATCTAATCACAGAATTTGAGAGACTATAGATGAAGGAGTCTGAGACAATTAAGCAGTATTTTGATAAGTTGATAAGCATTACAAATCAGGCAAGAGTTCTAGGTACTAACCTCTCTGATAATAGGCTAGTGCAGAAGATTCTTGTCTCTTTGCCTAAAAGGTTTGAGGCAACCATTGTCTCTTTAGAGAATACCAAGGATTTGTCTTAGATCAAGTTGGTGGAAGTGCTAAGTGCTCTACAAGCACAAGAGCAGAGGAGGTTAATGAGGTTGGAAGGAAGTACAGAAGGAGCTTTGCAGGCCAAAGAACAGCAAAATGTAGAAGGGAAAGGCAAGAAGTGGAAAGAGAAGAGAGGGCATGGCAATAGTGGTTCAGAAGTTGATGCAGGAGAGAATAGTGTAGACAACTCCAAGAACAATTGGAGAAGGTATTCCTCATGTCAGCACTGTGGAAAACAAAATCATCCACACTTTAGGTGTTGGAAGAGGCTAGATGTAAGGTGCAGAAAATGTCATAAGCTTGGACACATTGAGAAGTTCTGCAAAGAGAAGGGAGATTAACAGCAAGGTAAGGCATATGCTGCAGTCTAGCAAGAGATAGATCAACTATTTGTTGCCTCTTGTTTTTCCTCTAGTACTCCGTGTGACAATTGGCTTGTTGATAGTGGTTGCACAAACCACATGACAAGTGATGAAAAGCTATTTATAGACCTTGACAAGTCATTGAAGTCAAGAGTGAGGATTGGGAACGGGGAGTACTTAGAAGTGAAAGGTAAAGGGATTGTAGCAATAGAGAGTTGTGCTGGAACTAAGCTAGTTTCGATGTGATGTATGTGCCTAAGATTGAATAGAATTTGCTGAGCGTGGGGCAGTTGGTAGAAAAGGGATTTAAGGTGATATTTGAAGAGGGGAAGTGTTTGATCTTTGACTCCAGTGGTCAGGAGCTGTTCAAGATAAAGATACAACAAAAGAGTTTTTCTCTGAATCCTCTCGAGAAGGAGCAGGTGGCGTTCAAGTGTTGGGCCAGCGATTCAGAGATATGGTACAAGAGGTTGGGCCACTTTCATCACAAAGGCTTGCTGTTCATGCAGAGGAATGAAATGGCAACTGGGTTACCAAGCCTGGAGGAGCAGATCACAAGGTGCAAGGCTTGTTTGTTGGGCAAGCAGATAAGACTTCCCTTCAAGGAATCCACTTGGAGAGCTACAGAGAAGCTATAGCTGATTCATACAGATCTCCGTGGTCCACAAGTGACTCCTTCACTAAATGGCAGCAGGTATTTCATTATTTTCATTGATGATTGTACTAGAATGTGTTGGATTTACTTCATGAAGCAAAAGTCAGAAGTTGCTAAGGTATTTTTGAAGTTTAAGAGATGGGTTGAGAATCAAAGTGGCTGCAAGATTCAGGTTATCAGATCTGATAATAGAACATAATACACTTCACAGAGGTTCAACACTTTCTGTGAAGATGTTGAAATTGAGCATCAGCTTACTGCTCCTTACTCTCCACAACAAAATGGAGTTAGTGAGAGAAAGAATAGAACTATTATGGAGATGACTAGATGTTTGCTGTATGACATGAATCTACCAAAAGAATTTTGGGCAGAAGTAGCAAACACATCAGTTTTTTCTGCTAAATAGACTGCTTACAAGGGTATTGGAGAAGAAGACACCCTTTGAAGCTTGGTTTGGTGTCGAGCCAATTCTAAGAAATTTGAAGGTGTTTGGTTGTCTATGTTTTTCTCATATTCTGCAAGTCAAGAGAGACAAACTGGGAGAGAAAGCTAAACCCGGGATTTTTGTTGGCTACAGTTTAGTGTCAAAAGCGTATAGGATCTATCAACCATAGTCAGGTAAGGTGATCACTAGCAAGGATGTTCAGTTCCTAGAAGATGAGCAATGGGACTGGACAGATGAGTCACAAGGCAAGCACAAGGAGGTCTCACTGGAACATGACGAGCTGGTGGATGATGTTCCAGTTAGAGGTACCATATCTCTGACTGATATATATCAAAGGTTCAGTGTGGCTATTTTGGAACTTGCAGGTTATGAGGAAGCTAAAAGTAATCAGAGGTGGATGAATAAAGTGAAGGAAGAGTTGGCTATGATGGAAAAGAACCAGACATGGGAGCTAGTGGAGAGGCCTGAAGACAGGAAGGTGATTGGAGTAAAATGGGTTTTCATGACCAAACTCATTCCTAATGGCTCAGTGAATAAGCATAAGGCCGGGTTGGTGGTGAAGGGATATGCACAAGTTTGGGGAGTTGATTTCTCAGAAACCTTTGCTCCTATGGCAAGACTGGATACAATTAGAATGAGTCTTGCTTTGAAAGCTTAACAAGGATAGAATGTGCATTAGTTAGATATGAAATCTGCATTTTTGAATGGAGTGTTGCAGGAGGAGATTTATGTTGAGCAGTCATAAGACTTTGTTACATCAGGCCAAGAGGAGAAAGTTTACTTGCTAAGAAAGGCTCTCTATGGCTTGAGGCAAGCTCCTAGAGCATGGTACAGTAAGATGGATGAGCACTTACTAGGCCTTGGTTTCAAGAAAAGCCTCAGTGAATCCACTCTATATGTCAAGAAGTTAGTATCTGACTTCGTGGTGGTGTCTCTTTATGTGGATGATATGCTGGTGACAGGAAGTAATAGTGCTCAGATTATTGCATTTAAGTAAGAGATGATGAAGATGTTTGAAATGACTGATCTTGGTGAGATGTCGTATTTTCTGGGGATGGAGGTTAGGCAGACTCAGAATGAAGTTTTTATCTATCAGAAGAAGTACATAAAGGAGATCTTGAAGAGATTCAATATGGAGGAGTGCAAGAGTGCGAGTACTCCAATGGGTTAGAAGGAAAAGCTTCAAAAGAAGGATGAATCAGAACCTGCAGATGAAAGAGTTTATAGAAGTTTGATTGGTTGTCTTATGTATCTCACTGCAACTAGGCCAGACATCATGTTTATTGTAAGTGTCTTGTCTAGGTTCCTTAATTGCGCAAGTGAGTTGCATATGGTAGCTGCAAAGAGGGTGTTGAGGTACTTGAAAGGTACTCTTTCATATGGAATTAAGTTCTGCAAAATTCAGGAGTTTAAGTTGCAGGGGTATTCTGATAGTGACTGGGCAGGATCAGTGGATGATATGAGAAGCACTTCAAGGTATTGCTTTACATTTGGGTCGGCATGTTTTTCCTGGTGTTCAAAGAAGCAGGAAATAGTGGCTCAATCAACTGCAGAAGCTGAGTTCATTGTAGCTACTGCAGCTGTGAATCAAGCATTATGGTTAAAGAAGCTGATGGATGATCTGTATTTGGAGCAAGAAGAAGGCATAAAAGTATTTGTGGATAATCAAGCTACTCTGGCGATTTCACAGAATCCTGTATTTCATGGAAAAACAAAGCATTTTAAGGTCAGGTATTACTTCTTGAGAGAAGTGCAAAAGGCTAGAGAGGTGAAGCTGGTGTACTGTAGTTCATAAAACCAAATTGCAGATATATTCACTAAGTCATTTCATGTTGGTTGATTTGAACTTCTCAGGGCAAAGCTAGGAGTGTGCAGCACTTGATCCAGGAGGAGAGTATTGTTGTATCAAGGCTGCACTATCTATTTTTTATTAAGTCAGTTTTCTGATGTCCTGTTTTCTAGGAGTTAATTAGTCGTGATTTTACTTGGTTAGTCCTATTTTGTATGAGTGTTTAGCTGCATGTTTTCTTTAACTGTTCTGTTAGTTTGTTGCTGGTTTTGTGGACCAAGCAAGTTGTTAGTTAGTGGACAACGTGTAGTTAGTGGAAAAGCTTTAGTTTGTATTTAAGTAATTTCAGTTTTCTGAACAAAAGTGAAGTTCCCTTCCAATACATTATGTTTTGCTGCAAAAATACAGATTTTGCTGTTAATACTCCTTCTGTTCTTTAAAAAAACAACACTTTTTGTATAGGGGTAGGTGATGTATAAAACTTAATTGGCGCATTTGTGGGTGATGCTCTTAAGTATTGCTCTGGTTATCTGTTGTCGCGACCTCCCGTAAGTTTAGGTGTCAACATCTGCATGCTCGAGAATCTTACCAATTTATAATGAAGTGTTAAGTAGGCTTTCACTATAGAACAGAAAGAAACATCAACATATGCATTGTTGCTTTTGGATACCATATCAAGTGTTAGAGCTGAAGTATTCGCAATCGACGAAAGCAAAGCGCCGGCTCGGCTACGCCGCGCACGGGAATTTCCCGTTCTTTAAACGCTCAGTTTCTTGTCGTGGTGACAAGAAGGTACCTTGTAGTTGTGGATGAAACAAAGTTGACTCTATCACGTTGTAAAAATGAGAACTCTTTGTCAGCTAAAAGAAGCATCTTCCAATAGCCAACAATCTCTCAATAAACCCAAAATAAGATCTCACCTGACAAATGATAACTAATATCAACTCGACCAGCCAGCTAAGGCATTCGCAGACGGAAGAGGGCATCTTCACGGATCGCCAGAGTTTCGAATTCAATCAATTTATGTCTAACACACCAAAAAGAAGATGGAAAAAACAAGTTATGTGTTTTCTTATTCTAAAGACTTCAGAATATAAGTCCCCTGCTCACACCAACAATCAACAAGACTTAAATTATAATTTTGTGATGTTACTCTTTATAAAGTATATTGCTGTAAAGTTATCATCCCTAGAATAAATAGGAAGGCAATGATCGAAAAGCAAATAGGAAGGAAGATCAAGTGACTAACATAGGTTTGGAGTTATGTCTGGTAGAGTTTGATTAGTTTTGCGTAGAATGGCATGGTGAGACATCACATTTGCAATAATCGGGCTCAAAAAATAAAATAAAAAAATGGGAGGCCAAAAGCCTAAATATTTCTTCAGCAAGGCCTCAGTCACCTCCTCCGCCCAAGAAGTCTTCTTCTTCCTCTTATAGCACCATTCATGAGTTAGAGAAGGGAGAGAGAGAAAATGGAGAAGACACCAGAAAGAGAGAAAGAAGAGAGGCGTTTCCTTGTATGTATGCTCCGGAGGTCCCAACAAGCCAGATTAACTCCGTTTCGTAGTGCTCGGCAATGATTCGTAGCCTTTATTCATTTAACTCGGCAATGATTCGTAGCCTTAATTCATTTATTCGAAGAAATTTTGGTAGTTAAGTTGTAATCCAGAGTTATTCAAATTCGAAGCTACTGGGTTCAATCTAGGAATTGTTTAACTGCAAAATTATGTAATAATGAAATTTAGGATGTCATGGAGCTGTGGGATTTTACAGAAGTCAATTTGGAGTTACAATTTGAATGGGGTAAATTACTATGTTTGCCATTGGTTTTGGCCATCTTTTGGGTTGGTGATGTTTAGGGTTTTTTATTACTTTGAAAGAGCTTTCTTTTGACCATAAGCTTGCTGGAATTGGAGTATGATAGAGAGAGATATGATTCGACCAAATTCCATGCTCGAGCTCGCCCATTACAGCTAACAACAATAAATGGTTTGTTTTAGGCGAGCTTTTTGTTGGCACATCGGAGTCATTTTGTCACTGAATAGGCTTAGTTGGTCGAGTTTTAGTCAAGGTAGTTATCTACTTGATTTTGATAGCCATTTCTCACTTAATTGATAGGATGTCGATTTGTCGGCTCGAAGTAATTTTTGCTGTTTGATTGCATTATCAGGTGCATAGTGCTTATTTTTTCATTGTTTATGTAAACTCAGATTTTGAAAGTGAGAGGGATTAAATATATAGTTATGAAAGGAATTGCATGGTATGATTTTGTAAAAACAAAAAATTAATGTTTAGAGCATATTTGTTGAAAGTTGGATTGATCGTTTACTACGATTTTGGTTATCTGAATTGGTATAGTAAAGTATCCTTTTAAAATAGTTTGAGCTGATTATTTGTGAATGGCTTGAGAAATTTCTTATGAAAGAAATTGTAAAAGGTTATGTGTATTGCTTTATGAGCCCAGTTTATGAAGTGCATTAAGCTTGATGAATTGATTTATGGAATGTTTTATATTTTGGGTTGTAAAATCGATTCACAAAATGAATTCTGGATTGACTTTGTGGGTTATTGGAAGATGATGTTAGTGGTTTGATGGTCATTGTTGTTATGTTATGAACCCGTTAAGGGATTGTGAGTATGCATACTATTTTCAAAACAAACTTTTGGGCCAAGCCACCCATTGAGTAGTTGGGACTTAGCTAATGGGGGATCTGTGTGGCCCTTGTCACGGGACTTTAAGTGTGACAATTGTTTAATGAAATGGACAATTATTGTTTGATTTGATATTGCTGATTGAATGAATATTTCTGATGCATATAAAGCTTTGTTGAATGGTTATAACTCATTTTTCATATCTAACGTATATTATGACTGCGTTTGGTTGGACTTTTAGGGAAAGTCTTTGGAAAAATGCAAAGGACTTTAAGTTAAAGGGGTTTTTCAAAATGCAAATTGTATTTGTTAAATTGTAAAGCAACTTTAGGTAAAATTGTGTTTGGAAAAATTATTCTTGCAAAGAACTTTTAGTTTTTTTTTTTTATAAAAAAAAACTCAAACCCTTCGTCGGAGTTAGCAAAGGGTAGGTACTCATTAACGGCCTAGATCTGGCACCGACGATTGTCGTTTGACATCAAACGACCTAAGGTACCCTCCAACGACCACCAACAAGGGCTGCTTAGGGTCGAGTGACCCCCAATGAGGGTTATGCAACCTAGGCGAAGGTTGCCTGGGGTCGCGCTACCCTTGCGACCCCTCATGGAGGTTGCTTGACCCCGGCGAGGGCTGTTTGGGTTATGTGAACCCAAGCAGCCCCTTGCCGAGGTTAAGTGACCCTTGTAACCCCTCGCAGATGTCGCGCAATCCCTAAGGATCATCTGGGCAACGCGACCTCAGGTGACCCTCACTTGGGTCGCCTGGCGCCTCTTCGAGGTTGTGTGACCTCTAGGTGAGGGCTGTTTGGGTCACGCAGCCCCTCGCAGAGGTTGAGTGACCCAGGTGATGATCTCTGGGTCACGTGACAAAACCGGCTTGTCATCGTGCCCACGTGTGATCACACTAGCCAAGCTTAGCAGGGAAGATGATGAATAATCATAAATGAGGGCAAAACCGAAAAATCAAAAAATCGATGAGGGTAGTTTTGGAAGAATTTTTTTTTACTAACCTAGGAGCATTGCATGCTGAGAAAGCTGAAAACCCAAGGCAGCTTAGAACCTACCTCGGGCTTTCAGCCTTCCCTCTGATTTTTGTTGACTGGGCTTTTTAAAATTGTTCCCCAACACCCACATTATGGCTCCCAAAGTGTGACATTCCGAAATTCTACAAATTGGAATTTATAAAATAGCTGAGTTTTATGAAATGTGCTCATAGTAAATTCTCATCCGGAACTGATCATTCTTAGGATGTTAACCATCAGGGAAAGGCTAATAGGGGAATTAAATTCGCATGACTAAAGAAAATTCGATCATGAATTCATTTTCGACTATTAGATCGTTGAAGTGATAATTTGAGCCACTGTTGGCCGATCCAATGATAGTTAGGGGTCAGTTCGCCACTGTCACAGTAGTGGATCGCGGGTGGTTCTGCTGGACCACGAAATGACTTGACAAATGATCCTGAACTTATACCAAATGATTGTACCCCTCGGATCAAGTGATTGATCTTCACGATTTTAATGACAATTGAGGTCATCACGTACCGAACGAACTTGTATATGACTCGATGCAGTATCGGTCATGAGTCGATTCTACAAATTTCTCTAGCAAGCCCCCCGTTAGTTTGAGAAACACTCGAGTTGCGTTTAATAAAATTTAATTATTGAATTTAGCCCAATTTGGACATCGGAAAATTAAGAAGTCACGACGGAATGTTAGGACGACGTTGCAGGGGACACGTGCGAATTTTGGGTGCGCTCAAATCCTTCAGAAAAATTCGATTTGGGCAAGAAACGGAGAAAGTGACCAAAATACCCCTAAGAATTATAAAATGGAAAGCTTTAAGGGTAAATGACATTTTAGTAATTTTGCTCCAAATTTTTTATCGGACATTTTTACCCTTGGATTTTTGGAAAATTACAAGAATACCCATGGATATTTTTCGTCAAGAATCAATCTCGGCCATCGGTTCAAGATAGGATCAAATCTGGACCGTCGGATCAAAATTTTGAGAAAAAGGGCATTTTGGTCATTTCCACTTTTGGCCTAAGGAGCACTATTTGAGTCAAGACCCCATTTCTCTCTCTCCTCACTCACTCTCATCTCTCGGTCTCATCCCTCCCTCACTCTCCCGATTCCTCCCTCCACCATGAAGCCCCACGCCGGACCGCCGTTTGTCCGCCGCTCACTGCCGCCGTATGCCAGTCACCGCCTCGCCGTCCACGCCGCCCTCATGCCACCACCACCAGTCTCATCGCCGTTCCTCTCTCTCCCTCTCTTCCCGTGAGGCCGCGACTCACGGCCAAGGCAGCCACGCCGCCGCTGCACGTCGCCGAGCCTCGCCGCCGTCCTCGCCGTTCCCGATTAAGTGCCGCCGTTTTTCATTCTAGCCAATTTAGTCTAGAACTCGGTAAGTCGCATTCTAAACCCGATTTAGGGCATTGAGTATCGAAGGATGATTATTTTGGGGTAAATTCGGGTTTATGCGGGTGTGAATTTGGGTGAAATAAGATCGGAATATTGTGGCGGGCCTTAGGAATTAACTTTTGAATTTTTGGAGGAAAACTAGAGGGTGATAATGGGCTGTGAATCACTGTTCATAGAGCAGTGATGGGTTGATCGGGACTCAAGTTGGATTTTTAGAATCGGTAATTAATTGTGAGAAAATGTCGTGAAGAGTCGGAAGTGTGATTTTGTGATTTGGAGTGCGGAAATGACTGTTTGCTAGCTATGATGTGCTGTAAGTGGTTGTTTGGCATGTGAATGGTACTGTTAGGTCAGTCTTTGAATTTTGTGAAAGTCCTGTGAAAGACTGAAATTGATTTAAAAACGTTTGAGTGCAGAAAAATGCGAATTTGTGCATGAATGCACGTTTGAGGTGTGACAATGTGATTGTGAGCGTAAATGTGTGTGCGAAAATTCATGTGAAGGTGTGTAAGTGTGAAAATGTGATCGGGTCGGGTATCATAAGCTCGGGCAGCGATCACATAAGTCTGTTGCATTTGGCACAGGATGAGGCTTGAAAAAGCAAGAATGAGAATCGGTCCGAGGCACGATCAACTCGGGTGAGACCGAGATTGGACCGAGGCATTATAAGCTCGGGTTCCGATCATGTAGGCCTGTCGCATTTGATGCGGGCTGAGTATTGGGGTCGGGCCTGAGGCGTGTGATGCTCAGGTTGCGATCAAGGCTTGAGGCGTAATGGGTCCGCGGGCCAGAAGTGGTGTGATGAATGGTCGTAGTGTACCTAAGGCATGTACGTTTATGCGGGTCATTGGCGAGTGGTGTGGAAAAGAGGAAATGAGAATGGAATGGATACGTGGGATGAGAATTGTACATGTGTGTGTTTGCACATGGCGTGATTGTGATTGAGTGTGGTGTTCGCATGTTAGAGTTTGGCAATATTAATTGGTGTGCCCATACTGTGGTGATTTCATGTGTGTGAATGTGTGTGTTTGTGTAATTGTTTGGAGGTACGTGATAGCCTAGGTTAGGTTTAGGGGTGTACTTGCTGAGATATAATTTCATAATTGTTTCAACCAAAAATTTTCAGAACCCCGACCTAAGACATGAATCCTCTACCACCGCCACCAGTACGTTTTGGAGTACCAGTGCACACGGAATATGATGTGGCAGAGTTCCTGATAGGTGATGGGATGACCTGAATTAGACATATTACGACCGTGTATGTAGAGGTAGGATTGCTGTTGTGGGAGACCAATGTGTACACAGCTTGGTATTTTAGGGACGCTGATGGGGATGAGTTTGGTTCCGTTAGAGGTTTTGATGTCCCATATGATTTGGTCGAAAGTTGGGACCCGACTGCCATACCCCCGATCGATGGAGAGTTGACCAGTATGGAGGTTAGCTTAGCTCAGTCTGGTTTGCACCTAGCAACTGCCGCATAGGAATCTTCAGGGGCCGAACATGAACCTGAACCTGAAGCGTCGCAAACTGAAGCTGATCCGATGGATATAGATTTAGAACCAATCCCTGAGGAGGAACCAAAATAGGATGTGGGGCCCAAAGTAGAACCCGAGAACGAGCCCAACGAGTCCAAAGAGTTTGTAGGGAAACCGGAGTACATACTTCCCTTTGAGCAGTACCTGGATCTCGATTTCGTGCCTGAGTTCCATTTCCTTGATGTATTAGCTGAGGAAGGTCAGGACAAAGTCCCAGCGGAGTCAGGTGAGATCAATCACCTGATTGTGATTGAGGCAGAGCCGAAGTCATCGGAGAAGCAGATGGTGCAAAAGAGTTCAGAATCAGAGGACGAGGAGTCAGACTCGGAATGGACACCGAGTGTGGATCGTAGGGGGTAAGGTAGAGAAGGAAAAATCATAATGTTGAAGAGTAGCATTTTTTTGGAAATTAGAATACCAGGTCATCGAATCCTTTTTGTTATTGGTGGTTTATAGAAGGGGGTGCACTTGTACATTAAGGTTTGTAATATTGTGAATATGGTGGTTTAAGTTTGAATGAGAAATGAAAATGTATATTCTTCTTATTCTCCCCAGTTTTCAATTGTCCGGGTGTTTTATAGTTTCCGCTATTCAATTAAATCTCTGATGATCAATTGGAGGTCGGTGACAACCAGAGACGTCGCACTTTATCGACCAGCAGTGGGATGTATGCGGGCTCGACGAAGATTCGGGGCGTGACACAAAGTCTCTTAGGAAAGCCTTTCCTGAAGCCCCTTGAGTAAATGTAAGTACCATTTTGCAAAATTTCTTAAGAGTTTTGGAGAGATGATTACATTTCCAAAGGTCTCTAGAGCATTTAGCCGGATGCAGATCTAGAGGTGCTTTGAGCATTTCCGGAATGCAAATACATTTTTTTCCTTTCAACTTTGCCATTGCTAATCTTTCTTAATTCCAAAAAATGTTCTCACCTCATGCGATGTCACCCAAGTGATGGCTGCCTGAGGTCACGCGACCCAGGCAATGCTGCCTAAGGTTGTGTGACCTCAGGCGAGGTTGGCCGGCGGTTGAGTTCAACGGGTAAATGTTTGAGATTTTTATAAAAAAAAAAAACTAGTAAAAGTTCTTTACAAAGTTTAGTTTTGAAAAAGCCCGCAATTCACATTTTCTCAAAGACTTTCCCTAAAAGTGTTCCCTAATGCACCTTGAAGAAATGTTAAGTTACATGAATTTGATCAGCCAGCGAATTGGGGGCATTTGCAACCAGCCAGCGATTGGGGGCATTTGGGGATGGAAGGTGCCATTTTAAAGGATCACCGAAGTTTCCTATTCAACAAAAAAGACAAAAAGGCCATATGTCTTCTTATTACTAAAGGCTTAGAATCTAATCGCCCCTGCTCACACCGACAATTAACAAAACTAAATTATCAATGTAATTTCTTGTAAGTATATTGCTGTGATGTTATTTTATAAAGTGTTCATACATGGGTCATGCCAATTTCGCTGAGTTTTTAACTATGTGCCGTGCAAACAGATCATGTCATGAGCCAGCTAAGTGCAAGTAAATACTAGACTACCTGGAGGCGGTCATCTCTTGTGTCCAAATCTTGAGCTCCTCTATCATCTTATTTTCAAAGGTTAATACCACGAAAACCTCTAAATTAGTACACACAAATTTACCAAAAACTGATTGATAATTACGTATTGACAAAATACCGTCTCAATTCATCCTATTTCATCATATCCGAGATGTGATATGGTTCTAAAGTCCTATGACAAATTTAGCCCAAAATTTTTGACCACCATAAATCTCAAACTGGTGCATTTATAACAAATTTACCTTTTGTTAGTTTCCATTAAACTGATTAATATCAGAAAAAATCATAGACATGTACACATGTAATAAGCAGAGCGCAAAACCCAAAAATTAGTATATCCGTTAACTGCTATGTGTCATTTAACAAAGCAATTTGATAGCAAAATTTAATGAAAACTAATGAAAAGTAAATTTGTAACAAATATACTAGTTTTGGATTTTTTGTGGTCAAAAATTAATTTAAGATAAATTTATTATTGTTATGGCTAGTGCTATCACCTAGAGGGGGGTGATAGGTGATTTTACCAAAATTGTATGATTTAAATGTGCGGAATGAATATAGTCTAGGTCAACAACTTAAATGATTAGTATCATATGGATTTGTATAATAAACTTATATATAAATTATTGTTAGATGATTGTATCTAATGATTAAGACGATGTTTTGATGAACTTGTTTGATAGATGTGTGTATAGTATAATGACAATAATAAATTAAAAGTTTAGGGATAGAGAATACTACACACAGATTTTTATAGTGGTTCGGCTTTATTGAGCATACATCTACTCTTCACACCGGCAGCCCGTTGGTTGTATTTCATTATTGAATCACCAAAAGATTACAAGGGCTGTGCTTCTCAAATGATAGACTACACTATCATGTATACTCTTTACTAAAGTAATTTTCTTTCTAAAAACACAACGTGGAAAACAGTAATTATAAGTATGTAAGATCGAAGCTCTATTCAGACTTCGAAATTCTCGATTCTGGTTCTTGTTCTTGTATGACGTTTGCACTCCTTTTATACTCCTCTACTTCCAATCTATCCGTTGGACAGTCTTTAGAATATTGATTCTCCAAATCAACCCATTGGAGATTCTTCCCAAAATAAGATGCATAGCCGTTAGAAAAAGAACCATTATCTCCAAGTGATTTGTTCGCCCATACAATCAAATCAAGGTTTCCATAAGTGTAGTTCTTCGTATTTGAGGAACGATCTTGTGATTACCAATTTGGATATCAAATTGATTATCCTGTATAAACTTGCCAAAAATAACACATTGAGTCTGACGAGTAATTTTGAGTCTGATGACAAAGTCCTTTCATTGACTAAGTTTTATGACTCAGCATTTACCCGCATCAAATAACTTAAATGTAATTTTGGTCAATAATAAATTGTTTTGTCATTCCTCAAAACTCATTAAGGATTTTGCTCAACAATCTTTCCATTTTTTATGATGACAAAACTATTTATATGTGATGTAAACAATTAGAATATAGTCTATTTAGATGATATAACTTTCAAAGGATATAACATATTGTTAAGCTCTGAAATATAACAGTATATAACAATTCATTTTCTACTACTCCCATACTTCATATCACTTGTATTTACATCCATTTCTCCTCCTTTTTGGCATCAGCAGAAAGGATAAACACCATAAATAATGTGATAAGAGAGCATTATTCAAAGGTGATAGACAAAGTTCACATAATAACCAAAAGTCAAACAACCATTTGACAGTTCTCATAAAGTCAAACACAAAAGTAAGATTAACAATGAGTTTATAAATGATAATTTTGAAATGAATGAGATCAATTTTGCTGATTTTCTAGAGGAACTGAGGGTCCGGTAGGTTCAAATGATGAAGTTCCAAATGGTGCATAAAGGAAAGGTACTTGGACAAGATGGAAACTAGAAATTTGGTTTAATCGTTGCTCAATGTGGGAGGAAAGCTAATGTATTTGGCCTACAATGTTGATACCTGCAATTTGAATATCAGTTCTGACTCGAGCCTTTAAATTGTTGAATTTGGCTGCCATCAAGTTCTTGATTTCCTAAATTCCTTCTTTGAGTTCATTTCGAAGTTCCCGAACTTCATTTTGAACTGCAGCTTGTCTCCATCTTAAATCTGTAATGGTTGCATGGTAGAACATGGAAGAAGAGATGTTGTATCCAGAAGGAGTATGAGTGTTCTGAGCATCAATAGAAATTGCTTCCTTTCCTTTGCCTCTTGGTGAAGCTTTAGATAGACTGTTTTCACAGTCATTGCCTTCAAGAGGACAGTCTACAGAAGGTGATGCTAAAGGAGCTACATCTTTTGCATTCTGATCGTTATCAGCATTTTCTTCTTCAAACTCCTCCTGCATATTATCATATTGAGCATTTTCTTCTTCTTCAAACTCTTCCTGCATGTTGTCATATTGAGCTTCATGATCATGTTCAAACTCCCCCTATCTCTTAGAGGTTTCTTTCTCAGCAGTGGCTATTGTCTCTTACTATTTTTCCATGACTACTTTGTTGATGATATCACCAAGTGAGTTCATCAAGTGGTCTTCCTCTTCTTGTAGTCTCTGAATTTCAGGCTGAGTGGCAACATGTCTATCTGCACGGGTTTTGTACTTGGCATCCTGAATAATTAGCCATTGCATAAACCTTGACTCCTCAAAGCTTTTTTCATCAGCTTGTGATTGTTCAGCAGATTGGTTATCAGAAATTTGCATTTCATCATAATCATTGGCCACGGCTTAAGTTCTTTTGGCTGGTCTGTCAGTTCTGGAGACTATCGACTGCACTTTTCTCTTTCTTACTAAGGGTTCAATTGATTCCTCCTCATCAAAATCATGAAAAATATTGATAGAGCTCTTGTGTTGTGCACTCATCAATTTTGCAAGAATAACGTTGCCCCTCTTATCCTTCCAATTTTCACCATCAAATTTGTATACCATTTTTGTCATAATGAGTTCTTCAACTGCCATAGTTTGAAGAGATTTACCTGTGAGTTTTGTTGGAATGGAAATTTTCAAATACTTAAAGATAGCGGTGATCAAAGCTCCATAAGGGAGTTGACCTTTACTTTTCTTAATTGTTCTATACATTTGAAAGAGAATCATATGTGATAGAGAAATAGGAAAGGAAGTTTGAATAGCCCAAATCAACTTGGCATCCTAGCGAGAGACATCAGTTTTGGAAGATCCTTTGGGTCAGAGACAATTAATGATGATTTTGTACAAGACAATTGAATTTAGAGGAAAAAGAGAGTGAGATATATGAGATATGAAACCTTTTATGAAAGAAGAGTCTCTAGACAGAGATTAATATGCCAAATTTGAAGTAATAGGAATAAGAGAGAATTCTGTATGTTTTACTCCCAGAATGGCAGCGACATCAAAGGCTAATAACTTATAATCTTGTTGAAAGATAGAGAACTCAATTTTAGAAGGAGAAATGAATGACATATTTGAATAAAAGTAGGCTGTAAGTTCTGGGTAGACTTTGTGAGGGAGAGAGCATATTCTTTGAAAATCAAGATCTTCAATCAAACGCTAAATTTTGATAGTGAAATTTTCAAAGAAGCTGAAGTCTACAACTCTATTACTCATTATTCCTCATATTGGAAGAGAGTTGTAAGCAATTTGATGAATTTTGTTTCTAAATAAGCTATCACTTTTTTTGTTATCAGCAGGAATTCCAGAAATGGGCAAAAACTCAGCAAATAGTTTCTCATCATTATCCTCCTTCCTACTATCAATGTTTCTACTTTTCTCCAAAATCTTCCTTTCCTCTTCAACAACGAATTCTTCTTTTTCAATATTCGAAAGTTTTCCTACTTTCTCTTTTCCTTTTCAAGACACTCCTTTCTTGACAGTCACAGGGACTTCCTGTACATTAGAGGATTCTTTTAGAATTATCCCTTTCTCAGCAGCAGGCATTCTTCCAAGCCTTATAGCCTTCTCATATTCCTCCATAACTTCATGCTCAGACAGAAAACCTAAGGTTTTACAAACGGCATTTGCCATACTCTGGTCACTTTGATTTTCTCAAAGTACTCTAAGGATTTTTACCAGTTGTCTTGCCATAACAAAACGATCACGTTCTTGAATAGGTATACGTGGAGATTTCTTACCTGCAAAAGACTCTTGCTCTTAGCCCGAATTAGATATATCGATTTTCTCTGCTTCTCCTCCTTTGTCTACTCTGGTAAAAATTCCCGTGATTACGTCCGATTGTCTAGAACCTTTGACTCTTTTCTTTGACTCAGTGGTCGATTTCGGTGCCATTGAGGATATTTTTAAGTTTCCGAAGTGAAAGATGAGATCTTGACGAGTAAATCGTGGTTTTTGAGATTGTTAAGGTTTCAGAGAATGAAATGAGTGTTCGGAGAAAGAGTGTGAGAGTGAGAGAGAAGATAAAAAGGTTTTAAACCGAGTAGTACCATATATCGGTTTTTATAAAACCTTTTTTGGAAACTGTCAATTGACAGTTATGGAAATTTCGGAAATTATATTCCGAAAATTTTGGAATTGTAATCCTCAAACGATATCAATCAAGACAACTAATATATGAAATATTCAAACAATTACAATATTTAAAATATATGAGATATACATATCTTTTATAAGATGAGTTGCACGCAAAAATCAGACACTTCAAATATATGTTCGAACAAATAGTCATAAGATGCAATGAGAGTTTGTTTTGCATATCTCAATAAAGTGGGTTAATGATATTTAATTTATGTCTAACAAGCTCAAAACTCTTCTTCTATAAAGGTTTTGTAAAAATGCCAGCTAATTGTTGTTTAGTGTCTATAAATTGAACAATTATATCTCCTTTTAAAACATGATCACGGATAAAATGGTGCTTAATATAAATATGCTTAGCTCTGGAATGCAGAATAGGATTCTTGGTCAGATTGATGGCACTGGTATTGTCACACTTGATCTCCATAGTTGAGTTTTTGTCATTGAAGTCTTTCAATTGTTGTTTCATCTAAAGAATTTGAACACAACAACTACCAAGTGAGACATATTCTGCTTCTGCTGTTGAAGAGCTACAGTTTGTTGTTTTTTTGAATACCATGAAACAAGCATGTGTCCTAATAATTGACATGTTCTTGAGGTACTTTTCCTATCTATTTTGCATCCAGCATAGTCAGCATTGGAATATCTAATAAGAATAAAGTTTGATCCTTTAGGACACCACAACCTAAGTGTAGGATTTATGCTAACATATTTGATAATTCTTTTGATTGCAGTAAGATGAGATTCTTTTGGTTCTGATTGAAATCTTGCACACAAATAAACACTAAACAGAATATCTAATCGTGAGGCAGTTAAATATAAGAGAGAACCAATCATGCTTCTGTAAAATTTTTTATCTACTGGTTTTCCTTTTCATCATTGTCTAATTTAATGGAATATGACATTGGAGTATTAGTCTTTTTACAATTTAATAAACCAAACTTTTTCATAATTTCTCTAGCATAGTTTTCTTGACAAAGAAAGGTGCTATTTTTGGTTTGCTTAATCCGTAATCCAAGGAAAAAAGTTAATTCTCCCATCATACTCATTTCAAATTCACTTTGCATCATTTTAGAGAAATTCTTACACAATTTTTCATCTGTAGAACCAAAAATGATATCATCTACATAGATTTGAACAATTAAGATATCTTTACCTTTTCTTTTGATGAATAGGGTAGTGTTTACATTACCTTTTGTGAAACGATTTTGTTCCAGAAAACTGCTCAATCTTTCATTCTAAGCATGTGGTGCTTGTTTGAGACAGTATAATACTTTCTTAAGAGTATACACCTGATCAGACTTTTGAGGATCTTCAAACCTGGAGGTTGTTCTACATATACCTCCTCTTTGATGTAGCAATTTAAGAATGCGTTTTTTACGTCGATCTGAAACAATTTAAAATTGCAGAAACGAGCATAAGCCAATAATATTCTTATTGCTTCTAACCTAGCCACGGGAGCATAGGTTTCATCATAATCTATTCATTTTTCTTGTGAATATCCTTTGGCCACAAGTCTTGCTTTGTTTCTGATGACTCTTCCTTTATCATCCATTTTATTTTGAAATATCCATTTTGTTCCAATAACTGATTGATTTGTGGGTTTAGGAATAAGTTCCCATACTTGATTGATTTGGAATTGTAAAAGCTCCTCTTGCATTGCTTCAATCCAGCTTTCATCTTTCAATGCATCTTCAACTTTCTTTGGTTCATCTTCAGAAATAAGAGTCATTGTATTTGTAACTTCTTTTCCTTTTGCTCTGGTTTTAATTACATCATCTAAATTTTCAATGATAAGGTCCTTGGGATGACTGGATTTTTATTTCCAGTTTCTGTTGAGTCTTTCCTCGATTTCATCATGGAGACTTGATGATTCTTCATTGTCTTGTTGGTTTGATGTTTCTTGAACTTCATCAGATCTTTGATTTTGATGATTTTCACTTGGCGTCAATTCATCAGATGCTATGTTCTGTTCGTCAGATGCTGAAGTGTCACTGTTAGAATCATTTTGTTGGGTCTGAATTGTGTCTTCAAACTTGACATTTAATGATTCATCCACTGTTTGAGTATTTTTATTATATACTCTATAGGCCTTGCTTGTTGTTGAGTACCCACGAAATATTCCTTCATCTAACTTTTCATTAAACTTACCAACACAATCATTAGGATTTTTAAGAATAAAACACTTGCATCCAAAAATCCGAAAATATGAAACATTGGGAATTTTACCTTTAAACAATTCATAAGGAGTCTTTTCAAGAATTTGTTTCAAGAATTTGTCTTGGAAAAATTCTATTTGAAATATGACAAGCCGTTGAAACAGTTTCAACCCAAAAATATGCTGGAGTTTTGTTTTCAAATAGAAAAGTTCTAGTCATTTCTTGTAAAGTTCTATTCTTTCTTTCAACTACTCTATTTTGTTCAGGAGTATAAGGTGAGGAAAAAGTATGTTGAATACCATTTTCATCATAGAAGTATGTAAAATTTTGATTTTCAAATTCTCTTCCATGATCTGATTTAATGCTCGAAATAGTATAACCCTTTTCATTATGTACCTTTTTGGAAAATTTTGAGAAATATTCAAATGTTTCACTTTTATGAGCCAAAAAGAATATCCAAGTATATCTTGAATAATCGTCTATAATATCTAGACAATATTTCTGACCTCCAAGACTTAGAGTTTGAGTTGGTTCAAAAATGTCCATATGAAGCAACTGCAAGGCTCGGTTAGTGCTTACATAATTTATTGATTTGAATGAACTTCTTACCTGCTTACCTTTAGAGCAAGTTGAACATAATTTTGTGCTTTTAAAATTTTGTTCTAGCAATCCTTTGGCAAGTTTCTTGGAAGCTATTTTTGAAATTAATTTGACACTTACATGTCCGAGCTTCCTGTGCCACCGATCAGATTCCTCCTTTAGGAAAACGAGACATTGCAAGTCATCAGACTTTGTGTCTAGTAGGTAGATGTTTCCATGTCTTTGACCCGTAAATGCTTGCATGTTGTCCTTACTTATCCTAGAGTATTTGTTTTCTTGGAAGGTAATTCTGTAACTAATATCACATAATTGACTAATGCTAATTAAATTGAAATTCAAATCTTTAACAAGTGAGACTTCATTGATGATGAGATTGTCGATTCTGATTGTTCATTTGCCTATTATTTTTCCTTTGTTGTTGCCTCCAAAGGATACACTTCCTCCTTTAATTCTTTCTAACTTAATGAATTTTAGAGGAACTCCAGTCATATGTCTTGAATAACCACTGTCAAGGCACTACTTGTTCTTTCTTTTCTTTACTACCTACAAAAGATAAGTAACTCACTTTTTCGTTGGTACCCATACTTTCTTGGGTCCATTTTGGTTAGGATCAGTCATTATCTGAATATCTCTCTGAATAGGTTTCCAAACTTTTGGATAGTTAGTCTTAAAGTGATTTGAATCACTGCAATTTATACATTTTTGTGAAGATTGACCATTGAATTTTACAAACTGTTTTTGAAAATGATTTCTGTAATCAGATTTAGAGGGTCTTTTCTTTAGTCTTTCTTTGACATTCGGAAAAATATTTTTTAATTCAGTATTTTTATCAAAACCCAAACCTGATTTATTATAATAAGGAATTTGAATTGATAAAATATAATGAAGATTTTTAGAACCCATTGAAAATTTCTTAGTTATATTAGAAATGTCATTTTTCATAAGTTCTTTTTCATTAGAGATGCGGTCAAAACTTTCTTTAGAAATTGTTTTTAAATCAGTAATTTCCTTTTTCAGTAAATCATTTTCCTTTTCAAGAAGATCTTTATTTTCCTTGATAAGATTAAACTCTTTTTGCAAGAAATCAATCTTATCCTTTTGCAAAATATCTTGCTGTTTTAAAATATTGTTTTCCTTTTTTAAATATTCAATTGACTCATCAATTTCCTTATTTTGAGTTGCACTTCTTAGAGACATAATTTGCTTCTTCAATATAGAAATCTTTTTAAAAGCAGTTTTGTTACCAAAGACTAATTCATCAATATAATTTGCAATTGCTTCAAGAATATTTGAATTACTTACCTCATTTTCTTCATCAGAACTTGATTCTGAGTGTGATCTTTCCATCAGACAAATATTGGCAAACTCTTGTTCTCTTTCTTCATCCTCTGAATCACTCCATTTTCAGCTTTGAAAGCCTTCTTATATTTTTCATATTTTCCTTTGTTCTTCTTGAGAAGAGGACATTTGGGCTTTTTGTGTCCATTCTTTTTGCAGTGGAAATATATCACATCTTTGTTTTCTTCATTGTCGGCACTATATCTCTTTTGAAAATTTAACTTCTTGGCTTTTGATGGCTCAGAATTCTTGAATCGTTTCTTTGACTTATTCATCCTCACCTTATTTGCCATCTTTCTCAGTCTCTTGACCATTAAAGCCAACTCCTCATCTTCATCTTCATCCGAATCTATATCTGTGTCATCAGAATCAATGTTAGTTTTTAAAGCAATAGACTTTTTACCTTTGGATTCTTCAATTGCTAAGAACTTTTTAGTTTCATAAGATTGAAGAGTTCCTATGAGTTCATCTACTGTGAGTGGTATGATCCCCTAAGTTTCTCGAATAGAGACTTTAATGTTGTTCCATTCTTTTGAAAGAGCTCTCAGCAGCTTGTTCACCTTCATAGGTTCTAGAATGGGATTGTTTTGGAATTCAAGCCCATTTACTATCTCAGTGAATCTGCTTTGCATCACAGAGATTGTTTCATTTGATTTCTGAGTGAAGGATTCATACTACCCAAGGAGAATATTGAGATTTGTTTCCTTGACTCTTTCTGTTCCTTTATGGACAAGCTTGAGACGATCCCAACTTTCTTTGGTAGTTTTGAGATTTGCAATTCGTTTGTATTCAATACATGCTAAACCATTATATATGGCTGTTCTGATCTTTGCATCCAGATGAATTCTTCTAGAAATTTCCTTGGCCAAGAGAGGTAAAGCTTGAGGTCTAATTTGCTCTTTAACTCCTTCAGAAGAAGTTGTCTCATTTTGCCTTTTTGAAGTTTCTAGGGATTTTGTTTCTTTTGGAATGATTCCATGTTCAACGATATCTCATATGTCTTGGTCTATTCCCAAAATGAATGTCTTCATCTTGTTTTCCCAGACACAATATTCAGTTCCATTGAAGTAAGGCGGTCTATTGTTGTGACCCGACTCAGCATTGCTAGCCATTAAGAATCGTTAGCTTAGAAGTAAAATAACACTTTAAAAAAAAAAATAAGCACTAGGCTCTGATACCAATTGTTATGGCTAGTGCTATCACCTAGAGGGGATTAATAGGTAATTTTACCAAAATTGTATGATTTAAACATGCGGAATGAATGTAGTTTGGGTCAATAACTTATATGATCAGTATAAGATGGATTCGTATAATAAACTTGTATATAAATTATTGTCAGATGATTGCATCTGATGATTAAGACGATGTTTTGATGAACTTGTTTAATAGTTATGAGTACAGTATAATGTCAATAATAAATTAAAAGTTTAGGGATAGAGAATACTGCACACAGATCTTTATAGTGGTTCGGCTTTATTGAGTCTACGTTCACTCTCCACGCTGGCAGCCCATTAGCTGTATTTCACCATTGAATCACCAGAAAATTGCAAGAGTTGTGCTTATCAAATGATAGACTACACTATCACATACACTCTTCACTCAAGTAATTTTCTTTCTAAAAACACAACGTGGAAAACAGTAATCACAAGTGTGTAAGATCGAAGCTCTATTCAGACTTCGAAATTCTCGATTCTGGTTCTTATTCTTGTATGACGTTTGCACTCCTTTTATACTCCTCTACTTTCAATCTATCCATTGGCCAGTCTTTAGAATATTGATTCTCCAAATCAACCCATTGGAGATTCTTCCCAAAATAAGATGCATAGCCGTTAGAAAAACAACCATTATCTCCAAGTGATTTGTTCGCCCACACAATCAAATCAAGGTTTCCATAAATGTAGTTTTTCGTATTTGAGGAACGATCTTGTGATTACCAATTTGGATATCAAATTGATTATCCTGTATAAACTTGCCAAAAATAACACTCATTGAGTCTGACGAATAATTTTGAGTCTGATAACGAAGTCTTTTTATCGACTAAGTCTTATGACTCAGCATTTACGTGCATCAAATAACTTAAGTATAATTCTGGTCAGTAATAGATTGTTTTGTCATTTTTCAAAACTTATTAAGGATTTTGCTTAACAATTATAAATGTATCGATTTGAGATTTTTCGGATGTTAATTCCTATTTTCAAATGGTGTCGCATCTCCTGTTCCTCGAATAAGTTGATTTCAAGCCCGTCTTTTCTTTTGTGTCGGCACATCTAACAAAGCAGTTTCGTCAAAGTCATTGGTTTTTTTGACCGGCGGGGGACAGAATAAGTACTCCTTCGCAGAACGAATGGTTGCATGAAGGGCTGACATATGCGCCAAATAGCGCATGAACATAAACATTGTCAATCTTCAACTCCGCAGAAGAGAGCAAAGATGGCTGCTTCTTCACTCATGGCATTTCAAGTGAACTGCTCCGTTCGGAGGTCCTCCAATGCCCTCAGTTTTTTTCACTTCAAGTTTAACCTCTCTACTGCTTTCAAAGTAAAGTCCCTCTCTCTCTCTCTCTCTCTCTCACACACACACACACACACTATGATTTCATCACTTTAGCCACATCTAACTTGAGTTTAGCTTAGTGAACTTATCATACTCAATTCGAATCATGTAGCTCTCAGTGTCGTTGAAGTGCTTAACTAGTCACTCACAAGGAGATATCTTGACAATCTGCCAAACTGACTGCAAATTTTGCAACTTTTGTGAGCAGCCACATGGGAAAGATTTGCAGCAATCTCCTGTTCGAGTTGATATTTCAAAGGTGATCAAGAAGGTGTACGTGAAAATATTGGATGCATTTGTCGACTTGGTGTTTGAGTTCGATGACCAACCATTATTCCCATCTCAGGTTAGCTATTTAGACCCCATTCAGTTTACTAGACGAGGGGAATTCAAGATCACCTTTTTAAAGATATTACATGTGAAGGACCAACTGGGTTCTCATTTATTCCTCTGTTCAATTCATCAGATATGTGCAGAGAAATTTCGCGCCAGTTAGTGAATTGGGAAGAGCCGTTAACATGGGCAACAACATTGAAGGGCATATACCGGATGATTTTCAAGAGGGCGTTTACATTAGAAACGGTCAGGACATGCACAATTCCAATTATATCTTGTTGTAAAATGAATTTTATTTTATGATGTTGCTATAGAAGCTAAAGCATGCACTAGCTTAGGGTAAAAATAGCAGTAGAGAAGCGTCACTGCTTTCTTTTGGTGCTTATTGGTTTTATAGTTGTCGAATGAAACAAAACTGTGAGCGATATGCTACAAATTTGGCCTTGTCATGCAATTTGTTCAGACTCAATGTCATCTACTGACGGGACAAAAGCTTCAACTTTTATGAGCTAATCCTAATATGCCTCGCTTCATGGACGCTGCTCACTTTACGACTGAATTTCCCCTTGAAGTATGAAGTCGTATTTACTTATTTCTTAGTTTCTGTTACCACAATTTCAGGGTCAAAGCCACTATTTGGACTAAAATCAACCAAATCCATGTTTGGACGGTCGAGTCATGCTTGGATCGAAGGAGAAGGAATGCTTCATGCTGTGCACTTGGACAAAGATATTGACGGGATGTGGACTTTCCGATACAACAACATAAATGTCGAAATGGAAACGTACAAGCTAGAAAAACAAAGGGACAAACCATCCTTTCTACCTGCAATTGAAGGCGACTCCTTGGCCGTTTTGTCTGCTCATCTGCTAAATCTGCGCATCCACCGACCTAATCATGTCCATCCTAGCATAATTAAAAATAATAGGCGTAAGTTTGTCTTTTAAGGGAAATATCAGGACATTTCAGGAATGAACTCGGGACCTTTGCATGTAGTTTAGGGGTTTATTTATGTAAATATGCACAGTTTTATTGACACCTAAATTTCGACTCACCATTTAGTTGTAATATGCATAAAAATTAGAGATTAATTTTTAACCCCTAAACAAAATATTTAAATTGCATAACATATAATTTTGATTCATTTTAATTTAATCGCATTTTGCATCGGACCGGTGATGGCGAACGAGCTTAAATTTCATCGAATGGGACTCGATTCACTCGGAAAGGCAAGGGCCGGAAATCACGAGTCAAATAGGTTTGGTCGTTTTAATTCGAGCTTAATTCAGCCCATTATGTTCAATTAAATTAAAACCCAAGTTAATTCAGCGCGCTTAGGAATTAAATAAAATCATAAATTAAGACCTAAGCCCAAGCCTAAGCCCATTAGGATTAGTAAGCCCATCTAATTGACCTAAATTAGCACTATATAAACATGTTTAGGTCAGAAATTAAAGGGGACGACACAATTTTAGATCTGAAATTTTTGAGAGTGCACGTGAGAGAGAAAGAGAGATCGGTGTTGCTACATCGTCACCGCCGGTCGCGTCGTTCCTCGCGCCGCCGCACGGCACCACCACCACCACGCAAGACCCGCGAGTGTTGCTGCTTTGCCGTTCGCTGGCCCATGCCACGTCCTTCCATCTTCACCGATGCCCCCACAGCCTTGAAGATCTCACCGTGAGAAACACACGCAAAGGAGGAGAACGTTCCCATGCAAAGTACGTAGAACACGTACAGAGACGAGGGAGAGGAGAAAGTGGAAAAGAATTGGTCAATAGAGAGGGGGGCTCTTCTCGGCAAGAAGACAGAAGAGAGAGAAGAAGAAAAAGCCAGGAAAAAGTCAAAAGTGGGGGGTTGGTTTCGCTAATCCAGAACAGCCGCGCCCGCACAACAATCGTCACCTTTGCTGATCTGTGGCTTCCTGTTCTAGCCACGACGAAGCCGAGACACACACACTTCCCAAACATCCGGTCCGTTCCAAGCATCACCGACAAGCTTATGTACAATGTTCCAGCTTCGACGAAACTCCAACGCGCTCGCGATAGTGACGAGCTTGACTAGTCACCAAGAGCCACACTCGCCAGTTCTTCCTTGACTGAGAGGTCGTCATCGCCCCCGCCGTCTTGGACGTCCACACCGCCGTTGTCCTCGATGTCGCCGTTCCCGGAGACGCCGTGTCGATATCGCGCGTGAGCCACCGTTCCCGACGCCGATCGCCAGTCGTCAGCTATTGCGATCTCGATCCGCAAGCCCGATCCCGAGTCGAATCCAAATTTGGAAATTATCTGCAAATTAGGTAAGATTATTATCTGAATGTTTTTCCAAAATATTTAATTCCCTAATTTGCATGCTTTGAATATTTCGTGATTATCATGTGGATATTTAGATATCTTAGGATAATGTTCGACATATCCGCAATATTTTTGAATATTCGAAATTAGGAAAATTTCCTAATTTAGCAACGTATCTGGACGACTATCCGACCTTATCCCTAAGGTACGATACGCGGTGATACGAGAAATTATTATCCTATCCATAATCACTTGGATACGATAATGATTTTTATATGCTTTCCAAATTTGAATAATCGGCTTTCCGTCGATATCTATAACCTTATAGATGTGACCGATAGTTCGATTTTTGTGCCTAATCCGAGTTTGAAACGAATTTTGCGGATCGCGTGGCTGTTTTAAATGTGGATGCTATCTCTGTTTAAATTGTTTTTCCTTTTCAAATAAAAAAAAGAAAATTCAAAAAAACATATCAGTTAGATTTGAATTAGAGTTTTGCATGTTTAGGGAATCCTAAATATATCTAGAAGATAGAGTGATTATTTAATTTAAATTAGAACTTGAGATAATCTATTTTCTAGTTTAAATTAAGTAATATTCTAATCTTAATAGATTATTTAGGTTATTTTTTTAATTTCGAATTTTCATAAAAAAACCCAAAAAGAGTCATCTTAGGATAGATTAAATTAGGATAGATTGCATTCATGATTTGGGTTATTTTTAATTTCGAATTTTAACAAAAAAATTCCAAAAATCAATCATGTTAGGATATGTTAAATCATCATAGATTGCACGTTATTTTAGGCATATTTTCATTCCGAATTTCATTAGAGAAAAATATCAAAAATAAATCATTTGCATGTCATTAGAATTAGGTCACGTCGTCGCATGACATATAGTTTGCATGCTATGTTGCATTAATTACATGTCATTTTTGCACGTCATTGCATATAGATTAGATTTCATTTAAATAAGTGAAAATCAAAAGAGAAATTGAGTGAATTGCTTGTTAATTAGAAATCATATTAAGATGTTAATGTGACTTTCTAGCTAACAATGCAGATGCTTGCGTTGCTTCCAGGTAAGTAATTCTTCCAAACTTGCAATTTATTTAATGTTTTCCTGAGTGTTAAATTGGTGGTTTGCGCATCCGCATGAACACCTCACATGCTAGTAATTAAGTTAAAATGGATCCAAACTGCCTGCCAAAATATTTTTGAAAAGAAAAGGTACCGAAAGGGCGTTAGACTAGATCTAGCATAACCAAGTCCCCGAGCTTAGAATTTCTGGTTCGTAGGAATAAAACATATCTCCATATATTTTATTTAGGTTTCTAATCAACCTACCATAAATAGATTAGTGGCGACTCCAAGCATAAAGACATTTGCATGTTAATAACTTAAACCCTAAGTTGCGAATTGGTAGGGCTTGGGAGGACCCGAGTTAAGATTAGTCTTAATAATCCATTAGCCCGAAAAATGAAAATTTTTTAGGTCGCGACATCTTGGCGACTTCACTGGGGATTTGAGTTAAAACTCTTAGTGGACTTAGGCTAGTTTTTCTTTTCAAAAAATATTTTTTGTTTGGCAGCGAGGATCCCAGGTACGTCCCTAACATTTTAGGTGTTAAATGTTCTTGCAGAATTGAAGGTATAAGGGGAGGCGTGATTATTAACCCTTGTTTTGCAGGGAGGTGTTCTGATGTATGGTTTAATTTATGCACGAAGCGCTGTTTGATATAACCTACTGTGCATGCCTTACATTTACACTACCCGCTACCGGACCTGGGCAGCATAGGTTTAGGATGGTACTGAGATAATGGATACCCCGACCAAAATCATGTGGTATGGGTCGCCCACCTCGATCCCGAAGGTTTTTTTCATGGTGTCATTGAGTACCCACTACGGTTGCACCCTTTGTAACCCGGGTCAGCTCTTTGACTAAGCCGGAGTCAGGGGAATCCTAGCTTAACCACTACCATGACTGGTTTAGCTCGGTAATCCTCACGTCTCCATTTTGCAAGCCAAAGTCTAGGTAGAAATCGAACCTTACATTTCATGCGTATGTTTATGTGATTGCCATTTCCCTACCCGGTAAAGTAAGTTTTCTTCAACCTTTTTACATTTCATCCTTTTTCTTTGGTCGGTCCATGACATTAGGTCGGTCGTGCGTCTTGGTCTATACACTATGGGAGGGGCAGACATCCGGATTCTTGATCCTCCTAAGGACGAGCTCTGTGCCTGGTGGAATCTACTCAGTCTGACCAACCGCAAGCTAGTTGAGGGCCACATTGGAAGGCTGCTCCCCCTATTGGAAGTCAAAGTCCGTACCGGCCTCGTTCGAGCATTAGCCCACTTCTGGTGCCCCGAGACATCCACCTTTATATTCGGTAAGCATGAACTTACCCCGACTTTGGAAGAGTATAGCGTGATCATTGGAAAACCGTTAGGATCGGAGTTAATCACACCACCTTTGGGAATCGATTCCACATTAATGTTGTCCGAATTTTTGAATGTCGGAAAAGATGAGTTAAGAAAAGTTTTGAAAGCAAATCGTGGAACATGTCATTTTTCATTCTTAAGTCAATGTTTTGAAAAAGCCACACCTTTTCAAAAGGACAGAATCTTTTTACTAGCATTTTTCGGCTTCGTCATTTTTCCTCATTACAAGAATTTATGTAATCCATCAATTGCATGGTTGGTCCAACAAGTCTATCTTGAAAAGAATTTTGTCAACACCATTTTAGCCGAGACTTTCATTTCTCTCACTAAATTCAAGCAAAATGGTGACAAAACATTTCATGCACCCCTTGAACTGTTGCAAATTTGGTTTTTGTCTCACATAAAAGGATATGGCGATTTACTCAAAATATCCGAACTTAGTGATTCCAACCATCCCGTTTTAAGCTATAAAGAAAAATAAGGGAATGCACCTGATTATCATCACTCCGAATGGATCATTTTCATGAAAAATGCTAGACCCCAAGGTTTCCAATGGCATGCTAGTTGGTTCAATGTCGAGGAAGCTCGGCTTACGTGTAATGGTGTTGGACCGGTTCCACTTTTGGGCTTCACTGGCACAATCGAATACTACCCCGCCAGAGTGTCCCGACAGTACCAGATTCTCCAGGGGCTCCCTCCGGCGTTACAACCCGAGCTCCTCCATGTCAATTTCTCCGACGAGGGTGAAGACCACGAAGGGACCATAGCTCAACTCACGAAGATGTGGAAGAAATGCCGTGTTTTAAAGATAGCTCGACCCGAGGAATAGCTCAAGGGGGAGCAAAAGTCCTACTTCGCGATGACCAAGTACATCCGACGACACAAAATCCCACGGGAGATACTCCCGAAGATACCCAAGGTGCCCCTCAAGACCGCTACTCGCTCAGAGAACAATTGTCATAAGAGGAAGGCTGACGAAGCTCAAGAAAAGGCAGCCAAGATAGCTCGAGCTTATGAGCAGTTGAAGAAAGAAGTCGCCTCCCATATGTCTATAGATCAAGCTAAATAAAAAGCTTGAAGTTGTTTTCTCATTTTAGTTTCAGTTTTAAATTTGTTTAGGAATTGAGTCATTTGTCTTTAATTCAGTTTGATTTCGAGTCATTAGTCGATGTAAAAATTTTCGTCATTTCAATAAAGAGGTCTTTTCAATTCAAAGCGGTTGGACCAATGTCATGGATCGGCGTGCGATTTCGCTTGACACTTATGTATGCCTGTTTCATGCAAATTAGGTAATTACGGACCGATCACGATCGCCTATTCGTACACGGTTGAAAGCCAGAATGGCCGATCAAACCGACTTGCAAGAGCGTGTTGTTGGTATGGAAGACCAGATGAAGCAACTCATCATCGCAATGCAGCAGATGTCCGCTGAAATCAAGACTCTTCGATCGATCCCCGTTCCAACATCCCTCGAGGCATCAGCTCCAAAGCATAAAGGTGGAAAGAAGGTTGATATTGAGGAAGATGATGATATTCCTGACTTGGAAGACGACCCCGTCCAGATTATCGTCGACAAACCTAAGCCTGATGAGCGAGTCAACAAACTCGAAGAGAGAGTGAAGCAGCTAGAGGGTTCACAGGATTCACCCTCGATTGATCTGTCACTGTACTCACAGATCAAAATCCCAAAGAAGTTCAAGATGCCGAACTTTGACAAATACAATGGCACAACGTGCCCAAAGGCCCACCTGCAGTTGTACCACGTACGGATGACTTCGTATGTTGACAACAAACTTCTGAAGATCCATGCGTTTCAAGCAAGTTTGACGGGTCCTGCTTTAAACTGGTATCTTATGAAGAAGATAAATGGCCTCAAAACCTGGAAGGAAGCTAGTGAGGCATTCCTGAAGCAGTACAGGTTCATAACAGACATCATTCCTACCCGTGATGATCTCGAATGTGCTCAGATGAAAAAGACTGAGTCCTTCAAAGACTATGCTATCAGATGGAGGAATTTAGCCACTTAGGTCGTCCCGGAACCCATTGATCGTGAGTTGAAGAGGATGTTCGTGAAAACTCTCCCGTTCGAGTACCATAATCGAATGGTGGCCATTCCGGCTGACAACTTCAACCAGCTCATCCCCATAGGCGAACAGATCGAGATAGGGCTGAAAGATTGGTGGTTTGTCGAGCCGTCCTCGTCGACCAAAAGATTTAGTGCAAGGAAAGATAAGGAACCGGCAGCTGAAGTGAATGTGACTTATAACCAACCGACCCGGTGGAATACTAACCCAGCCCCGACAATCCAAATAGCAGAAGCTCAACACCAAAATCCGGGTCGTCAACCTTTTCAGAGGAGGAACAACAAGAGGCAATTCACCCCCCTCCCTGGGTCGTTGTCTCAAGTATTGGCAATGCTCCGGAAAAAAGGCTTGCTCTCTGCCGAGCCAAAACGGCCCAATCCTGAGCAGTTTTATAACTACGACCCATCAAAGAAATGCGATTATCACATGGGCGAATCGGGACACTCAACCGACGATTGCTCTATCCTCAAGCATCGAATCCAGAACCTCCTGGACACGAAGGCTTTCTCGTTCCAACCCGCTAAGCCGAATGTTCAGAGCAACCCGTTCCATGATCATGCGGGCAATGTAAATGCCATATTCTGTTTCGATGCTGGTCGAATCAAGAACATCAAGGTATACACTGTTGAGGTCTACGGTGAGTTGGTGAAAGCCGGTTATTACCCGAGTAATGAAGTTCTTTCCCTGGCCATCATGAGAGAAAGAATCTCAGGGATGGTACAGGCTGGGTTGATCATTTATGCTGACCACACCGGCATCGTCTCTACTATCTCCGAGGTCGTCATTAACTGGGATGAAGAGTTTGCTACGTTAAACACCGGAAAGGACAAGCTCGATCCCTTACCTGAAGACATGCCCCCGCTCGAAGACGCGACCGATGATGAAGGGATCATAATAAACACGCTCGCAGCTGATGAAGGGATAATGATCGAGATACCTCAACCGTATGAATACTCGGATGATAAGGCAGTCCCTTGGTCCTACAGTCTCGTTGTTGACTTAGTCACCAGATCTAGACGTGCCTATGGCCAAGCAAATGCTCAACCTACAAAGCCTGTCACTGATGAAGAAGCTAAAGAATTCCTGGCTATGATCAAGGCCAGTGAGTACAACATAGTTGAATAGCTGCGCAAGATGCCTATGCAAATCTCTCTACTTGAACTCCTCCAGATGTCTGTCAAACATCAAAAGGCCCTGATGAAAGTGTTAAGTGAAGTCCACGTGCCTGAGACGATCGATCATGAGAGACTGGAGGAATTTGTGGGTTTCATACTCCTTAAAGACCTCGTAACCTTCTCGGATGAGGAATTCCCTCTAGAAGGCAGAGGACTTACTAAAGCATTGTATATTTCTGTCAAATACAAGGCCTCGCACGTAGCCCGAGTACTTATTGATAACGGTTCGGCCTTGAACATCTGTCCTTTGGCAACTCGACACCGCCTCAAGATAGATCCTTTGAGAATAAACGCTGCGAAGACCTCCGTACGAGCCTTTGACGGAACGAAGAAAGAAGTGATGGGGGAAATCCACCTCGACATACAGATAGGGCCAACAGTGTTCAACGTCCTATTTCAAGTCATGGACATTCCCACTGCATTCAACTTTCTGCTGGGTCGTCCATGGATTCATACTGCTGGAGTTGTGCTGTCCAGTCTACATCAGAAAGTGAAGTTCGTGGTGGAGAGGAAATTAGTCACGATACATGGCGAAGAAGAGCACCTGATTTATCATGCAACAGCTATCCCCTATGTCGAGCCGAACTGCAAAATTGAATCGAGCTATCAGTCGTTTGAGCTCGTGTTGACCATTCATGCGTCTAGAGGATCATCACCGCCAGTTCCTGAGGTGTCAAATGCTACAGTAATGGTTGGAAGAGTAATGGTATCTCAGGGCTTCATCCCGGGCGAAGGCCTTGGCAGAGATGGTCAAGGTATCCACCGACCGGTCGAAGCCTCTCAAAGACCCTGTACTTCTGGATTGAGGTGCTAGGGATCAACTGTACCGAACAATGAGAGACGTGGATATGGTCGAGGTCAAGGAGTTGAGCAGAATAGACAGCAATCCAATGAAGGGCCGAATGATGGAGAACGTGGGCGTGGTAGGTTGCCTCCACACATTCGCACCACATTCCCAGGCCCTGCAAGAATGATGCATGAAGAGAAGGAGGTGATCGACATTTTGGGGCAACCAAGCGGCAAGTTCGATTATTATGTGAAATACTCGGCACCCCCAAGCTTTTTTATTGACTCGCGTGATATCGTCCCTGATGGATGGGGAGGTATGGATGATCTAACACCTCCAGTGACAGAAGATCCTGATGATGCGATGGAGGGAATCACTGCTTTGTTCGATAACATGATCATTGGAGCTATTGAGGAAGGATCGTTGGAAGGAATGGGCACTGACCCGCAAGAGTAACATATTTACTTTTTTTGCACACTCCCCTGCGTGGGAATTTTTATTGCTTTTTAGGACTTGCCCCGTCTTGGGAGCTGCTTTTTAGGATTTTTCACTTCTAGGACTCAATGTTGCAATTTCCATTTAATAAATGTAATTCATTTGGTGATAATCAATAAAATTGCAAATTATTTTCATTTTTGAGGGCATGTTGAGGTATATCAAACAAGCTCGGTGATGATATCCAACCGATAAAGAAAAATATAGTCCAAGGAAAATTTTGAGGCCTGGGCTTCTTCATGTTCCCTCGTGTTAAAACCTTTTTGAAAAGAACTTCAAAAAAAAATGCATTAAAAAAAAGAAAAAAAAAACTTAGAAAAAAGAAACGCAATGTTTAGCCCTTTTTGTCCTTCTGAATCTCTTACTTTATGTTTCAGAGATAATCTTGTGACACGTGAGGGTATGGGAATGGTCCAACATCATGAATTATATGCAACCGATATTGATCCTAATGATGCCGGCAAACTTGATGATTCCTCGGACCTTCAGTGTGATCTTAAGCATCATGAAAGACCTAAAGTTCTGACAGTAGACCAAACTGTCATCGTTAACCTGAGTGACTCCGGAGAAACTAAAGAGGTAAAAATAGGGGCAATTCTTCCTGAGAATAAGACGAAACGTCCAATCCAGTTACCGCATGAGTAGATAAGTCTTTCAACCATAAAGTGCGTCAAAGACACTTCAAGGTAAATGATCTAGTCCTAAGGAAGGTACTGCCAGTCTTTCCTATTCCTGGGGGTAAATTTGCCCCAAACTACATTGGTCCATATGTGGTTAAAAAAAGTGCTTCCCGAAGGTACCCTGATTCTTGCAGAAATGGATGGTCGTAAGTTCTCCACTTCTGTTAATTCTGATGCTGTGAAGATATATTATCCCTGACAAAATCCAACATTTTGCAGTAAGAGTTTTCAAGTGTTTGATTTTATATTCTGAATTGCAAACATTTCATGGATGAATAAATGGTATCAATTAATTTCAAGTTAAGATGTTTGCTTTGCCTTTAAATTCTGCATGGTTATTTTGTCGATCTGCATCATTGACTCCAAAAGGAAATCTATTTGGACAATCTGATAACTCATGTAGAATGAATTGAATGTGTTGAATAAGGTACATCTGGATGATGAAAGGCAAGCCCTATCCTATACACAGTCCCATGCACTAATCCTCAGTGAGTTGAGTGGAAAAATTCCATGTCTGCAAGGTAAAGAGTTATCTCGCAAAAGGTACGACGACCGAAATAATAAGAGGCATTTCATTTCTCTATCCCAAACACTACAGTTTATCCATTGTTTCACCACTTTGAGCCTAAATACTTGGAGAAATTTTTTCAAATTACCCCTGTCAAGAACCACCCCACATTGGGGCAAACTGGAGGTAAATCAGTATCATAAGGTGAAAAATGAATAGAAATTTTCTTGCTTTCACTTGCATCAATCTTCGAGTGTTGCTTTTTCAGATGAATTCACGCGAAGTTCAAGTGCCTTAGAATGACGAAGAACATTTCTTTTTCTATCCTATACACATTTTATCCTTTGCTAAGCCCAATTGAGCCTGTAAATTCATTTCTTAAACTCAGTTGGTGATCATCCCCCACACTGGGGCAAGGCAAAAGTCGTCATTGTCTAAACTGCATATCCGAAGTGTTGATAGAAGACAAAAGACGAGGAGCTTCTGAGTTCAAGCAGCAAGTCAATCAGTCAGATTAGCTGGCCAGTGTTTACGTTGTAAGCAACATGTATTAAGTGTCAAAAAAAAAAAGGAGGAAGGGCAAGAAAAAGCAGTGTGCCTGGTAAAAGCAAGGACAATGCCCAATGAAAAATGTCAGGATATGACATATCAAAATCATTCCCAGTAGAGCAGTAATCCTACAAGTCTCAGAGGAATCAAGTGATGAATTCTCGAAACCAATGGAACATCTACTGAGGAAATAATCCCTGGTGAAGAAGAAGATCGGTGACAATGCCAAGATGATCACCAACTTATTCACCCCAATTATACACATTTTGAGCCTAATGATCCATTCATTTATCAACCCATGAGCCTAGCCTACGTTACGTCCCTTACAAAGTCTCTTCAAATTAGGGCACTTGAAGTAACGTAGAATTTCAGATGTTTATAAGCTTAGCTCGAAGAAGTGTGAGCAAGTCCATTTCTATCTCATTTTGCAGGGTTCTTGACTTGAAACCCGGAGACAATTGTGGAGTATTTTCTTTCAATAGCCTTGACTCGAAGAGTCCCTTTTGCTAAGCCATTGACCAAGCCATGTTACATTCCTAGCAAAGACCTCTCAGATTGGTAAGGTCATACCGCTTGCGAGAATACTCGGACCCTTGTCTACATGATGATGGTGAGATAGAGAGATTTTCATAAATCAGCCTTTTGCAATGAGAATGAGTGAAAGATCTTTCGGACTGAAAGTCCCTCATTCGACATTTTCAAGATACCCGCTTGTGAGTTCGGATTGTCTTGTCATGATTTATCCCCAGCGAAGTTTGTAATGCCGATTTGACGAAACCATCGTGTATGAAAAACTAGTTGAAATCATAGTGCATGTGTATATGTGTTCTTGATAATGTGAATGCATATTACATGTTGCCTAAAACCGTGTCTAACAGGAGACACACCCTCAAGAGTCGGAGATATCACCAGGTAAGTATATCTCTATCCCTTGGATGTCTATGACTATCCAGGCATTCCCAACCTGTTCGAGCAATCGTCAGGTCCCTTATTTGATCATTTTTGTTGCGATCTCTAGATGCTTTTGATGATGTTTAGGTGTCTATTGATCAAACATTTTCAGGTACCTCTGATGATATCCATGTACTTTGTCAAGGAACCCTTGAACACTTGGGCTAGCCCCTTTGTTCACAAAATCACAGATTTTCATACAATCTCGAAAAGATTTCTCCCGCTATTCACCTATGAGCAGGTATAGGTAAAGCGGCCAAATCTTTGTATATGAGCAAGTATATATAAAGGTTGGAATATTTTCTCAACTCCAGGTATTCCCCCGCAGTTCATTTATGAGCAGGTATAAGTGAGGCGGCCAAATCTTTGCATATGAGCAGGTATATGTAAAGGTCGGAATATCCTCTTGACTTCAAAAGTTCCCCCGCAGTTCACTTATGAGCAGGTACAAGTGAAGCGGCCAAATCTTTGCAAACACCTATAGAGATGTATAGGTAGTTTGTAAAGGTCGGAACTGTTCTCACAAATCCAGACGATGATTGGATACGTCGAGCGTTCTTCGTGTGTTTTGACTTAATTGCAAATCATTGAAGTTTATCAACAGTGTATCAGGCAAAACTTAGGGGACTTAGCCCAGATATTTGCCAAAACAACATACAAGTCAAAGTCGTGCCTCGAATTGCGCCATCGTTCTGTCAGGTAAGTAATTCCAGGGATGTTTTCCATTCATGTCAGCATGCATCATTTCTTATTGCATTTTAAAAAAAATGAGACTTATAATCCCGACAAAAATAGCATTCATTGCATTTGCATGGTTAAAATTTAGGTATCATTTAGTCTTTGAATGCAACCTCTGCGAGCTCACCTTCAAAGATGGGCAGTTGTTGACACCTAAATTTCGACTCACCATTTAGTTGTAATTTGCATAAAAATTATGGATTAATTTTTAACCCCTAAACAAAATATTTAAATTGCATAACATATAGTTTAGGTTCATTTTAATTTAATCGCATTTTGCATCGGACCGGTGATGGCGAACGAGCTTAAATTTCATTGAATGGGACTCGGCTCGCTCGGAAAGGCAAGGGTCGGAAATCACGAGTCAAATAAGTTTGGTCGTTTTAATTCGAGCTTAATTCAGCCCATTATGTTCAATTAAATTAAAACCCAAGTTAATTCAGCGCGCTTAGGAATTAAATAAAATCAGAAATTAAGACCTAAGCCCAAGCCTAAGCCCATTAGGATTAGTAAGCCCATCTAATTGACCTAAGTTAGCACTATATAAACATGTTTAGGTCAGAAATTAAAGGGGACGACACAATTTCAGATCTGAAATTTTTGAGAGTACATGTGAGAAAGAAAGGGAGATCGGTGTTGCTACATCGTCACCGCCGGTCGCGTCGTTCCTCGCGCCGCCACACGGCACCACCACCACCACGCAAGACCCGCGAGTGTTGCTGCTTTGCCGTTCGCTGGCCCATGCCACGTCCTTCCATCTTCACCGATGCCCCCACAGCCTTGAAGATCTCACCGTGAGAAACACACGCAAAGGAGGAGAACGTTCCCATGCAAAGTACATAGAACACGTACAGAGACGAGGGAGAGGAGAAAGTGGAAAAGAATTGGTCAATAGAGAGGGGGGCTCTTCTCGGCAAGAAGACAGAAGAGAGAGAAGAAGAAAAAGCCAGGAAAAAGTCAAAAGTGGGGGGTTGGTTTCGCTGATCCAGAACAGCCGCGCCCGCACAACAATCGTCACCTCTACTAATCTGTGGCTTCCTGTTCTAGCCACGACGAAACCGAGACACGCACACTTCCCAGACATCCGATCCGTTCCAAGCAGCACCGACAAGCTTATGTACAGTGTTCCAGCTTCGACGAAACTCCAACGCGCTCGCGATAGTGACGAGCTTGACTAGTCACCGAGAGCCACACTCGCTAGTTCTTCCTTGACTGAGAGGTCGTCATCGCCCCCGCCGTCTTCGACGTCCACACCGCCGTTGTCCTCGACGTCGCCGTTCCCGGAGACGCCGCGTCGATATCGCGCGTGAGCCACCGTTCCCGACGCCGACCGCTAGTCGTCAGTTGTTGCGATCCCGATCCACAAGCCCGATCCCGAGTCGAATCCAAATTTGGAAATTATCTGCAAATTAGGTAAGATTATTATCCGAATGTTTTTACGAAATATTTAATTTCCTAATTTGCATGCTTTGAATATTTCGTGATTATCATGTGGATATTTAGATATCTTAGAATAATGTTCGACATATCCGCAATATTTTTGAATATTCGAAATTAGGAAAATTTCCTAATTTAGCAACGTATCTGGACGACTATCCGACTTTATCCCTAAGGTACGATACGCGGTGATACGGGAAATTATTATCCTATCCATAATCACTTGGATATGATAATGATTTTTATATGCTTTCCAAATTTGAATAATCGGCTTTCCGTCGATATCCATAACCCTATAGATGTGACCGATAGTTCGATTTTTGTGCCTAATCCGAGTTTGAAACGAATTTTGCGGATCGCGTGGCTATTTTAAATGTGGATGCTATCTCTGTTTAAATTGTTTTTCCTTTTCAAATAAAAAAAAAGAAAATTCAAAAAAAAATATCAGTTAGATTTGAGTTAGAGTTTTGCATGTTTAGGGAATCCTAAATATATCTAGAAGATATAGTAATTATTTAATTTAAATTAGAACTTGAGATAATCTATTTCCTAGTTTAAATTAAGTAATATTCTAATCTTAATAGATTATTTAGGTCATTTTTTTAATTTCGAATTTTCATAAAAAACCCAAAAAGAGTCATCTTAGGATAGATTAAATTAGGATAGATTGCATTTATGATTTGGGTTATTTTTAATTTCGAATTTTAACAAAAAAATTCCAAAAATCAATCATGTTAGGATATATTAAATCATCATAGATTGCAAGTTATTTTAGGCATATTTTTATTCCGAATTTCATTAGAGAAAAATACCAAAAATAAATCATTTGCCTGTCATTAGAATTAGGTCACGTCATCGCATGACATATAGTTTGCATGCTATGTTGTATTAATTACATGTCATTTTTGCACGTCATTGCATATAGATTAGATTTCATTTAAATAAGTGAAAATCAAAAGAGAAATTGAGTGAATTGCTTGTTAATTAGAAATCATATTAGGATATTAATGTGATTTTCTAGCTAACAATGCAGATGCTTGCGTTGCTTCCAGGTAAGTAATTCTTCCAAACTTGCAATTTATTTAATGCTTTCCTAAGTGTTAAATTGGTGGTTTGCGCACCCGCATGAACACCTCACATGCTAGTAATTAAGTTAAAATGGATTCAAACTGCCTGCCAAAATATTTTTGAAAAGAAAAGGTACCGAAAGAGCGTTAGACTAGATCTAGCGTAACCAAGTCCCCGAGCTTAGAATTTCTGGTTCGTAGAAATAAAACATATCTCCATATGTTTTATTTAGGTTTCTAATCAACCTACCATAAATAGATTAGTGGCGACTCCAAGCATAAAGACATTTGCATGTTAAGAACTTAAACCCTAAGTTGCGAATTAGTAGGGTTTGGGAGGGCCCGAGTTAAAATTAGTCTTAATAATTCATTAGCCCAAAAAATGAAAATTTTTTAGGTCGCGACAAGTTTGATATCAATATTGATTAACTGATAATCCTGAGTACGAATTTTGGCAATTTCAAGACTAGATGGTAGAAAATGTTGCAGATGTTAAGCTTACTGGTTCTGACCGTTCTATTTCTCCCTTGAAATTTCTCAGTTGAGATTTGGGAAGGTGAACAAACTGTTTAGCAACACTAATGTCCTCGATCATGGAGGGAAAATCTACTCGATCGCAGAAAATTACCTGCCTCAAGAGATCAACATATTCTCGCTCGAAACTCTAGGCGATTGGAATGTGAATGGAGGGTGGAATCAACCATTTACAAGCCACCCAAAGGTTCATCGCCATGAACCTGTACATTATCTGAACATCATGCATTATATTATGCAGCTGAAAAAACCCATTCTCTCTCGTTTCACATATGCCTGAGAGCACCGGAGACCAGGGAGTTAATTATGGTGGGGGTAGATGCGGTAAAACCGTTCATGGAACTTGGAGTGATCTCTGGTAACTCTTCTTAATTTTTACGACACTCTGTGGTCAACTTGGTAACAGCTTTTTTTACGGATTTCTGATCCAAATATTCAGCTGATGGCAACGAACTAGTTCATAAAGCCGATCTCAATCTCAATAGATGTCCCCTCTGTCATGAAATTGGGGTCACGCAGAGGTTAGCATATGTGGTCCTGTTAACAAAATATGTGACCTGCTGCTCAATTTAATATCTGTCGAAGCTAGTGAATCTGTTGATGCGACCAAGGATTATGTGTAGGTTCAATGTGATCATGGATTTCCCAATCACAATAGACATAAATCGACTCATCAGAGGAGGAACGTGAGTAATACGGCCCTATAACTTCAATCCTAGTGAGTATATGCAACTCATGTTGATTGGAATTCAACTTTTGATTGACAACGTAGAATGATAAAATTCGAGAAGAGTATGCGAGGATTGGGGTAATGCCTCACTATGGTGATGCTAGTTCAGTCCGCTGGTTCGATGTGGAACGCAATAGCGCTCTGCATATTCTGAATTGCTTTGAGGATGGCAACGAGGTAACTATTATTTGAACCGCAATTATATTTTTCAGGGATCAATTCTAAAATTGTGTAAAAATTCATGGCATCGAACACAGGTCGTAGTGTGGGGCTGTAGGTCTCTTGAATCAGTCATTCCAGGCCCGGATTTTGGTTTGAACAAATATGAATGGTTTTCGAAAAGATTGAAGCCAATTAGATTGAGTGAAGGAACTGTTGCCACCTTGACAGAAGATGAAACATGTTCTTCTCGCATGCGTACGAATGGCGATTGAACATGAAAATCGGAGAACTTAAGGAGAGAAATTCACAGTAACCAAATACACCATGGACTTCCCTATGATCAATGGCGACTTCACAGGCCTTAAAAACAAATTTGGATACACCCAAGTTGCAGACCTTTCAGCAAGCTCTACCTCAGGTGATTGATCATATATTAAACTCTGGCATCCTCCTAAACTGTGAACCTGCTCCGTGAATCTTTTCGATCATACTCACCGATTTTTTCGACTTCTATGATAAATTCAGGCATGCCCAAGTATGGAGGCCTAGCCAAGCTACGGTTAGACGAACCCGAAGCCGGATTTTCATCAGTAAAAAAAACGAAGGCTATTTTAACATTTTTTTCTGTTCTTTTTGCCTTGTTTCCTACTCTTTGATGCAATTATGCGTCATTCATGCATATATTCATCTTCTTGTTTGCACCAGAAAGAGAAGCCGTTTGAGGACACGATTAAGGTTGAGTACCATAAATTTGGAGAGAACATCTTCTGCAGCGGAGCTGCACTTGTTCCAAAGGAAACTGGCTTCGAACAGGACGATGGTTGGATAGTCACCTTCGTTCACCACGAATCTACCAACATCTCCCAAGTTCGTGAATAATTGCAACAAATATATTTTTTGATGGTTTTTTCATGTATGTTCAAATTTCACTAGTTCTTGCTACTTAATTGCAGGTACGTATTGTTGACACCAGAAACTTTGGTGGCGAGCCTGTTGCGACAATAACACTCACCTCTCGAGTTCCATATGGTTTCCAGGGAACTTTCATTTGTCAAACTCCACAGCGGTGAGACTGTTTGCGGTTCGTGACGGCGAGGCCATATGAGCTCGGCATGAGCCCATGGCTCACGGCCACCGAGGCTGTGCGAGGCCAGCGTTGAACTCGCTAGCAGAGCTCGACCATGGCAGGTGTTCAATCTCGATCCAGCCTTGAGCTGGGGTCGGTGATGGCCTCCGAAGGAGCAATATCGGTGCGCGGTGGAGAGGGAGATGTTGGTGTTTTTTATTTTTAGTTTTTGGATGGGATGATTTGAGAAATATAATGGCAATATGCTAAATCATGTGTGCGCCTGAAATTTATTGTAAAGGGTATGTATAATAATTGTAATATTTTGAAATATGAGAAGGGTATTTGATATCGGTAATAAAGTCGAAGAGGATTTTCGTAATTTTTCTCATAATTCGCCCCTCACCGCAAGAATTGATGTAAAATTGGATGCCAAACACTCTTTTATGAAGCTCTTACCTTCATTTCCGCAAGCTTCTGAAACTATTTGCGGTTTCACGTATATGGATATTTGGACATTCTTGAAAATTCGGAGTCAATTCCACATTTAGATATGGCAACGACCAACATGTTACCTATTTGAGCATGCGAGTGAGACAACTCAAAAGAGGCATATTCCTCCGACCCTTCAGCCTAATAATAATGCCAAAACAGCCTCACCAAGCCAATTTATGTCAAGTGGGCTTTAAGACAATTGGCGTTACACGCCATCTTCAACAAATCATAAACTTTCGCTGTCACCGTTTTCCCATTGAAGTGATTAATTTCTGATCATCTTGACGTGGAAATGACATTTTCGTGGAAATAATCCATGGTTTTGAGTCTCATGACATTGATGTGGTGAGAAAATAATCGGTACACCCATATTGCCACGTAAGTCATGCATAAGTTCACTCATTGATTGTCATGTGGCCATAATAGGCCCACTTTGCAGATGTAGTCTCATCTTCGTTACCCCCTCTTTCTTTCTCCCTCTGACCCTCTACTTCACTTGCGCGGGGGCCCGATGTTCACATGCCCTCTACCTCACTTGAGCCCGACCTCTATGCCTCCCCCACCATCGTCACCGGCAGAGTTGCTGGCTCTGACTGAGCCAACCAAATCTAGCCAAACAATGCCTGATGACAGCCATAGACGAGTCATGAGCCGCTCGTTCCGAGCAATCGCAATGTATCGAAAATTATAACAGTGCAGTGTCTTTTAGTAGAGGGATTAATAGCATTCCTGAACGATGTTGACAAAGGCAATGGATGAGCGTTAGCGTCGCTCCTGAGCCGGTCGTCCGTGGCTGGCCAGTGAGATCTGTCAAAAGAATCCCTCCTTTGTCCATGGTGGATGGGAAAGATTGATACCCAGGGAATCATTAGCAATGCCCGAATGACACCGACAATGGCCATCGATGAGCGCTGGCGTGCTCGTGAGTGGGTCGTCCATGGCTGGCCAGTGATGCTGCAATTCACGGCCGCGAGGGTCATCCATGGCCTCAAAAGGCAAATAGAAAAGGAAAAAAACAGCGAGAGAAGAGAGAGACTAATGAAGGACAGAGAAGTGGGCCCATTATGGCCATGTGGCAATCAATGAGTGGACTCATGCACAACCCACGTGGCAAAATAGATGTATGTAATATTTTGCTTGATGTGGTAGGGAACAACCAATCAGAGCACGCCAAATATGCATTTAACCCATATTAGAGATCACGGAGAAAAGTGGAGGGAAGTGGGTGGACGAATACTGTGTTGAGTATTAGCATTCGTGTCGACTGATGACTTGGTGTGGGACAATAGATCTAATACTTTATCGTCCTCGGCAAACTAATACATCCCTGTCCAATTTGGACCAGCCTAGCAAAGTGTCCTCTTTCATTGAATGCAGACTAAGCAGGGATATTCGTAGAATAAATTTTCAAATGAAACGATAATCCTTTGGCTCTATGTAAAATTGTTAAATTACATAATCGCATCGCATGGACTCAATAAGTACGAGTATATAAACCTTATCGACCCATTAGAAAGGAGAGACAAAGAAATTGATACTTTGACCACTTCAAACGTAATCTCTCTCTCTCTCTCTCTCTCTCTCTCTCTCTTCTCTCGCGCACATCGAAGTTGACAGAGTTGATCCTTCTCTTTAGCCGAGATCCCCCAAAAAATTGATACTTGTATGTAGTCATGTCTATATAGTGATCATTTCGATTTTCCTTTGGACAGTATTGATTACCAGCACTAATTTGAGTTATTAGCGACCTTTATTTATTGGCTATTTTAACATTGCCAGCTTTTCGTATTGCTTATTAATTTTTGTTTGCATTTTTTAGCAACACATTCACCAACTTTTTAAAGAAATTACCAATCTGACTGGAGTAGATCACCGAGTTTTTTCTGATTGAGTTAGTAATTAGTTTTGAGTTATCAACTTTCATTTGAATTACTTACTAAGTTTATTTATTCAGTTATCAACCTTTTGTGAATTTCACCAAATTTTATTTATATATTTTAATTATACTTTACAATTTTCCAAATTGTTATATGAACTTACTAACTTTAATATGAATCAGTTATCAAATTTTCTCGGATCAAGTTTGGTTACCAAATCTTATTTGAGTTAGTTGTTGACGTTTATTTGACTTTTTTAATTTATCACTTTTCTACGGGATTACATAATCAAGAATAAAGATGGTAAGTCACCAAATAAAGTTCGGGAATTTCATATAATAGTTGCAAATTTAAGGTTTTGGTGAGAAAGTTTAAATAGAAGTTGCTGACAATAAGAGAAGCATTTTTGTTAGAAATAAGAGAATTTTGTAACTTAGAAATACCAAAAATATTGGTAACTTAACTTAAATGTGACCCGACAACAACATATCGTAGCTCAATCACATGTGAATATGATACATTTGATGAAAATGCTACAAATTCTATCACAACTCTTATAGTAGATGATAGAGAGAAGTTACCTTCTTTCCTTTCGTCACTCTCGTGGCACATTGAGAGATATTAAGTAATCCACCTTTAGTGGAATGCTCACACTTGATGTCCTTAGAAAAATATGGTTATCTTCAAGCTCTTGTACATGTCTCACGTTTGTTAGTATGCACTCTCACTATCGCGACCTCTCCGAATCGGCCCCGTCGCCTAAGAGGTGAAGGCTAATGGATTACTAAGTTAAACCTAATTCAATCTCTCCCAAACACATACTAATTCGCGACTTAGGTTTAAGTTATTAAGATGCAAATCAATTTCGTTTATGAGTCGCCACTAATCAATTTTTGGTGGGTCGATTAGATACCCAAGTGAAGCACGGGAGAAATGCTTTACTTTTACAAACCAGAGATTCAATGGGTACGGGGACTTGATTATACTAATTGACCAATCAGTGTCCTTTCGGTACCAAATCATTTTCAATTACCACCTAACGTGTTCACATTAATCGGGAGTTTCAAAATTCAATTCCTAACCAAACTAGGGAAAGCAATAATCAACACAAGAACCTAACATGCATGATCAACTACATACAAGGTTGAATTAAACATGCGATTTAAAGTGTGTGAACCAAGCAACATGTAATCAAACCTAACACTAATCACATAATAGGGCAAGAAAAGCCAATTTCAAGGTCCAAATAAATTTTTTGATTTTTCAATTTTTTTCAATTTTTAATTATTTTTTTTAATATTAATATAATAAAATAATATTAAAACGGATCTAGGTCGAATCTCCACATCCAACCCTATCGAGATTGACCCGGGCACGCCGACCCGGGTCCACGACCAGAACAGACTCATTAATTGAGCCCGGTCTGGCAACTTAAAAAAACAAAAGGGCCAGCCCAATTTTTTTTTTTTTTTTTAAAAAAGCCCATGGCCTAACAAGAACTCGAAATTTCAAAACTTTTAAAAAAATCGGCCCACAACCTATTTCGGCCCAACTACGAATAGCTCAAAACCTAATAAAACCTAAAACCAAGCCCAACACCAAATAAAACCCTACACGGTTAGACTCGCAAACTCAACCTGGACAATGAGCTATCAACCCGACTCACTGGAAACCCTACCCGGTTCTCTCGACTCGGTTCGCGGCCGCCACAGCGCACCCAGGGCCTCACCTTGGCTGGCCAAGCTGCCACAACGGGCCTCTTCCGCACATGCCGCTGCCTCGCTGAGGGCCAGTGAATGTGCGACAACCGCATCACCGCTACGGTGACCGGCAGACTAACGGGACCATCCAAACCCTGACGAGGGGCTGGATAGCCATGGAATCGCTAGATCCCGATGGGGAGGTTGGCTGTTTGGCCCCACCCGTGGCCACGCTTGAAACACCATCTGGGCGGCAACCGGGCTTGTGTCGACCAAGCCCCGACCAGGGGCTAGATAGCCACGAGCCGGCCAAATCCCGGCGGGGGATTGGCCAAACCGAGCTCTGCGCTCATGCTACCTTTCCACGATTCCGCGGGCCTTCCTTGTCCGTCGGAAAAAAAAAACACAAAAAATGACCTAGCTGACCGGAAACAAGCGGCAACTCAACCAAGACACTACAAGTGAAGCAGAAGGCATCAAGATTCAAGGGGTGCGTCACAAGCAAAAGGAAGAAAAAACACATGGATCTCACTCAAGCATAACCTCAAACAATTGGGGTGCACGGCGAAAACAAGAGATTTCCAACTCGGTTAAGACTCAAACGCATCCGAAATTCACACATACAATTGCATAGACAATTAGGATCAAGCATGTGGTAACACGGGCTGGAACTCATGCGAGCCGGACGGCCGCGAGCTCTGGCCGATGAACCTGTAAACAGAGGATAAACAGATCGAAACAGGGGAAGAAAGAAAAAAACAGGGGAGAGGGGTCACCGTTGCGGCACTCCCTATCAAGCTTAGCGGCCGCGAACGATGGCGAACTTGATAGATTGGACTACATCCGGTAGCCTTACACGCCTCCGAGCCAAAATCCTCTAGAAATTGACCTCGAATCCAACAAAATAGAACCCGACGAGAGCTCCAGCCAGGACCTACCATGACGGAGAATCGTCGCCGGCTACGGTTGAGGCATGGCAATCACCGACCGAAAGACCGCTCATCTCGAATCTCACTCTTCGACACTCTCAAACTCACTCTCTCCCTCTCTCGGATTTCTCTCTCTTTGTTCTGCCCCCCACTCAGTCTCCCCTTCTCCTTCGATTTAAGGCCGGCCGGCAAGCAAGTGCACATGGCCCTTGCTACCGCCAGCCTGCCATGGTCAGCCGATCTGCTGACCCAAGGACCCCTTGCACCGCTGGCTTCTAATATGCTTCTCTGCTCCATTTCTGCTTTGTCCTCTCCCTGTATGCTTCAGAAGGTTGACCACACTAGGGGAAGGGGGAAATGAACAGTGCACGGGCCGAGCCGAGGGAAAGGAAAGTGAGCCGGCCCGCGCGAAGGAAAGAAATAAGTGAATAAACAAAAGGCTGGGCCGGCCCAAAATTCTTTAATTTTTAATTTTTTTAATTTTTTTGTTTTAATGAATATGTCCTAATGGGCCCTATTAATGCAAATGTCTCTAATGTCTATATGCCATGTAATTTAATGAAAATATTTTGTTGTTTAGTGGTTAAAAATTAAACTCTAATTTTTATGCAATAAAACCCTAAATGATTGGGCACAATTTAGGTGTCAATACTCACTCATCATGCATTAGAATAAGAATCTCCCTCGTCACTACAACCTTATAGGTTATGTTATTCCCCATTATAACTCTAACACTATATTTAGTCTGATAAATGATAAACTAGTTCCGATGAGACCACATATGATAAGAATACCCTGTATCTAGTACTCATTCGTCTTCTGACAAACCGGTAGTCACACACAATATGGTCTTCGCACCATTAATGCTCTCCTTGGCAATATTTTCCACACTTGTTGTGGCATTCTACCACCTTTATATCCCAATTTCAGCATTCTTACTCATGTGTCGTCCTCGCACACTCAAAACTCTTCACGCAACCATTGGACCTCCAATAATGTGACTTTGACCTACTTTAACCTTTGTTGTTGAACTCCAATGTACATCTCTACCTCAAATCAATAGTCTCCATGCTACATCCTGCCCTAGACTGTCATCTCGCTCGTTTCTCTACCACTCCTTAGAGAGCAATGTGGATTTTACCTTTTCTAAGATAATCATAGTATGCCCTAATAAAAGTGAATCAATATGGAACTCCAATGGCTTTAGTAGAGACGTCAAAATCATCATATCCTGTTTTCATCAATTAGGGCCTCGTTGAATCCTTTGACTCCATCATGAATTTGTCAAACTCATCGAAATGGACTTTAATGGAAGTACCTTCAACAAATCGAAACCGAAACATCCTCTTTAATATGTATAAGTGATTATATAGGCCCTTTCATTATAAAATAGGGTCTTACATTTTGCCCACAACATTGCGGCATCCTTCTCCTTGGCCACTGCTACTAACACCTCATTTAATAGGTTCAATAGGATTATACTCTTTGTATTCTCCATTAATTAATTTTTATCAGCCACAGTAATCATTTCCGATAACTTATCTTCCATCAACGCCTTACTCAAACTTTGGGTTGTTAATAGTGCACGAGTTCTACCAAAAAAAAGCAGCGCACGCATCTTAATGCTTCACAACACAATGTTATTATGCTAAACTTCTTAATTTCTACTTTTGCTGCAGACATAAGTATAACAACAATATTTCCGAACAGTGATCAAACGAGCAAAGGCCTAAATCAAATCCTTCAATAGCGCACGCGTCTTGATGCTCCATAACCATACATTGTTCTCTTTCATTTAGTTCCTCCATTTCTACTTTCACTCCAGACGTAAGTGTAGGAACAATATTTCTAATCAAACGAGCAAGAGCTCAAGTAAAATCCAGAAAACTCTAGCCCTAGCTCCGATGTCAATTGTTGTGAAATAATGTAGAAGCTAATGGATTTTGCAATTCAAAAATAATGCAAGAGAACGAAATCACCAAAGAAATCAATGAGGAACAATAAGAATAAAAGAGATTTACTTGGTTTGATCCGAGTATAGATACCTACTCCATGGAGAGAACTGGCCGAAAAGAATTCATAAATAAATTAGAGAATTACAAAATTACCATGGCTCAGTCACTCAAGTATTTACCAGCCGTAAATTACACTAAAACTCATAGTATTTAGCTTCATGTAGTTGTTCGATGAAATAAATCACGGAGAGTTACCCTGCGGCTTTGAATCACTTCTCAAATGATTCCAGGATGTAATTGAACGAATGTGGCAAGTCAAGGCACACGCACATCAACAACAGCACTCAAAGCCACGAGTAAAGCCCTCTCGACCAAAAACAAAGATCCCTCAAACACAATATTTATATAATTGATGAAATTGAGGAAACTTCTTTTTCAGAAGATTTGACCGACTGCAATAGGAAGTTAACACCCTTATTTTTCACTCGATAAAACCGGTAACTTTCCGGGCATTCCTAATTAACGACGCCACACTTGGTTACACAAATAATATAAGCAAGCTTCCTGTACATATATATACTGGGTCGTGTTTCGCCAAATAGGCTCAAACTCAAAATATATTCTAACAGAATCATTGACAACTCACTTATATAAATAGCCCAATTAAAGTATTCGTAGTGCACATCCAAATATGTCTAGACCTCCATAAACATGCACAAGTCTACGAGCGCATCGCCATGAGAAAATCACAACACTTTATATAATTACATAGACATAAGACATGCTAATACTTATTATGCCCACAGAAACCTGATGACAGACCTAAGTTGTGGGCTAATTTGTGCTTATTAGGTGTGGCCATGAAAGTGCCATGAAATCCGTACGGCGCTCTCTGTGGCAACCTTATCTTCGCCGCTGGCTCGCCTTCGAAATCCTTCACATCGATTATGTGAGCCTGCAAGCATGGAGCATGTCCAACATTAATAAATGGCAAAGCACCTTTATTGATCCTCTTTGAAACTCGCGGTCACTAGTGATATAAATCTAAATGCTTTTAGGGACGAGCCAAGAAAAAGGTGCAATGGGCAAGTATTTAGGAGGATAAGAAACTTACTTGAGTCTCATCAGACATTTCATTGTGAACAAGAGCTGCAATCCAACCATCATCTTCTTCTTCTCCTTCAGCACTGCCATTTTTAGCGACGAACACACTTCCGCTGCAAAAGTTGTTCTCCCCAAACTTGTGATATTCAACCTTGACTGCCTGTCCATTCTCTCCCTCCTGGTCCAACAGTAATAGACTCTATTCATTAGAAACAAATCGAATTATACTATAAGTACTAAAACAACGAACAATAGTTGTGGACAACATAAGGTATTTGCAAGCATGTCAGAAAAAAAAACAATTGACTTGAGTGAAAACTTAATATTGGGTCAAGAGGTATTGACGCGTGATTCATGACCTTTGTCAAAAGGAGCACTTGGCATTTAGATGGTGTTAGTAAGAGACATGTCCGAACTTTTACAATAATTTTCATTTTCTGCCTTAAATTACTTAGATTTGTAGCTCCTAATAATGTTAGAAACTTATGCTGTAGTAATCCTCACAGAACTCTATTGTTTCGTGCTGCAATAATCTTGCATATCCTTTCTTTTTTGGTTCAGCCAGGCAGATGAAACAAATTATTCTCATCCTTAGCTTATCCTAGCAGACACCTAAGAATATTGCGTGACGAATGTAGAATGATTCAAAAGCAAAAAGAGTGGTTTATTGATATCAGAGAGATGTAACTATTCACGAGGTAGATGACTCAACCTGAGGTTCGTCCAAGTATAATTTGGCCAGACCACCATACATAGCTAGCCCTGTGATTTAAAAGGATGAAAAATCAGTAAGGACAATATATATTGTTCACAATATTAATCCTACAAACTAGTAATTTCACTAGATAAATCCATCATTGTTCGTTACCACAGGTAGAACTTGCTGCTGAATCGACGACTTGAGCGAAGCCGAATTTGTTCGTCAATCCTATGAAATTTGCATTGATGAATGGAAACTCCATGGAGGAGTGAGGCCACTGAGATTTCTCTCCTTGACATCTCCGGTTTCCATGTTCAATCTCCACTCATACACGGAATGAAAAAGGAAACCTTCTTCTTCATTGCCATTTTCCCCATTTTTTGGAGGTAAATTGTATCCTCGTGTACCAATCCAACTTGTTCTCACCCCAATCTGGACCCGGGAATATGGATGTCACGGCCCTACAAGCCCTTACACAACCTGTTTTTCTTAATTAATTGGTGAGAAGTACAGGAAATGAAGGATTATGATGTGAAGAAGGCAATTAATACCTCATCTCCATCCTCAAATGTATTGAGGATGTGAAACGTGCTGCATGTTTCTACTTTGAACCGTCGGACAGAATCAGCATCACCGTATCATGGCATTAGTCCAAACCTCGATGTTTTTTCTTTATCGTACTTCAACAATCTATTTTGTGAGAATAACCGACACAACTTTAGGAACTTGTTGATATTAGCATGAACGATCAATCATTTGGGAACAATATTTTTCAATGAGATGTGTACTCACTGGCCTCCCTTTGCAAGTCTTGATATGTCCACTGAAAGAGATTGATCCACTATGATATTGTAACTGAACGAGGAAAACATGATTTAATCTCGAATTTGTCAAGAAATAATTATAATAATATCGATAACGGGCGACATAATAGTTTGCCAAAACCTTTCTGTGACCCCAATCTCATGGCTGAAGACACCTTTGTCCAATTGGACATCCACCTTATGAAGAAGCTTCTTTCCATCAGCTAAAAACAGGTCAAACTAGGATCAATTAGAGGCTACTAATCTTCAATCACATATTAACTGTACTGTGAACTCATAATCTAAACCATAGTTTATTAAATAAAAAAAAAATCAACTTATCAGATAAGCATTAGAAGGTAAAGAGTATCACCCTAGCAATTAAACATAATATATAAGACCCGGACGATCCTGTTGTTCGTTGAACAAAAGCAATTTTCTTTTCTATTCTAGTAGATTTTTGAAGGAATATGTAGGTGTAAAATAACTCTTAACAAGAAATATTATTAACCACTTGATTCCTCATAACATTTTGGTAACTTACCAACACTTTTCGAAATTATCAACTTTTTTCGACAATTTGCAAATTATAAATTTCTTTTATCTTCTATAACTTTTAGTTGTCTGTCTTACCAATATATCAATCTAGCAATATTTATTTGAGTGACTTATCACACTTTTTTCCATTTAAATCAACAACTAGTTTTAGGTTACCAACTCTTTCATATGCCTACAAATCGATAAAGTTACTTAACTCTTTTTAGAAATTATTGACCTTAATTAAAGTATTTACCAACTTTTCTCCAATTAATTTACTAACTTACTTTTATTTTACAAACTCTTATTTCAGTTAGTCATCAAGGCTTATTTAGTTTTCTTAATTGCTAACTTCTCTCATCACCAATAAAACTAAATTTTCTCATCTTTTGCATTTACCTTTACTCTAGCCGACGGCTAAGTTACCAACTATTATTTAGAATCACCAACCTTTATTTGAGTGACTTTTTAACTTTTTCCCAGCTGAATTACCCATTAGGTTTGGTTAGCAACTTTTTACTTCACTTTTCTTATCTATTACCAACTTTCATTTGCTTTCTTATCAACGTCTTAAATTTACAATACTTAAATGAATTCATCAACTAAGGTTAGTAGTTTAAAAAAAGAGTTAGTAACCAATATTAGATCATAGCTAAATGGGACAAAAGTTAGAGACTCACGCTAATTTAAGATTAGCTAACCGAGGAAAATTATAAAAATTGATAACTCTATAGAATAATTGGTAAATTAAAAAACAATTGAACATTAGTAAGTAACTCAAATGACAGTTGGTAATCCAAAACTAGTTGGCCACTTAATTTTACAAAAGTTAGTAATTCACTCTAATTTATGTTGGTAATTTCATATAACAGTTACTACATTTGAAGGGCTAGTAAATTATGTAAATAAAGTTGGTAATTTTTTATATTTCATAAAAGTCACAGGTCATTTCTTTTGTTACCAATATTTTTTTGACACTTATAATTAAATAAACCAGCAACGGAAAAAAAATCCGTACTTTGGGCATGGAGGAGTAGAATTCTACCTAAAAAACTAGTGAATGTAAAAAAGAATGAAAATGCTGTTGAAATTTCGGTTTTCGATAACAACCACTTAGGTAGTAAATTTGGATCAATTGTTGTTAATACTAATTCAAATGTCATTCACGTGCTTAAGACATATTCATGGGAATCATATGAAACTTGTTCAAACAAATACTTAAAGCTAATAACTATACAACTTCTAAGTGACTAAGAAGAGCAGAGATATTACCAGATACCACCCCTACCACAAGGAAAGGTTTCTTGACATCAATCCCCATTATTACAAGTTCGCCACTCCCCGGAGCTTTCTGTTCAATAGGTATAATTTTGGAAAACAAACCTCAAAAAGATCATTAGTGCTATAAACATGTATGATTCAATGAAAAATTAAGGTGAAAATAATAGTATACCTTTGGATGGCTAGTGCAAGATCGATCCCAATCTCCATTGAAGTCCCAAACAGCGAGTGTTTCTAGGGTTTGTGAATCGATCTCGTGAGGCAAGTAACTCTCCGATATCGCGTATAGCTTCCCCGAGTACTCGAACACACTTGTGTTGCACAAGAACTTGTTATCAGCATTGAGTCTAATCTGTTGAAGCACCAAATCATAAATTTCAAGCTTTTAAACACTTCGGCTCCTTTAACAAAAGGATCTTCACAAAATTGTGTAGGATGTTGTTTAAATCTATTTAACTTTTTTATTTCATAAATTCATATGCAAAACAATAAGAAAGAAATTTTCGGGCTTTCATTGTTTGTTGGGTAGTCCGTGACTCTTATACCTTATATCAAAATAATGCTTTAGATAGAATGTTGGTGGGTCCCACCTCACTTGGATTGGGACCTACATGCCATAAAATCTTAAAAAAAAAAGAGAATCGGATCGGGCAGTCACATTTTCATGAAATTCTAATGTGTTGTTCATGACTGTGTGTGCTATAAGTTGACCGGTGTCAATCGTTGACAAGTCTCTTCCGTTAGAGTATTTTCGACATCTCGCTCAATGAGATTTGACCTATTTTTGTAATCGTGTTGCCTCTAGTGATACTAGAAAAGACAAGCTGTAATCCTATTTTACATAGCGAGAGTTTCTTGGGGAGCTTGCAATGTCATTTTTCCGCGGTTGGGGCTTCCAAGTCAAATCTTTTGTGCGCCAGTTGTGAATTATCTAGTTGATTTTACTACTGTGGTGTTTGTTGTGTTCATTTGGTCACACGAAGAGGGGACAAGCGAGTCACATAATCTAAATCCTTGTGGACTGTTCGAGTGAAACAAGATGAACTTTTCAATAGAACCCTAACAGGCATCTAAAATGTTCCAAGCAATTGCAGATTTATCAAATCATAGACTCATAATGGGCAGAGCAAAGAGCATCTCGCAAATTACCCGATTCAGAGAAAATGCATCTACAACAGCTAGTGGATCTCCTCCAATGGCAGGGATGAAAGAGGGCTTGTTTCTTTGCTTTTCAAGCTTGAATGTCTCGGACTCGACGTACCTGTTCTTGTAGGAGATACTCCAGTCTGAGCCACAAGTCTTTTTGAAGAACAATGCATGAAGCATTCCTTCTCCTTCTACCCATGTTTCATTCGTTATTCCTAATGGCGACACTGTGGATTGTAGACATCCAAATTGAGGATTTGGACCTGAAATTGAGGAAATTTTATAATCAGGTTTGATAAATGAAAATTGCCATCAACTTTTTTCTATTAAGAAGATAATAAGCATGATCTTGGATATATGATAACAATGTGTACAACTCGCATATTGCACGAGACATCAGTACCTACGCAACTCTATCTAATGCAAAGATCTATATCTGACATATTTGATTACAGCTGCTCCTATTTGTAAAAGCCTAAATTGTGACATTCCGGAATTTCGCCCATTTGGAATTTATGAAATGAACGATTTTATTAATGTGCATGTAGTTGATTCTCGCCCGGAACTGATCATTCATGGGATACTAACTATTAGGGAAAGGCTAATTAGGGATTTAAATTCATACGACTAGAGAAATTCGATTACGAGCCAATTTTCAATCAGAAAATCGATTATAAGACATTTTGAGTCAATGTAGGCCGATCTTAGTGTCACACCCCGAACTTATCTAATGCTTTCGATACCTCACAATCACGAGTCGTTCAGATGCAACATCCCAGAAATATGTCGCCTACTCAATTCTCACGTCAAAGCTGAGCGCAACGGAAACAAATAATTAAACCCGGACATTAAATTGGAGAACACCAGAATAAGCTAGCACGTCCAACTGCCAATACTTAGAATATTCCATTATCAAATATTTACAACATCCATCTACATGCACACTTGTACCCTTCCATAGTCAACTTAGTCCACCAAGAAAACATACACCACCACTATCACAAATAGTTATACATTTCAAAAGGGGTAGACACCCAACTCTCCAAAAATGGTACCCCTCAACATCTATTCCCAGCCTCCTGGTTAGCCCTGACGTCCTCGCGACGGAGTCCACTCAGAATCCGATTCACTATCACTTGAATCTGACTTCTCTTGGATCGTCGCTTCCACTGAGAACTATGACTTAGCCCCAATCTCAATCGGATGGTCTATGTCACCCAACTCCCCTGAGGCCTCATTCCGCTCTTCCTCGGCCGGCTCCTCGGCTGGGTCATCCTCTGGCATATAGTAGGGGTTATAGTCATACATGGGCACTCCCTCTTGTTCGCTTTCAGGTTTTTCTTTCGGGTCCTCCTGTGGCTCTGCTTCCAGGTTTTCCTCTCTTCCTTCCTGGTCCTCCTCGGGAATTATCTCAAGATCCACATCCATTGGATCGTATCCCGCATGGGATTCCTCTAGTTCCGGCTCATGCTCAACTCCCGAGGGTTCTGGTACTGCAAACGCAGGGTGAAGTCCAGACTGAGCCAGACTAGTCTCCAAGCTAGTCAGCTCGCCATCAGGCGGGGGTATGGCCGATGGATCCCAATCCCTAACCCCATCAAAAGGGACATCAAAGCCTCTGACAGGATCGAACTCATCTGGCCCATCTCTAAACGTCCACGCTGTATCAGTGTGAGCCTGCCAAGGGGGTTGTCCTACATCTACCCATATTGTCGAGGGATGTTTGATCTAGGTGTACTGTTCATCCATATGGTACTCCACAAAATTATTGTCGGTGTGCATGATAATACCAAAACGCTTTGGCGGCGGCGGCGGATTCATTGCTCAGACGGGTGATCTGAAATGGTTTGGTTGAAGTAACTATGAGACACTTCTCAATAAGTTGCAACCTAAACCCTACTTAGGCTACCACGTAATTCCAAACACGCAACCAACCAATCCACAAACAGACATACCTCGACTCTCGGCACACGCAATCTGCACGTTAGTCTACACTCACAACAATTAAATTCTCACACACATGCCACAACATACAAACTTCACACATATTAATTCACACGTCAATCACACCCAATTTCCAACCAACTCGTCGTTTCCACATTCGCTCAGACACTTTCTCGGCCCGCGTATTCACGCCTCAGGCCCACTCAATCGCGCCCCGAGCATCACACGCCTCGGTTCGATCCCACATTCACACTTTCCACATCACACGTCTCATGCTCAATCGCATTCTCGGCCCACGTCAACACGCCTCGGCCCACTCGATCGCGCCCTGAGCATCACACGCCTCAATCCGATCCCATTTTTACTTTCTTTCCTCAGCTCAAGCCAAATGCGACAGGCCTACGTGATCGCAACCCGAGTTTTAGAATATCTCGGCCCGATCACATTCTCACCCGAGCTGATCATGCCTCGGGCCAACCTCATTTCCCACTTTCTCAATCCTCAGCCTGCGCCAAATGCGACAAGCCTACATGATCGCGGCCCGAGCTCATAATGCATCGGTCTGATCCCAATCTCACACTTTCTCACATTCGCATAAATTTATGTGCACACAATTGCACCCCAACATCATAGTCACATCACAAACGCACAATCACGCATAAATCTGCATTTTTCCACACTCAAACATTTTCAAATCAATTTCAGTCCTTCACGAGACTTTCATAAAATTTCGAGACGGACTTAATGGTACCAACCACGCACCAAACGGCACCTCACAGCACATCACACGGCACATCACAGCAAGCAATCAGTCTTTTCAGCACCCAAAATCACAATATCACACTTCCGGCTCTTCACGACACTTGCATGAAATTCCGAGCCGGACCTAACGGCACAAACCGCGTCCCAATCAGCACCACATAGCATGCTGAACAAGCAATCACAGCCATCACTCGGCCCCAAATTTCCACCAAAATATTTCACTTTCATTCCCAAGGCCCGCAATTCAATTCCACCCCTAAAACCGTGCCAAACCATGTCTAATTAGGTCCGAACTTACCCGACAGACTAGGTGAAGTTTAGATTGAACTTACCAAACTCTAAACTAACACGGTTAGAGCGAAAGTGGCGGCAAAACCAAGATCTAATGGCGGCTTGCGGCGGCGGTGACGATCGGCGACGATTGTGAGGAACGGCGGGCGACGGTGGCTTGGGTGGCGGCCGGTGAGACTCACGGCCAAGAGAGGGAGACCGAGAGGGAGAGAGAAAGAATCACGGAGGGAGGGTGGCGTGAGGCTTGGCGGGGACGGTAACGATGCAGCGCACAACAACCTGACAGCGATGATCGACGATGGCGGGAGAGAGCGATCAGTGGGGGAGAGGGAGGGGCTCACGATGGGGGGGCGGGGGAAGCCAAATGAGGAGAGAGAGAGAGGGTCTTGACTTATTAACCAAGTTTTGACCAAAATTGCCAAATGACCAAAATGCCCCTCTCTAATCTTTTCATCCGACGATCCAGATTTGATCTTATCTTAAAATCAACAGCCCAGATCGAATCTCATCAAAAATATCCAAGGGTAATCTTGGAATTTCTCAAAAAGTCCAAGGGCAAAAGTGTCTTTTCTAAATTTTAGGGAAAAATTACCAAAATACCCTTGCCCTATATAACTAGCCCTTTAGAAATCTTTAGGGGTAAAATGGTCACTTTCTCATTTTCTTACCCAAATTGAACTTTTCTGAAGGATTCGGGCACACCCAAAATTACACGTTACAACTGCAACGTCGTCATAACGTTCTTTCGTGACTTCCTAATTTTTTGATACCCGATTTGGTCTCAATTTAATAATTGAATTCTATGAAATGTAACTTGTGCGTATCTCAGACTAACGGGTGGCTTTTGGGAAATTCATAGAACCGACCCGTGATTGATACTAAATTGAGTCACGTGCAAGTTCATTCAGATCGTGACGACCTCGGTTGTCAATAAAATCACGAGGATCGATCACTAGTTCCGATGAGTACGATCGTTCGGTATAGAATCGGGATCGTCGTCAATTTATTTTGTAGTCAAACAGAATTACCCGTAATCTACTAATATGACATTGGCAAATCGGTCAATACTATCCTAAGATCGACCTACATTGGCTCAAAATATCACCCCGACGATTTTCTGATCAAAAGTTGATTCGTGAATGAATCTCTCTAGTCATACAAATTTAAATCCCTAATTAGTCTTTTCCTAATGGTTAGTATTCTAGGAATGATCAGTTCCGGGCGAGACTGCCTACAAGTACATTAATAAAATCAGCTATTTCATAAATCTCAAATGAGCGAAATTTCGGAATGTCACGCTTAGGATAGTCACGGGCTGATTCGTCACTGTCATATTAGTGGATCACGAGTGATTCCGTTTAATCACGAAATGAATTGACGAACGATCCAGAGCCAATACCGAACGATTGTGCCCATCGGAATTAGCGATCGATCATCACAATTTTATTGTCAATCGAGGTTGTCACGATCTAAACGAACTTGCACGTGGCTTGATTTAGTATCAGTCACGGGTTGATTCTGCGAATTTTCCCAAAAACCGCCTGTTAGTCTGAGATAATGCACAAGTTACATTACATAGAATTTAATTATTAATTAGAGACCAAATTGGGCATTAGAAAATTTGGAAAGTCACGATTGGACATCCGAATGACGCTGTGGTTGGAACGTGCAATTTTAGTTTTGCTCAAATCCTTCAGAAAAATTCAATTTCTGCAAGAAAATGGGAAAGTGATCATTTTACCCTTGGGAATTTTTAAAGGGCTAGTTTTAATGGGCAAGGGCATTTTGGTCATTTTGCCCTAAAATTTGGAAAAGACAATTTTGCCCTTAGACTTTTTGAGAAATTCCAAGATTACCCTTGGATATTTTAGAAAAGATTCGATTTGGGCCATCAATTTCAAGATAATATCGAATCTGGACTGTCGGATGAAAAGATTAGAGAAAGGGCATTTTGGTCATTTGCCAAAAGTTGGTCAAAACTTGTGCATAAAGCTTGACCCATTTTCTCTCTCTCCCCATTCCTCTCTCTCTCACTCTCGGCTCCATCTCTCTCTCCCCTCCCGATCACCTCTCCCTCCTGCTGAACACCACCCGTCGCCGCACTGCCGCCGTGCCACGCCGCACCGCCGCCGTGCCGCGCCGCACCGCCGCCCACCGTTCGCAAGCCACCACCGTTTCGCCCCCTCTCCCCCTTGGCCATGAGCAGCCACGCCAAACCGGTCACTGCCGTGAGTCACCACCGCTCACCACCGTTCGCTGATCACCGGCCGCCACTCGCCGTACATCGCCGCCGCCACAAGCCGCTGCCTATCGCCACCCGTTTCACTCTAGCCGCGTTAATCTAGAGTCGGGTAAGTCGCGATCTAAATCTCGCCTAGTTTATTGGGTATATTTAGACCCGTTCAGACGCGAATTTGTAGAAATTAAGGGTTGGTTTGAATAACGGGTCATAGGATTGAATTCGGGAATTTCTGGAGGAATGTTAGAGGCCAATGGTATGCTTTGATTGGCTGTTTGAAGGACTGTGATGTGCTGTTTAGTGTGAAGTTTGTGCGGTTAGGTCCGGCTCGGAATTTCATGAAAGTGTCGTGAAGAGCCGGAAGGGAGATATGGTGATTTTAAGTGCGAAAAAAGGCTGATTGATGGCTGTGATGTAATGTACTATGTGTTGTGGGGTGCTATTTATTGCGTGGTTGGTACCGTTAGGTTCGGCTCGAGATTTTGGGAAAGTGTTGTGAAGGACTGAAATTAATTTGACAATATCTTGGTGTGGAAAAGTGCCAATTTATGTGTTGATCGCATGTTTGTGATGTGACTGTGTTATCATGATATATTTGGTGCAATTATGTGCACGTAATTTAATGTGAATATGTGTAAGTGTGAGATTGGGATCGGGCCGAGGCATTATAAGCTCGGGTCGCGATCACGTAGGCCTGTCGCATTTGGCGTAGGCTGAGATTGAGGAAATGGGAAATGAGATTGAACTACAGCATAATCAGCTCGGGTGAGAATAGGATCAGGCCGAGACATTCTAAAACTCGGGTCGCGATCATGTAGACCTGTCGCATTTGGCACGAGCTGAGAAAAGTGTGAAAGTGGGATCAGATCGAGGCGTGTGATGCTCGGGGCACGATCAAGTGGGCCGAGGCGTGACACGGACTGGGAAAGTGTTTAAAAATGAGACATGTGGTATGGAAAGTGTGAAAGTGGGATCGAACCAAAACGTGTGATACTTGAGGCGCGATTAAGTGAGCCGAGGCGTGTTGACGTAGGCCGAGAAAGTGATTGAATAAACATGGGTACGACGAGTAGGCTAAAATATGGTGTGATTGACGTGTAAATTGACATGTGGGAAGTTCGTATGTTGTGGCATGTGCGTGAAAACTGTTTGTTGTTATTGTGGACTAATGTGTAGGTTGTGTGTGCCAAGAATCTAGGTATGTGTGAATGTGGATTGTTATTTGTGTGGATTGATTGGTTGTGTATCTGGGGGTGTCTGGAATTACGTGGTAGCCTAGGTAAGGTTTAGGTTGCAACTTATTGAGAAGTATCTCATAATTGTCTCAATCAAACTATTTCAGATCACCTGCCTGAGCAATGAATCAGCCGTCATCAGAGGGTTTTGGTATAGTCATGCACACCGACAATAATTTTGTAGAGTACCCAGTAGATGAGCACTACACCTGAATCAAGCATACCTCAACAGTATAGGTAGATGTAAGACTACCCCCTTAGCAGGCTCACACATATGCTATGTAGACGTTTAGAGACGGGGTTAATGAGTTCGGCCCTGTTCGAAACTTTGACGTCCCCTTTGATGGAGTTAGGAACTGGGATCCATTGGCCATACTCCTGCCTGATGGCGAATCGACTAGCTTGGAGATTAGTCTGGCTCATTCTGGACTCCACCCTACGCCTGCAGTACTCGAACCCTCAAAAGTCGAGCATGAGCCGGAACAAGAAGAATCCCAAGCGGGATATGATCCGATGGACGTAGATCTCGAGGTAATTCCTGAGGAAGAACAGGAAGGAGGAGAAGAAAACCTTGAAGCAGAACCGCAGGAGGCCCCAGAAGTAGAGCCTGAGAGTGAATAGGAAGACGTACCCGTGTACGATTACAATTCCTATTATGTGCTAGAGGATGAACCAGTCGAGGAAGAGCGGGATGAGGTCCCAGGGGAGTCGGGTGACATAGACCACCCGATTGAAATTAAAGCCGAGTCGGAGTCCTCAATGGAAGCTACGATTCAAGAGGAGTCAGATCCGAGTGCTAGTGAGTCGGATTTTGAGTGGACGCCGTCTCGAGGACGCCGTCTCGAGGACGCCGAGACTAGTGGGGAGGTTAAGAGTAGGCTTTTGAGGGGTACCATTTTTGGAGAATAGGGAACCTATGGTATCTACTCCTTATGTGGTGTAATGTCTATGGACGATAGTGGGTGTGCATGTATATTCTATGGACTAGTGAGATAATGGGAGGGTACAAGTATGTTGTAAATGGATGTTGTAAATATTTGGAATATAATGTTTTAAGGTTAGCGGTTCGGCGAACTAGTTTATTTCTTCCTGGTGTTCTCCAATTTTTATTATCCGTGTATATTTGATTGTTTCCGCCGCGAATTAACTCTGATGAGATTATCGGGTCGGCGATGTATTCCTGGGACGTCGCACTCTTTCAACCGAGAAGAGGGATATCGCAAAATCGATGGGGTTCGGGGTGTGACATAAGTTTTGACACACAATATGCATCATACACACATACCTAACACGTGAAATCTTATACATATGAAACTTAAATGGCACATAAATTCAGACTAGGTATGTACTGTTTCTAACAAAAACTCCTTCAGGGAAACCAGCTGGTAATTCCCCTTCCAAGCAAGCAACTTCAACAGCTTCTCCAATTTCTTGAACCGGTGCAAAGTTCTACTGTTCAATTCATTTGTTCAGAAAAATCAGATATACATGCATCCTTATGTTTCCATATGTAGGGATACAATGTTATTCAGAGCACTACGTTGTGTTGGTGTCCTGCTTGCAGTCATTTATGACATCAAAATCATTGTTTAGGCATATTTCAAAGTACTATTTTCACATCATTTTTTCCCGTTATTTTAGGCTTTTGTTTATTTTTCTGAATTCTTTACTGTTTAAGGATTTTTTTGGTTATCTATTTATACTCGGCTATCTCTCTACCGCTTTGTGTAGCTATGGCTTCCTACACCTTAAACCCTAACCCAAACCCTACCAAAAGCCCCAAATTTCCACCATGATTTAGTCCGATTTCCTGCTTTCTCTACTCTCTTCGATAAGTTTCCCAGTGTCCACTTTGCATCTCTTGTTCAACTCTTTGTTCTCTTCTACAGCTTCTTCCTTATCTCACAACCATTGAAGCATCTGCGTGTCTTTGGCTCTTGGGTCCTCAACCCTGTCACCCACCTTTGACACCTGCCCACAAATCCATTCCCATTCTCACAACTTTGTCTCGCACCCATGTTGCCCTCCACAAATTTCTTGGCTCCTTCTGTGATTTTTTGGCTTTCTAGACCTTTTGACCTCTACAACCGGTGAATGCTTCCAGGTGTTGTGTCCCATTTTCAATAGGGTTTCAAGCTACTAAAGAACGTTGATGATGGATGAGGAAGAAGGCGCTGCTGAGCGTTTGGCACATCTCGGCAATAAACTGGGTAAGTTAATGTACGAAAATAATATGAATATTCTAGATGAGGAACTTTCAGAGGAAAAAATCATGGAATGTCAGGTCTCTTATCGAGCAACTTTTCCAAAACCCTAGCGTAAATTTCCAAGCACTCCAAACAGCTATGAAGAAGGCTTGGAGGAATGAGTATGTGGAGGTCAGACCCCTCGAAAATGGCAAGTTCAGTTTTGCATTTCATAATGGAGGAGAAAAGAATCGAATGCTGGAAGGAGGTCCTTGGTCTTTTTCTAATCATTTACTGCTCTTGAAACCCTGGGAACCAGATACTCCTCTCCATTGTTATGAGTTCAAGACCTGTGCCTTTTGGGTTAGAATTTTTGGACTCCCTCTTGAATGGAATTCTGAAGGTATGGTAAAGAAAATTGCTAACTCGATGGGGAAGGTACTAAAAGTGAAAATAGATGCTCGAGGCCCTGTAGCTCAAAGAATTGGGAAAGCAAGAGTAGTAATGGACATGGATACTGAACTGAGAGTTGGACAATTGATGTGACACCAAAACTGGAATGTCTAGCTTGATTTTAAATACGAAAGGTTGCCTTTCTTTTGTTACTCGTGTGGGAAGATTGGACACTATGTTAATTACTGCAAAGACATTCCCTACGATGAAGAAAAATTTACGATAGAGTTGGGAAGTTGTTTTGGAAGCTGGCTGAAAGCTGAAACTCCAGAGCATGGTCCCATTTGGAAAGTTTTCTCAAAAAGGAATCTATGGTAGAAGAAATTGAAGAGAGTATCCCTGAAACTCCTAAGCACCAAAGGCAAAATGCGGTTATGGAAAATGTTCAGCCCATCTCTCCCAGCATTAATTCCAATATACAACAAGAAGATCACATGAGGACAGATCCCTACTGCACGCAGGAGATAACAATGTATAATTCTGGTCGAAGAGCACTTCTGCTTACAGGCCCTACTCATGGGAAAGGCTTAAATTCTCAGCCTGCCCAAACAAGTTCAGAAGGCAACAGAAAGAAGAGCTGTAAGGAACCAAAAACTCCCTCAACCAAAAAACAAAAGAGGTTCAGTCCTTACAATTCACTACCTAAAACCCCAACTTGGTTGGATGAAACTCAACTTCTTAAAACACCTGCTCGGATGACTGAAGAAGTCGCTGCACGGGCTTTGGTGGCTAGCCCTAATAAGCCACCAAGTGAACCATGAATATACTATGCTGGAACTGTCAAGGGTTGGGCACACCCTTGACAGTCCGAGAATTAAGAGCTTTAGTGGCTCGTTTTAGGCCCATTGTGGTTTTTCTGATGGAAACGAAAAATCAGGCTGAGGTTATTCAGAGAATAAAGAGAAGACTCCATTTTCAAAGTTGTTTTGTAGTTAATCCTGTGGGCATGGTGGGAGGCTTGGCTATTCTGTGGGATGAAAGAATTTCACTGGAAATAGACTCAACATCTGAGGAATTTGTGAATTTGAGGTGTACAGAGGTGGTTAGTGGAAAGGAAATGAGAGTTACATTTGTTCATGCTTCTTATTTGTACCAAAAAAAGGCTATAACTTTGGGAGGAATTGCAAAATATAAGTTCCATGAATGTACTGCCTTGGTTGTGTTTGGGTGACTTTAATGAGGTGCGGTTTTATTGGGAAAAAATTGGAAAGCACTTGGCTAAAAACTATAGAATGAATGCTTTTTGGGATTGTCTAGATGCCTGTTCATTGATGGACATTGACAGTAAAGGGTGTGCGTTCACTTGGGCCAATAATAGAGAAGGGGACGAGTACGTTAAAGAACAACTTGGCAGGGTGGTTTGTACGATTGAATGGAGGTTAATGTTCCCTAAAGCGAAAGCTTATGCTCTCCCAGCAATAGGATCATATCACAGTCCTATACTTCTATCCCTTTAGGCTAACCCTGTAAAACGAAAAAAGGAATTCAAGTTTGAAGCCTTCTGGCTTGAGAGTGATGAATGTAGAAAGGTGGTGAAAGAAACTTGGAGCTCTCCCACTCACTTTGAAAAGGATTTAGCTGGGAAGTTGCAGGCCGTAACTTTTGCCCTTTCCAAATGGAGTAAGAAAAAATTCACGAATGGACATAGGGAAATCAACTTGCTGAAACAGAAACTGCAGTGGTTGACAAACAATACCATGAGGTCCTTTGACAAAGTGAGAATCAAAAACCTGTAAGAAGATATTGATTATTTATGGAGGCAGGAAGAGATGGATTGGGTGCTTCGATCGAGAATTAATTGGTTGAAATGGGGAGATAGAAACACAATTTTTTTTCATGCAACTACCATTTAGAGGCGATAGAGGAATAGGATCTCTATGCTTCAGAATTTAGAGAATACATGGCTATTTGAGCAGTGCTGGTTGAAAGAACATACTATATTTTTTTCCGAGATCTATATCAGTCTATCAGCCCTCGAAATTTCTCCCCAGTTCTGGATCAGGTATCTCGGGTGGTAACAGAAGAGATGAATCACCTCTTGTTGGCTGAGGCAACCTTGGAAGAAGTAACAAATGCAACTTTCCAGTTCGGCTCAACAAAAACACCAGAGCCTGATGGCCTTAGTGGTTTGTTTTATGAGCAGAATTGGGAAGAGATTAAATGGGATATTCTAAAGGAGGTGAGGAATTTCTTCAACACTGGATACCTACCACCAGATTTAAATAAAACACACATCTCCTTTATCCTGAAAGTCCCGAACCTAGAGAGACTAGATCAATACTGCCCAATTAGTTTATGTAATTTTGGCTACAAGATTATCTCAAAAGTGCTGGCCAATAGACTCGAACCACTTCTACCAGAACTTGTTGCAATGGAACAAAGTGCTTTCGTCAGCAGGAGGCAAATTCAAGATAACATCTTTATTGTCCAGGAGGTGTTGCATCAAATTAGAATTCAAAAGAGAAGAAAGAAATTTCAAGCGGTTCTCAAGTTAGACATGAAGAAAGCCTACGATCGAGTGGAATGGGATTTCTTAGAGGCATGCCTAATCAAGATTAGCTTTAATGAGAAATGGGTGGGATGGATTATGAAATGTGTCACAACAGTTTCATTCAGCGTTAAGTTTAATGGAGAACCTCTCCATTACGTCAAACCTTCTCGAGGGATTAGGCAAGGGGATTCCCTATCTCCCTACCTTTTCATTCTGGTGGCAAATGTACTGTCCTCATTAATGAAGATAGCTATGGACAATGGAAGTATCACAGGGATTAAACTGAATAGGTGGTGTCCCACCCTTTCTCATTTACTCTTTGCGGATGACTCAATATTCTTCTTGAGTGGTACAATTCTAGAGTGTCAGAATTTGGCATCTATCCTGAATCAATATTGCCTAGCATTTGGACAAGCTATAAACTTAAACAAATAGGGGATTTTCTTTGGTAGCGATTGCCCCTAAACTCTGAAAGACAATATGGCAAGGGAATTTAGAGTTCCTATTATTGACAAAACTGGCAAATATCTTGGAATTCCTTCGGATTGGGGAGTATCGAAAAAACAAATGTTTGCTGGGATTTTAGGACGAGTCAATTCCAAACTAGAAGGGGTGGAAGGAAAAACTAATGTCAAAAGCTGGTAAAGAAGTTTTGTTTAAAGCGGTAGTTCAAGCATTACCACAATATGCCATGTCTGTTTTTAAGATCCCAATTTCTATTTGTAAGGCTATTGAACAGAAAATTGCTTGATTCTGGTGGAAAACCAATGAGACCAAAGCCGGAATTCACTAGAAGAGATGGGATATTCTGAAGACAAGAAAGGATAAGGGTAGCCTGGGATTTAGAGATTTGCTCTCCTTCAATAAAGCAATGTTAGGAAAGCAAGCTTGGCGTCTAAGTAACAGTCCAATCTCTCTCTTGAGCATTCTATTTAAGGGCCTTTATTTTCCTCATAGAGATTTCTGGCATGCGAAAAAGGGACAACGCCCTTCATGGGGTTGGCAAAGTCTGATCCTAGGAAAAGACTCCATCTCACCCAAAGCGCCGTGGGCAGTAGGGGATGGTTCACAAATAAGAATCGAGGAGGATAAATGGCTGAAGAGGGGAATCATAGGAGGTCCCGCTAATAGAGATGAACCACGTTTTGTCTCTGAACTCATTATTAGTGAGGAAGGCATATGGGATGAAACAGTTTTAACTGAACATTTTGAGGATCAATTAGTGAGAGAAATCCTTGCTATCCCGATTAAACCCCAAACAGAGAAAGACCGGCTCGTATGGACTGGAACTCAAGCAGGCAAGTACACAGTTAAAAGTGGATACAACTACATTCGAGAGAAAGCAAATAAACAGAATGAAAATCAAGCCTCAACTTCTTTTCAACATCCTCCCACCCTCTGGATAGATATATGGAAATTGCACTATCCACCCAAGGTTAGAATTTTCATGTGGAATTTATGCCAGAATTCCCTCCCAACTAAAGAGAATTTATTTCGAAGAAAAGTTATACATAATCCCACATGCTCTTTATGCAATCGAGGCGTGGAAACTATGGAGCACCTGTTTTTATTGTGTCCTTGGACGAAGGAAATTTGGTCGAACCCTATGTTGAATGTTCATATATCAAGTCAGGGTCTTACTCGAATTGAAGATTGGTTCGGGAATTTGAAAGGAAAGTCAAGCAACTCACCTAATCTAGAGCTAGTTGCTGCAACACTATGGAATATATGGAAGGCGCACAACTGAGCCATCTTCAAGAATAGAAAACCCGACACAATCAGCCTCATCGACTCTGTTCTAGCTGGGTTAAAGAGCTTTAACAGATGGAACCCCAAATCAAGCAAATCTGGGAACAAAGCCGATGACTTTTCAGGGACTTGGAATCCACCGCTGTATAGAACTTATAAGATAAACATAGATGGAGTGTACGAACCTGGAGCTTCGAAAGGTTCCGTCGCCTGCATTTGTCGTGATTTCGTCGGGAGGTTGCTGGACCGAGCAGCTCGTACAATGGCAACGTTGTCCCCGCTGATGGCTGAGTCTCTCGCTTTGTTAGAAGCCCTAACTCTCTTCTTTCCCAAACGACACGAAGTCCTTGTACTTGAGTCTGATAGTTTGGACTTACTCAATGCCTTAGAGAGTCTAGATCAACTTAGTTGGGTAGTTCACGCGCTTATCTTGAAATGCAAAGATCTGCTACGATCCTTCTCTAGTATCTAGGTTATTCATTGTTATAGAGAGACCAATTTTGTATCAGACTGAATTGCTAAAGCCCACAAAAAAAATTACCTACCTTTGAATTGGCTCTTCTCCCCTCCCCAAGCACTTTGGGAGCTCTTATGTATTGATGCCCATTTATTGGGTCTTACTATCCTTTCTTAGTGAATGATATATTTAATTTTCCGACCAAAAAAAAAAGATATTTTTTGGTTTGCTAGCGTCACCTAGGGTTTGCATGGTTTTTATTTGATCTTTTCTATGAATAAGACAACTTTCATCGTACTTTACAAAATACACAAAAGATACTTCTTTCTATTGTTGCCAGTGAGCGTGTGCGCCTGAATGAGTGTCTGCAGATCGACGAATCCGTGTTTACTTATTTGTTGCTGCATGATATGGTGGTGTTATCAACCACGCCAAGATAGGGAAAAAAACTGTTCAAGTTTAGCTTGTCAGCATCAGAAAATTTGTTGATGAAGTAACTATAAAATTTTCTGGGTTCTGTGTCACCTCTTCCACGGGCCAATCCCTAAACTGGAAACTTTTAGATGGAGCAAATGAGACATGAGAGAACCTCGCTTCTAATTACCTGAGATGGCAGATATGGTTGATCCACAAACCGGTACAAGCCATCCACTATGACATCCAACACAATCCCTGAAGCTTTCTTGACTGTGTTGGATACATCAATCTTCTTCAACGCCAGTTGTTGCTGCAACTCCTTCCAAATAGGCTGTGGTCATGCAATTTTTTCGAAATCAGATCAAACCAGTAATTATTCGAATTAATACCAACAAAAAGCACACACATGAACCACTTACCTTACCAAAAAAAAAAAAAAAAAGCACACACATGATCAAGATCTCTTGTGCGTGAAGATTAATTTGGATTTCGTGTAACACACCTTTAGAGCTGGGGTAATGGACTTTTTAAGGTGATCGAAGGTAGGAGAAACGGAGTGCCTGTTGGTGGATGCATGCACATGCAAAGCGAGAGGAGAGACTGCCATTTTTTTATTCTCTCTTCACGGGTTACATGGTTTCATGTTCTTTATAGAGACAAACAACGCATGTGAATAAATCAAACCAATGACGTAATTAATCTCTTGCTCTCGGCTTGTTCATCTACATATTAAGGAATGACTAAAGAATAGGTGGTCTACCATATTAAATTTGGCGTCACACCACATGTTTTCCTTGAATTTCGCTCGCCTATTTATCTGTCTACATAGCATCGTTAACAAAATCCACTTTCTCACTACACAGTGAAACATCCACTTTCTGTTTAATTAGTTAATGAGTAAATCGAATAGCTACTCTAGTCAAGTTCAAGAAGTTTAATACCACTTTTGACGCATTCTATTTGCCACCTACCTAATCTCAATAGAATATATATCTTTTGAGTGGTTATACTATGCATTGCTAGAACATAACTTTCTCTAATCGGTTTTGATCTCCGTCCACATATCCATTCTTAGTAGGATTTATTTAAGTTACGCCACCATTTTAAATTTTTCTTACACAAAGCATTCATGAGACTGAAGCTCTCAGCTGCTAATGGAACGAGTTCGTTAACCAAAATTTAAAATTGTACACGTGTCAACATCAAAACCCTGCTTATGTCAGAGAAAATAGCTTTTACATTGCAAACTAAGCAAAATGACTAAAACGTTGTGCGATACCGCCAGATTGCTCCATTTGCAATACCATTATAAAAGATATATAGATTTTAGATACACAGATATGTGGCTAAGATATTCAGTGAAATACTCAAATATAACCTTGGATGAGTGATCACGATGACAGCCAATGACAGATGCTCTATCCAATAAAGAACTGACCGATCAGAAACGACAAAAACCCAGTTGCCCTATGGTGCCGTTGGAATATGCTCTGTCCAATAAATCCACGAAGTCTTGCACAAGAGACAAAGAGAAGCGAAAGCCCCAGATGTGTGCTTCCCTACAAAGTGTTGTACCAGCAGAATAATCTGCAATTGCCCTGAGAATATTCAAATTGCTTCTCAGTGGAACAAAATTTTCTTTTAGGAAAGATCCACTTCATGCGTGAAGCACATCTTTGGCTGACTAAGAGGAAACTCGATGCGCAGATAGATAGATAGGCAGATTTTGAGAAGATCTTATACTGATAGAATGAGACTAGGGAGGTCGAAAGCACATATGTACGAAGATTCGAATGCCCGCATCTCATGTGAAGGTCGACATGCTGCTCTCTGGAGCTTTTAGCGATGAAACTGCAGTTTCATAATAGCCGTCAGCGGGAAAACTCAAGTTATTATCACCGAAGGGATTGGATCTTCCGTTTTCATGTGTTAGAATATTCAAATATTAAATCACGTTCTTCATTTAACAGCTTAAACTTTTAGAACTATTGACTGTGATCTCATAAAATCTCACATCGTGAGAGCCGTCATCTGTTTTTTTTTTTTTTCTATTTATTTTTAGATGTTGCAGGTTTTGTTTGTGTCGGTGTTGGCTGGTAAGGTGACAACTGACCGTGGCTATATTCCTTTAGTAATGGCAGGAATATGCTATATAAAGCCTTGATAGCATCAAGTCAAGCGTGCAATTAATTTAGCTCCCATTTGGTAATAATTTATTATTGCCTGCATTTCCATTCTTCTTCGTGGATAATCAGATGAATGTTGGTAATTAAATTAGCCCAGAATAGTTCAGGACAATTGCATACTGTACAAACGACCATAATCATAATTTTTTTCAATGTAACTTTGGCTCTTTCCTCAAGCAAACAAGAGCCACTCAAAACCAATAAATAACAACCCTTTATGTGATAGAGGAGAGTTTACCTGAATGCCAACTATCAATGAAGAAGGGAAAAATTGTCCAAAAAGTCTTAAATATATTGCTAATTCAGTTCTAAACTTTTCAATTTTGTCAATTGAGTCCTAAACTTTTTCATATTTTACTAATTGAGTCAACATAGCCAATTTTGGCTGGAAATTACTGACATGAACGCTGGCCATCTTACATAACGTAGTTGGTGCTAACACACACAATTTTTACAATATTTTAATATTTTGTCGAAATTTTTATTAATTGATGCCAGAGCATTCCTTGAAGACGTCAAGTTGTCGATCTCATCAATCAATTAACAAGTTGTCAATTTGCAACGAAGTCTTAATTCGCCTTTCCCAAAGCTTGAAATATCCTTGAATGATTCAAGAATTAATTTAGAGCATAATTCTATTCATTGCGCATTGATGAAATAATCATTCATTACATCCTGAATAGGGTTGAAATTTGAGGTTGTCAGACATGTTATTGATTTTTTTTTTCAAATCAAAAATTTAAGTAACAATAAAGATGTAGGGGATATGCATCCAACTTCTTGGGGCTGGAGATCCTTCTCTATCTCATACAGTGTCGCAATTTGCATCTATATGTGTATAACTATTAGTCTAAGGAATACAACCACGCCCTACATCAAGGCCAGATGCTTCGAGATCCATCGACGCACACAAAAATACTAGGGTATAGCGACGAAAAATAGGCGATGAGTATCGCCAAAGGTAATTAATTTGCAGCTACATAACATTCATCCCTAAAGGGAAAAAAAAAAGATAATGACTCCTTCGATAAGAACTGACTTCTGCTCCCAGAATAACCCCTTTAGGAATGAATTTAACATCGGTACCTAAACAGAAACCTCGTAGCAACGAACGTAAAAAATTTCAATGCTAAAGGTCGAGCATTCCACAACAAAAAATGAAATTCGTCATTGGAGATCCAGTTCCTTTGCCTTCGAGAACTTGAGTTTTTCCCCGACGACGGCCTTGTAGTTTTTCATTGCCAAAAGCTCCAAAGGGCAGCATGTCGACGTTCGCATGAGATGCGAGGCATTTGTCGAAGTCATCTCGACCTCCTGAGTCTCACTCTCACTCCATCAGATATTATCGAACCTGCCTACCTATCTGCCCGCCCGCACAGAGTTTCCTCTTAAGTCGGCCAAAAACGTGCCTCGCACGTGAAGTGGATCTTTCTTTAGTCCACTTTGGAGGACCGTGAAGATTCTCGTGGTGATTGCAGATTATTTTGCTGGTTTTTGTGAGATATAACACGTCCGCATGGATCACGTTTGGAGGACTCCGTGTTCTCATATATTGAAGAGAGCCTAACAGCGAAGCACACATCTGGGTTTTTCGTTTCTCTTTGTCTCTTATGGGGATGGCTTCGTGCATGTATTTGCAGGAATATTCCAACACCAATCAAGGGCAAGTTGGGTTTTGTCGTTTTTTATCGGCCAGTTCTTTATTGATTAGAGCGTATGTCACTTTCCATGTCATCATAGTCACTTATGCAAGGTTATATTTGAGTAGTACCCTTGATATCTTAGCCATATGTATGTGTATCTGAAATCTGTATAGGTATTCTTCAACATTTTAGCCATTTTGCTTAGTTGGCATACTAAGAAAGTTATGCTCGGGCAATGCTTAGTAGAATCAATCGAAAAAAACATTCTGTTGACATTAGACAGGTAGTGATTTGAATGCATGAAAGTAATTGTAAACTTCTTCGGCTTGACTAGGCTAGCTATCTGAATTACTCTTGAACTAATTAAACATCGTACCACCTTGATATCTCTGCGAAGGAGGTGATTGATAAGTGAATATCTAGTATGTATATCGCTCTCTCTACTCTCCAGCGAAGGATGTATGATGTAAAAAGAGTGAAATGAGAACGCGAATCTTTTTAACAATAGATTAAAAGCTTAATAGACGAGCCAAGTGCAAGGTAGATATATGGTGTGATTTCAAATTCTTTTTTGTGGACCGCCTACTCTTTTGGTCATTCTTTAATATATAGATGAGAATGCGGACAGAAAAGTGAATATGGACACGTGCTTTGAGATGTCGCCGAGAGAGGGTTGGTGGGGATTCCTCGTACAAGACTACAACTTTATAGCTAATCAAATCCACATTACTTTTCCGACCAAAAAATTCAACATTACTGTCTTTTCTAGAGTAATGCAAAACATATGAAGATTGATTAATATAGATCATATCTGTAAAATGAGGTTGTATTTTGCTCTTACTGTGTTTCTTCATACGTAATTAATGAATATGGTCCAAAAAAATATGAAAGTAAACAAAATCTTTTTCCAATTCAAGATTCTATATTAAGGACCACCTAATCTGTCGGACGATTCTTTTTTTATTTTACACTAGATGGGACGACATAGAATGTAAAATATAGATGCATGAGCAGTGGGAGAAAGGGTTCTGATGATACCTCGGACACAACTACAGTTGTCTCGAACATGTAGGACAAAGAGATTGATTACGTCATTCGATTTAACTTAGTCACATTCCTAGGTAGTCTATATAAAGGACATGAAACCATGCAATTTGTGCATAGAGAAGCGAAAAATGGCAGTCTCTCCTTTCGGTTTGCATGTGAATGCGTCCGCCAACAAGCACTCTGTTTCTCCTACCTTTGATCACCTTACAAAGTCCATTTCTCCAGCCCTAAAGGTACGCTACACGAAATCCAAATCCCGGAAAAGAAATGAGCATGTGTTTTTCGTCAATTCAAATAATCACCGGTTTGATTTGGATCTGGAATAATTGCATGGCCAGCCTATTTGGAAGGAGTTGCAGCAACAACTGCCGTTGAAGAAGATAGATGTATCCAACACAGTGAAGAAAGCTTCAGGGATGGTGTTGGATGTCTTAGTGGATGGCTTATACCGGTTTGTGGATCAACCTTATCCACCCTCTCAGGTACTTAGAAGCTAGGTTCTCTCTTAACTTATTTGCTCCATCTAAAAGTTTCCAGTTTCGGGATCGGCGTGTGGACGAGTTGACACACACTCCAGAAAATTTCATAGTTATTTCATCGACAAATTTTCTGATGCGCGAAGATAAGCTAAAAATGAACAGGTTTTTTTTTGTCCAATCTTGGTGCCGTTGATAAAACCGCTATGTAACGCAGCAAGCAATAGGTAAACACGAGTTCATCGATCAACAAACACGCACCCAGGCGCACATACTCACATCTAAACCTATCATAATGGGTCACAAACCCATTTCTTGACCCATATTTGATGGGTTGAGTTATTATGTGGGTTAGTTATATTCAATAAATGAATTTAGAATAGCGAAACTCAAAATAATATGAGTGTTAAATAGATTTACAACTTACTTTGATCCAGCCAACCTCTATAACTCTCTTCACTCTCTCTCACCCTCATTTGATCTCGCGCCCGTTCACTTCGTGTTCTCACCTTAATCTTAGTATGAGTTTTTCTAAATTTGGTTAAATATAAAAGAGTTTTAGTGTTGGAAACACAAGTGCAGAAAAACAAATATAGAACATAGGATTTACGTGGTTCGATCACAAGGTGATCCACGTCCACGGGCGAGGCAAATCAAGATTCCACTATAATCAAAAGAAAGTACAATTTTCAAAAGTTGAAATAACGACTTGATAAAACCTCACGGCTCACCAAAATCTCTGAAAACAAAATTCTCTCGCTGTTTTATGAGAAAACCTAGCCGCAGTATAAATAAGGCTTCCCAAAAATTTTTCTCGAGGGCTACGCCTCCGAAACATTCTTTCTTTTTGCTCTGGCTCAGGCGGACCGCCATTAAAATTTGTTCGCTTGCTACAAGTTGGGCCTATCAGCCCAACTCTCCACGTCGCGAACTAAATCTTCTTTTTCAGGTCGCACAAAAAATATGCCGGGTCGGGTCATAAACCAAACCGAATACATAAAATTCAAGACATATTTAACATTTAGCAATATGGTTCAAGTCATATATGAATTGGGTATAGGTTGAATCAGGTATAAGTCACTAGATTTATATTGCAAAAAAATGGGACAAAACATATTAAATTGATTAATTTGGGTGGGACCATCTTTTACCTAACCTGGTCCACCCATTTGAGAGATCCATGCACACCCACAACAAATTGAGAGAAATCTCTTTTGAATATTTTGTAAATTATGACAAAAGCTGTCTGATCTATGGAAAAGATCAAATGAATACCCCGCTAACTCCAGGTGGCGCTGGAAAAACAACCTTAAGCACTGTAGAATTCGGAAATTAAACCAAATCTTAAAATAACGCGAAAAAATTGACATAACAATACAAAAGTGGCCCCAAAAACGCCTAAACAATAGATTTTGAGCTCCAAAACTGTTGCCAACGGGGATTCTAATTTGACTACGTCACAATGCTCGGGAATGAACTTTCCATATTGGTATTATGGGCCCTGTAACTCTTTTTGGATCAAAAGTTATGGCCATTGTCTTGTGCCCCGTAAATTATAGTCCCGAGCCCACCTATTGGATTTATGTCTGTCCAAAGGCTTAGAAAGTTATTAGTAGCCGCGTCCGCGTTACTATCGAAGAGAGATAAAAAAATATAGTAGATAATTAATTCGATATCCGGTAGTAATAGGCCACCCCAAGGATACTGCTCTTTCAAACATTCACGAACCTTAGAAAAATGGCTAAGAACGGGTTCTCAAAAGGCAACTCTATTCGATTCAAAGTTCTATCATCCGATGAAATCATAAATGGAATTTATAACCATATATATCTAACTAAAATTCTAGTTGGTATCTTCCAAATTAGTGATGGTGTAACTAGAAACATATAAATATGAAATGACGGTAATATTTAATCTGAATGTCTTATATATTGACTATATCAAGAAGGAAAGTACCATAATCTAATATAATTGTAACTCTAGAAGTAATCGATTGGGCTGTAGCTCTGCGGAAAACTTGATGGTGTCTCAATTATATCCCGCGCCATTGTTGCCGTGCACAGAATCAACATTCTAGCACTACATATGAAAACTATAAGGATGCGCAAGGAAGTACTATATTCTTTTGTGTATGTCTGATTTTTCTGAAATAATGACTTGAACAGAAGAACTTTGCACCGGTTCAAGAAATTGGAGAGGCAGTTGAAGTTGCTTGCTTGGAAGGGGAATTACCAGCTGATTTCCCTGAAGGAGTATTTGTTAGAAATGGTACATATCCATTCTGAATTTATGTGAAATTTAAGTTTCCCATGTATAAGACTTCAAAACTTAGGTATGCGCGTATGATGCATATTGCGTGTCAATTTAAGCATTTACGAGTAGGATAGCAGCCATAATAATGTAGATCGGATATAGATCTTGGCAAACGATATTCATTTTGCAGCAGATATACTTACGAAGGTACAGAAATGTCATGCAATATGCGAGTTGTGCACATGTTGTCATATATCCTAGATCATGCTTATATGTCTTTTTTATAGAAAAATTTGATGTCATATGTCATATTTCGGTTATTAAAGCCGTTCATCAAATTCTTTCAGGTCCAAATCCTCAATTTGGATGTCTACAAACCACAGTGTCACCGTTAGGAATAACGAATGAAACTTGGGTAGAAGGAGAAGGAATGCTACATGCATTGTTGTTTAAGAAGACTGGTGATTCAGATTGGAGCATCTCTTACAAGAACAGGTACATCGAGTCCGAGACATTCAAGCTTGAAAAGCAAAGAAACAAACCCGCCTTCATCCCTGCCATTGAAGGAGATCCTTTAGCTATCTCAGCTGCACTTTATCTGAATCAGGTAAATTGCGAGATGCCTTTTGATATGCAAGTTTATCTATTTAATTAGTCTATCATTTTGATCAGTCCGCAATAGCTTGAAATTCAGATGCCCTTTAGGGTTCTACGGAAGAGTTTTTCTTGGTACATTTGAATAGTCCATGAGGACTTATAAATCATTTGACTCACTTCTACGTTGCAGAAGACCGTGGTGCAACCACGTCACACGGTGCACAACGAAAATAATATAACACTAGGAAATTCTTTTCCCCCTCTTTGTGTGATCAAATGAACACAAACACTATAGTAGTACAATCGACTAGACAATGCAAAACTAGGACACACAAGATTGAACGTGGAAAACCCTTACTGACATATAGTCCCGCAGCAAGCTCACTGAAAAACTGCACCACTATGTAAAACAGGATTACAGCACTTCTTCTCTAGTATCACCAGAGGCTACACAATATCAACAAAACAACAATCTCGATTTATAGCAATCGATGCTCTGCACACTAAGTAGAATACAATAATACAGAGAAAGTGTGGTCAGATCTCATCGAGCCAGGATGCTGAAAATACACTAAGGGAAGAGACCTTTCAATGATTGACATCATCAACTTATAGCACACACCAACACGAACAACACACTAGAATTTCGCGAGAATGAAAATAAGTTCGTCATACGAATTTAGGATCTCTCTCGCGATTCTGTCTCACCTCACAGTCGGTTATTCCCTCTACAGCTTTGCTCACAGCACACACTTCCGAATGGGCCATTGTATAGGCCATGCTGAAGCAAATTCACCTGCCACCAACATGCTTCAACATGAAGCATCTTTGACTGCCCGAATTTTAACCACCTGACTCTTTTTGTATTGAGAATTTTTTACACGTGTCCCACTCCAAGTGAGGTTGGACTTACCAACAACTTTAAGCATGGTTGTGATATAAGATAGTTTTCCACGAAATGTGAAACGAAATACTATTGGCCCCAGAGCTCGACCAAGTTCTCTCTTATCGTTTTTCATGAATTAATCGTATAAAATGGGTAAAGCTGATTTAGACAAAATTTTGTAAAGATCCTTTTGTTAAGGGAACTGAAGTGTTTAAAGACCTGAAAATTAAGACTCGGTGCTTCAACAGATTAGACTAGACACTGGTAACAAGTTCTTGTGCAACACAAGCGTGTTCGAGCACTCGGGGAAGTTATATGCGATATCGGAAAATTACTTGCCTCACGAGATCGATTCACAAACCCTAGAAACATTCGGTGTTTGGGACTTCAATGGAGATTGGGGTCGACCTTGCACTAGCCATCCAAAGGTTCTTTATTATTATAATATCTTATCTTAATTTGTTATTAAATCGTTCATGTTTAGAGCACTGATGGATCTTTTCGAGGTTTGTTTGCAAAAAAAAAAAAAATTATACTTATTAAACAGAAAGCTCCGGGGAGTGGCGAACTTGTAATAATGGGCATTGATGTCAAGAAACCTTTCCTTGTGGTAGGAGTGGTATCTGGTAATATTCTTTCTCTTCTTAGTCCCTTGGAAGTGGTAAAATAATTGGTATTACCAGTCTCTTTGAAGAAGTTTCGTTTGATTCGAATGACATTTTAATTAGTATTATCGACAACATTTTATGCAAATTTACTACGCAAGCGGCTGATGATTGGAAAACCAAAATTTCAAAAAAAAAAATTATTTCTCTAGGGTCTTAGGTAGAATTCTACTAATATGAGCCAAAAGTACAAATTTTTTTCATGTCGGTAAATTGTAATAAGTGTTGATTATTATAAAAAGCCGTTGATGATAAAAGAACAGACCGATGACTTTTACGATTTGTAAAAATTACCGAAACCAACTTTTGTATTGATTTACCAACTTTTATTTTTTAACTCACTAACTCTTTGAATGCGCTAGCTCTTAAATGAAATGACTAACCTAAATTAGAGTAACTTACCAACTTTTGGCATATTAAATTACCAACTAATTTTGAATTATCAACTATTCAATAGAATTTAATTTTTAATATTTTCCTTGGCTAGTAAATCTTAAATTCACCAACTTTTTTAAGAGACTACCAGCCTAAGTTAGTGTGGCTCTCCAAATTTTCTCCCATTAAATTAACATTGGGTTAGTATCTCTTTTTAGAAACTTCTAACCTTAGTTAAAGGTTAATGAATTCATATAAGAGTTGGCCAATTTAGATCGTTGATAAGAAAAGGCAAACAAAAGTTGGTAAAGGACAAGAATAGTTAGTAAATAAAAAAAAAACAAATAAATGTAAGTAAGTAAGTAGCTCAAATGAAAGTTGATAATCTAAAACTAATGGGTAATTTAATCTAGAAAGAGTTAGTAAGTCACTCAAATAAAGGTTAGTATTTTTCTATAATAGTTGGTAAACTTAGATGTGGGCAAGAGTGGAGGTAAATGGCCAAAGATAACAGAATTTATTTCTAATTAGACAAAAGAGAAGTTAGCGATAAAAAAAAAACCGAAAAAGAGTTGATGAAACTGAAATAAGAATTCGTAACATAAAAGTAGTTGTTAACTTGATTGGAAAATAGTTGGTAATCACTCTAATTAGGGTTAGTAATCTCTAAAAAGAGTTTAGTAACTTTAACAGTTTGTAAGTACGTCTAATATCTAAAAAGAGTTGATAATTACAATACAGTCTGTTATTAGGTATAGCTATTTTTTATTGAAAATCAGTAGCTTCTAATTGTTCCTCATTTGACCTGTTTTCAGCTGATGGAAAGGAACTGCTTCATAAGGTGGATGTCCAATTACGCAAATGTGTCCTCAGCCATGAGATTGCGGTCTCACAAAGGTTTAAGCAATTTCGTTAACAACCTACATGGGCACATAATAGTGAGAAATTTCGAACTACATAAATGCATGTCCAATAAAAACATGTTGAGAAAAATGGCATTGATTGAATATATGCGTAATTTTTGTCCATTTCTATTAAGCTGCAAACACTATTTTAGTAACTATTCATAGCTAACTAAGGTAGTTTAATTACCATTCTATTAAATTTGACCAATTAGGGAAATTTCAACTTCACAATTGACAATGTGAAGGATCAAATGAAACTATTTTCTTCCTGTTTTCTTCCGCATAAGCCTTCCCAACAAATTAGTCTTTAGGGAATTTTTTACAAATGTGACCAAGAAAGGTTGGTTTTTTTCCCCCTTTTCCTGTAATCTATTTTTCCTCCCGTTATCAATATTATTGTAGTTTCCTGACGAGCAAATTTGAGATCGAACCATGTTCTCCTCATTCAGGTACAATATCATAGTGGATCATCCTCTTTCATTGGACGTATCAAGACTCGCCAAGGGAGGCCCGTGAGTATACATCTCATTCAAAAATAATTTTCCCAAATGATTAATCGTTCTTAAAATAGTGTTGTTGTTATTTTCGCAAAATAGATTGTTGAAGTATGATAAAGAAGGAATGACGAGGTTCGGAGTAATGCCACGATATGGCGATGCCAATTCCGTCCGGTGGTTTGAAGTAGAAACATGTTGCACACTTCACATCCTCAATACATTCGAGGATGGAGACGAGGTACTAATTGTCTTCACGTCATAATAGTAAAGAGTCCAATGTTAGTATTTTCTTTGCAACTACGAAAGACTGATGATCGAGTGTGATTTATCACTTTGACTTATGAGCACAACCCTTCATTTTCTCCATTTCTCACTAATTAGTTAAGAAAAACAGGTTGTGGTACGGGGTTGTAGGGCCATGACACCCATATTGCCAGGTCCAGATTGGGGTGAAAACAAGTTTGACTGGTACTCAAGAGGATTCAAATTACCTCCAAAAAAGAGGGAAAATGGCAATGAAGAAGAAGGTTTTCTTTTTCATTGTGTGTATGAGTGGAGATTGAACATGGAAACTGGAGAGGTCCGGGAGAGAAATCTCAGTGGCACTCACTCCTCCATGGATTTTCCATTTAGCAATGGTAATTTCATAGGATTGAAGAACAAATTCGGCTTCACTCAAGTAGTCGATTCAGCGGCAAGTTCAAGCTGTGGTAATGAATAATGATGGATTTATCCAGTGAAATCACTAGTGTTTGTTATTGATACCTTGTACAATATGTATTATTCTAACTAATTTTCCATCCTTTCACATCTCAGGATTAGCTAAGTATGGAGGTCTGGCCAAATTATACTTTGACGAACCACAGGTTTGAGTTATGCACCGTATGAATAGTTATATCTCTCTAATTTCAATAAATCACTCTTCTTGTTGTTGAATCATTCTATATTCGTTTCTTAGTAATCTTAGACGCCCGCTAGAATAAGCTAAGATGAGAATAATTTGTTTCATCTACCAGGCTATACCAGAAAAGATAAGATCTGCAAGATTACTGTATCAATGTATGTATGATGAGTTTTGTGGTGATTTTATGTTCATGCGAGGGTAATAGGACAATTCTATTTTTGGCTTTCCGGTTTACAAGAAACTCAAGTGTGTTAACAACCCAAAGTTAGCCGGTAATTTAACTTTTAATCTAATAAAAGTTGGTGAGTCATTCTAATTTAAGATAAAAATTTCATATAAGAGTTAGTAAATTCGAAGTATTGGTATGTTATACAAATAAAGCTGGTAAGTTAGTATAGAAATGGTAATTCGCAAACTATCGCAGAAAGTTGGTAATTTCATAAAAATATTAGTAAATTATCAACAAATTACTTATAAAATCATTTTCTTTATCAAGAAACTTTTACAATTACCAACAATTATTACAATTTAACCACGGAAAAAGAAATCCGTATTTTTTAACACGAAGTAATAGAATTATGCGAGGATAATTAACATCAACATTATTAGGAGCTACAAATCTATGTGATACTAGTCGTACCTTTATCAATTCAGTCTTAAGCTTTTTAATTCTATCAATGGAATCATATACATTTTCACATTTTGCCAATTAATTCTATCCAATCAATTTTAACAGGAAATCACTAACATGGACACTGGTCATCTTACGTGGCATGACCGGTGCTGATGTAAATAATTTTTAATAATATTTTAATATTTTTTAAAAAATTTTATTTTTTTTCTTTTTTTTCCTTCTATTTTCCCTTTTTTTCTTTTTTTTTCCTTTTCTCTTCTTTTCATTTTTTTATTTTTCCCTTTTACCCTCTACCAGCCATTGATGGGCCTCGTCGATGGTCAATGCCGACCTTAAATGAGGACCACCCTTGTCGGCCTCCGGGTGAGAGACGCTTGGGCTTGGGCTAGCGAGGGCCACTATCATTGGACCAAGCAAGGGAAGCCCTTGCCTGGGTGAGGGTCACCCTCGCCTCGCTTAGTGAGGGTGAGGGTTTCCCTCGCCAACCTAACCAAGGGCGACCCTCACCCAATCTGGCAAGGGCAAACCTCACTTGAGGTGGTTGCCAACCATTGACAACGCTCAACGATAGCCGAAGGAGGGAAAAAAGGAAAAAGAAAGAACATAAAAGGAAAAAGTAAAGAAGGAAAGGAGAAGAAAAGAAAAGAAAAATATTAATAAAAAGCAGAAAAATTGTTAGAATATTATTTAAAATTGTCCACATCAACGCCAGTCGTGCCACGTAAGACGTCCGACGTCTATGCCAGTAATTTCCTACCAAAATTGGCTTAATGAACTTAATTGACAAAACATGAAAAGGTTTATGACTCAATTGATATAATTAAAAGGTTTAGAATTGAATTAACAAAAGTACAATAGGTTTAAGATTTTTTGAAGAATTATCCATTGGAAAACAAAGTTATGGTAAAAATTTGGCATGTCTCTTATTAGACACTACCTAAATGGAAAATGCTCCTTTTGACTAAGGTCATCCTTCGTCAATACCATCTTGACCTAACATTAAATTTTCTCTCAAGCAAGTGTATTGTAAAAGTAATAAAACGCCTATTTCAACCTCTAGCCAAAATACCCCGTAAGCATAATTCGTTTTGTTTCTAATGGATACAGTCTATTGCTATTGGACCAGGAGGGAGATCATGAGCAGGCAGTCAAGGTTGAATATCACAAGTTTGGGGAGAGCAACTTTTGCAGCGGAAGTGTGTTCGTCGCTAAAAATGGTAGTGCGGAAGGAGAAGATGAAGATGATGGCTGGATTGCAACTTTTGTTCACGATGAAGTGTCTGATGAGACTCAAGTAAGTTCTTATCCACCTAAATACTCAACCTATTGCACTTTCTCTCGGCTCGTCCCTAAAAGCATTTAGATCTATATCGCAAGTGATCGTGAGTTTCAAAGAGGAGGCGAAACACCACCACATCATGTCTGGTTATGTTGACATTTTTTTGTTTCTTTTTTCCTTTTCTTCTTCTTCGTTTTACTCCGGCCATGACCAGACCACCATCAACTCAGCCTTGCCATCAACTCAACCCCGTCACTCACCTTCGACCACCACCCATCCTCCGAGCCCCCTCTCTTGAGCTCAGATTTGAGCGGTGCGGCCTCAAATCCGAGGCCATCACGCTCAGGCCTGTGGTCACAATGGCCACAACCTCAGATCTATAGACCCTCGAATCGGCATGGGATGAGGACCAGTAGCTCTCAAGGAGGGCCATAGTCGATAGATCTGGGAAGCTCTGCGACATCGAATATGATGCGGTTGCTGAAGGGCAATTGAGAAGGAGAATCAGGGAATTTGAGAAGAAGAGGAGGAGTGAATGCAAGGCGCAGAGCGGAGGAAGAAGGGAGAGGAGACGAGGATGGTGACAAGAGCGAAGGGATTGAGCAGAGAGCTTTGAGGGTTGATGAATGAAGGATGGTGCTTGTGTTCTTGAGCGGCATCTGGTGATTTTGCATGGCAACTCTCATCGCCCTTCTCTCTCGGGATCGTGCACACACAAAGATATGTACACATGGATAACACATCGGACTTCTAACCGCAGCATTGGCAGCAAAGTTAACGGGCAGAATTGCGAAGTTTGTGATCTTTTATGAGATATGATAAATTTCGGGCTAAAATTGATATTTTCTTAAGAGAATTAAGTCCTTTTTCTGATTTCACAAGGATTGATTACGTGCTTCTGCTTGTCATTTGTTAATGTTGGACATGCTCTATGCTTGCAGGTTCACATAATCGACGTGAAGGATTTCGAAGGCGGCCTGGTGGCGAAGATAAGGTTGCCACAAAGAGTGCCGTATGGATTTCATGGCATTTTCATGGCCAAACCTTAATAAAAACTAATTAGCCCGCATGATGCAGACAACTTATGTCTGTCGTCAAGTTTCTGTGGGCTTAATTAGTGTAAGCATGTCTTATGTCTGTGTAAGTATATGGCTTGTTATGACGTTTCTCATTGGGATGTACTTGTCAACTTGTGCGTGTTTATGTGGAAGTCTAGACATATTTGGATGTGCTCTATAAATAAAATCTCTCCCGCTCAATGAGGAGAGGACTTGGGTTTCACATTATTTTATTTTCTCAGGAAACAAAAATGAAAATGAAAGAAACTTCAAAAGACATTACATGCAATTTTACGTAATTAACAGTTATATGTTTCGAAAGATTTTAAATATTTCACACTAAGTAAAATTGAAAATGAATGAGCCACGGTGCTTGGGAAAATAAGAAGTATAAGCGACTGTTCGTTTCGCCAAAAATCAACAATTCCAAAAATGTTTTCCCGATTTTGTTTCTAACTGATGATAACTACTTTAAATGCTTTCCTTCGCCATCTCACGCACATGTTTCTATTTTGACAGTTCGATTATTATATTTCAATGATTTTGTTACAGCTATCTAAGTAATCATGGGAAGAATAGGATAAATGAAATCTCAATCTGTCTTTCAATTCAATTTAGCCATTTTTTTTTTGTCGAAAGTAAATATTTCATTCATATCTCGAGATAATACTAGAAAGGTTTGTAACAAAGTAAATCTCAAACAAAAAAGTAGAACAACAAAGCACAAATTACCGTAGAAAGCATGTTCTCATCTCACAAGAACGGATCTATCTCAGCATCAAAACAGAACATACGATAGCAACTGATCATCAAATCTCGCATTGTTATCAGTGATGAGCTGATGTAGAACAGTTAGCCTGTAATTATCTTGAAGAATATGATCGCCGTAATGGCCGGAAATCTCGGCAGTTTTTCTGATTTTGGAGAAAACAACCATTCATGCAGTTTCTTATATCACCGTTCAGGCAGTTTCCTATATTACCAGTCAGGCAGTTTCCTATATTACCGTTCAGGCAATTTCCTATATTACCATTTAAGCAGTTGCCTATATTAGTTTATTAGATGTTATCTTTAATTATTCAGTTTCCATTAATATTAGGAGTCATGTCTCTATATATATGATGCCTATCTTGTAATCAAAAACATAGTATCATTAAATAAAAATTTCGAGTTCTTTGGAGTTGTTCCAAATTTACGCTTCTCTCTACGTCATTTGGTATCAGAGCCAGGTTTCTCCTGTGACGATGGTGAATAACGTGAATGTCAATCTCCCCGTAGCTGAGGGCCGTGAGAACGAGCCTATTACGCGGGCTGAGTTCAATCAGTTCGTGGCTCAAACCGATCAAAGGTTTCAAGAGATCCTTGATGCCATCCAGCGTTTGTCCACAAACCATGCGCCTGGCGTTCTTCCAGCCGAGCGAATTCCTGTCGTTCGTGATCCCGAAGATGCTATGGGGCGTGGAGGAATTCCCCGACATAGGCGTCAAGACTATGTCGAGGATACGGAAGACGAAGCCGAAGATTTCCAAGAGATGCAGATTCGTGGTGATCGCCAATACAGGGGATTCCAGGAGGAGCATGTTCATGGGAATCGACGGCAGGGGGGCTACCGACGAGATCCTGAACAGTATCAACTAAAGGTAGATCTCCCTACTTTCAATGGAAATTTGGATATTGAAGATTTCCTAGACTGGCTTTGGGAGGTCGAGAAATTCTTCGACGCTATGGATATTGATAAGGATCGCCAAGTGAAACTTGTGGCGTACAAGTTGAAAGGTGGCGCTTCAGCTTGGTGGGAACAAACTCAATTGACACAACGTCGACAAGGCAAGGCTCCTATTCAATCATGGAGTCAGATGAAACAGAAGTTGAAGAAGAGGTTCTTCCCAACGGACTATGAGCAACTGTTATTTCAGCAATTCCAGAATTGCCGACAATCGAATAGATCGGTCCAAGCTTATACGGAAGAGTTTCTTCGACTCTCCGCTCGCAATAACCTGGATGAGTCTGAGACACAACAAACTGCTAGGTACATTAATGGTTTGCGACTTAATATCCAGGATCGGGTTTCTTTGCATCGACTATTCTCTATCGAAGACGCCTAGGATATGGCGCGAAAAATTGAGATACAATTGGAGAGGACTTACCCTAGTACTCGTGGTAACAACTATTCGTATCGTGGGTCATTCGGAAAAGGAAGACAGCTTGATGTTTCAAGTTCTTCTAGTCAACAAACCCCTGATTCGAGCCAAGTTCCAGGGAGTACTACGGGGACGCCTAAGGAAGCAGTTGCAGCAAGCAATCGTACTCCCAATCAAAATATCAAGAATCCATATGCCAAACCCCAACCGATCAAGTGCTACAAGTGTAACGAGTTAGGCCATCGTTCCAGCGATTGTCCTCGTCGTAGAATGGCCAATATCGTTGAACATGACGAAGATGTGTATGAAGATGATTGGGAAAAGGAAGAAGAAGTGGCAGTGGAAGATGAAGTGGGCGAGCAAGTTAATTGTGTTATGCGTCGTCTATTGTTTACTCCGCAGATAGAAGATACCCAGCGGAATCAGCTTTTCCGCGCTCGCTGTACTGTCAACGGCAAAGTATGCAATATCATTATTGATAGCGGAAGTTGCGAGAATATAGTGTCAAAGGTCTTGGTGGATCACTTGCAACTAAAGACGGAGCCGCATCCCGCGCCCTACACGATCGGATGGATTCGCAAAGGAGCCGAACTTAAGGTAAACCAATTATGCCGTTTACCTATTTCGATCGGAAAATCATATCAAGATACAATTATCTGTGATGTTGTGAAGATGGACGCGTGTCATGTTTTACTGGGTCGGCCGTGGCAATATGATGTTGATGCTACACACCGAGCTAGGGAGAATACGTATTCTTTTTGTGTGGAAAAGGACTAAAATTACTTTGAGACCACAGAGTAATGCCCCTCATATTGTAAAGAAGCAGAATGCAGGGGTTATGATACATATCCGAAAACGTGAAGGGATGTATATGATTGTAAACAAGAGCGACCGGCAAGTTGTGGTTCGTGTTCCCGACATTCTTAAACCCTTATTAAAGGTATTCAGTGATGTTATGCCTGAGGATTTACCTGACGGATTACTTCCTTTGAGGGATATCCAACATGAGATTGATTTTCTTCCAGGTGCTAGTCTTCCTAATTTGCTGCATTATCGGATGAATCCGAAGGAGAATCAGATTTTACAAGAGCAGGTGGGAGAGCTCCTTCGAAAGGGTTTCTTACGTGAAAGCAAAAGTCCATGTGCAGTTCATGCGCTTCTCACGCCAAAAAAAGACGGCACTATACATATGTGTGTAGACAGTCGTGCCATTAACCGGATTACTGTCAAGTATAGGTTTCCGATTCCACGGCTTGATGATATGCTAGACAGACTTGCTGGATCACGAATTTTTACGAAGATTGACCTTCGAAGCGGATACCACCAAGTTCGCATCCGTTCTGGTGACGAATGGAAAACGGCCTTCAAGACAAGTGCAGGTTTGTATGAATGGCTTGTCATGCCGTTTGGACTCACTAACGCACCTAGTACTTTCATGCGTTTGATGACTCGGGTTCTCAAACCTTTTATTGGCAAGTTTGTAGTAGTTTTCTTTGATGATATACTCATATATAGTCCAGATGGGCGTCAACACATGGAACACTTAAGGGATGTCCTACTAACCTTGCAGCAAAATAAATTATTAGTTAATCTGAAAAAGTGCAGCTTCATGACAGAACGCCTCTTGTTTTTGGGTTTTGTTGTTGGCACGGATGGACTTCACGTTGATGCAGATAAGGTAGCCGTGATTCGCAATTGGCCAGCTCCCAAGAATGTTGGCGAGGCTCGAAGTTTCCATGGCCTTGCAACATTCTATAGGCGTTTCATTCGAGATTTCAGTACTATTATGGCCCCGATCACTGACTGTTTAAAAAAGGGCAAATTCCATTGGGGAGATGAAGCTTTGGCCAGTTTTGCTCTAATAAAAGAAAAGCTCTCCACAGCGCCGATATTGATGCTCCCTGACTTTGAAAAAGTGTTCGAGCTGGACTGTGATGCTTCTGGCATCGGGATTGGCGCTGTCCTTTCCCAAGAAGGTAAACCTATAGCTTTCTTTAGTGAAAAAATTAATGAAGTTCGTCGGCGTTGGTCAACGTATGAGCAGGAATATTATGCTGTAGTGCGAGCTATAAAGCATTGGCAATCTTATCTTTATCAACAGGAATTTGTTCTTAATACCGATCATCAGGCTCTTAAATATATCAAGAGTCAGAAACACTTAAATCGAATGCATGCACGATGGGTTTCTTTTCTGGAGCAATTTAATTTTGTGCTTCGTCATAAAGCAGGCCATTTAAATAAGGTGGCAGATGCGCTGAGTCGACGTGCTGCGACACTCGTGACCATGTGCACTGATGTTGTCGGTTTTGATCATCTATGTTCTCTTTATCCTAAGGATGATGATTTTGGTGAGATATGAGAGAAGTGTTCTGAAACAAGTTGTCATGGCGATATGATAATTCAAGAAAATTTTTTGTTCTTTGGCAATAGATTATGCATTCCACGTGGTTCCTTGCGTGAACAACTCATTCGAGAGTTTCATGATAGTACTCTCGGTGGACATTTGGGGCGAGATAAAACTATAGCCTCGGTGGAGGAGTGGTACTATTGGCCTCAACTGAAGCGAGGCGTGGGGCGATTTGTCAGTAAATGCTACATTTGCCAGACCGCTAAGGGCCATTCTCAGAACACTGGTCTTTATACCCCCTTGCCTATTCCTTCGGGTCCTTGGGTAGACATATCGATGGATTTCATGTTGGGGCTTCCTCGCACTCAAAGAGGTTTAGATTCTGTTTTCGTGGTGGTTGACCGATTTTCAAAGATGGCGCACTTCATCCCTTGTAAGAAAACTTCGGATGCTTCACATGTGGCAAGTTTATTCTTTCGTGAAGTAGTCCGTCTCCATTGTGTGCCGAAGACAATCACTTCTGATCGTGACACAAAATTTCTGAGCCATTTTTGGCGTACGTTATGGCGTTTGTTTGGGACTGATTTACAGTATAGTAGTTCTTTCCATCCCCAAACGGATGGTCAAACGGAAGTTGTGAATCGTACTATGACGGATATCATTCGCTGCCTCTGCAGTGATATGCCTAAGCAGTGGGACCGGTATCTTGCTCCTGCTGAGTTCGCCTTCAACAACTCGATTAACCGCTCTACCGGTACATCTCCCTTTCAGGTTGTTTATGGGCGTACACTACAACATACTCTAGATTTAGTTTCCTTGCCTAACATTCCTGGCTATAGTGTCGCGGCAGAGAATTTGGCGACCAGAATTAATGAAGTCCAAGCTGCTGTAGCTAGTCAATTGGCTGCTTCTAATTCAAAGTATAAGGTGGATGCTGACAAACGGCGACGTTCGAAAATTTTTGAAGTAGGTGATGAGGTAATGGTTTTCCTGCGAAAGGAACGTTTTCCTGTAGGTACCTATAGTAAACTGAAGCACAAGAAGATTGGTCCTTGCCGCATCCTGAAGAAGATCAACGATAATGCCTATGTAGTTGACCTTCCTGGTGATCTCAACATTTCTCCTACATTTAATGTGGCAGATTTATTTAAATATTATGCTTCGGATACACCCCTCTATCCTGATCATAACTCAAGGGCGAATTTTTCCGAAGAGGGAGGGAATGATGTAGAACAGTTAGCCTGTAATTATCTTGAAGAATATGATCGCCGTAATGGCCGGAAATCTCGGCAGTTTTTCTGATTTTAGAGAAAACAACCATTCAGGCAGTTTCCTATATCACCGTTTAGGCAGTTTCCTATATTACCAGTCAGGCAGTTTCCTATATTACCGTTCAAGCAATTTCCTATATTACCATTTAAGCAGTTGCCTATATTAGTTTATTAGATGTTATCTTTAATTATTCAGTTTCCATTAATATTAGGAGTCCTGTCTCTATATATATGATGTCTATCTTGTAAAAAAAAATATAGTATCATTGAATAAAAATTTCGAGTTCTTTGGAGTTGTTCCAAATTTACGCTTCTCTCTGCGTCATGAGCACATACCGAAATCTCCTTTTACAAAAGTTACTACTTGCCAAGTCGGCGGTGCACACTTAAGTTTAGTGTCCTCAACCATTAATGTACGGAGATACCAAAAACAAATTGAACAGGCTCCTAGATTTAGATTTAGATCAAAAGAATTTGGACGAGCATCGAAACGCCTATGAGAAACCCTCAAATCTAGATCTAGATTGGAAGAGAAGCTCCCAAATCTAGATCTAAATCATCTTGATATGGGAACTAAGAGCTTCCAAAGTTGGAGAAGCCGTATAATAGCTTCCAGTGCAATAGGAATTTACAATATTCCTCCTCGATCCTATTGGACTCTTGGTGTGGAGGATCTGAAAGAGCAAGTTGATTCCTAAATATGGAAGCAGAAATGCACCCAGCAAGCAAAGAACAGCATCAGCAGTGTGCAAAGAAAAAACAAAACAAAAACTAGATGAAAACGACAAAACACTCCCAGATCGGATCGGGAGAGAAAATCTCAAACACGAATTGAGAAAATGGGGCCTCCCTCGAGTGGAGAAGATAGAGAGTCGAAAGTTCATTTTCTTTCGTTTGTCTAAAATATTGTCAATTTCTTGATTTTCATCTTACGAACAAGGATGAAGATGCACACCCGAACATAGTTTCGATGCGCATTACCGCTCATCCAATTCTTACTATTCTCCGTTCAAAATTTTGCCACGTATTGCATTGTCGCCTTTATATTAGAGTTTGAACATCAATCTTATGTTCCTTTTACTGAGGAGATAATTTTTTTTTTGTTCTTAGATAATAATAGTTTGATTTTTCGTTTTACATATTTACATTCCCAGAAAAACTACCTATAAATTAATATTTTAATTTCTACCTGTCGCGACCAACCTCCCGGATTTTTTTTGAACATGCTCAAAAAACGAGAGGCTCGCCTGGTACATGCTAAGTCTAAATTTGGGACTTAACTCGGGTTCTCCCAAGCCCATACCATATCGCGACTTAGGGTTTAGATTTTAACATACAAGTGGTTTACAAAAAAGAGTCGCCACTAATCGATTTGGGGTGGGTCGATTAAAAACCCAAACAAGGTGATGAGAGAATCACCCTTATCCTACGAACTAGAGATTGACCGAGCTCGAGGACTTGGTTACATTAATTGAATAACTAATGCCCTTTCAGTACCATTTTGTGACATTTTGAAATTTCCACCAATTGGAATTTATTTAATAATTGACTTTTATGAGATGTGCTCGCAATAAATTCTCGCCTGGAACTGATCATTCCTGGGAATGCTAACCATTAGGGAAAGGTTATTAGGGGAAATTAATTTCACGCGATTAAAGAAAATTCGATCGTGAATGGATTTCGACCATTAAATCGCGTAAGTGATATTTTGAGCCACTGTTGGCCGATCCAAGGATAGTTAGGAGTCAATTCGCTACTGTCCTAGTAGTAGATTGCGGGTGATTCCGTAGGACCACGAAAGGACTTGACGAATGATTCTGAAATTATTCCGAACGATCGTACCCCTCTGATCAAGTGATTAATCTTCGCGATTTTAATGACAACCGAGGTAATCACGCACCGAACGAACTTGCACGTGACTCGATTTCGTGTCAGTCACGAGTCGATTCTGCGAATTTCCCCAGCAAGCTGTCTGTTAGCTCGAGAAACGCTCAAGTTGCGTTTAATAGAATTTAATTATTGGATTTTTGCCCAAATTGGATACCGGAAAATTAGGAAGTCACGACGGAACGTTAGGACGACGTTGTACGTGACACGTGTGAATTTTTGGTGTGCTCAAATCCTTCGGAAAAACTCTATTTGGATAAGAAACAGAGAAAGTGACTAAAATACCCCTAAAGATTATTAGATGACAAGTTTTAAGGGTAAAGGGCATTTTGGTAATTTTGCTCCAAAATTTTGATTGGACAATCTTACCCTTGGGTTTTTGGAAAATTACAAGTATGCCTAGGATATTTTTGTGCAAGGATCGATCTCGGCCATCGGATCAAGATAAGATCGAATCTGGGCCATTGGATTAAAATTGTGAGTAAATGGCATTTTAGTCATTCACCCTTTGGTCAATATAAATTATTGGAGTTAAATTTGTCTTCTCTCCCCCTTCTCTTCTCCATTTTCACGATCACCCTCCCTCTTTCATTTTTTTTTCCTTTTGGCCGTGGGTTTCTCTTGGCGGTGAGCTACACCACCGGCACCACCGCTCGCCGCCGCTTGCCACACCGCCGGACCGCCACCTTGCCATCGCCATGCTGCCCTCCAACCTCACTGTCTCTCTCTCTTTCCCCTCTCTTTCTCTCTCTCTTGCCGTGACCCATTTCCGGCCGTGCAAGACCACACCGCCGCCAGACTGCCGCCATTCAAGCCAGAAACCACCGTGAGTCATTCGCCTTCGCCGTAGAGCGCCGCCACTTTCCATTCTAGCCGTTTTAGCCCAGAACGCGGTAAGTCGCTTCCTAATCCCGATTTAGGATTTTGGGTATCGCCGAATAATTTGATTTTGTGTGAAATTGGACTTGTGCAGGTGCAAAATGTTGGGGCTTTAGACCGGAAATGTATGGCGGGCCTTAAGGAATTAATTCGGAATTTTTGGAGAACGATTTGAGGGAATTTCAAGCTGCGAATCACTGTTCACGAGCTGCGAATCACTGTTCACGAGCTGCGAATCACTGTTCATGAGGCTGTGATGCTCGGTTCGGGACGCAAGTTGGATTTTTAGAACCGATATTTAATGGCGAAAAAGTCCCGTGAAGAATCGGAATTAATCCGACGCCATTTGGTGGGAGAAAAATAGCAATTACCGTATTTGATGTGTGTTTGATTTATTTATAATTTGTGGTGATTTAATTGAGAGTGTTGTTGTGCAATTAAGTGACTGATTATGCTTGTCGAGTGCACACGTGAGTTGATTAAATTAATTGTTGATATTACCCATGAGAATTGTTGAGTGAGCTCTGTCTGCGTGTGACTTGATGCGTACACGGATCGCGTGTGATGGGCTAGTCGCGTGTGGTAAATGCATATCGAGCATGTGCATGAGTAAGGAGAAGTGTGGTGTGACAAGTGATTATGGGAAAGTATGTGAAGGTGTGATAGAATGAGAATGGGATCAGGTCGAGTATCGTAAACTCGGGCAGCGATCACGTAGGTCTATTGCATTTGGCATAGGCTGAAGCTTGAAAAAGCATGTATGAGAATCGGTTCGAGGCACGATCAGCTTGGGTGAGACCGGGATTGGATCGAGACATCATAAGCTCGGGTTCCAATCATGTAGGCCTGTCACATTTAGCGTGAGCTGAGTTGGATTCTAATCACGTAGGCCTGTCGCATTTGGCATAGACTGAGTTGGGTCTCAATCGTGTAGGCCTGTCGCATTTGACGTGGGCTAAGTTGGGATCGGATCTGGGGCGTGTGATGCTCGGGTCGTGATCGGGGCCTGAAGCGTGAACGGGTACACGGGCCGGATGTGGTGAATAATCGCAGTGTGCCTGAGGCATGTACTTCAACGCGGATCACTGGCTAGTGTTGTGGAAAAATTAATAGTCGCATTGTACCTGAGACGTGTACTTCAACGCGGGTCACTGGCGAGGATTGAGAAAGCGAAAAATGAGAATGGAAGGAAGAGTGGGATGAGAATTGGCACATACGCGTGTTGCATAAGATGTGATCATGACTGAGTGCGAATGTGTGCATTATTGAGCCTGACAGTCTTAATTGATGTGCCTGTTTTGTAATATGGGTGTACGTGAATGTGTGTGATTGTGTAATTATTTGGAGGTACATGATAGCCTAAGTTGGGTTTAGGGGTGTATTTGCTGAGATGTAATCTCACGGTTGTATCAATCAAACATTTTCAGAATCCAGACCTGAGACATGAATCCTCTACCGCCACCACCCCCAGTACATTTTAGAGTTCCCGTGCACACAGAGTATGAGACAGCAGAGTTTCAGATGGGAGACGGGATGACTTGGATAAGGCATACGACGACCGTATTTGTAGAAGTGGGAAAGCTTGCCTTGGATGAAAACCATTTTTTTAGGTGGAACGTCAGGTCATCAACTCCTTTTTGATTTTGGTAGTTTCAGTAAAGTGTGCACTGGTAGACAGAGGTTTATTTTATTGAATATATGGTGGAACAAGTTGAACAAGAAATGAAAATGTATATTCTCCCAATTCTCCCCCAGTTTAATTTTGTCCTAGTGTTTTATGGTTTTCGTGTGCGCAATTAAATCTCTGATGTCTAGATGAGGTCGGCGACCGCCTGTGACATCACAACTGTTCGACCGGAGGCGGGATGTTGCAGGCTCAACGGGAGATCGGGGCATGACACATTTTACCCTATTCATTTTTAAAAAAAAAACATTTGTCAGACAATTTGAATTGATTTTAGGACCTTTCTCCTAACATGTGAGGTGATCAAGCGAATGCATAATCAAAAGTGATTAGCAGTCAAAGTAGATATGCAGCCTAAGGTTCTAGCCCTAACTAAATCAGATGACATTTAAAACACAGCAGACCATGTGATTAAAGTCTAAAAAAAAACATGTATGATAATCATACAACAAAACATAAGCACATAGGTTTTCTATTTAAAACACTGTTATTTATGCAATTAAAGCAATATGCATAATAATAACAATAAATCAACACATTAAAACAAATTACTTTTAAAATAATATAATAATAATAAACAAATAAATACGAATTTTTAAAAAAAAAAATTTTAAAAAAAAATTGAAAAACAGGTCGAGTCGGGTCGGTCGGATCCAACCCGAGTCAACGGATTCGACCTAAGCGCTAACCCTGGTCGGGTTTGCGGATCTAGGTCGGTCAAAACAAAGCCGAGTCAACGGATCTGACCCGGGCGTTGACCCGGGTCGGTCAAAACCGACCCGAGTCAACGGATCCGACCCGGGCATTGACCCGGGTCGGATCTGCTGATTCGGGTCGAATCCGACCCAAACTCGCAAACTCGCAGGAAGAGGGCCCTGGTAGGGCCAACATTGGCCGTCCGCCGACTAACCCAGATCGGCGCCGCCCCCAGAAACGGCCCCTGGGGCCACCACTGACGTCGCAGATTGCCATGGTTGCCGTCTGACCGCCGATTTGCCGGCCGGCGACCAAACCGAACTCGATTTCTCTGGGACAATCCATCGAACACCTAGCGAGCACGGTAAAAAATGGCCGAATCCGACCTCCTACGGTGACTGGGTCGGCTCCGACGGCCTCGGTTCGGGCCCGAGGGAGAGGGGGAGTCGAGACCGGCGATGGCATAGGCCAGGAATCACGCAACACGGCCGGCGCGAGTCCCAGCCTAACCGTGCCAGAAAACAGGGGAAAAAAGAGGTGGGCTCGCCGGGGGATATTCACCAGTCGATGGCGCATCGGGGGGGTTTTCTAGCTGGTCTGGCGGGCGACGGTGGGACGGCTAGTCCTCTCCTGGCTCTAGCGTGGTCTCGACTCGTCTTCTTTCTCTCTATTTTCTCTCTGTTTCTCTCTCTCTCCCTCTCTGTTTCTCTCTCTATTCCTCTGGCCGACCCTCTCTCACTCTCCCTCTCCGGCTTTTAAAGACGACAACAACAACGGGGGCCCCCGCTGACGCTAGCTGACGATGGCCTACACCGGCCTAAGCCACCCCGCAACTTTCGCGGCCATTAGGCCGGTGCAGGGAGGCAGTGCAGAGGCAAAGTAGAGGGGGAGGGGAGAGGACAGGAAAAACGGAGGGGGGGCAACCGGGTTTTCAGGGCGAACAAGACTAGCCATTAAGGCCAGTCTCGTTGGCGGGCCCCCCTTGCTCTCCTCTGGCATGATGGCAACGGCGTGGCCACGCTCGGCCGTTCGCCACTCTGCAGCTGGGGCAAAGTCGAACAGGGGAAGGAAAATGACAGGTGCGGGCGAGAGAAGAAGGAAGAGGAAGCTGGGCCAAGCCGGGCCCTACCGCCCAGGGGAAAGGAAGGAGAAGGAGGAGTTGGGCCTAGGCCCGCACGGGGGAAGAAAAAGAAGAAGAAGAAGCTAGGCTGGTCCCAGCCGGGGGAGGGGGGGGGAAAGAAGGAAGGGAAAAAGGCCGGGTCGGCCTGGCATCGACCCGGCCCAGCGCGAATTTTTTTTTTTTTAAGAATTAAAGAAATTTAATTCCTAAACTTTGTGCAATTAATTTTGGGCAAATTAAAAATAGGTGTCAACACTACCATTTACTCTAACTGTATGAATTCTTTATTTATATGTTTTTGCTTCTTAATTTTTTAATAAATGTGGGTAAACGTCCAGCTGCTAATGAAACATGAAACACATCAGAAACTCTAAGATTTAAACATTTGACGTGACCTTATAAAATGTGATTCATTTAATACGGTCAAGAAATCATGAAGGGCGCATCCCAAAGATGCAATCATCCATTTCAAGAGACATTAAATAATAAATTTCTTGGTGTTCTTTTTTCAATTTCTTATCGTTATTTTAATCTTGTATTCTGTCAATAGCCTTAGAGATGTATTAGACCACTGATAAGGACTAAAGCATAATTATCTCTTGTTGTCCCACCATTTAAATACTAAAGTTACAGGCATCTTTGAACGACAAGAGTCTTGGGGATTGTATTTGACCAATCAATTGAGAAATACAAAATGTTTAAATCATGTGGAATCAAAGCAAAGAAAGCCAGAATCTGGAAAGGTTAAGGAACTCCAGGTTCTCTGCTTAGGACGAAATTTGCATTTTCCAAAATATTATTTTAAGTACATACCTAAAGTAAGATGGGAAAAGGAAGACAGATCAAGACATAACATGTACGGACAAAACCCATGAGACAAATAAATAAATAAAATTGAGTCATAAATGACAAAGCTCATCCCTATAATAACAACTTCTGAGCATAGCCTGGGATTTAATATACATATGCTCAGTATTTTTGAAGCTGAAACACAGGACTATCTTACAAGAACGCATCTTCCATGAAGAACTTGGGAGCTTCTTTGGTAATTTTTCTCTTGTTCCAACTTGCCAGAGCTCAAAACAAAGAAGGATCTGACCCTGACCCAGAAATGATCCATCCTGTACATCCTAGCTTGGCAGTCATCGTAGGTATACTGGCTATGATGTTATCCGTGACATTCCTTGTCCTCACATACGCGAAATTCTGTCACCGAAACCCGTCCCGTCCTCCATATTCCGACACCCAAAACGACCAAGGCCTAAATGGGGCTAGACCCCGATTCTCCGGGATCGACCGGGAAGTCATTGACTCCCTCCCTCTCTTCAGGTTCTCCTCGCTGAGGGGCTCGAAAGAAGGCCTAGAGTGCGCGGTTTGCATCAACAAGTTCGAGGACTCAGAGACCCTACGCCTGTTGCCGCGGTGCAAGCACGCATTCCACTCGAACTGCATCGACCAGTGGCTCAAGAGCCACTCTAGCTGCCCGCTTTGCCGGTACAAATTCAATCCTAGGGACCTCACAAGCTTCGCTTATTCGTTGAGCCTGAGATTCTCGCAGCGTATTCCCTCAAATTTGTTGGAGGATGCAAATCTCGAGCTCATCGTGCAAAGAGAAGCGGATAACGACCATGGTTCATCTCGATATAGCGAAAGAATCAGCTTCCGATATTCAGAAAAGGGACCGAATTTCGGAGAAGAATGCTTGAATGAGGAGAGTGGTAACTGTGGAAGCGATCGCAAGCTACTCCACAAGTTCAAGCACAAGATCATCGTCTCTGATGTGGTTGCCAAGAGCCGGTGGAGTGACGTCAACTCTTCAGACTTGCTCTTCTTGAACTCTGAAATGATCAATGTTTTTTCGAGCAGAAGATTCGCAGACTCGGAATCTAGGAGTGGAAGATTCAATGGCGATTTCACGGCAAGCGAACATTTGGCCAAGATTAAGGAGGACATAGAGAGGAAGAGGTTGTTTCATTCCAAGGTTGATACAATCGCCAGTTCCAGCAATGCGCTTGCCAATCCTGGAGAGCATTCATCAAAGCTCATAAACAATCCTGCTGAGAAACGATCCATGTCCGAAATCGTCAACCTTTCAAGGTTCGCATTCAGTACGAAGCACAGAAATAAAGAAGTTCTGGGAAATTATAATGGAAGGGATGAGAGAATGAGACAGCTCTGGCTGCCGATGGCACACCGGACAGTTCAATGGTTCGCCGGTCGAGAAAGAGACCCGCGAGTGGCAGAGGAGAAAGCTCACAGATCGAATGTCGAAAATATTTTGTAGTTCTTTGTTGGCCAAATTGTTATGAGTTATGTAGTATCAAGCATTTGTGACTAATACTTCAGATCATCTTCAGGCCATAAACTGTGTAGGTTTCATAGATTATCGTTTGTTACAACATTATAGCATTTCTCAAAATCCCAAATGTTACATTATCACAAAAACCTCCAACTAGATACTATTCCTGGCCTGTGCTTCTGCATAAGAATATGGAAGTTGATGGTTTTTTTAATCCTTTTCTTGTTATATTTAAAAGCAATAGTTGCAAATACACTAATGTTTCATTTTGGACCGAGACGGCCAGGCCTACAAGAACGGACTTTATAAAACATATGCAAGTTTCAGGCTAGACAAAATTAGGTGATCTAATAGGCGGTGCATGCACATTGGGACCCGACAAATTACATAGCTTCGAGATAATTAAAGTTGTTGTCACTGTCGGTCAATGAAAAGCAATAGGACATCGCGTGATTAAAGACACGAGATTACGAGATGGCAATATATTCTTGCACATATATACGTAACGAAAGTTGACCTTTTTGTAGAGTGACTGCATCTGATGTGTGTGAGATTTAATGATTCTTGTGGTCATGTTTGTCGTGCTTGTTTATCATTACGAACATTGATAATGACAACCAACATTCAACCCAATTTACTTGGATCAAATAGGTTCTACAACCCAATTTACTTGGATCAAGTAGTCTTTGCAGTTTAACCAAAGTCAACCAATGCTTGATCAGTCATATCAATAATAAAGATAATTTTGTTATGACAAATGCGGAAGCATGAACAAACGAAACCACTTGAGCAAGAAATGAATTGTAGAAATAACACCCGAGCAAAGTATATATACGTGATTCAGCGATGTGCCTACTCCATGGAAAGAGATTGAAGAAAATAGTTCCACCATAATTAGCAAAAATGAGATTATAATCACTCACCACACTCAATCATAAGTATTTCTCAATCCTAGATTAAACCCAAATGGACAAGAATCATTCACGAGAAATGAGTTTTTTCACACTCTAAACTCTCTTGGATAATGGCTCTCAACGCTTTATGTGTCTCTCGCAAAGTTCACACATATCAAAAGCGCACTCACGATGCGCTAGATATTAAACTCAACGATAGGATATTTATATACAAAAAACAATAAGCTCTTCTTTGACATCAACGTGGAAACTAAGAAATCTTATGGGGAATTAATTCCCTTTTTGTGCATCACTGGCGATCTTGTTGGCAAGATTTCAAACCGAACTTTCCTTATACTGGTTGGGTTTCCTTGCAATAAAAATATGGGCCGGATTTCATATCAATGGGGATCAACTTCGAGCCATAATCAACACACTGGTAATAACAATAATGCGCCATTTAACTATTATCACCTTTATGTCAATACCGGAGGTAATCTATTTCATTTTCATTTAGTTTAAAATCTAACTTCTATCACTTCCATAAAGTTTGATGATCAAATACGCTACCGTTGGCCTAATGAGATTGAGTTTATTAACCTAACTAAGGTCCTCCTTATATGGTGGTGACAATGCCTTCCCTTCACAACCAACAACATCAAGAGTATTAACTGCATAGTAATTATTATAAGCTTTGTTTGTACCCTCCGCAGCATGAATCTATCTCAAGAGCATTGTGGTAGGTGTGAGATTCTTGAGAGCCTAGTAGCAAAAGCCCACATTCATGTCGCGAATGATCCACTTCTTTTTTTCCATTCTCAATAGCCTAAGCTCAAATAAGTAGGATCTTATTAAACTAACACATAAATCCAAGAAGTACATTACATTTTAAGTCTTATTTAATATGAGCTGGCAATTACTAAAAATCATGCAGTAGCCTCCATTAACAATGAAAGAAACCCCACTATGGTTGTCAAATATATAGCAACAGATGCGCACCTCTAACCATATTTGCTTGAGCAGATCTGTTTCTTTTTTCCTGTTTAGAGTAGTGTACAAGTGATATTTCGGATCAACCTCTGTTGCTATATTCAGGCCCCCTATCAAAGGCAAGTCACTCCCACCCAACTTTGACATTCGAGAGCGATGAATGATTTTTCTCAAGGTACATGAGCCACAGTAGCAAGAATCAAATTGATTGTCGAGTAGCTCGGAATTCCTTATTAATCGTGAATTATTAAGTAAATTGAGTCAATTACATATCTAGAATAGTGAGACTTACACCAGATTCTATCGAAGAAAGACTTTTTTCTAAGATCGTGCTTAACTCTACCCACCATATCGTCATAAAATATGACGACTTGCAATTTTTTTTTTTCCTTTTTTCCATGGGTAAGGAAATACCCATGTGGTTTCCTGCACTTCAAATCGCGTACCTTCTCTTTTGGGCCACATTGTGAAATTGGACTAAGATTTGAATAAGCTTTTGCTCTACTACAAAATGAGTGATCAAAAGCCCAACCAACCATGCAGCCTTGCTATAACGCCAGTGCTCGTGCAGATATCTGCTGTGAAAAGTGACTTTGAAAAAACTTTGCATTCCTTCACCTAATTTGCACTACACAATTTTGGAATGCTTTCATTCTTCGTTCACAATTTAAACTCGCTGCGCTACTTAAAAGTTCGACATGTCGCTGTTCTTTGATTAAATTCATATCTACTAGACCCACCTCTCCAAAATTTATTAATTTCTTTTTACACCTTTGGTGATTTCTTTTTTTGTTTTTTTTTTCCAGAAGAAAGTGAATATTTGCATCATTTTTTTCAATAAGGAAAAATCGGTCCTAGGGAATAAGTAAACGCATATGGTCACATGTCATTTTCAAGAAATGTCTGTGTAGAGCAAGAAAATGGTTTTCCAAAATGTGTCAATTCTTCATACACAGCTCCAGTTTGACCTGTTTGACATGTTGATGTCTACAACACAACCAAATTTTTGCTTAAAGACATTGAAGAAATGCTTTTTTTTTCTATAGTTTGAAAAAGGGGGAAACTAAAAGTTTCCACTCGCAACCCATGTAAAGCTACACTAAGATGTGTAGAACAACTGGCTCGTAGGCAACCCCCGGTATTCCTTCCAATTAAAGAAATTGATTGCAACATGTCAAGAAATGGGTTTATCGAGCAAAAATTGATGTTTTCAATTAAGGAAAATTGTCTGAAATGTCTTAAACCTATTATACTTTTACCGATTCAGTCATAAATCTTTTAGTCGTATCAATTAAGCTCTAAATATTTTCGCATTTTACCAATTAAGTCCATCTGGCCAATATTGGCCGGAAATTGCTTACGCAAACCCCGAACATCCTACTTTGCACAACCAACATTGACATGGATAATTTTTAATTTATTATTAATTTTTTTTATTTTTCAAGTTCTTTTAACACTCGCCTGAATTTGGGTGAGGGCCCAATGCCTGATGCCCTCGCCTGCCACAAGCGAGGGCCTTCGTGCCCTCTCCCAGACTAGGCAAGGGCGTCGCGGCCCATACCTAGACCTCGCTTGTGGCCTCGCCGGCCCACAATTGGGGAAAAAAAAGAAAGGAAACAAAAGAAAAGAAGAAAATAAAATAAAAAACAAAAAAAAGTAAAAAAAAAATTATCTACATCAGTGCCGGCTGTGCCACGTAGGACAGCCAGCGTTCACGTAAGCGATTCCCGGCCTAACTTAGTCGGATGGACTGTATTTGTCATATTGTCATGTAAAATTATGCGTTATTTGGATGCAATTTTGTATCGACGGTTACGACAGAGGCTACCATAGTGAAGACGAAGAGGAAGGTGGACACGTACTCGACGACACCGAGGGCCTTAATACAATCGAGCTGAGTAACCTCTTGACTGCTACCTAACACAATTTTCGCCATAACCATGAACCCAAAGAAAAACCCTTTCTTGTTAATTACTATGCTTAGAAAAGATAAAAGAAACCCCCTCTCTACTTTCTCCTTATCGTTTCTCATCCTTCATATTCTTCTGCCTCCTATCTTATGCTGCTTTTTATCTAATTATTCATCAGTCCCGTGTTGGTACGTCTATGATGGGTTTTGAATTTCACTAAAAGCCCATGGCACTGTACTTAGAAACATTATCTGCTAACAAATATTGATTGACCATCTGTGTTAAAAACAATTGTGGATGTTAAGGTGACATTTTTCTTATCTTAACCGAAGTCTTCTTTCGGCCAAATGAATGGCTCATTGCAAATAGATCTTACGACACGACACATCGTCTTCCATTCTGCAGCATAGCAACATGGGATTTTACACAAACTGAGTTGGACTACCAGAGCATTTTTCAAAGCCCACCATACATAATTCCCTATTACAAACATCACTTAGGATTAGAAGGCCTCTTCCGCAGTCGGAAGAATGGCGTGAGATCTGCAGATGAAGAAGTTCTCGTAAACCAACCCCGCGAGGCCGCCGCCAACGAGGGGTCCGACCCAGTAGACCCAGTGGTCTGTCCAGTCCCAGCTCGCCAGGGCAGGCCCGAAGGAGCGGGCCGGGTTCATGGAGGCCCCCGAGAAGGCTCCGCCGGCCAAGATGTTGGCCCCGACGACGAGCCCGGTGAGGATCGGGCCTTGGGCCCCGTGTGAGCTCTTCCTGGGGTCCACGATGGTGGCGTAGACGGTGAACAGCAGGGAAAACGTCAGGACAATCTCCCATATTATTCCCTGGACGTAGGTCATTCCACTTGCAAGTGTATGTACTGGTGTAGCCTGCACAAATTGAGAAAAAAAATAGTCAGAGTGAAGTGAGGACAAGAATGTACAGCTCGGAGACCCATCATTTGATTGACCTTTCTTACTTTTCTCCCACTTTTAGTTTAAGAAAAGAAATAACGCCCATTTCAAAGAAAAGGTGCTAGAACGTGAAGCTTCTTCACAAAAGTATCATTAAGAAATCAATTAGATCGTTAAGTTTGTGAGTGTAGCAGGAAAAAACAGATGATCAAACATAATGCTTGTCGCAATGCGCGAAGCTAGTGCAATGATAGAATCTCAGATTGCTCAAACACGAGTTAAAGATTGATCTAATGTACAAATAATCTTGTCATCCAAAAGCTTCAGCTTTTAATGTATTGCGTAGGGCTTAGTTTCTGATCTTTTATGCGGTCCTTGTGTATTGACACTCCGTTCGTGCCTGACAAGACTAGGCTGAAGAGCGAATGACTTACTAGTCCCCCGGTGAGATACTGCAGAAGAAAACAAGCTGCTGCGGAGGCAAGCAACTGGTCGATCATATACAGGATCGATCGGAAAACGGTGATGTGACCGCCCAAAAGGAGGCCGACCGTGACAGCGGGGTTGAGGTGGCCACCGGAGATGTGGCCGGCGGATATCATCACGGCCACCACGAGTGCATGCGCCATGGCCACGCCGAACAGCCCCACAAAAGCATCTGACGCTAGCCTCCCTGTTCAAATAGATTCACCAACATTCTCGTGATCGATATGGTCTAACCATAACCTTATGATCAGAAAAAGAATATATATTCCCAGAATCTAAACCATATGCAAAAATCTTGTTATTAATATCATCATGATAAGACGTGCTCTTTAATGACTAAGACGTCACAAACCATCCATTCTTTCATCAAGACAGACCAAGAGTTATTACCGGCGGCCATGGCGGATCCAACTCCGGCGAAGATGAAAAGGAAGGTGGCGACGAACTCGATGACGAGGGCCTTGAGGCAGTCCGGTTGAGTAGCCTCGCGGCCATGTCCTAATGCGATTTTCGCCATTTTCGAGTAATCGAGTTGGAACAAGAGGCCTCCCGATGACATTCAAAGGAGTACTGGCCTTTCCAAGTACGGTGCTCCAATTTATAACGCTCGTGAGTCTCCCCTTAGGTCCACGCGCCAAGGATTATGACGGCATGCCTGTAATTGCATGCGCGTTATCTCTATAAGGAAATTACGGAAACACCCAGATACCATTGAAGGAAATAATTTCCCCGTAATCTTTCCTAGGGAGATAGACACAGAAAAATTTTTATTCCTATCTCGACGCGAATTGTTTGCCTTTAACGGACTGGAGAGGTGGATAATTGGTACATGAAAACCAGCTCAAAGTGTGAGAAAATTATTCTTTTCGGAACTCGAACAAAAACTTATAAAGAAAAAAATTTCAACAAAGTAGTCATTAACCGACTAATTGAGAAAATTTCACAAGTTTTAATGCACCAGCTAAATCGTGACAATATAACCACTACTTTGAAAAGTGAACCCATTTCTTATTGAGTATGCTTTTTAAGTACTCCGGAGACAATTCTAAAGAAAATCATATTGCCCTTTACATTATCTTTCGAGATACCGATGTATGTAAATCCCTATTCATGAAAGTAGCCTAAAGAAAAGTGCAGAAATGACTCGATCCAAATTCAAGGGTGAGGAAGATAATCTACCTACCACTTAATCATTCCGAATTATGCATTAAACTTATAATGCGCCCCTAGCACTTTCCCTTTAAAATTCCTAACACCAGTTACACCACCAATCCCAATATCCAGACAGGGGCATCTTTGTCACTAACGAGGCGATTCCTGAGACATCAAACCAGACTTTGATTGGTCAGTCGCACACGACATCACATCTTGTCTATACTCGATCATCATCTGTCGATATGTTCCTAGTTTACATTGATGCACCCACCAACGCAAAAGCTGAGATGCAAGCGCTAGTTCTTCAGCAGCTTAAATAATCGTCTTAATCTACTCATTGGGTTGCTTTACCTTTTTCTTTCTGGGCTAAAGCTTCTTTTTCACTACTTATCTATGCCATTAAGTGCGTTTGTCAGTGTGGAGTTCGGTGTCGTCTTCTTCATCGTACCTTTTTCACTATGCTTTTGCGTATGTAGCTTTGACTTTAAAATAGTGAAAACCCTCAATCAATCAATCAATTTGTCGAATGCTTTATGGAATCAAGACTCAGATTCAACTTCACATATAAAAAGTATTGACCAAGATTATACGTTAAGCCAGCTACCTATTTAAGTGAAACAATGAAAGAGAAATGGAGAATCGCCGATCAAGCATCGGCCATCAAGACAAATCCGATTCTTTGGCTCAGATCGGAAACAGGCTATTCTTATCATGGCCTAGGAGATTTGTGAGGACAAGACCTCATGTTCCTCGCTGATTAAGACAATTACTTCACCAATTCTTTTCAGCTCAATCACTTTGTGTTTTTTTTTATTAGTATTTTCTCTTCTTCTTTTCATGTTGAAGCATCCGGATGTACTTCAAGGAGATGTTTGCTTTCATCAAAGCCTCCAACTGACTGAAGGATGCACTGAAGTGGGAACAAAAAATCGATGGCCACTGGCTTGCATTATTGAAAAGAGGTAGGGAGGGGGCAATTGATGAATTTGTCATCTTGTTCATGATGACTCCCTCATTGCCCATAGAGCTATAATTGACGTTGGGGAAAAAGAAATCCATTTTCACGAGTCAATGGACGGACTCGAGAGCTTAGCTGGACTCGAGAGCTTAGCTGTGCCACACATGCGACTGCACAAGATTCCCTCCATTAATAGAAGAAATTATGTGGGTAGGATACTGATTATGGACCCACGCGGCCGGGGCTGGTGCACTTTTAATGCAAACTATTGAATTTTCTTCTTTTTTTTTTTTATTTTTGGCCCTTATGAAGATAAGCTGCTGACAGTTGCAACCTTGCAATTTGCTAAAATCACGGGTCGTCCGCACTATAAAAATTGTGATTGATGAGTATGGATTCATGTGAATTTGATACATACCTTATACAGATCTTTCAAGCGAGTTTTGTTGATGGATCAGACCTTACCACTTGAATTCTGTCGAATCTAAATGCTTGATATATGCACCAATTATCATGCGTGAATATACAATGTAGAGTAACTTGAGTCATGAATAATCAAGTCCACTTATCAAATATTGTTCAGCGGTGCTCAAAATGTTGCGATTTAAATAGCTGGGACTATAACCCATTTGACATGCAGCCTTTCCAAATGGTGTGGTTTTGGTGAATGGCGGTCAATAATGCCGCCAAAATGTTCATGAGTTGCTTCCTAAAAGCACTTGACCAACTGCTTTTGGGACTTTTGCACCACGAAATAGGCCGAGCATCTCTAATCAAATTGGCCTAGCCCATCATGATATTCTGACCTTATCTCTCGCTCTATGATTGAAACCAGCCCTAGCTAGGCCCACGACTTCCATTAAGCCTGCCTAGTTGTTCAATAAGTTCTAGCAAAAACTCTATAAAATAAAATGAGAGAGAGAGAGAGAGAGAGAGAGAGAGAGAGAGAGAGAGAGAGAGAGAGAGAGAGAGAGAGAGAGAGAGAGAGAGCCCTAGCTAGGCCCACGACTTCCATTAAGCCTGCCTAGTTGTTCAATAAGTTCTAGCAAAAACTCTATAAAATATAGAGAGAGAGAGAGAGAGAGAGAGAGAGAGAGAGAGAGAGAGAGAGAGAGAGAGAGAGAGAGAGAGAGAGAGAGAGAGAAGAAGAAGAAGAAGAAGAAGAAGAAGAAGAGTTCAAACCTAATAATACTTGGACGCGAAAAGTTCAAATAAACTCATTGTCAATGTCAAAATAACATAAGATCTGACTTTCTTTTTTATGGATTCAGCTTGAATAATGAAATGTTCTTTTTTTTCAATGGAAATAAGGAAATGTTGTTTATATTAAAATTCAATTAAAGTTAGACACTATATTCTCTTTAAGTAGACCGACACATAGTTCGGGTTGAAGTAAATCTAAATGTAACCCGCAGTTCTTGACTTTGAGTCCAAGTTTAAACGTGACTAAATCAAGTCAAATCTATGAATATCCAGTGTATAATTCAACCCAAGTGTGAGTACAGCATTTCGAATCACCAAACCCTTTTGATCTTTTATAATTATGAGAGGATTTCAAGTAAGGAAATGTGAAAAATTCAGGCAATAGGCCACTGCTGAAATTTCTTCCCAAGCTATGCCGAAGTCCAAGGCTCATGAGGGTTAATTTTGCTACACAAACAGATACATACGCCGTCGATCATTGCTTTATTATTGAGTATAGGAGATTATATTAGGTTGTCAATCTTGCCACTAGAACATGCTGAAGGAAAGCTGCTTTATAAATTCCACCACGACCACGACCGTGTTTCCCGCGGCAAGGTTGCTGAAAGTGTTGGCCTCGTTCGACTCAGCAGAACCGCCGCCAGCCAAGTCGGAGAGCGCCCTGATGGCGATGAAAGACGTATTCTGTTGGTAGCAAATTAGGGCGACCGACGCACTTTCCATGTCCACGGGGCTCACGTTAAACTTGCCATAGATGAAGGTTCGATAAGCAGCATTGTCAAGGTAGATGCTAGCACTTACACCTCTTTCGACGGTGCTTACCGTCGGCGTATAGTTTAAGCATGTGGTCGCATTCACGCAAGCTTCCAATTTCAAGCCCTAATGAGTCATAAATATATAAAAATATATATGTGTGTGAATGAAACCCTTCATTGTAAAATGATTTACTTTGTCTCTTTTCACATTTTTATAATGCCATGTCCGTTCTTCATTGCAAAAATGGAGTATTGACTCATGAAACTCCATACGATCGTAATACTTTCTCTTCCAAATATCAGTTTGAACTATATGAAGCGGAATTATTCAAGTACTAACAAGAAAGATAAATACTAATCCATTTTTGCTGAAGTCTTTTTAGTAACTTTTCATGTAAATAATGTTTCTCCATCTACTGATCTCATCTAAGTTTCTTTTGGTTGAGTAAAACTCTTCCGATAACTTTAGAGGTCCCGGTAACACTTTATTTTTTCCTGAGATTCGCCATACTCTCACTTTATATATCAATTTTAGTAAAGTTTTCTCAACAGATAATAGATATGACACCAAACCCTAAAAAGAAATGGAGTACCTTAAGCTTCTTGGCCACTGCAAAGTAGGTTGAATCGACAGGAACCCAGAACTCATGCTGTCTTTCCTCAGGAGTCCCGGTAACAGGAAACACTTCCTCTGGTTGATACCATATGTTGTTCAAGAGATTGTCGTATGAATCGCAACCCGTCACGTTTGTGGTGTAGTTTGCGAACTTTAAGTACCCAATCTTTCTCGTGTAGTCTCCGTTTGATTCCAATGCAAGCTCATCTTCTGGACCCTGCCCATATCTCTGTGTGCACACCATTGTATTGATCTAATCAGTGTGGATGACCGTATGATATCTAACCATTTTTTATTAAGGAACGATGAAATATTTTAGCCATCTCCATAAAATGTCAATGCAAAACCCCATTCAACTTAGGAGGAAAAAATTAAAGAATGACGAAACGCAATGACAGTTTCATTCTTATGTACTTTGAGAACGAGTGAAAGTTTCCCCCACAATTTCAAGGCTAAAAAAAGGTAAAATTATCTCCTTTCGAAATATACATTTGGAAAAATGACACAAACAATTCATCAACTTTGACCAAATATGTAATGTGGTCCATGAACTTTTAATTTGTTCAATATGATCAATGAACTTTAACGCAATATGCACTGTAATCTCTGAACCTTTAATTTGTTTAATATCGTCCATGAATTTTCGGTACATGTTCAATTTAATCCCCGAACTATATAAAAATATTTAATGAAGTCATTCCATCAATTCAAGTTCAAGAACTACTTGAATATTTTCATATAGTTCAGGGACTATATTGAACATGTATCAAAAGTCCAAAGACTACATTGAACAAATTAAAATTCAGGGACCACATTGAACATTAAGCCAAAGTTCATGGACTACATTAAACAAATTAAAAGTTTATGAACCATATTGCACATTGGGCCAAATTCAGGAACTGTTTGTGTTATTAACCCTATACATTTTTTGACAATTCCTTGTAGTTCGACCCCAAAAAAATAAAACAATTCCTTGTAGACTTCGATAAATCTAAAAATTGGGTTGATAAGTCGAAAACCTGCCAATTCCAAAGACCAGTATGTGCCCAATATTGGGGAATAGCGACATCTCCGATGTTCAAAGCAGGGTTTGCATTCCCAGCTATTCCATAATGAATTACTCCCTCTACATCGAAGAAGCTCAACAGAAGCTGTGTAGTGATGGCTGCGTTTATCTGCACCAATTCATATGTACTTTCCCTCAATATCGTAACGTACGAGCATGTTAGTCGCAACCAAATTAAGCCGTTGTCAAGCTGTATTTTGAAAATTTTACAAAAAGGGCACTAAATTATAAGAAAATTCAAGGAAAAAAAAAGGAATAGGGATACATACCACGCTCAATCCTGTCATGACCAGTATGACTTTCCTCTCTTCGACTGTCCCGAATCGAAATCTTCTTCCTTGGAGTCCGTCAAGAAATAGAGAGATTTGTTAGGGATTATTTCCTGAACGTTATTAGGGAAACTAACCATTTTAATGTCCGTGAAAAGGTTTGAACTTTGTATCAAATCGTGTCACTTTATATACTCCATTGTCAATCTACACATTTCTTTGCTCCAATCCTTCGTTGTCACTGCATTTTCAGTGAAATTTCGCGGTCACACATGCCCGAAAAATTTTCGGGCAATGTCTACTTTTTTCCCACAAGTCATTAACAGTCAGTAATTAACTAATGATATGCAAAATGAACAGAAAACTAAAGTATTTAGTGAAACTTTACTTACTAATCTGATATTAGTCAAAGAACTTTATCAAAAAATTGATATGTCTAACATTGCTCCATCAAGGCTCATGATCATTGACTGATCCACTCATTCATATTGGTAAACAAAGAATCCATGTCCAAGTCCAACCAGTCCAACCAAGAAAGCTTTTTCCATGTTTTCTTGGAAACTCTGTAAGTCAAGACATAATACAGTTGTTACCTGCGAAATCTATGATTTCAGTGGAGTTGTAGCTCGACGAATTAAGAAGCGGAGCCATCTCGAAAAGGTTAGGAATCACGATGCCGATGTAAGGGCCGTTCGCGTTAGCTTCTGCTATCGCTTTTAGGGTCGCTGCTGGTAAAGCACCATTCGCATCCCGTGCACTACTCACCATAATTACCGTGACATAAAGAACCAGCCAATGAGCATCCGCCATATGCTTCTCTATATAGACTTCTTGAGTTCTTGGAGGAAGAAAACAGGTGGAGATAATCTATTGCAGCTTTGAGGATCTCGAATGTTTGAGAATTCAGCAACTTGACATGCATGATATGGGAGAAACTATTTTATGTGGATCAGATAATTGTGATATCTGTGTATGTACTGCACGTGGAATGAATGCAGTATTTCTGAACTTATCAACTAGATGAGGGAAAGGAAGATCAGGACGTGGGGACAACTATCGATAGACTTGAGATTCTACTGATGAGGTGATGAACAAAAGTCGTACTGATGCCGATGCCGTTGGCTACATAGAACCAACGCAAGAAATATGCGGGAGAATATGCCTTTTGTTATTGCCTTTGGCAGTATTTTCACAATATTCGCCCGAGATTGTCTAAAAGAAAAGCCCGTAAAATCATCAGCGGCAGCATAAATGGGAACGTTGGGGTTTCACATCGTACTGCTTGCTGTTTGATGAGGCTGAGCTCTTCGTTTTCTTCTCTATTTGTTCTTTCTTGTGAGTTTTGCGTGCCCTTTGAAGTATTTTTGGTGAAATTTTTGCTCAGTTTATCATGCACGTGTTTCATATTTGGCGAAGTGGGGCAGCACAACGAAGGATTCATCAAAAGAAGACAGGCGATCGAGTTCAAATTATGCAGTGTATGATAAACTTTGATCGGAGGTTCTAAAGTACTGCTATTACAAAAATGAACATGCATGAAGTGAGTACAAATCCCAAAAGACAAGCAACTGTAGTGTGCACTTGTTCCGAAAAAAATGAATGATTTGAAAAATATTATTTTGAGAACCATCGCTTTTGTTGCTTGCAAAAATGATTGTCTAAAAAAATATTTAAATATAAATTACTTTTGATAATTAAAAAAAATTCATTAATTAATTATGTCGAGCAATACGAGTAATCATTCGTAGAAAAATATTATCGAAATGATTTACGTTTCACGAAATAAATGAAGCCGTAGGATATGTTTTTATGACTCCGTTCACTGGCAAACCATATAAAAGGCATACAATGGCAGATCAGAACCTTATGTTGCGCGTGGTAGAAATTGGGAATTAAGAGGCATAAAATATTGTGCAATGACCGATAGTTTCTTGACCGGAGGCCGTGCATCCGATGGGGGGCTACACGATATGGATATAGGCCGTAGCCAACTCTAACTAAAAATAGACGTGGGTGGCATTCATACTTAAAACCCACCAATCATAAGGCTTCCCCCAACTGGGGATCAAGGAAAACGCGATCGCATCGTGAAAAGACCCGAAGCTCGACCGTGACTTTGTTTCGGATATTTTCAAGAAAAACAAAATACAATGTAGCGCATATGCATGGAAGGGAAGGGAAACCCGGGTCGTCCTCGAGTGCATATGTTAGTAAAAGCTAAAGTGAACGGAAAATTTTGATCACACAACTTCTTTCACCTTTGAACTTTTAATCTCTCCAACTCTTTGCAAAGCTGGCCGCAGTTCTAGGAAGTGGTCAGGGATGCAAAGTGAATAGGATTCCCTACTTACATCTTTTTAACATTTCAAGAACCACTTCATTTTGTTAGGGCTACAAACTATAAGATCAGTCTGCAAAATAAGTTTGAAATATAGCAAGTGTTTAGATGAACATGTCATATTTGATTGCTCAAAAGGAGGAATCCACATTGTTCACAAATTGATAGTGTAGATTAATTCTGCCATCTCGGTCATTGTTCAATGTATGGATGGAACCCTGTATGCTCGAAAAGCAATCATGAGGAAAGAAACGGGACGGTTGTTACATAGGGATCACAAAGATGGGAAAGGAAGGAAGGTCGCTCTTGATTTTCTTTGGGACGTGGATTGATCCCAAGGGAACTCCTACATCAATCACAATTCCCACCTTTGAAGGGTGAGATACCTGCGTGGCTAGAGCAACCACGCATCAGGATGGGAAACCTACGTATCGTGTTTTCCCCTTCATTTTTATTTTAGACCAATAGCCTAGTAACAAGTACTATGAATCAAAACACCTAATGCGGACGTTAACTAATCCTCGAACTACGTTGGGTATAAGCTACACTAAAGGGCGGGGACCTCTGATTTCCTTGGCTTCCTTTCAATCTTTGTATTGAAAGGACTCTGGTGGGATCATGTGTCCTGAACAATGAACATTATTGATTCATGTCTCCACCAGGTGAATAGCACGTGGCGTATTCTGCAACAAAAGCTCGAGTCAGGACCATGAGAGGGCTTTAACTGCGAGCTTGGTCCTCGTGAAAAGAGAAAGCAGTAAGCACCAGGTTCCACCATGCAAAAGATGCCAATCCTCATTATTGTTGTACTGTGTAGACCCATCAAATCTAGCCACGGAACCACTCAAATCTGATCCGTCTGAGGCCTCGTCCTTTCCACAGGATCGATTAATCTCCATATAGGACAAAAGACGAGAGCATAAAAGACTTATTAACTTACGTCACTCCTAACATTAACATTTTTATTATTAATTAAATAACACTTTATAATCAAAATACCCCTCTGATACTTCAACACTCTCCCTCGAACCAGAGCATAGATATTAAACATGCTTAACTTATTACAAATATACTCAACCCTACTACTCCCTAAAGACTTGGTGAAAATATCATCTAACTGTTCCTCGGTCCTAATATGACTAGTAAAAAAAATTCCAACCCAAAGCTTCTCACAGACAAAGTGGCAATCAACTTTGATATGCTTGATACACTCATGAAATACTGAATTTGAAGCAATATGAATAACTACCTGATTATCACACCACAACTCCATTGGCGCAAGATCTTTGAATCCAAGTTCAACTAATAGCTAACACATCCAGACTAACTTACAAGTAGCTTGAGCCATAGCTCTGTATTCTGATTCTACACTGAATCTAACCACAACACTTTGTTTCTTAGGACCCGTTTGGCAACTTGCCAAATAGTAAAAATTTCGGTTCTTTTGTTCCTAAAAACAATTTGGAAATAGAAATCCGTTTGTTAGATTTTTTATGCTCGGGCACAATTTTACAAAAAATTGTTCCCAAAATTAGTTTTAAAACAGAATCAAGAAGCAAAAAAAAAGTAGCTTATTGGTTCTGGAACAATTTTTCCATTTCTGATTCTTCTTGATTTTCTTCTTTTTTATGGTTTGTTCTTCTTCTTCTTCGCTGCCTGCTGCCAGCCACCCGCCAGCTGTTGGCCGCCGGTGACCAGCCACAAGCCAGGGCCATTGAGGCGTTGCGACCCCTGTCGATGGCCGACGAGGGGCGGCTCGCAACTGCAATGGTAAGGCCTCGCCTAGCTAAGGCGAGGCTTGACCTTGCCCAAATCTAGCGAGATCGACCTTGCCGTCGCCACCAACGAGGACCGCGACGCCCTCGCTAGCCTTGGCTTGTGGCCGGTCGCCGGCGTCGGTGACTGATCATGGCCAAGGAATGGAAGGGAAAGAAAGAAAAAAAAAAGAGAAAAAAATATATATTAAAATGTTCAAAATATTATTAATAAAATGAAATTTTGTGTAGTTACCAAATGCATTTCCGTTCTTTTTCTATTTTAAGAATAGAAATTTTGAGCAATTACCAAACGCTTTTAAATGCTTAGAAATTGTTTCCGGCACATAATCAAAAATAATTATTTCTTAGAAAAATCAGTTTCCTAACACAGAATCGTTGCTATGCGTACCCTTACTCTTCTAAGATACTAGGTTTTCTCCCATAAATGTGCAGTAGCCCAATGTAGACGTCCTATCTATAAGAGACCCGGCCCAATTAGCATCCAAAAATGCTTCCACCTTTTTGTGACCATGATCCCTATAGAAGAGACCGCAACTTGGAGTTTTCTTCAAGTAACTCAAAATTCTGACTACAACATCCCAACGAGAGGTATGGGAGGAAGACATAAACCGACCCACAACACTCACAGGAAAAGAAATATTAGATTGAGTGACAGTCAGATAATTTAATTTTCCAACAAGTTTTCGATACTTTTCTGGACCATCTGACAACTCACAGTCCTCTGCCATCAATTTCGAGCTAGCTTCCATTAGTGTATCTAGTGGTTTAGCTCCTAGAATGCTTGTCTCAGTAAGCAAATCCAAAACATACTTGTGTTGTGAGATATGAATACCTTTCTTTGCCTGTGCCACTTCAATACCCAAAAAATATCTAAGGCATCCCAAATCCTTTGTTTGAAATTGCTTTTGTAAATATAGTTTCAACTTATCAATCCTTGTAGAATCATCTTTAGTTATGACAATATCATCCACATAAACGACGATAAATATCCGACCAGCTCTAGAAACACGGTAAAACATAGAATGATCTCCACTACATCTAAACAGTCCAAACTAGAGTACCACCTTGGTAAACCTCCTATATCAAGCTTTGGGAGACTACTTCAAACCATATAAAGATTGCTTCAAACGGCAGGCATGACCATACTCCCCCTGACCAACAAACTTGGGTGGTTGCCCGATAGACACCTCTTCATGTAAATCCCATTGAGAAAGGAACTTTTAACATAAGCTTAGAAAGAGGCTAGCATGCAGAAGTAGCCAAAGAAAGTAAAAGGCGAACAAAGGTCATCTTAACCACTAGAGAGAAAGTATCACCATAATCGACCCCATAAACTAGTGCATAAGCTTAAGCAACCAATCTAGCCTTGAGGCGAGCAAGAGAACCATTGGGATTAACCTTGATAGTAAACAACCCATTTACATCCGATTGATATATATGTTCCCTGCAGACAGAGGAACAAGATCTCAAGTCTGGTTTTGATCTAGTGCCAATAGTTCCTCCTCCATAGCTATCCTCCAACTTGGAACTAGATAAAGCTTAAGCAACAGTTTTAAGAATAGGATGTGTATCAATGGTGACCACACTAGCCCAAAAAGAGGTAGACAGACTAGAATAGGAGATAAAATGTGCAATAGGGTACTGGGTACAACTACGAACTCCCTTGCGATGTGCAATAGGGATATGAAGGTCAGTATGTGATAGGCTTATCTCAGAGTGTTACTAGTCGTGTAACTAGATGAGGGTGGTTAACCTCTACCAAAACCACAGCCACCGCCACTACGACCTCAACCATCGCCTCGATTTCCTAGGGCTGCCAAGGCTGAGCTACACCATTAGAGAATGCATCCTTAGATGGTTCATGTGAGACCCTCAAGACACAAGCAAACGTTTCAATAAGTGAAGTCACCTTATCTCCCCAAGTATTTGGGAACGGACTGCATCATACTCTAGTCCTAGTCCTCCCAAAAAAAACCCATAGGAGCCAATTTCTCTCGCTGCTCTTGCATCTTCCTAACATCGGATGCAGTGGGTAACACAGAATTAAGCTTCTTATACATCCATTTAAAATTAGCAAAATACTTGGCGCCCTTTCTATTATCCCTATTATAATTGTGGGATACTTCATAAATCCTTAAAAGATTATTTTGTCCAAAATAAAGGATATTCAAGTAGTCCCACAACTCCTTCACTGTATTAATATGTGTAATCAAATCCGCAACTTGGGATTCCATGGAGTTCAACATTTGACCAAGATTTCTAGCATCTACAGCCTCCCAATTTCTATTCCGTTGTTTCCTCCCAGTCAACAAGATATTTCTCCATTGCTGGAAATTGGTGATACCTTCTAACTTCTTCTCTATCAAACGACTAGAGGATGTAGACACAACTTCAGCCATTACACCTTTATTCTCTACCATAACCCTATGTGTACCAATATGACACGAGTTTTCAGTGCAATAATTAGATTTAAATCCCACCAACCAGAATTCAATTCAACAAACTACCGTGATGTTTTTTCAAACAGTCCAAATCTCCACGACACTCCGATCAAATTTATCTATTTCATCAAAACATACACCGAAACCGTAGATTACACCTAAACATAGACCACCTCATCCAACATCAATTTCGAGGTGAACAGGGTCAGTAGCTCCATCAAGCAAGCTATTGCTTGATGGAGGTGAACAGGGTGCAATAATTAGATTTAAATCCCACCAACCAGAATTCAATTCAACAAACTACCGTGATTTTTTTTCAAACAGTCCAAATCTCCACGACACTCCGATCAAATTCATCTATTTCATCAAAACATACACCGAAACCGTAGATTACACCTAAACAGAGACCACCTCATCCAACATCAATTTCGAGGTGAACAGGGTCAGTAGCTCCATCAAGCAAGCTATTGCATATTTTTTTTTTAAGAATATAGAGAACAGTAAACACACGAACGAACCTAGAAGACCAAGGAGGCTCAGATTGGCGATCAAGCGATGCTCAAAATGTTGCGATTTAAATAGTTGTTACTATAAACCCCTTTTGACATGCAGCATTCCAATGGTGTGCTATTGGTGAATGGTGGTTAATAATGCAACCAAAATGTTCATGGTAAAAGCACTTGCCAACTGCCTTTGGGACTTTTGCCCCACAAACTAGGCCGAGCATCTCTAATCAAATTGGCCTATCCCATCATGATATTCTGACCTTATCTCTCGCTCTATGATTGAAACCAGCCCTAGCTAGGCCCACGACTTCCATTAAGCCTGCCTAGTTGTTTAATAAGTTCTAGCAAAAAATTTATAAAAAAAAAAAAAGGAGAGAGAGAAGAAGAAGAAGAAGAACGGTTCAAACCTAATAATACTTGGACGTGAAAAGTTTAAATAAACTCATAGTCAATGTCAAAATAAGATAAGATCTGACTTTCTTTCTCATGAATTCTGCTTGAATAACGAGATGTTAAATGTCCTTTTTTTCAATAGAAATAAGGAGACGTTGTTTATATTAAGATTAAATTAAAGTTAGACACTTGCTTCTCTTTAAGTAGACCAATACATAATTCGTGTTGAAGTAGATCTAAATTTTGCCTTTGGTTCTGATTTTGAGTACAAGTTCAAAAGTGGCCGAGTAAATTCAAATATATGAATATCCAGTGTATAATTCAAGCTAATTTAAGTGGGAGTAGAGCATTTCGAATCACCAAACCCTCGCGACTGTGATCTTTCATAACTATGAGAGGATTTAAAAGTAAAGAAATGTGAAAAATTCAAGCAGTCGGTCACTGCGGAAATTTCTTCCCCGGCTATGCCAAAAGTCCATAGGCTCGTGAGTGTTCATGTTGCTACGAACACAGATAGGCACAAATGCAATTGGTCATTGCATTATTATTGAGCATAGGAGATTCTATTCGGTGGCCAATCTTGCCACTAGAGAATGCCGGAGAAAATAGAAGTGTAAATGGTTCGGTTCGGTTTGGTTCTGATACTCCTAAGAGGAAAGCTGCTTTATAAACTCCACCACGACCGCGACTGCATTGCCCGCAGCGAGGTTGTCGAAAGTGCTGGCCTCATTTGACTCAGCAGACCCGCCGCCGGCCAAGTCGGAGAGTGCCCTAATGGCGATGAAAGACATATTCTGTTGGAAGCAAATTAGGGCAACCGACGCGCTTTCCATGTCCACGGGGCTCACATTAAACTGGCCGTAGATGAAGCTCTGGTAAGCGACGTTGTCGAGGTAGATGCTCGCACTAATGCCTCTTTTGACAGTGCTTACTGCCGGCGTGTAGTTCAAGCATGTGGTCGCATTCCCGCAAGCATCCAATTTCAAGCCCTAGCAAGTAATAAATATATTTTAAAAGATATGTGCAAACAAGACCCTTCATTATAAAATGATTAATTTGGATAGACAAGAAAGGTGACCAAACTTTGTCTCTTTTCGCATTTTTATAATGCCATGTCTGTTCTTCGTTGCAAAAATGGAGTATTGACTCATGAAACTCCATATGATCGTAATACTTTCTCTTCTAGATAACGGTTCGAACTATTTGAAGCGGTATTATTCAAGTAATAACAAGAATGATAAAGGCTAACCCATCTCTGCAGAAGTCATTTAGTTACTTTTCATGTAAATGATGTTTTGCCATCTACTGATCTCATCTAAGTTTTCTCCTGAGATTCGCCATGCTCAATTTATAAAATCAATTTTAGTGAAGTTTTCTTTTCTCAACAGATAATAGAGATGACACCCCAAAACCCTATAAAGAAATCGAGTACCTCAAGCTTCTTGGCCACCGCAAAGTAGGCGGAGTCGACGGGGACCCAGAACTCGTGCTGTCTTTCCTCGGGAGTTCCGGCAACGGGAAACACTTCCTCCGGCTGATACCATACGTTGTTCAGGAGATTGTCGTGCGAATCGTGACCCGTCACGTTCGCGGTGTAGTTCGCGAACCTCACGTACCCGACCTTTCTCGTGTAGTCCCCGTCCGATTCAAACGCGAGCTCGTCTTCTGGACCCTGCCCATATCTCTGTGTGCACACAACCATCGTGTCGATCTAATCAGCGTGGATGACCCGTATAATGTACGACCAATTTTTTTTATAGGGAAAAGATGAGATAATGTGTACAGGACTAAGTCACAATTGTACTAAACTACACTAAGTCGTTCGTTGGATGCTAGAATAGAACGGATCGCCATAGAGAACACACAAAAGAATAAGTACTTTTTTTTTCGTTAGACCTGGCTATCTTGAAATGTCGTCGGTCCGATGTCCTCCTCCTAATATCTCGCTATTATTCACTAGCAACAAATGATTTGTATGTTTGTATACTTTGACGGGATTCGTGCACGTTAAGTGGGGAGAATTACCAAAAAGTCCTAAACCTATCACACTGCGGCCAATTCAATTTTGAACTTTTTAATTTGACTAATTTAATTCTAAACATTTTAACGATTTTTCAACGTAGTCATTTTGATTAATTTTAACCGAAAATCACTGATGTGGTGGTCCAATCAAAGCCGGCCGTCTACGTGGCACAACCAGCACTGACATGGACATTGTAATTTTTAAAAAATTTCCTAAATTGTTTTCTTTTTCCCCTTTTCTTTTATCTCTTTTTCTTTTTTATTTTTGTTTCTTTTCCTTTTTGCCTCTGACTGGTATCGGCGATGGCCGGTAGCCGGCCATAGGTGAGGGCCGCACTCACCTAGACCTAGGCAAGAGATGGTCACCAACCATCTCCAAGACAAGCCACGGGCAGAAAGGACAAAAAATGCAAAAAATGTACATGTCAACGCCAGCGGTACCACATAGGATGGCTGGGATCTACGTCAGTGATTTTCGGCCAATTTTGGCTAGATGGGCTACATTAGAAAATCATCAAAAAATTTAGAACTAAATTGGCCAAATTAAAAAAGTTCAGGACTCATCTAATCACCATATAATAGGTTTAAACCTTTTTGAATTATTTTCGCCGCTACCCTTATCGTATGAAAGCCACCCTGTTGCTATTATCTTCTTAGAACATTCCCAAGAGCGTGCTAGAGTGTGCCACCTTTCGTGCCTATATCATTATCATCCCAAGCGTGCACGGTAGACTTATGTACGTAATAAACGAACCAGTCCCTCTCTAAGTCTCACCATCTCCATAAAATGACAAACTAATAAAATCCCTTTCAACTTAGGAGAAAAAATAAAGAATGACGAAAACGCATTGGCAGTTTCATTCTTATGTACTTTGAGAACAATTCTATAGTGTCCCCCACAATTTCAAGGCAAAAAAAGTCAAATCATCTTCTTCGAAATGTGCATGTTTTAGCCATTTTTGTTTAGACTTCGATAGAACTAAAAATTTGGGTTGATAAGTCACAAAACCTGCCAATACCAAAGACCAGTATGTGCCCAATATCGGGGGATAGCGACGTCTCCGATGTTCAAAGCAGGGTTTGCATTCCCAGCGATTCCGTAGTGAATGACTCCCTCCACATCGAAGAAGCTCAGCAGAAGTTGTGTAGTGATGGCTGCGTTTATCTGCACCAATTCATACGTACTTTCCCCTCAATACCGTAATGTACGAGCACGTTAATCGCGACCAAATTAAAGTCGTCGTTGAACGATATTTTGAAAATCTTGCAAGGCGGGCGCTAAATCATAAGAAAGTTTAGGGCAAAAGGAAAGGAAAGAAAAGGTAAGATGGATACATACAATGCTCAAACCTGTCATGACCAGTATGACTTTCCTCTCCTCGACTGTCCCGAACCGAAATCTTCTCCCTTGGAGTGCGTCAAGGGATGGAGAGATGTTAGGGGTTAAGTGAAAGATTATTCCCTAATACGTTGTTAGGGAACCAACATCTTTAATTTCCGTGAAAAGAAGTTAACTAATGGTATGCAAAATGCGGCACAAAATTAGAGTATCTAGTGAAACTTTACTTGCTAATCTGATATTAGTCGAAGAACTTCATCAAAATCTTGATATGTCTAACATTGCTCCATCAAAGCTCATGATCATCGACTGATCCATATATTCATATTGGTAAACGAAGAGTCCGTGCCCAAGTCCGACCAAGAAAGCATTAGGAAACCCTACAAGTCAAAGGCATAGTACAGTTGTTACCTGCGAAATCTATGATTTCAGTAGCGTTGTAGCTCGACGAATTAAGAAGGGGATCCATCTCGAAAAGGTTAGGAATCACGATGCCGATGTAAGGGCCGTTCGCGTTAGCTCCTGCTATCGCTTTCAGGGTCGCGGCTGGCAGTGCGCCGTGCGCATCCCGCGCATTGCTCCCCACGATCACAACGACATAAAGAACAGCCAACGCACAACCGCCATTGGCGTCTCTATACAGGCTTCTCGAGTTCTTGGAGGAAGAAAGCAGGCGGAGGATGATGATGGGATTAAAAGCTTCGAGGCTCTCTTGGATGTCTGAGAACTCAGCAACTCGACATATAAAGAACATGCTGGGAACTACTTTGGGTGGGATCCGCGGAGCGTCACATCTGGGTGTATACTGCACGTGGAATGCATGCAGTATCCCCGAACTCTTCTTTCCTGGTGAGTTTTGCGAGCCTTTTTAAGTGTTTTTCGGGGTTGAAATTGCTGTCGGTTTATCATTGCCCATGCTTCATGCTTGGTGAAGTGGGGGCAGTACACGTGTTTCATTGGGTTTTCATTTTCACGTCGGGCCGCTCGCTGTGGGATGGGTTGGTGAAGTTTTTGTCGGTTTATCGTGCGCGTGTTTCATGCTTGGTGAAGTAGGGTAACACAGCGAAGGGTTCCTAAAAAAAGAAAGGATAATAAAATAAACGAACTTTGACAAAATATGTTATTTAATCCATCAACTTTTAATTTATTCAATATAATCTCTAAAATTTAGTCTAATATTCAATTTAGTCCATGAATTTTTAATTTATTTAATGTGATCTCTAGACATTTAATACATATTCAATTTACTTCATAAGCTATATGAAAATATTCAATATAGTCCCTACTACATTGAACAAATTGAACATTTTCATATAATTCATAGACTATATTAAACATGTACCAAAAGTTCAGGAACAACATTGAACAAATTAAAAGCTTAAAGATTACATTAAACAAATTAAAAGTTTATTGATCAATTTGCATATTTGGCCAAAATTCAAGGACTGTTTGCATCATTTTCCTAAGGAAGAAAGGCAAGCAAGTCTTTTTTTTTTTTTTTCTCTTTTTGGAGTCAAATAAGGTGAGCTAAGTTCAAATTATGCAATTGTATAAGGAGGTTCTAAAGTAATGCTATTAGAAACTATCAACATACATCGAGACTCAATTTGTTTCACGAAAAATAAAAAAACTTAAAAATATTTTCCTAAAAACAATCGTTTGTATCGTTTGAAATAATTAATTAATGAAAGATATTTTCATCCTCAACAATAATTCATGTCTTAAATTTTTTTGTGGGCAGTGAAAATATTTTTTGTTTATTCAATTTTATAAGTGATACGATCGATCATTTTAAGAAAATGTTTCCAAAATCTTTCATTTTCCGCGAAACAAATGCACCCAAAGCAAGTGAAGAGAAGCATTTGTAGAGAGCATTTGTTCCGTGAAAAATAAATTATTTGAAATAATTTCATTGTCCAATATAATATTTAAATATAAATTGTTGTCGATAATTAAAAAAGGAAAATTCAATGACTAATTATTTCAAGCAACATAAGTAATCACTTTTAAGAAACTATTTTCCAAATCATTCATTTTCACGAAACAGTCGTAAAATATGTTTTATGACTCCGTTCACCAGCAAACCATATGAAAGAATCATATTGTACAACCACCTGTATTTTGCCCCATCCCCCGTCGGAGACCATGCTTATGATTTGGGGGTTTACGCGTTATGAACATTAGCTACACCCAATCCTAACTAAAATAAAAATTTGCGTAATGTTCATCCTTGTAACTTACAAATCGGAAAGCTCCATCCAACCAAAGATGAAGGACAACACAACGGAGCCATGAAAAAACCCAAAGCTCGACCGTGACATTGTTTCCGGTACTTCTAAGAAAAAGAAAACACAATGTAGCGCCATGTATATAACCATAAGATTAGTCTGCTAAATGATCTTGACATAGAGCAAGTGTTTAGATGAACAAGAAGAATCCACATCGTTCACATATCAATTCTATGCTCAGAAAGTAATCATAAGGAATGAAACGCTTCTCGACAATCTCCCTATGGTGTCGAGTAATTCTCCTTAGGGAAATAATCACGGCATGCGCCGGGTAAAAGACCCAAGAAAGAAGTCATCTATGTGTGTTGTTTCAGTGAGATGGTGCTCCAAGACAACAATGACAGGAAAATCTAGAGAAGCATTGTTCATAGATTGTCTTTAATCTCAACCTGCCCTTCCAAATCAGAGGAAATGCTCTGTATAAAAACGAACGGTTTCAAACAGCTCTTCCCACGAACCTCAATGGCATCTTCATTGCTCAATTTGCTCCGCAGGGTGAAGAGGAGCCGTCAGCTATAGACCAGGAGGCTTGAGGAATGGAGCCAAACCGAAAAACCCATCAACATCAATGGGAACGCGTAAAGCGCGACTCAGAAGCTCCGGCATGGAGGTCTTGCCTTTCCAAGTGTTGAACCACGGCCCTCCTCCAACTTCCACTGCTGCCATACTGCTCGTCACATCCAAGATCACCTGCAGATCGTATCTTCCAACTTACAAAAAAAGAAAACAAACTGTATGGTATGGGATCAAGAGCTGGAATGCCCCGAGTTGACATAAACGAATTTTATGGAACGATATGCAGGAAAGATTAGTATAACCATTCAAACCAATGATTTTAATTGAATTGGTCCCAGATTCACTTCCCCATTTTTTGGCATAACTCACTTTTCTGCCGGGCATTGAACTAAGACAAATGTAACTTTTCCAGGGGTTTTTGTTGCTCTTCGCCTTACGGAGTTGGTAATATTATCTACACCCAAAAGGACTCTACCAACAGTTATTGCCAAGAGTTCATACGCTCATATCTCTCATTTTTTCCAACAGCTAGGCCATCAAATGGGAGGAAGACAGCCTTAGCCCTGCTAACTCTTAGGATGATGAAATTGCAAGACATATTATCTGGATGAAGTACTTAACAATATGCAAGAGAATTTATCTTTGATCCCTTCCGTACTGCAAAGCCGAGGAATATCTTATGACACTTCCATTATATTTTTTCGGTTAAACAAGAAAATTTGCAGAGATGCAAAACTTACATTTAACTGTCCACAACTATTGGTGTTGGAGGCTTCCATATAAGAGGAGGTTCTAGAATCAGTTAATGATGCAAAATTGATTTTATAGCACAAGGTGAAATGTTAACACCGTTGCTACTTCAATTGACGATGATCAGTCTAAAATATGAAACACACCTTTCCCTTACTTCCATCATATCTCCGTTCCCATATCTTCAGCTTTAGATCACCAAAACAAGAATCTTTACAAGCTGGAGCAAGGCCAGCCTCTGCAGTCGGAGCACGCAATGCTGTACCAGGATCCTTTGTCGTTGCCTCCACTACAACCTGCAAAGAATCAACAAATTCTGCTCACTTCACTTTACTTATCACAATCAGATACGTTGTTCTTGCCGAGAAGGTCTAAAGCCAATTTATGACATATGCACATACTGTTAAACAGGCATGTGCTGCCAGACAATACAAAGCAATTTCTGCATAAAGTTTAGGACTTTACACAAGATGAAAACTATAACAGCATTCAACACACCTTTGGCCCTCTTAAGTGCCTTAGCCATGGTTGTGGCGAGAGACTCTACATTACAATTGTATAAGCTATAACAGAAAATTATATTTACCTTGTGAGTCTCATTTTCTGCTTCCATGTACCAGGAGCCCCATGGAGCAACTTCCCAGCTGACAAGGCCATTCCAAGGCACAAATTCATAGAAAGTCCCATCATAGTGAACTCCAATCTGCAACAGGAGAAAGAAGGATGATACATCATGAGAAGAGATCTCTCATTCTGAAGTTCACTCCCTAACAAAACCCACATCCAAAAACATATTAGGGGACAACACTCTAAACGAGAAAATAGGTATTGATAAAACCAGATTTTCGCCATCACCATCCCAACTCTCCTGTGTGTAGATCCAAGAAAGCTCTAGTGAAAATAGAATCTAAGGGATTGAAACATGCCATTACCATGGGTTCATTGCAGATATCATCCCCTGTTTTTTTACAAACTGAAAGGCCATCAGGGCCATTTTCCCAAGACTGCTGTTCTTTGTTATTTTCAATCTAGTCAGTGATTCCTCCTCTTTCTTTTTTTCTTTTTCTCTGGTTAATCATACAGACATTTAAACAGATTTTAGATCCCAGGGTAAAAGTACCAGCGCCGCATTTTCAAACGTCTCGGTTAGTCCAGGTAGCTGCCTCAAACCACCAGCAGCAGTCAGAGCAACTTCTCCACTTGCACCTTCAAAGATGTTACACTGAACCTGTATAAAGAGGCCAATAAAGAAGCTCCAAATTAAAACAATAGGCAGACCACATGATGACATCACTTCAGTGCCAGGATAAGAAGCAGCATCTAGTCAAAGCCTAAGATGGAAGGCCCCTTTTTAGAAGCTTACAATATTAGTTACTTCAGATCCATTTTGCCAATTAGCCCAATGAGGAAGTTAGTTTTATCACCAAGAGAGTTTCTACAGCACTATTTATCCTTTCTGCATCTTGTTTTTTCTTGCAGCTGTAAACTTCATAAGAAAAGAGGGATGCTCCCAAAGCCAGTCCCATAATTAGGAAATACTGCCTAAGCCTAACTTACCCACATAGTCCATCTATGCAACGGAGACAGGACAAATAATCAACTAAAAGAGCTGACCTCTCCTCTCTTTTTGGCTCTAGTCAAAAGGACGATGTGAAATACTTACCCAAAACCACTTCCTTGGGAAGGCCCCACCCCAATTCTTTTCTGAATAAGAAGGCACATCTTGGAACTCAAATCTTTCTCCTTCCCATTCTATCCAACCTAGAAATACAAAGGAAAGGTTTGAAGGAAAATGTCAACGAAATGCATGGGCAAGAACCAGGATACTGAACAAATTCCAAGTACTAATGAATCTACCATTCCAACGCTACTACATGCAAAATAAAAATGATACATGCAAAAAGGAGCATTTGATTGCTATAGTTAGTTACAGTTTATAGTGCAACAAAATGAAGAATGTCCCAAGGATAAAGCATCACATTATGCACAGTCAAAAGATTATTCAACCCTTCATATATCCCTCTAATAACCAAGGGAGGGTTCAGATTTTATGACAAGTAACTGCTTCAACACCATGAATAACTTAAAAAACATCGAAATAAACATAGAATGAGGATAGCATGATGATCACATCCATATCACTTTACATCATTAAGTTTCTAGAAGCTCTACTCTGTCATGGTTATCGATCCTTCAACTTAAAGGATCAATCACTATGATTAAATTTAGAAATTGTGTTTTATCAGAACAACAGAAAGTAAAACTTTTTCTAAGCTTGCTGGCTCTATTAGTCAATACTGTTCCTATAACTTTCCATATGCCTATCAGAAAAGAAATGGTCCTTGAATCAGATTCATAGTCAAGGTACATATAAAGCCTGTTCCTTTCTGACAAGAGTTTAACATGGTAACCCCTCATTGTTGAACCTACAGATTCGAGGGTCCTGAATTAAGAACTGGATGTATGAATATAGCCACAAAACACAACTTCTGATTCAGCCAGTACAAACAGAAAACCGTTAGAACGACACTTGAGTTTAAACATTTATTAGAACAATAAACAACATCAAGAGAATGGGCCAATCTATCTAACATATCAACTTTAAAAGGTTAAAGACTAGATTCTAACCAGTTGACAGCCCGCCTGCCATGCAAATTTGCCAATGGGGTTCGAATACAGGAAAAGCTGCTAACCACCCCGCGGTTGACTTCTGTTGTGATCCAACATTGCCCCATCCAAAGACAGGGCGGGTACTATACTCCCAACGTGCAGTTTTCACAGTTTTCACATAGTTTGACCTGTCATTAGAATCTAGGTCCTGTGAGAAAGACAGATATTAGGCAGACAGTGAAACTGATAAAGAACAGTCATACTCAAGACTAAAGTACTATCTAGCAGATTGAATCCCTAACCTTTTTCTTTTTGTTTTCGGAACGATAGACCTACGTCAATTAAAACATAGAAAGATACTGATGAAATAAGTCGAGAACAAATTGCTATATAGAACATGGAATATTACAAATCTGCTACAACCATAGGCTAGCCATTTCCTTAGATCATTCTATAATTCCTCTGTCCCTTACAAATAGCTATAACCATCACTTTCTATCAATCTGGCCAGAATGATGGAAAGCTCATAGGAATTCTGCTTTGGAAATCCAAAAATGTAAATTGCATTTTGTGCAATATAAGGGTATTGTGTCCAATGCATGATGGACGATCTAACAAGCAGCTGGATTTAAACCAGTAAATATCAAGACAAAAGCAATGGAAAAGCAGAATAACAACCTGCCATCATCTCGTATGAAACCTTGATGCCAAAGTGGGCTGACTTGAAACCCTTCCGCCACCCTTCTATTAAAATCCTGTGCAAAGCAAATATATTAAGTGCCATGCATATAATGAAGACATCCATTTCGCTCAACTTTTCACTAGCATTTTTCTCTAGGATCATCACTCATCAAAGCCAGTAAAGAGGGGAGCTAGACAGAAGACAATATTAGAGGAATAAAAAAGAAAAGGTGAAAGAAAGATGATGACAAAAAAATTTACTTCCAGCATCCTCTTTTTAAATGTCACTACAAACTAAGAGAGTGTAAAAAAATTAATTAAACTTTTGCAAACTCGAGAAATTTTATCAAACAACAGTACCTTAGAAAGAACATCCTCTATCAGAAAAATTGCAAGACTAAAAAGTCATAGTACAATGGCAAAGTCAATATTATAATTTGGCCTTCAACTAAACTGAAGAAAAAGAAAACTAAATAAGGAAGAAAGTGCCGACGTCCTCTTTTAACTTGTCATGAAACCTTAAAGCGAGAATAAATCACAAATGATAGAAGTTTGGCAGAATTGATGAACCCCAGTGAAAAAAGAGTACCTGAGGAGGAACCTCCTTGTTCGGAGGCTTCGCATCTTTTTCTGCCATAAAAGTATTCCCCAACACAAGCTCATGCCTACCTAAGCATTGAAAAGCAAGCCATCAGGAAACAGTTGGTATGACTCATGACATCATTGCCTGAAGAGTGAAGAAGACAATCAATTCAACCCAAAAATATAAGACAATCCCAAACAGAGAATCAGAACAGACCTGAAATATAACGGAATAAAAATAACATAATTCAAAGAAGATAGTGTGATACAATAGATTACAGTGCACGCAGACCATGTGTGAGATACAGAAATCCAAATTTAAATAAAGACAACTTAAAATTCTGATCTTTGTCTTCCTAGATGGAAAGGGAAGTATGGGATCACCCCTGAAGCAACAGTAAAGATCCAAAGTGCTATTCCTTTTCTCCAGTAATTATATACGTTGGTGCACTATTAAGAAGCTCACAGCCAGTTCAAGCAGAGTGCTGCTTGCATGTTGTTGCGCGTGGGGTTTGTCATGTGTTAAGTCAGCAGGAGATCATAGCCAGTTTTTCCGCATAAGACCCCAAGTTTACACGCTAAGAGCAGGTCCAAAGGGCTTAGCCTAGGTGAATTATGGGTTATCACAAGCCAAAGTTGTTTCCTATTAGTAAACCATAAATCACTCCACTATTCATCCAAAAACCATGTTGAGAGCTTAAATAGCTCCCCATCTTTTTTGTTTTTTTTTTTTTTGGTCGAATAATAGCTCCCCATCTAGTAGTTGAAAAAAGCACAGTTCACTAGCTTACCAATTTCCACTCTTTATTGAGTATAAGATGTCTCTATTTTAAAGGTGTATATGTTAAAGGCAGATCTTGACAAAGTTGACAGCAAAAGTACTGCTTTTGATAGGTGAGAGTACACTATTACCACATACTCCGTATCAAGAATTACTGCACGAAACATCAAAGGCTTACTTCCCCAAAAGTTGGCAGATTCCTCGGAGAATTGGCAAATATACTTGTCATCAGCACCAAGAATTTGTGCACCGACTCCAGTATATCGAGATCCATACTGTGCCACTTCTAAAGCACTGAGCTTCTTGGGAAATGCAGGATTTTCCACAGAGTACATGAAGCAGAAGCTCTGTCTCCTCTGAGGAATAGACAATTTAAAGTACCATCCTTCAAAAAATTTCCGACTACTCCCATCAAAATGGTACCTAATTCAATAAGCGACAGATTCATCAAATAGCATCTCAACAAAGCAACGCTTATAAACTATTAAAATCAGTCACGAAGATCCTGAAAACCAATATACTGGCGCTCGAGGAAGCAAAAGCATATTATGATATCTACGACTCCGAGATGCTAGTTCAATCAAACCCAGCACCTAAAGCAGGATAAAACCCCCAATCAGATTTACCCGAATCCCCTCCAGCACAAGCAAGCACCTCGCGCTCCAACCACAACTTCGACCACAGAAAGGCAACAACAACAACAGACACGATCCTTAACGCCACACGACTTACCCGCTGTGAGGAGTCCGCGACTCCCGATTCGGCGGCGTAGGCACGTAAACGGGGCTCGCGGAGGCGGGAGGAGGAGGAGGAGCAGACGGCGCGGAGGAAGCCGTCTTGCCGCTCTCCGCCTCTCTCCGGTCGAGCGTCGACGAGGAGCCGTAAGCGTCGCCCACGGAGGCGGACGCGAGAGCGACGGCTACGGAGCTCCTCCGCGGCCCTAGCTTGAGCGAGCCCGGCCTCGGCGATCGGCACCGGCCCCGGCCCCGGCTGAGATCAGGGCCGGTCGACCGGAAGCCGCGCCGCCTCGGCGCGAAGTGGCGGACATCGCAGAGCGCGATCGAGGTCCCTTCCATCGGAGGCTGGCCGTGGTCGAGGAGCGATCGATTGCAGAGAGAAGGAGGAGGATCTTCTGCAGTTCTTCCTGAGATTATGGTGTTTGCGTGTGGTGTAGTGTTTCAGGCTGCAAGGTGAACAAGTGAACGACAGGGCGGGACGTGGCGGTTAAATTCAGGAGGAAGAAGACGACCGGGATTTGGGTTTGGTGGGTCCCGAGTTCGCACGAGCCGTTAGATCGTGCGGCTCTCGCTGGAGAGGCTATCCATCTAACGGTGCGTGTGAATTGGGCACACATCAACCGCTAACGTGGCGTGCCGAAACTCTACATGGGTTTTCGTACTTTTGTCCACGTGGGAATCGAAGCTATTTTCGAGATTTTGACTGGTCTTCTTGCTATTGTCTATTTTTTAATCGGGACAAATACCGCCAAAATTGCTAAATTGTTTATTTCGTAAAGAATGGATGTTAGATTACTGCAGTGGACTCACCAATTTGGTAATTTTCTTTTCCTTCCAACGATGGTAGATACTTTGGTTGTGGCGGTACTGTAGCAATATACTGTAGCAAGGTACGGTAATACTGTAGTAATCAAAATCGTTTATACTTTTTAAAATAATTATCAAATAAAAAATATTTTCATCGTCAATAATAATTTATATTTAAATATTTTTATAGACGATGAAAATATCTTTTGTTCACTCATATTTTAAAAAGATTCAAACAATAATTTTAGAAAAATATTATCTAAATTATTCATTTTTCATGAAATAAACGGAACCTTACACTTCCTGTCTTATATGACATGGAAGACCAATGTTTGAGAATTCAATGTGCACCGTTAGCATGTCACGACGTGTGCCGACATGATTGGACACACTTGAACCTCATAAAACAAAAGCTTTTTATAAATGAAAGTGGTGAAATTGGGAGCAAACGTGAAGATCTATTGTCGGGCTATGCTTTTGGTGTTTAAATTAGCTGGACAAAAGAGATGCGACGGAATGTCCACTAGGAGATTCGTTGCTTGCCTGTAGAACCCGGGGAAATGAGGGTTAAATGTTAGGTGGGACCATGGTCACGCTGTTGATTTTAAGATAAGTAAAAGTAAGTGTGATCGGTTTTCAGAGTGGGCTGATTCTCACTCTAAAATCGAGAACCAGACCAGAAGAATCGATTCCCAATTTTTGGAATCGGAAATTGACCAACCCGGTCATGGACTCACCCATAACCGGACTAACTAGTTCGATCCGATTCCCGGGTGGGTTTAAGAATCGGTCATATCTCCTCTTTCTGTTCCTTGCAAGTGTTGTTGCATAATCTAAGATGTTAAGTGAACAAGCTTGTGATAAATGAACATAATGATCATCTCCATGAATGAAGTTATAATGATCATCAAAAACCAAGTCTGAGAGGCGTCGAGCTGCGAGGGTGGCGCAAGCGTTGCGTGATTGAGACTGAGAAAAGATAGATTGAGAGGTGGGAGTGACGAATGTGTGTGATCGAGTCTAAGTGAGAAAAATAATGGGAATTAGGGTTTTGGAAATTTTGAATAATAAAAATTTTTAAAAAAAATCGGTCCAATCTGGTTTGAATAAGTGAGTCCACAGCAAGAATTGAACCGATATTCACCGGTTTAAATAATTTGAAATCGAGAATTGACCAGAACCAGACCAAACCGATTTGGTTCGATTCTTTCGCTCACCCATAAGTAAAAACAATGTTAATTCGGGGGTCTTAATATCTTTTCGGAATTATGAGCAAGAAACCGATTTAGACCTTCACAGCACCCGCAGGTCCATTACGTGGTTCACCGCTAATAAGCAACACCTGCAAGAAAATATAACTTCCAGCTTTCATCTGTCATAAACAGTATCGAAACTTGCATTCTGATTCGACAGCAACATCAACTCTGGGACTTGAATCATGATCATCAAGAAACCAGCGTCCTGGTTCAACAGCAACATCGAAACCAGCAAAGTCACGTATCCCCATCTAGTCACATCATCTGAAAATCAGCAACAAAGTACTTACATCAATGTCTAGTTAAATCTAGTTACACATCATTTCCAATCCAGTATAAAGCAACATTTCTTGCCGCATTTGCAACAAGTACGATTTATTTTCCGTGTCCAATTACTTCGTAAGTTTAATTTTCAACCTCGGTTCACACGTACGATGTTTAACAGCCAATTTGGATGGACGTGTAACAAGGGGATAAATTTGTCCAAACAATACCACTTTGAGCATTTTTATAGATTCATAAATAGTTTGGGATAGGTGTGATGTAATTAGCAAGGATCACTTAAAGGGGGTGAATAGGTGATCTTAAATAATTTTTATCAATTTAAGCGGAAATGAATAATCATAGTTGATCTTTACCCAAAAAAAAATAATCATAGTTGAGTCTGAATAAAATTCAGATTCAAAACAGTTTATATAGAATGTGATCTTGATATGCAGTATATAAAGTAAGAGATAAGGGATAGAAAAACAGCAAACAAATTTATAGTAGTTCGGCTTATAATAAACCTACGTCCACTCTCCCACACTAACAGTCTATTTGTTGGATTTCACTATGTAATCAAGAGGAATTACAAATTCTAAATGACAGAACTCTCGTAGATAATAGGATTCTCTATTTCACACAATCATTCTTACAAAGTGTTCCTCAAAATCTTAATGTTTGGCTTAAGAAAGACAAGAGAAAGGATTGAAGTATGCTCAGACTTTGAACTTGTTGATTCTCTATTTCATTTTACCTTCCGCTCCTCGTAAATTTCCTTTTATACTCCTCAACTACCAAACTAACTGTTGGACAGATCTTCCAATCTTCATCTTGGACAGATTTGTATAAAATGGATTGAGTCGCCGTTGACTGACAAAATATGAATCCCGCTGATTCTGGTCGCCCATACAATCAGAATCTCGGTTTCCATAAGTAAAGCTTTATCCGTTGTAATACATACTTGTCATAGGGTTTGATTGTCAATTAATTAGACTGAGATCGAGTTAATCAAAATCTTCCTTTTGTGAAATCCATACTAGATCACTAGTTGTTGTAATTCTTTCTAAATAAGTTTTGCTTCTACGTCCGAAAAACTTCAGCGTCTGCGTCTGCATAACTTCTACGTCTGAAGAACTTCAATGTTTGAAGAATTTATAATTCAGAACTTGAGTCAACGTAGGTCTTCAGTAAAATCTGAATATTTCATAATTAGAGTCCGAATGACTTTCAAGATCTTATGTCTGAGTCTGTAAAGTCTGATAGTTCCTTCTGAACTTCCAGAATATATTAACCTGAGAAGAAATGTACGTCAGATTCACAAGCTAAACATAAATAGTTTTGTCAGTTTCAAATCCCATTAGAAGTTTTCCTCAACAAGGTGTACAAGTGGTACTAATTTATGATTTTTTATAGTATGGACTACCCATATAAATTGTGTGAAATGTCGTGTGTATTTTAATTTTAATATTTTCGACAAAGATGTGTTTGATTGTGTTATATATATAATCTCCTTTTTCTCTAATGCCATAATGACTCAATGACCTCGGGATCAATATAAAAAAGATACTTAAACTTAGAAGTGATATAACAAGAAGGCTAAAATGTTGATGATATCCTAAAAACGTCTATGTTTGTGATTTAAAGAAAGGAGATAAGAAAATCGAAATCTATTAAGGGAAGATAAAAAATAAGTTCTAAAATAAAAGCTAGGTATTCTAAAATGACTATGCAAACATAAATAACACAAAGAAATATAAAAAGAGTTACTAAGTGATTCATAAATAAGCAAGAAGGAAAGGTAAGGCGATTTATAAAATGATAAGCATTGATATTTAAATTGCAATATAAAAGAAAAACCATCCGCAAGGGCGATAATATGCACTCAAGAGAGGTATGCAATGATATTTAAATTGCGATATAAAAGTGAAACCATCCGCAAGGGCGGTAGTCTGCACTTAAGGGAGGTATAACTTGATAAAATAAAATTACAAAGTGATTCGCAACGTTAAGAAAGCTTACAGAAAATATGGGATACAAACTCGATCGGAAGGAAAATGTTGCAACATGTCAAGAGAAATGATTAGAAGAGAGAGATATGGCTTCTACAATTGGGTAAAGAAAAGGCCGTGCCTTCTATGTGAAAGCCAACATCTACATGTAAGATCATATGTGAGTGGTTGTACATGTAATTGGACAATAAATACTGATTGATCTGTCGTAATAGGATATTGAATGAACAGTATTTTATCTGTTATGATTATATATGTGCGTGTCCTACGTACTCCTATTTTTTCCCTTCAGAATTGGACTGGATTACACACATATATAGACATTATCCTCGACCGTAGCATACGAACATGAACCGGCTTCGTTAATGTATGGCCTCCTATTAATTTCATAATTGCCGGGGGAATTTAAATCGCGATCCCTACAACTTGTCAAACCGATACTATTGCTCGAAAGTTATTTCGTCATATTAGACGAAATAACTCTATTGATCAACACAAATATGACGGCGCAAGAATGTTATCGTCACACCTAGAAGAAACTGTCTGCCATAAAACCTTCACAGCCTTCCAACGGAGGCATGAGTCAACTTTGAATAATTAGCAAGAGTCGATCACAAATGTATCTTGACGTGCAGCGAAAGCGACATGCATGCACTTCCGGAGAGGAGATACGTCCCCAGAGAATTCACGGAAAACGGCTTCGATCCCACCGCGCGGCTTCAGTCGATGCCCGAACCACGCGCTCCGCCCACAGCTTCGGCGCGGAAGAAGCAGCAGAAACCCCGCAGCGCAGCGCCGCACAGAGGAGGAGGACCAGGCCCAGCTCGACGTCGGCCTTCGCCGCGCCAAGACCCGAGGACAGCAGCCGGAGCGCGCCGCACGAGTCGACGGCGACGATCGAGAGCAGCCCCGCGGCGAACGCCAGGGCGAGGCCGGCGAGGGCGATGAGGACCGCCGCGATCAGGACGCCGGCGACGAACGTGCCGTAGAGGAGCGCGAGGAGGATGAGATCCAAGTTGGGTATCATATCGGCGAGCCAGACTGATGTTGCAGCAGCAGCAGCAGCAGCAGTGGTGCTTTTGAGGACAGTGATCGAGAGGGCCAGCGGAGTGGAGAGATTAACGGAGGCTCGGAAGCCAAGAAAAGGGAGAGGAATGGAGTGAGGTGCACTTATTCTGTTCTGGGTCGCCTGCAAGATTGAAGCAAAAGTCGCCTTGTGCTGAAGCCATAGAGAGTTTGGTCCATCTCGAGATTCGAAGCTCTCAGGATAAGCATTTGATACCCACAAAATAAAAGGGAAATTAAATGAATTTTAGAAGGGTCGAAACTTATATTTTCAAAAGAAATGAAAAAAAAAAGAAAAAAGGGGGAAATCGTCGACAGCAGGATTCGAACCTGCGCAGGCAAAGCCCAACAGATTTCGAGTCTGTCTCCTTAACCACTCGGACATATCGACGCTTTGTTCACTTACTCGAATAAAGCAAATATATAGTAATGCTTTTAACCCTATGCTCCTTTTCAAAGGGCGGCAGTGAAAGTGGGAAATATATCGAGGTTAGGTTTTCGGTCATTGCGCTTTCCGCTTTGCCTCTGATTTTAATTCGGTGAAACACGAGAAAATAATCTAATTAATAATCTTTTGATCCATCGTGATCTCAAATATAAATGGCATTTATAATAGATTGGATAGATGACGTTGCATTCATGAACAGCTCGAAAAAATGCCTATAAATGGGACGTCTTAAACTCTCTTGAAATTAGATCAGTATACTCAGACAAGCTAAAAGAATGAATTAAAGGTTAGTAATCTCTTCTTCTTTTCTTTTTGATCAGTAAGAGCATATATGTATTGATAAAAGCATATTACAGCAAGCAACAATTTGGATTGTGTGTGGGAACACGCCTACTGCAATCCTCCGAGACATGAATTTACCCATATGATTTTAGGTTTCGTATGTTATATTTTCCTCATTTTTCGGCATTTAAATTATTTAAGAAATTGAGTTAGCAAAGAATTAGTCAACAGAAAACTATGTTTGAAATCAGGAAAACGATTTTCTCTTTGAAAATTCGGAAATCATTTTCCAAATATATGAGTAGACATTGGCACTTAGACGAAAGACTCTACACTTGGATACAAGACCCTAAAACCTGTTATTGGGTCTAAGCCCAGTTTCAAAGAGGCCGGGCCCTGGACCTCGGTGCTTGAGCCCAGTCCCCCGATGCTCAGGCTTAAGTCCGCAGTGTCTGGGCCCGAGTCCACAAGAGTTGGGTTAGGAATGCCGACGCTCGTGCCTAGGTCCCCGACACCCGAGCCCGGTCCACCAACACTCGGGGTGGACTTATCATATAATTAAACTTATATTGTTTTTCCAAAATATCAAAATATAGATTAACGTACAATTTTTTTTTTTATATGTAATTCTTCACGTCGGCATTTGTAGTGTAGCGTCTGCTTAACCATATCCCACGTCGTTTTAAAGTACAGGGTCCAAAGTGATATTCAGTCAAAAAGCTAAGGCCTCCTTCATAATTTCGCCGTCTTCGTACTTTTTCCTTTCAACTCTCCTGACTGAAACCACAGTGCTTCGCTTCGACTTCTCAGATCCGTCCCTTCGTCGCACAGATAGAGAGGCGGAGAGAGAGAAACAGAAAGAGAGAGAGAGAGAGAGAGAGAGCGAGCTCGCGAGGTAGCCTCATCGCAACCATGGCGATCAGCACCTTCGTCCTCTTCCTCGCGCTCTTCCTGTCGTCCACGAACCTCGTCTCCTCGCTCTACGAAGATCAGGTCGGCCTCATGGACTGGTAAGCCTCGTTTCCATGGGAGAATCTGCGGATTTCGATGATCCCGAATCGCCTAGCCTTGCTGTTCGTTTGACCTCCATACCTGCTAGAAGTCGCTCGATTCTTCGCCCGTGCCGTGGCGATGCTTCCTCTCGGTTAATCCGCTACCGAATTTCCGCGGCGTGTGGTGCTCTCTTTGAATCGAGTCTGTGAATTAGGTCGGTTTCGGATGTTGTCGAGGTCGGTTCTGATCGATATGCGAAATATATGCAGCTCAGACCGGACATGCGTTAGCTGAAATCGCAGTTTACAGGCAGTTTTGATTGTAGAGGGAGGTATCCTCTGAGTTGAACTCATAGGTTGATGTATTTTCTCGTGCAAGACACTAGTTTATTGTTAAAACTAGCTGAAGATGTGGCTTTTGATTGATAACTCGATATACGAAGTTGAGAGTGGAGATTGGTGGTGTTTTCAGCGTTGAGTAGGTGATGCGAAAGTGGATGCCAGTGTCGTAGTTTTTGTCGTACCTTTGTTAGCGATTTGTGGTCTAAATGTGCAGCTTGCCATAAATGATAGCACCTGGCTTATTGATTTAATTTAGTTTTACTTGCGAATTGTTAATCTTAGGCATCAAAAGTACATTGGGAAGGTCAAGCACGCGGTGTTTCACACTCAGAAGGCTGGCCGAAAGCGCGTCGTGGTGTCAACGGAGCAGAATGTCATAGCATCGCTTGATCTCCGCCATGGTGATATTTGTGAGTGCTCCTCATCATGGACAAAATCCAATGTCATTTATTCATGTGGAGGGGCTATCTGTAATTCGACGCGGTTTGTAACTTCTATTGGCAAAAGAAGAGCAACTGATGTTTAAGAAGACTTCAAATTCTGGCACACTTACTCTGGTCTAGTACTTAGATTTTATTTTATGAAACTTATGTCTCTTGCGCAATGTTTGTTTGCAGATTGGAGACATGTTCTCGGTGCTGATGATGCCATTGATGGAATTGATATTGCTCTTGGAAAATGTACAATGGCTATGTCTTTTGCCTTTTATATTGTTTTTCATCATTTTCTCTAAACTTCATTCTAAACAAGTCAATTCCTATATCTGCTTGTGGTATTTCTTTGAGCTAACTGAGTTTCTCCTTATTTCGGGTATTCGGGTTTTTCTATAAGCAGCTCGTCTACTTGTGTTATGTGTTGCAGTTTAGCCTGTCACATCTGGTAATATGAATTCACTGTTGTATAAGTTAAGATTTGTCATTGTTTCATTTCTTTTTAATGAAGAAAACAATTTATTCAAAGAGAACAAGAGCAGGAGAACCCAACAGCAAGAGCTATTTTTCCAGACACTCAAGTTGACTGATGACATAGAAGTTTATAATTCTTTTCTACCTGTAGTTTTCCATATAGCAGCATTAGGTAAGTCCACCCGCATCATAGGATACTCTGGTTAGCAGGGTCATCAATTCCATTGTTAGATAAAAATAGTTCTACCTTAGTGGCTACAACTTGAAACGAAGTTTCTGGACTTAAAGGGTGGGATCCTGTTTCTTGTTCGATAGAGTAAGTTCCTTAAATCTGATAATGGCGTGCAAAGGTTACTTGATTAATCATTTTAACAGCTTTATTGCTTTTGACACAAATGTATCTCTTCATTCCAGTTTTCCATTCTCGTTGTCCGTAGCTCGTCTGCAACCATTTGCCATTACAGGGTAATGCCTGCTGGCTTCACTTTATGATAGTGTATACTTATTGTGCTTCTGTCTTCATTTTCCCTATGGCAGATGTCATTACCCTATCGTCTGGGGGAAGTATTCTAAGAGCTTGGAATCTTCCTGATGGACAATTAGTTTGGGAGTCCGTTCTGAAAGGCTCAAACCCCTCAAAGACAATGTTAATCGTGCCAGTATGTGACTATCATCTTAATGCAGCAGAATTTTCCATTAACTTTTTCAATTGTTATTTCTTTTTCCGTTTCAATCAAAGATGTACCTGCCATTGAGGTTAAGCTGTTCATGCTTACAATTTAGTTATTGGTATGCTATGTTCAATACGGTACTCTGGGCTTTTCAGCATCGATCATTATGAAAGAAGATGCTAGAAAAGAGAAAGTCTATACATCTGTTATCTAGCATACCCTTTTGAAGAGGGTTATGGAGCCACATATTAGCCCCATTGCTATCTATCTATCTTCGAAATAGTCATATTAATAACATTGTAATGTGAATACCTTTACAATTGGCAGAAATATAGGGTGCCATACTAATAACAATAATTGTGAAATAATAATAATGCTAATGTTAATTTACCTCGCATCACTGCTTTGATCTTATACTGTTGTGATGCCATTTTGTTCGTTACTGATATATGGAGCCATCTTGTGCAGACAAGTTTCAGAGTTGATAAGGAAAATTTGATTTTTGCTTTTGCCGAAGGGTGTCTCCATGCTGTTTCTAGTGTTGATGGCGAAATTATTTGGAGAAAGGATTTTGCCGCTGAAAGGTTCGGTTTATTGGTCTTTCCTGTATGTGCTTTTCACTGAATTGAACAAATGGATGATCTTTTTTTCTTTCTCTGTTCCTCTTTATAGCTTAGAGGTTCAGCAGGTTGTCCAGGCTCCTGGAGAGGAGACTGTACGTGTTCTAGGATATCTTCCATCTTCCCAGTTTCATGCATATCAAATCAATCCCAGAAAGGGAGACGAGGTAAAGCATGTAAATGTAGATTTTCCTGGTGGCTTTTCTGGGGATACAGTGCTAGATTCAGATGACGTACTTGTGGCATTGGATGCCACTAGATCAGTTTTACTAACTATATTCTTCCGAGATGGAGAAATCAACTATCAAAAGACACAGATCTCAACTTTGGTTGATGATTCTCATGGGGTGGTAGAGATATTACCTTCCAAGCTTGCTAATATGTTTGCTCTGAAAACGAATAAGTTCCTAGCCCTTGCCAGAGTGACCAATGGAGGGAACGTGGAGTTGGTTGAAAAAATTACGGAAGCAGCAGCTCTCAGTGATGCTATTTCATTATCAGAGAGCCAGCAGGCTTTTGCACTCGTTCGACATGAAAATGAGAAGCTCCACATTGTCGTGAAACCTGTTCATGACTGGAATATGGATTTGCTGAAGGAGACCATTAAGATCGATAACCATAGAGGTCTGGTTCATAAGGTCTTCATAAACAACTATGTTAGGACCGACAGGTCTCATGGGTTTAGGGCCTTAATTGTCATGGAAGATCATTCATTATTATTGATCCAACAGGGTGAGATAGTTTGGTCTAGGGAGGATGGCCTTGCATCAGTGATAGATGTAACAACCTCAGAACTACCTGTGGAAAAAGATGGCGTTTCAGTATCAAAAGTGGAACAGAATCTCTTCGAATGGCTTAAGGTATGCATATTATGCAAAAGATGAAATGTTTGCCCCATTTAGATGCACCAAACTTGTTTGCAAATTTGTTTTGGAAATATTGAATCCCAATATTACCCTACATGTAGATTCTCCTTATAGTAAGGGCGTTTTGATGGAGGAACCAGGGATCTGCCCAGTGGTCATCTTTCCTTACCTAGAATGTCTTGGGTTCTATTCCTACCTTATGGCATTGCCCCTTTGCTTGCTTGTTTTTCAAAAACAAAAAAAAAGGAAAGAGAAGGGGGCTTGATGATCAATGCTGTGAAGAACTTTTAAATTATCTTGAGAATATGTCTTTTTGTGCATTCTTTTTTTCTGATGGTCTTCTTTTCTCCCAAAACCCAAAGGGGCACATTCTGAAGCTCAAGGGGACTTTGATGCTTGCAAGCCCTGAGGATGTAGCAGCAATACAAAAGATGAGGTTGAAAAGCTCCGAGAAGAGCAAAATGACCAGAGACCACAACGGTTTCCGCAAGTTGCTCATAGTGCTTACTGGGGCTGGCAAAGTCTTTGCATTGCACACAGGAGATGGAAGGATTGTTTGGTCTCTCTTAGTACAATCACTACGTAAATCTGGGGAGTGTGTTTATCCAACTGGGCTCCGTATTTATCCATGGCAGGTTCCTCATCATCATGCAATGGATGAGAATCCATCTGTTCTCGTTGTTGGTCGGTGTGGACCAAGTGATGATGCACCAGGCCTTCTCTCTTTCATTGATACTTACACGGGCGAGGAGCTCAATTCTTTGGTTCCTATACATTCTATAGTGCAAGTTATTCCTCTGCCATTGACAGATTCAACAGAACAGCGTCTTCATTTACTTGTAGATGCAAAGCAGCAAGCGCACCTATACCCTAGATCTCCAGAGGCTTTAAGTATCTTCCGTCCTGAAATCTCGAATATTTACTGGTATTCAGTTGAAGCTGATAATGGCATCATCAGGGGGCATGTATCTAAGGGTTCTTGTAGTCATGATGAAGAGGATGAATACTGTTTTGGTCCCAAAGACTTATGGTCAGTTGTACTCCCTGCAGAATCAGAAAAGATTGTTGCAACGGGGACACGTAAAGTAAACGAGGTAAGACAGCTTTAATTGCTTATAGTTGACAATTAGCAAGAAGTTGCAGTGTGGATGCCTTACCCTATTTATTGGAGTTGTGGGAAATGATATATGTGGCTGGCTCATGAAAATGTGTTTTAGCTCAGCTGGTTGAATTTATTTCACATTCTGTTAATATGACTCTGGTGTTAATATCATTTGTGGAAGCATTGGCATTCTGCATTTTTTCTATGCCTCGTCTTTCTGCAGATACTTGATTTACGTTTGACCAAAAAGAAAAACGAAAAATAGACCTTATTCCAGGAAGGGGGACTGTCATACTTACATGTGTGCAGAAACAGAAATACAAACACACACAGCATATATCCCACTGTTGGACCTGGTCATTTCTTAACCGTCTAATCTGAACAACCATTTCCGTGGCCTTCCCTATTATGCTCTCATTCTTTGCTCTGTTTCATGTTGAGGCGGTTCTCTGCTGCTGTATATTTATTGTTTTACTTCTTTACGTGGGTTATCTAGGTGGTTCACACTCAGGCAAAGTTGATAGGTGACCAAGATGTGATGTACAAGTATTTATCAAGAAATCTACTGTTTCTGGCAACAACTGCACCAAAAGGTAGTGGTGAAATTGGCTCAGCTACCCCCGAGGAGTCATCGCTGGTAGTGTATCTTATTGATACCATAACTGGTCGTATATTGCACCGCATGACTCATCAGGGCTCACAAGCTCCAGTCCATGCTGTAAGCTTTCTGTCATTTCTTTTAGTTGGTTCCATCATTGGAAAATAGGGCTCCTTACGTATGTACTTTTGTTCCAGGTTTTTAGCGAGAACTGGGTTGTCTACCACTATTTTAATCTCAGAGCACACAGATATGAAATGTCAGTTGTCGAGATTTATGATCAGTCCCGTGCGGTAATTTCCTGAACGTGTTGTTCTGTGCAAATATTTTATAGTTCCTCATGCAAACTTAACTTTATATTGTACTGATATATGCTACAGGATAACAAGGATGTTTTGAAGCTAGTTGTTGGGAAACATAATCTTACTTCACCTGTATCTTCGTATTCTCGGCCAGAGGTTATAGCAAAATCACAGTCTTACTTTTTTACTCACTCAGTGAAAGCTATAACTGTGACATCAACTGCCAAAGGCATAACTTCAAAGCAGCTTCTAATCGGTACAATTGGCGATCAGGTAGGCTAAAAGAGTTACCGTATTTTGTTTCTTTTCACATCCTAAAAGAGCTCACACATATGTGCGCATCTGAAGGTGAATATGCTTATAAGGCTTTGTGTCAAATGCCTGCTGTTCCTTTTCAGGTATTGGCTTTGGATAAGCGATATTTAGATCCTCGGCGTACTGTTAATCCTACACAAGCTGAGAAAGAAGAAGGAATTATACCCCTCACGGATTCTCTGCCAATTATACCTCAGGTGCTGTTTGTTAGCTGTAATTGTCTTGAACTATTGTTCATTATTTCTGATAGATGAATAAGCGAACTTTCTTCTTCTGTATGTATCACATTAATTATGAGTATAACCATTAGCATAAGTAGAGAGTAATATGTCTGGAGGTTGAATATCTGATTTTCTTTGCCGTTTTCTGAGTCTCATAAGGAGTTTCTTGAGTAGAATTCACTTTCACCAAAAGGGATAATGACACAAACGGTCCCTAAACTTTGGCCCAATGTGCAATGTGGTCCATGAACTCTTAATTTGTTCAATGTAGTCCCTAAACTTTAGTCTAATGTTTAATGTGGTTCCTGAACTTTTAATATGTTCAATGTGATCCATAGACAAATTAAGAGTTCAGGGATCACATTGCACGTTGGGCCAAAGTTTAGGGACCGTTTGTGTCATTACCTCTTCACAAAATTAACAGCAAGTATAAGCAATTGATATATAGTTATAAAAGGGACAGCGATCTTCTGCTTGTGGTAAAGTACGGTACTACATACATGCAACTCAAATTGATGTTAGGAAATTCACGCTGGGCAACCGGGCTGAGTCTCGTGGAAAGTTTTAAATCAATTTTTTGTTTGCTGAACAGAAGTTGACATATCAAATAGATTGTATAGCTTATTCTTATGCAGTGACAAACTAACATCTAAATCATTTGGCTTTCTTCTCTGCGTGTTTACACGCATGTGTATTTGGGGTCAATTTTGAGCTTCTTAGCATGGAGTCTAATTCTCAAGAGAGGTCAACATGGCGGAGAGGAATGACAGGATTACAAGTTAGATATTGACAGCATCCTAGGCACCGGAAGTAATAGTATCCTCATTCTTGTTTAGTAAATACTTGATGCAAAGTTCTGGTTCTTCGAACTCTTATTTATCTTCCCTTACTCTGGCACTCAATTTCTGTGAGCCCTTGGACTTACTGTATACTCTCTTGTGCAGTCTTATGTGACACATGCCCTTAAAGTTGAAGGTCTTCGAGGCATAGTTACGGTACCTGCAAAGCTGGAGTCAACGACCCTTGTCTTCACGTACGGCGTCGATCTCTTTTTCACCCGGCTTGCACCGTCAAGGACCTATGATTCACTCACCGACGACTTCAGCTATGCTTTGCTTCTCTTAACAATAGCCGCGCTCATCGCGGCGATCTTCGTAACGTGGATCTGGTCCGAGAGGAAAGAATTGCAAGAGAAGTGGAGGTGAGGGGAGCCTCCATCTTATTCATTCCCTCACTTTCACATTTACTAGGGTTTTTCCAATTTATTCCCCGATCTCATTAGAACACTTAACTTCTAATTTGTAATCTACAGTTATCAGTTTTGTAGCATGGTCTTGGTGAATTTTTCCTTCTGGCAATATGACTGGCCGAAAATAGATATAAATTGCAAATTTCCACTATGATTGGTTTGAGTACTTTGCTGCTTGATTCAGGAAGTTTTTTTTCCCTTGCCAAAATCGTCTGATTGCACAGGCACATTATTGTCACCAACACGTAATTCATATTAGACGGTTGTACCTGAGCTTTTGCCTTCTGGGGCAGCTGCAATGGTCACGCCATCTGGATTCGTCTCGGACGAAAATTCTCTCACACAGATGAAGTAATTGACATCTAAAGCTGTTCCCTGAATTCACAGATGATAACGGTTGGTAAGGTGATTGGTAATTGCGACGGAATCAAAGGGAAAGTATAGCTAAACGCGTGCCTTGGCAATGCATTCGATTAGGAACTCCTCCGGTACACGTTATTTGCCATAGAATTTTGGTGAGGGGTAATCCGTAGGCCTTCTCTCCGTGAGAGAGAGAGAGAGAGAGGTGACCTACTGGCACATATAAAACTAGGCCGAGTTTATGAAGGCAAATCTCCCGACAGCATCTTTGTTAAAGGAACATGATGTTTTCTTGCACAACAATAACATCAACCTGATCAAAGAGCGTGCGGTTCCTTCTCTTGCGTATATACCTCTCCGTGTAACCGTGGAGCTGGGCTTATTGTTTCTCTCTTTCTATCTTTTTGGGCATGGGAGGGAACTGTTAACGTAGCTGGACCTGCCCAAACATCAAAACGTACGCACGTTCATCTTTTTTGGCGGTGTTCAGTGTTACAGAGACCAGGGTAGTCGTAGTGGCCCTAGTTGTAGTGTAGTGGGGACCTCCTCCCCTGACTATTTGGACTCTCTCTCTCTCTGTCTCGAGCCTAACTCTTCGACGCTGTACACTGTACACCCTCTCTCTCTCTCTCTCTCTCTCTCTGTCTCTGGTGTCTTTGCGCTCACTGGCTATCCCGCATGACCGGCAGGTGCCATTGCTTCTCCTCCACTCTCACTCTTAAACTCTCACTGTCACTCTCCTTGCCTGCATATTCTCTCTAACTGGAGAACTCCCCCACTTCCTTCCCTCACTTTCTCCCCCTCCCTCACCAACCATCAACTCTCTGTCTGTCTGTCTGTCTCTCTCTCTCTCTCCAACTTCTTTGATTTTGTGGAAATTCTATGTTCAGGCCATCAAGGAGTTTCACAGCATGAAGACTCACCCCCAAAAGCTCAAAACCCAGCCCTCCCCCCGCCCCATCTTCTCCTGCTCCTTCTTCCGCCACTGCACCCAGACCTCCCTCAGCCCCACCGCCCCCACCCCTCCTCCCCTCCCCCTCTCCCCTTCCGACCCACCTCCTCCACCCCCTCCCCCTCCGCCTCCTCCATCCTCCCCTCCTCCTCCCCCTCCTCCGCCACCCCCGCCGCCCGCGGCCCACCCTCCCAAGAAAGCCGAGACCTCCTCTTCCTCCTCCTCTTCCTCCACTTCCCAGAGCTTCACCCTCTGGAAATTCCCCCTCAATTCACCCCTCCACCACCACCACCACCACCCCCCTCCGCTCACTCAGCAGCCGCCCCCGCCACCTCCGCCTCCCATCTCGCCCGCCGTCCTCCAGGATCTCTTCCACTCGGCGGAGCTCCGGCTGACCACCGGTTCCGGCCCCTACCAGCTCTCGGCCCTCCACCTCCTGGAGCGCTCCCTGGTGCCGAACCCGCCGCTCGAGCCCACTTGCCCGTTCGGGCTCATGCGCGCCGTCGTGAGCTGCATGCAGGCCCACGTGGGGCCCAAGTCGGCCACCAAGATCCTCTTCGCCCTCTGCCTGGCGGAGGACAACCGCCGGGTGGCGGTGGAGGCGGGGGCCGCCAAGGCGGTCGTGGAGTCGGCGATGGAGCTGGAGGTGACCGCCGCGGAGAGGGCGCTCGCGGCGCTGGAGCTGATGTGCACGGTCGCCGAGGGGGCGGCGGAGGTGCGGGCCCACGCCCTGGCGGTGCCGGTGATGGTGGAGATGATGGGGAGGATGGAGGGCCGGGGGAGGGAGCACGCCATCAGCGTGCTCGCTGTGATATTCTGCGGCAGCGGCAGCGGCGGCGGCGGGGGGGAGGCGGCGGCGGTGGCGCCGCCGGAGGAGGTGGCGCGGGCGGTGATGCTGGCGCTGCAGGGGGACTGCAGCGCCCGGGGGAGGAGGAAGGGGGCCCAGCTGCTGAAGGCGCTGCAGGAGACGGTCGGATACGACTCGGGAGGGAGGATGGACGGCTGCGATCTGTCGGCTGTAGGAATTTAGACGGTGGGGATTTGATGTGAGTTGCTGCTAATGCTAAGGCTAAAGTGTATGTAGCGTAGGAAATGTAGCAAGAGCTTCTCTCTTAATTATTAGAAACGGTTTAACTACATTAGTTGAGTCATTGCATATAAAGATTAGTCATTCTTTTTTTTACAAAGATAAGTTAATAAATTTGGACTTATAATAGTTAAAATGAAAATATAAGTAAGAAAATCAAAGTATGGAAACGCCCCAAACATGCCCCTGTTCACTTTTTACCCGCTTTCAAGTTTTAAATTAAGTCTGCCATAATGCATAATCGATGATATGATTGGAAATTAAGATGGTGATTGTTGTGTACCCATGGTCATTAGTGACGTGAGAAAGTGGCACAAATGATTCTCGCAACGTGAGTCCCTAAGTTTTAGCTCAATGTGCAATGTGGTCGTATGTTTTTAATTTATTAAATGTAGTTTTTAGATTTTTGGCATGTGTCAATATAGTCCATAAACTTATTAAAAGTTTAGGAATAACGTTGCACATTGAGTTAGTTAACTTTAGAAATCATATTAAATAAATTAAAAATTAAGAAATCAGATTATAATTCGAGAATAATTTCTGTCATTATCCGTAATCACATGGAGTGATATCGATGTGAATGTTTTGGTTTGTGGACCGACCGCTGGATACTGTGGATGGGCCATGGTGCGGCAAGCCAATCGATCGATGGGAACAAAGCCTTTGGTCTCTGAATTTGGGTGTCAGATTCACATGCAGTGTGGGGGCCCAAGAGTCAAAGATTCTTTGATATGGAGAGAGAGAGAGAGAGAGAGAGTCATGTCATATTTTCTGGCAAAAGAAAATTTTACTTTTGATTTTGATTTTGGTTTTCCCTCCACAGCGTTTTTTCCATTGAATTCTCAAAAAAATTATTGATAATTTTTATCGTTTCGATAGTCATACCGAATAGAAGTCAGTCAACTTTTCAGGTGTATGAAAAAAAGATAAAATAAAGTTAATAAGTTAAGATCACTCTAAGAACATCCTCAAATTAAAGATGCTTGTTTAAACTGTCCGTTCGTTTATGTTCGTCGTCTCTTTGTCTCTTAAATTGACAATTCTCATTGATTTGCAAATATCGCCTCATGGTATTCATAAGCGAGATGTCATGTGTATATGTGTCCCGTCTATTAAAAGTCGTGGTGAGATTTTTAAGTTCCCATTTTTCAATTGATGCTACGACATATATGATTTGAACCGTAATTACTCAGTTGATTCGTAACTTGAATTGAATGTGGAGGGAAGAAAATGTCAAAGTTGACGTTCAAATATTGTTAATTTCAATTGGAGAAGCAAAGAAAAGATGAAGGCGAATTGGGCTTGTTGGGCTTTCAGACTTTCAGAATTGGCCTAATTCTGGTTAAAGCAATGAATTCCTTTCCTTCCAAAGTTCATTGCAACCTTAGAATTTTGCCCAAAGTTCCCACGAAACCCATGCTTGCTACAAGAAAACTATTAATGGATATTACTAAACAATTGACAAATTGGTGATTCAAAAATATCAGTACAACTCACATCTTATCTCCTAAATTCTATATTAGAGGTGCACTTTTCGCATACTACAATCATTCAAACCAGTTTCCTAAATTACTCAAGCTGCACCTTTTCTGTCCATTAACTAGTTCCCTAGAATTTGTGACTGATGAGCAGAGTTCTGATTTGTGAAGAGTTTGCAAGGTGTACTACACTCATTATGATACTGGGTACTCCCACTATTCAATTCGATGAATCACTATGGACGTACACGACTTAACCCCTCAGCGTGTACCAAGCAGACTGACTGAGTGAAGAACGTGACCTCATAATTATTCTCAACGAGACACATAGTGATTTCACCGCGGAATCTACATTTAATATATATGCACATATAGGGAGCTTGTACTCTTCATTTGGAAACACTAGTCGTTACATTTTTCTCTCTTCTACCACAAATCCCAACTTGCTTAATTATTTGGGCATTAAATTGTCTTTAATGTTGGGATATGGTCAAAACCAAGAGTTGGAGTTGGGAAGGGAGATTCCTAATTTTGGATGAACAGAGGTGCAAATGTTGTGACTAAATAGAGAGGAGAGGAGATATGAATACCAGCTGCTGAATGAGGCCACCAATTCAAAGGTGGACCACTCAAGGTATTGCCATTAATTATTTTCCTTACGAAGTTGGCCATATAACATAAGTAAGCTCTAGTCCATGCCCCACGATATATTAGGTTACCTTAGTGATTCGGATAATATGGGAGCCAAAATATAAAATATAATTTAAGCAAAGAAAAGTCGAAACCTCAGTTTTTAAACCTATTATACGATAGCCAATTCAGTCATAAACATTTCAATTGTGTCAATTTAATCATAATTTTTTTATGATTTGTCAATATAGTCATTCCGACTAACTTTAGCCCTGACGTTTATGCCAACTATCCTACTTGGCATGGCCAGCTGCTAGCGAGGACAATTATTGTAATTTTTTCAAATTTTCCAATTTTTTAAATTATTTTTTGTTTTCGTCGGCCTAGAGTTGGGAAAAAAAAGGAAGGAAACGAAAATAAACAATAAACAATAAAAATGGCAAAAATTGTCCATGTCAGCAATTTCAAACTAAAATCGACCATAAGAACTACATTGGCAAATAGTCATATAAAAAATAGTATTTTGTGAGTTATAGCAGTGACAAAATAATTGTGAAATTGTAAAAAAATCACTTGAAAAAAAATGTATTCTTTGGAAGATAATTGAATATTATGGGCACATTTGCCTCATACATAAATTCACATTATACTTACCAAACATCTCCTACATCATATTTTACGAAAATTGATTTTATCAAGAACTAATTTCTATATAATTCGACTCGATCGTGTAACATTAATTATTAATTTTAAGTAATTTTAACTCTAACATTGCATTTTACTACATGTTATTGGATAAAATAAAAAATAATCTTATTTATGGTGTATCATATTGCAAGCGTGCAAATCAATTTTACCTCTTCATATTCTCATATAGACATGAGTAGATTTTTTCTTTACATACATCATATAACATATCATGCACAATATAGTCAATTTTGCATAAAATTATCGACACAATTACTTTTTCATTCTCGTAGAGTTAATTCTACTACTTATTACCATAGCTATGCGAATGCTTTAAAAAAGAACATCCTAGTTTTTTTAAAATGTTTTCTCATTCTCAATGGTTAATTTCACCACTTACTATCAAAATATTTTCCTCCAAACTCTTGCATTTTCTTGGAAAACATTTAAAAATTTTATTTGAAAAAGAAATGATGCCCTTCATTAAAATTTAATACATTTAACTTGCAAAGTCGCTTTTAATACAATCTATAATATTACATGGGTCATTACCTCTATTGAAACAATTCGTTTAAGAAAACAGTAATTACGCATCGCGAGAATAGTTGGTACATTGGAAATTTATAATATATTCATTACTTTGTAAGTGCTTGTGCATGGGACACTCGCTAAAAAAATCTTCATATCTTCCAAAAAATATCTATTCAAAACTAGATCAAGATAATGGCTAAGGCTACTAATGATATTGAATCCAATATTCTTAAACTTTTACCATGAAAAGAAATTTTTAATTGGTTTATTCAGTTAATAAGGAAAATTGCATCCCGTGGACATGCCAACTAATATATAATCTAAAACATTTCAACACGAAGTGCGCGACCCTATCATTTGACATTTGCAATCATCCTCATTATCGTTTCAAGTAGGAGTGATCGGTTTTAGGGTGGGTTGGATTCAGACCTGGAACCCGAAACCAACAATGTTATAACCGATTTTTAATTTTTTGAACCTGAAACTAATCTTGTTTTCCTTGGACCTTGTTTTGGAACTGACCCTGTATTTTCGATCCAGTTTCAGGGTCTACCCAAGAACCTGTTTTTTTTTTTTTCCTTTTTCTGATTTCATTTTTTTCTAGCAAAATAATATATGTAGCAATGAAACGATTCAAAATAAAAGATGAATAATAAAATCACTATATGCTAAAAGTGACAATCCCTAAAATGGGTAATTGAAATTACAATCCATGAAAAGTATAATCCGAAAGCACTGTGTGACAAGACATAGTCCAATCGCATAAATTTTTAAGAGTCACATTTTTAGGAATTTGTTCAACATGTTTAGCTCTTTATTGTACGCCATTGTGAGAGCTCCCCACTTCTGTTTCCAAAAATCCGAAGGCTCCGATCCACACATCAGAATCTGATAAACAATTTTCCCATGCCAAAAAGCTCTAGCATCCTTCCCTGCCTTACGAGAGGACAAAAAGCTCCAACTGAAAAGTAATGAATATACAAAGTAGTGATTAGAATTTGGGATCTTGGTGATTGCCCACTCGAGAGAGAGTTATAAGTTTGCTATCTTTTTCTTTTTGACTAAAATGGGACAAACACCGGGACATATATCTAAATATATACATTGACCTTTTGGAGGTGGCCTGAATCCAGCCATGTTACCAATGGATAGAAACCTCATGGTCCAGCCAAGAACAGAAGTAATGACCATACCCTAAAATCAAGATGAGAAAAGGCCAAGGAGATATTTTTTACACACCTTGTCGTATAGATCCCTGCTGCAAGAGTTGTGACTCCCCCAACTGCTACTACCAACTTATTTTGATCTGTCAAAATGGCCTGCAATCCACCTACAGAAGAAAAAGTCATCATCAATAATCCACACTTCCCAAGAAACAAGAACCATTCGTGCCACAAGGAAAAATAAGCAAAGAAAAGAAGAGATCAAAGTCACAGGTTTGATAGCCATGGTCCTAATATGCCCTATATAAATACAGAAAGCAGAACATCAATATTGACAGTATCAAAAGAAACGAATGTTTTCAAAAGGAAGCTTATTTACTCACCACAAAATCGGAGTTTCCATAAAAGGAAGTCTATTTACCAATGATAATGTCCACAGTAAGACAATCTAAATCTAAAAACCAAAAAAAGAGATTAAATAAAGTATTCACTTAATAGATAATATGTGAATGAATTACAAAATAGAAAGAAATTTAAACGACTTACCTGACTCAAACTTTTTCACATTCTCAATGCACTTTTCAACATTAATTGGCACGCGAACGGCTCTCAACCAATCTTGAGTACAAATCAAACCTTCCTCCACTCTAGGAGTCAAAGAACTTCAAAAGCCGTCAGGCACATATCCCGATGTACTAAAAGTCAACTCCAAAGCAACGGTAGTCACGGGAATTGACAAAACATCCCGAGCTATCAAAGATGAGATTTTATACTTTGACCCAGTACTCTTCCACCACATCAAAAGGTCAAGAGTAATGACATCTTCACTTTCGGCTTCAAGATACTAATCAAGCTCAGATTTGTTTTCATCAAGCACTGTTTTCTTCCCGTGAAGAAAGCTTTGTCGCCAAGCTCGGATGTCATCCTCTTTGTCACCTTTATTGTTATCATTATTGACATTGGAACCACTACTACTAGTACTCACACTTGAAGCACCAAAATTTTGTTTACTAGAACCAACAAAGGATTGCTCATAAAATTTATACAAACGCTCTAAGGCAAGCTTCACCTTATCGTGCATCTCATCAATGGCCAACTCTCAGTGGCTCCTCCATGCCCTCCTCCTCCTCCTCCTCCTCTTTCACATGGACTCGATCCTGCTCAAAGCTGCTTCCATGCCACCACCTTCCCCTGTCATGTGCAACAGTCCTGCCGGTGGTGATGGTTGCATCCTCCACAATTCGTGTGGTGCATGGAATGACAGATTGGACTGCCATGTCCAAAATGTCACGTACCTTCGACCGAGGAAGAGCTCCGCTCGGCCGTGGCCTATGCGACTCGCGATGGACTGAACGTCAAAGTCGTAAGCAAGTTCTCGCACGCCATGCCGAAGCTGGCCTGCCCTGGGAGGACTCAATCCGCCAACTCGTACTTGATAAGCACGGCGAATTATGCTTCGAGTATTGACATCAATGAAACCAATTTAGTGGTCACGGCCGATGCGGGGGTTCCGCTGTGGGGGCTGATCAACAGAGTCAAGCGACGAGGGTTGAGCCTGGTGGCTGCAACGTACTGGGAGGGCGTGAGCGTGGGCGGGCTGATAAGCACGGGAGCGCATGGTATGTCGTGGTGGGGAAAGGGCGGGGCGGTGCACAATCACGTGGTCGAGATTAGCCTTGTGGTCCCGGCCAAGGAATCGGAAGGTTTCGCCAAAGTCATCAGAATTGAGGCACAGGATCAGCTTCTTGTTGCTGTTAGAGTGTCACTGGGCATGTTGGGTGTGATCTCCAAGGTATGTTGATTTCATGGTTTCACTCGGTATATGGTTGAGTTCATGAAATTTTAATTTTTTGCTCTGTAACATTGAGTTTCTCGCGCTTTAGACCAAAATGACTACATCGAACTTTCGTGCTGTCAGAAATTTCTTTAGCTTCAGATGTTCTGGGGATTAGTCATTGTTCGGTGTAAACACAACAATCCCCAGATAAATTGTCTAGTGAAGAAAACAAAAAATGAGAAGCGAAAGATTGTCGAGGATTGGCTCATTATAGCTTGTTTCTGTATCCTAGTATAACGTCGATTTCAGGTGAAATTTTCTCTCGAGGGAGGGTTCAAGAGAAGCATAACCTATAATTTCACAGACGATGCTCGGATCAAAGAGATATATAGTGACCACGCCATGGAATACGAATTCGCCGATGTCACTTGGTGCCCGTCTAAACACACTGCCGTTTACAGATACGATAATCGAGTCCCCCTAAACACGTCGGGTGATGGCATTTATGACTTCCTAGGATTTCAATCCAACTCAGTTGTTGTCTCTGAATCTGCACGAGCAACCGGTAATGCTTCTCTTGGTCTTTCTTTCTTTTGTACTAGCCTGTTTTTTCCTATCATGGCATCGGCATATCATCCTCAAAACTAATGTACGCAGAGAAGTTACTGGAGAACGCAAGGAACGCTGATGGAAGGTGTGCATTGGCATCAACCACGGTGGGATACAAGAAGCTGGTTGCCAATGGTTTGAGGAATGGCCTGATCTTCACTGTTATCCGGTTATCGGTACCCAGGGAAAAATGCAAACTTCTGGTTCATATTTATATTCACCTCCCTCTAGAACTGACCTTACTTGTGCTTGGGATCCAAGAATTGACGGGCTCCTTTTTTACGACGTGGCGGCAATATTCCCTGCCCAAAGATTCACTGATTTCATTTGAGACGCGAAGAAGCTCACGGACATGAATCCAGAGAATTTCTGCGGAGTGGATGTCTACAATGGGTTTCTGATACGTTTCATTAAGGCCTCCAAGGCGTACTTAGGCCAATCCGAGGACTCGGTTGGGGTGGATTTCAACTATTACCGAGCCGAGACTGAATCAAGAAGTGTGGGAGGAAGTGGAGCAAATGGCGTTCTTCAAGCATGGGGCTAAGCCACATTGGGCAAAAAACAGAAACTTGGCATTCTTGAATGTCCGAAACAAGTATCCCAATTTTGGCAGATTCATGGCAGCTAATAAGCAATTGGACCCACAAAGCATGTTCTCATGTGAATGGTCAGATGAGATATTGTTTCGGAATGAAGCGGCAAAAGGTAATGGGTGTGCCCTAGAAGGACAGTGCACATGTTCAGAAGACAGGTATGGTAGTCCAGCAAAAGGTTATCTTTGCAAAGCAGGGCTAGTTTATAAGGAAGCTAGAGTTTGTAGGTATACACAATCTTAAGTGGCATAAGACGTCGTATCTATTAGAAATATGCTTTTCTATCTTTATCCATGGATCCTTTACTACTACTCATTAAATTGGAAGTATTTATCTTGCTTGTCTTATTTAAAAGCTGTAGATTGGCCATATTTGTACGTGTACATAATCTTTATACAGGTTTCCATTGCTACATTTGAGTTATAGCACACAAATTATCAAGCTTATGCAATTCTTTCGTCATTCAGAAAGAGGACAACATTAGTACAATGGGCAAATCTCAATAGGATCCGCACTCAAGACTCGACTCCTTGAGATCTTGATACTGAGTTTATTCCTATTATCCTACGATGAAGCAAAAAACGGGTTATGGATCCCCCTTAGCCAATTTGTTCAACTGAGAAAATAGTTAGACTTATTTTCTTGAAATCTAAATATCGTTCATGCTTTAGCTTCAATCAACGCCACTCTACATGGAGAAAGCAAGCCAACCAATTATGTGCAGATTATATAGACAAGCTCGTTGTCAGAGTATATCTGCATCAGAAGACCAATGCTTAAACTGGAAATGGGACACTATAGAGAATGTACAAGTAGCGCGTATCTGAGTAGAATGGAGTATAAATCTGGAAAAATAGTATCCCTACTCAAATAGCTGACCATCTGTCCTAAATCGATCTTAAGATCGTAAGCACGTCAATTAAGTTTTTCTTGTACAACGAGAAATTCAGATATCCAAAATGTAATGTTTTCAGTTTTCTTTTTCTTTTGCTTTTTTTCAACCGAACAACATTTCCAGGTCCTCCCTTTCACCGTAGCCAAACACCCTTACTACAACTGCTGAAATGAAAGAAAACAGAGAAAAAAACAAAAGAAAAGCACAAACTTGTCGCGTGCCCCACTTGGCCAAATAGTTGTGTCGATGCCCTGTTATTGTTCCTAAGCACATTCATTGCCAGGGTAAATCTAAAGACAAAACATGGAGGCACTCTCATAGGGTCAAGCATCTACTTCCTGCATAACCACTGAAGTCTCGTGCTGAGAACTCTGAGAGGGTCAAACTTCTCGCAGTTTTACAGGCCTTAACTGGTTGTATTTTCATGATGCTGGTTTAGAGATGGATCTGGAGTCAGAACTAACAGCAACTTTCCGGACCACAAAACAGCTCGCACATTCTGTACACTAAAGCCCCCAAAACCCGTTCAAGATAAGCTTTTTGCGGCAACTAAGCAAGAAAACCAAGATGCTCACCTGTCGGAACTCGAAAAATAAAACCTTGACTTAGTAAAAATATCAGAAACATGGCTAGAATCTGCAGGCGAAGCAGCCTTAGAATCTAGCTGGTTGAAGAGAACATAAGGATGCCTCTACCTGAAGAACTATATAAAAATCCTTGGAAGCACTACCTTATGATTATGAGGAGGGATTCAACCAAGTTGATGCTAGGGAATTCTAAATCCAGCGGTGAGCTTCATGCCACTCTTTTTTGACGAGCTGTCAATTAGTGTCATAATAGGATGAGTTTTCCTTATTTGGTTTCGTCTTATTCTTATCTCCTGACTTGTAGGAAAATTAGGGTTGTCCTCCTCTGTATAAATATACATGTTATATTGTAACCTTATAAGAAGAATATATACAGATCAATGAGAGAATTTTGCATATTTTCCTCACTCTTCTACATGGTATCAAAGCGTAGGAACCTGTTGACCCGACCAATTGAACCAAACCCGAAAACTAGGGTTTGGTCTTCTCTTCTACTTCACAATCCAGCACCGCCGCTTGCTGTGTCGATCGCTTGACTCGCCACCGACCACAGCAGAGGTACTACGACCAGCCGCGACTTTGCTTGTCATCGCGCCGATCCTCTCTCACGGCAATCTCTTTGCCACTCCGACCTTCTAAACCAGAAATCGCGACCACGATTGGTTGCCGCACCGTTTCTTCTCTTCTCAAGACATGACCGATGACAAGATCCTATCCGATGTGGCCCCTCCACCTTCAGCAGGAGTTGTTGCACACCCTTCGGGTGACAGTGTCCCTTTCCAAGCTCCAGGAGGGGCTCCCACCACTGATGCTCTCCTTGAGAATTTAACATCGAAGTTAACCCAAATTTTGACCACTCATCAGGTTTCACCGTCCCACGTTGAGGCTCTTGCACCATCCATTGCCGTGAAGTTAGATGGCCACAATTATAGCCTTTGGACCCAAGTTGTCGAGATGTACATCTCCGGAAAAGACAAATTGAGGCATATTAATGGAGATCTTTCCCCACCGCTTCCGACCGATTTTAGTTTTCGGAAGTGGAAAATTGACGACTTTACAGTTAAAGGCTGGCTTATCAATTCTATGGTCCTGGAATTGATTGGCAATTTTATTCGGTACCCCATCGCTAAGGCGATTTGGGAGGCCATAGCTACAACATTCTTTGACGGCTTCGATGTTTCCCAGGTATATGATTTGAAGCAACGCCTGAGTCGATTGAAACAGGCAGGTGGACCTATTGAGAAATATTACAATACTCTTTAAGGTCTTTGGCGAGAGGTTGACTTTCGCCGTCCCATGACATGCCCGCGTGATATCGAGCGCTATAATGCCTTAGTACAAGAAGATCGTGTCTACTTATTTTTGGATGGTCTCGATGATCGCCTTGACAATGTCAGGGCTGATGTGCTGCAAATGCAACCTTTTCCTATCGTAGAGCAAGCCTATGCACGAGTTTGACGTGAGGATATGCGACAAAATGTTATGCTAACACGTCCAGACACTACATCCGTTGCTGCCATGGTGTCACGTGGAGGAAAACTTGGCCAGAAAATTCTTGAAAGGAGCACCGCACACACTACTTTGCAGATGGTGCCTGGTGGTTCTGGGGGATGACGCTCCAGTGATGGTTTGAGGGCTAGATCATCTCCACAGAACGTAGGGGGCTGTAGCCATTGTGGGAATTCTAAGCTCACAAAGGAAACCTATTTTAAGTTGCATGGCTACCCTGATTGGTGGAAGGAATTACAGGCTAAGAAGAAAGGAGATACTGCGGTAGGGAAGGGACAGACGTCCTTGGCTACTGGTGACTTGGATAGGGCCCCAGTTGCCTCGGCCTTATCTTTAGTACCAATGGTAGACACTACCTCTATCCCATCTGCAGCCTCTGAAGGTAACGATGGATTTATGCTTGTCAGTGCTTCTACAGGTAACGACCGTGATGGATGGATTATAGATTCGGGTGCCACGAATCATATGACACCCAATGCTGAGGACCTCCTTCATCGTACCACTCCGAGGCTACATCATATTTTTAATGTTAACGGCAGTTGCTTTCCTGTTAAAGGAGCTGGCAGTGTTAATCTTTCTCAGTTTCTATCATTGACAAAGACTCTGCTAGTTCCATCTTTATCTAATCGATTACTGTCTGTTAGACAAATCACTGATGAAATGAATTGCAGCGTACTCATGTATCCTTCTTTTTGTCTATTTCAGGATATCCTCAGGAAGGAGATTATTGGACGTGGTACTAAGAGAGAAGGGTTGTACTTTGTGGAGGACTTCAATACGAGCAGAGTTTACCACACCCGCGGTTCCTCTACTAACAAAGTGCAAGACATTTGGTTATGGCATCGTCAATTTGGTCACCCTTCATTTGGCTATTTAAAATTTTTATTCCCAGACTTATTCAGTAATTCTTCAGCTTCTGCATTTAAATGTGAGACCTGTATTTTGGCAAAAAGCCATCGAGCTTCCTTTCCGTTGAGTTTCAATAAAAGCATAATACCGTTTTCATTAATCTATTCTGATGTATGGGGTGCTTTGCTGATTTCTACTATGTCTGGGGTTCGTTGGTTTGTCACGTTTGTGGATGACTGAACCAGAATGACCTAGTTATATTTATTGAAACACAAGGATGAGGTCAGCTCTATCTTTCGTATGTTTCATTGCATGATAGCCACTCAATTCGGAGCTCAACTTCGCATTCTCCGAAGTGACAACGGTGGTGAATATATCAACCAGCAGCTAGCAGGTTATTTCCGAGAGCATGGCCTCATTCATGAGACCTCATGTACTAACACACCATGGCAAAATGGTGTGGCCGAACGAAAAAACCATCATATTCTTGAGACGGCGCGAGCCTTATTAGAGGGTGGGCAGGTTCCTCGTCGTTTTTAGGATGCAGCCGTTGTTACGGCCGTATATCTCATGAACAGAATGCCCTCTCGGGTTTTAGCATTCCAGACTCCACTCCAGGAGCTTTCAAAATATGTTCCTCTTCCGTCGATCTTGACTTTGCCTCCGAAGGTGTTCGGGTGTGTGGCTTATGTCCACATTCATAAGCATCACCGTACAAAGCTCGATTCGTGTGCTGTTAAATGTGTTTTCTTGGGCTATGGCACTCACCAAAAAGGTTACCGCTGCTACAATCCTAGCACGAAGAAAACATTTGTTACCATGGATGTGACGTTTATTGAGACAGAACTCTTTTTCGCTGGCACCAATTCTACCTTTCAGGGGGAGAAACGGGATGAAAGGAAAAATTGATAGGATGTTGGTTTAATGGCAGCAATTGGGGCGAACTCAGTATCAGAGAATGGCAAATTGGGAGGACAGGCAGTAGACCAGCCTACGGCAGCAACTCAAGATATGGGTCAGGATAGTGAACAGGACCCTAGGCCGCAATTCCTTAGTACAGAAGATCAGCAGGATGCTTCACTCCAAAAGTCACAAGTACAACCCTCTCTTCCCTCTCAAGTACCCGACTACTCTCCTGAGGATATTCTTGAGGTAAGATCTCCAACTATACATGATTCCTCTTGTGATACCGATACGGATGTTGGTTATAAATTGCCCTACAGACATAATCGAGGGAAGGCACCTAATAGGTACTCACATGATGTGGAGGAAAGAAAATCGAAGTACCCAATCACGAACTATGTATCAATAGAGAGATTGTCAGCACCCGCGAAGGCATTTGTGTCTAATGTCTCTGGAGTTAAAATTCCTGGTGGAGTACAAGAAGCATTGAATGATCCCAAGTGGGTATAGGCGATGAAAGAAGAGATGGAAGCGTTGCAGAAGAATGAGACTTGGAGACTAGTAGAGTTACCGACAGGAAAGAAAGCAGTAGGGTGTAAGTGGGTCTTCATTGTCAAATACAAGACCAATGGTTCAATTGAGAGATGCAAGGTTTGGCTAGTAGCGAAGGGGTATATCCAAACCTACGATGTGGACTACCAAGAAACCTTTTCCCCGGTTGCTAAGTTGAACACTATCCGGGTTTTAATATCAATTGCAGCAAACAAAGAGTGGCCTTTGCATCAATTTGATGTGAAAAATGCATTTCTTCATGGGGACTTAGAGGAAGAGATTTACATGGAGATTTCACCGGGTTATGCATGCGTCGATCAGCCTAATGTGGTTTGCAAGCTTGAGCGTTTCCTGTATGGACTAAAACAGTCATGCCAGGCATGGTTTGGTCACTTTAGCTCAGCAATGAAGAGGTATGGATATATTCAAAATAATTCTGATCATACACTATTCCTAAAAAGGAGACAGGGCAAAGTAACTGCATTAATAATATATGTGAATGATATGATCATCACTGGAGATGATGTTGAAGAAATTGCTGAACTTCGGAGAAGACTTGCGAAGGAGTTTGAGATGAAAAACTTGGGAGGTCTGAAATATTTTTTGGGGATCGAGGTAGTCCGATCAAAGAAAGGTATTTTCTTGTCTCAACGAAAATATGTGTTAGATTTATTGGCTAAGGTTGGAATGTTGGATTGTAAGCCTGCAGACACACCTATCGTCCAGAATCACAAACTTAGAGAAGTTCCTGATCAGGTACCTACTAATAAAGATCGATACCAGAGGTTAGTAGGGAGGTTAATTTATTTGTCGCACACCCGTCCAGATATTGCATATGCAGTAGGAGTTGTAAGTCAATTTATGCAAGCTCCGAGTGAAGAACATATGAACGCCGTGATTCGAATTTTACGCTACTTGAAGTCAGCTCCGGGCAAAGGGCTGTTCTTTGGGAGAAATGGACATTTGGAAATAAAGGCTTACATGGATGCAGATTGGGCAGGCAACGTTTCAGACAAGAGATCTACTTCTTGCTACTTTACATTTGTGGGAGGTAACTTGGTGACATGGAGAAGCAAAAAGCAGAAGGTTGTAGCCTTGTCTAGTGCCGAAGCTGAGTTCCGAGGAGTAGCTAAGGGGCTATGTGAGTTACTGTGGCTCAAGAAGTTGCTAACAGAGCTTGGTTTTCCACCAGAGTGTGAGATGCAATTATTCTGTGATAACAAGGCGGCAATTGAAATTTCCCATAATCCAGTTCAACATAACCGAACCAAGCATGTTGAGGTGGATAGACATTTCGTCAAACAAAACTTGGATGCGAAGGTGGTAGAGTTTCCTTTCGTCAAATCTAAAGATCAATTGGCAGATGTGCTTACTAAAGCCATGTTGAGCCAAGCATTTCATAGCGCTCTTGTCAAGCTGGGTATCGAAGATATCTTCTCACTAGCTTGAGGGGGAGTCTTGACGAGCTATCAATTAGTGTTATAATAGGATGAGTTTTCCTTATTTGGTTTCTTCCTATTCTTATCTACTGACTTGTAGGAAAATTAGAGTTGTTCTCTTCTGTATAAATGTACATGTTATATTGTAACCTTGTAAGAAGAATATATACAGATCAATGAGAGAATTCTGCATACTTTCCTCACTCTTCTACACTCTTTTCTTTCAAACCATCCAAATTAGCTAGGCCAGACTTCTTCGGAAATCGGACTTTCTTTTCAAATTTTAGGTCATTACGTCCGATTGTGTAGATATTTCCTGCTTCTGGCAAGCTAAAGTCTGCAGGGTTCCGATTAATCGTGCAAATTCCAGGCTCAGAACTGCATCGCAGATACCAAATGGTTTCACTTCTATTTTGGGCGTCCATTTTGGCCTTTTCAGAGTTTTCCTCGTGCGGTGAGAAATTCCTAGGATTTGGCATGCCAAAGATATTCCCAGATTTATGATAGAGATTGCCTCCGCGACTCATTCCTTAATAGGCACTTCTGCATAGAGGGTTAGAGAATGTAGAGCCTCCAGTCGGTCCAGCTAGATCGGAACATTTTGTCTTTCCTTTATCACGGACCTTCAGAGGGAGAAGCGCTTTACCTTCATTATCCCCCCCAAAAAATTCAGCAGGTTGAACAGAGGAAGCTGATGCACTCACGATCGGAACAGCAGAATGTTCGTGGTATCTTCCTGGAAGGAAATTTGTAGGACAGTAACCTGAAGATGAGCATTTCAACGGATCGGGTGGCTTGTGCAGACTCAATGCCTGTCCGGGAATATCCTTTGAATGATAGCCACGCGAAAAGGAAGGATATTTCGGGAACCTATCATTTCCGCCCAAATCGATGTTTTGACCAGAACTAGGTCCAGCATGCATGAGACTGAGTAAATGCATAGCTGGTATAGTTTCATTAGAACGAAAATCAAATGAGTCATATCCATTTTCAACCTCGATTCCCTTATGTCTCGAGGCATACGGGTTCTCCACACATGTTCTGCTGAAAGAATGGAAATGAAAGTCCTTACTCGGCCTCTCAAGGTTTGTAGCACTGAAGCTAAATAATCTTGGTAGGCGGCGCTTTGGGGCGATATGATTGAACGTCCATATGATTAGAGTGAAGTCCCCCGTTTGGAGGGATACTGTACACAAAGGGCATGTGGGTTGGTATCATGGATGACGAAAGACGAGCCGGTTCGTGACCTTGTCCGGGAATATGGGTTCTGCTTGAAATTAGTACCGGAGGGCCTGTTTCTGGAAATATCCTCGTTCATTGTGCCAGTCAAAACAGTACCCTGCCTCGAAGACCTTAACTGACTTTTCTTGGTCCTGGGAAAACATAACATGCCTTGCAGTGTTAAGGGGTTCCTTCTACATGGCCACGACACTTGCTTAATTTGTGATTGGGCAAGAAGAGTTCTGAACAAACTTTTGCATGGGCGATCTGAAATCTTATCCAACTACAACACTGCGGGGATTTCCAGAGTGAATTTCCCTCTTCGGAATGCTTTCCTTTTGCGATAAGTTCAGCTCCCTGTTTCCACATTCCTTCACAAACCTTGAACTGCCGGTATCCATTGGCTTACTTGTTCTCAGCAGGAGTTTATTTTTTCCTGCACCATCTAAGGACCTTGCATATTGATTTTTTTGCCATGAGTTCAACAATTTCCATTGGTATGTCATCTACAGTTGTCTGCTCAGAAGCTTTAACAGATTTGTCATCATGATATTGCTTCGTTGTTGCAGAGAACTCCTGAGATTTGGTGGCTTTCTCTCTGTTACTTGTCCCAGAAAAATCCTGCCGTAAAAGCAAAAAAGAAATTGTTGAATTCTGAAAATCACTGAGCAAATCACCTAATATTACAAGAGCTCAATAATGCTCTGTGAATTTGGGTGTCAGATTCACATGGAGCGCGGGGTCCAGGAGTCGAGATTCTTGATATGGAGAGCCACAGAGTCATGTCACATTTTTGGGCAAAAGAAATTTTACTTTTGATTTTGATTTTCCCTCCACAGCGTTTTTTGCCATTGAAGTTCTAAAAAACATTCTGAATAATTTTAACATTTAGATAGTCATACTAAATAGAAGTCAACTTTTCAGGTGCATAAAAGAAAGATTAAAAAAGCTGATAAATTAAAATTACTCTGCACGTCCTCAAATTAAAGATGCTTGTTTAACCCATCTTTTCGTTTATGTACATCGTCCCTTTGCTATATAGATTGACAATTCTCATCGATTAGTAGATACCGGCTTGTGATATTTATACATTAGATGTTGTATTTTCATGTGTCCCGGCGTCGTGATGAGATTTTATGCCCTCATTTTGCGATCGGTGTTACGGCATATATGATGTGAAATGTAATTATTCAGTTGATTCGAAACTCAGATCGAATATGGAGGGAAAGAAAGAAATGGCCAAAATTGACATTCACAGATCATTAATTTCAGTTGGGAAGGAAAGAAAAGATGAAGACAAATTGGGCTTGTTGGGCTTTCAGGCTTTCAGACTTTCAGGGTTGGCCTCAATTCTAGTTACGGCAATGAATTCCTTCCCTTCCACTCTTTCGTTTTTTTTTTTTTTCACTCTTATTCTTTTTGTTAAGGAAAAATAACACAAATGATTATTAAATTTTGACCTAACATATAATGTGGTCCCTTAATTTTAGCTCAATAAGTAATATCGTTCATGAAATTTTAATTTATTCAATGATACATGTTTAAACTAGTCCATAAACTATATAAAAATATTCAATATTATACTTGAATTGATTGAAGGATGATATTGAATATTTTCATATAATTTAGGGACTAGTTTGAACATTTACTATAAGTTTAAGGACATTGCATCTTGGATATTTTCATATAATTCAGGGACTGGTTTGAATATATTGTCCAAAATTGATCTTAAGATGGTAAGCACCTCTAATTTAGAATTTTTTTTTTATCTTTTCTTCTCCTTTCCTTTTTTACCCTTTTTTTTTACTTTACACTTCTCTTCTTTTTCTTTTCTTTTTTCTTTTCTTTTTTCCTTTTTCTCTCCATTGGCCTCAAACAAGGGCCATCCTTGCCAACCTCAGACAAGGGCAGCCCTCACCTAGGTGAGGGTCATCCTCACTAGCTTGGCAAGTGCCATCCTCTCTTGGGTTGGCGAAGGTAGTCCTTCGCCATATTGAGCGAAGGTTTGCCCTCACCTAGGTTGGTGAAGGGCTACCTTCCCCAAATCAGGCAAGGGCGACTCTTGTCTGAGGTAAGCAGAGAGAAAATGGAAAAAATAAAAGAAAAGAATAAAAATAAAAATAAAAAAATTTTAATTTTCGAAAAAATATTAAAATATTATTAAAAATTTTGTAGTCCAACGTCGGTCATGCCACATAGTATGAAAAAGTTTAAAATTCAATTGATACAATTAAAAAATTTAGGACTCAATTGACGAAAGTGCAATAGGTTTAGGACTTTTAAAACAATTTTCTCAAGATGAGCAAAGTAGTGAATTGTAAAGAGTTTGCAAAGTCTATTATACTTTTTATAATACTTGATACTCGAAGTATTCAATTCATGAATCATTACAGATGTACCCAAGTTAATCCCTCCGCATGTATCAAGTAGACTGATGGGGTGATGAATATGACCTTATAGTTACTCTCAATGGGAGACATTCTAATTTAACCACGGAATTGAGATTAGATTGATTGTAGTTTGCATTAGTTGCAATTAAATTTTATTGTCTTCTCACCCTATATATAGGGGGCTTGTACTCTTCATTTGAATGTACGAATTATTACATTTTTTCCTCTTCTACCACAAATCTCAACTTATGTAGTTATTTTGGCATTAAATTGTCTATAATGTATCTCTGAGTGGGTGCAACTTTGGACACAATGCCAACCATGTTCATTCTTTAAAGTTGGGATATGGTCAAAACCAAGGGTTGGAGTTAGGCAGGTAGATTCCCAATTTTAGATGATCAAAGGTACATATGCTGTGACTAAATAGAGAGGAGAGGAGATATGAATACCAGCTGGTGGAAAGGCCGCCACTTCAAAAGTGGAGCATCAAAGGTATTACCGTTAATTATTTTCCTAACGAAGTAGGCCATCTTGCATAAATAAGCTCTAGTCTATGCCCATTATATATTAGGTTAGCTTAGTGATTCAGATAATACGTGAACCAAAATATAAAATATATTTTAAGCAAAGAAAAGTCAAAACCTCAGTTGTCATGTCTCAAGAATGAAATTTTTTTAATCAAACGTATATCAGATGCCTAATTCACATAAACTTTACTTGAGATAGACTCGTGCTATTTTCACCTCGTAGCTCTTAACACCCCCTTTTCACATCGAATCGACTATATTATCCATTGCGGGTCTCTTGATTTAAAATTATTTCTTACATTTTTTTCTTTTTTTTGTTTCAAATTTAATAAGCAACAAAACTACCCTTATCTCCCTTACCAAAAAAAAAAAAACTACCCTTATCTCTTTAAAACAATTTTTTTTCATTTAAGCCGCTTCTTCAGCAATCATTACATTTTAGCATTTCCCTCGTGTTTGTCTTCTTCCGAACTTATGCATTGTTGTAAACTGAGCAAGCACTAATTATACATCGGATTAAAGAAATGTTAGTTTTGTTTGCAAATTATTTATTTTATTTCCCTAGATTATCCTCGCAATGGTGAATTTCGACTTTAATATTGTGGTTGATATATGCATTATACACAATTCGTTCATCTTTCATTACACTCTTTATGTAGTGCATATGGAAGACAATATTGTTTTTTGCTTAAATATATCCATTGATGATAGAATTGCGAATGGAGAACATCAATCAATCATGTCAACAAGTTTATTTGAAACTTTACCATGTAATTTTTTAACGCCAAAGGATCTTTTGAGTAGTGCATCTTCTTGTTTAAAGTTATGTTGTCTCCATAAAAAGGTCAAAGAAAGACAAACACGTTCTTCTCGGTTGCGATAGGGAAGGTAGTTATTGTGATAGACATAATATTTCTATTACATGCCAGAGAAGAAAGACCGGATCTCATTTGATTGGCTATCCTTTTGAAGTTTGTTGCTATAAATAGAATAATGGATTAGGGTCACTCAAAATATTTAATGCATCACACAATAAATAATTAAAAATTTGACAAGTAGATTCACTTAATAAGATGAAAGTTGAGCAGTTAAAATGCACAGACTATAACGTAATAATACATATTAAAGTTATAATTAAATGAAATGCATACAAAAACTGACATATTAAAGTTAATTGTGCTTAGGCTATTTTTTGAATAATAGTTTCCTAGTAAAATAAAAAGAAATATAGAACTTTTTAAATTAGTTTTTTTTGTCGGAATCAAATAATTAGTTAGCAATTTACCAAATAATTTTTTTTAAATCCAAAACAAGAAAAAAAGGCAAGCAATATTTTTAAATCAAGATGCTCCACATTTTAATAAATGTTGTTTGAGAGGAGCATGGGTAGTTTCGTCTCTAGTAAAATTGAAACAAAAAAAAAAGAAGAAAAAAAGGTAAGAAATAATCTTAAATCAAGAGTGGCATTGATAAGGAAAAAGTTAGCCAATTTAATGTGAAAGGGGCTGTCAGAAACCAATGAGGGGTGGTAATAGAGCGGGCCAAAAGATTGGCGGTGATCCGCTTGTACTTTTCTGTAGTATTGAGCTCTTTCATAAAGTTTAGGTGAAGACAACATTTATTATGTATTTAATGACCATTAGTAGGCAAGCCTTGTGGTCAGGATCTAATTTCTTTTTATTATGTTTCTAGTATATTTGCTCATGTTTATGTTCGCTAAAATTTCTTCTCTACCCTTGCCCGTTCAACTTATTTGAACATAATATTTTTTTTTTTGGTAAGATTATTTGAACATAGTATTTTTGAAGTCATAGTAGTGACAAAATACCCTTATAACTCTAAAAGAAATATTCCTTTAGTATAAAATATATTATTTGGAAGATAATTAAATATTATGGGCTCATTTGCCTTACACATAAGTTCTCATTACGCTTATCAAACATGTCCTACGTTTGAAATTGAATTTATCAACACCTATTTCTATTTAATTTGACTCGATTGTTTTGTCATTTCTTTAATAGTAATTATTATCCTTTAAGTAAGTTTTACTCAAATATTGTATTTTACTTCATGTCGTATATCATAGAATCGAAGTAAATTGTGGTGTATTATATTGCAAGTGTATAGGTCAATTTTTCTGTCTATATTATTCTTTAAACAGAGAGTAGTTTTTTTATGTACTTATATCACATGACATATCATACATAATAGAGTCGATTTTTATGTTAAATTATCTATTTCATTACTTTTCATTATCATGTAGTAACTTTTGCTACTTTTTACTATAACTATGTTAGAATTTTTTTTCAACCAATAATTCTCTATTTTTTTTAAAATAAGTTTCTTATTCTCTTAGCTCAATTTTACTACTTAATGTCAAGAGATTTTTATTTTTAAATTTCGGTTTTCTTGAAAAAAAAACTCTTAAATTTCAATTGGAAAAGAAAGGACTCCATTCAATAAAATTTAAAGCATTTAATGCGTAAAACTCACTTTTCGTATAATATCTTATGTTACATGGGCATTTAAACGAGTACCATAAGTTACTTATTAAGCACACTCTACAGAAATAATCCACCTGAAAATTACCAAATGTTCTCGATTGGTTGCTTAATAAGCGCTCATGTTTGGGACACTCACCAACAAAATTTATATCATTTATAAATATTGGCACAGAATTAGATCAAAATAATTTTTAAGACTGCTAATAATAATAAATCCAATATTCTTAAACTTTTACCAAGAAAAGAAATTTATAATTGGTTTACTCAGTTAAATTGCATCACGTAGACATGCTAACTGCGAAAAAAAAATGTCTGGTTATTCAAGCCATTCAGGCTGATTAAATTAAGGAAAAACTCACATCCAAAAATTTACAACTGAATTTACGAAAAATCGAATCACAGCTGAGAACCATTATTTGATCCTTTTCCTCCTATTTTGATAGGATTTCATTAACAATGCCTTTAATATACCGGTCAAACATTTTATATGAATTTTCGAATTTCAAACCATCAATTTTTCTTGTGATCACTACTCAACCATTTAACATAATTTATATTTAATAAGAATATAATCTTTGATGGGGAAGAGATAAGATGGCAAAAATAAGCTTCCACAAACCCTAAAAACATTACCAATTCAGTCTTAAACCTATTGGATGGTTGTCAATTCAATTATAATATTTCCAATTTTGTAAACGTAGTCCTAAACTTTTGCGCAACAGTCTAATGTAACCCTTTGAACTAATTGTTGTTAGAAATCGCTGACGTAGCAATCCACGAGTCATCCACGTCAACGTGTCACGTACGATGGCCGATGTGACGCCAGTGATTTTTTGTGGCAATTTGCCAAAAGTTCTACATTTGAACTTCATATTATATTGGCGAATTTAAAAAGTTTATGACTAAATTAGCATTCATCCAATATATTTAGAACTTTTTGGACAATTTTGCCCGCACACCATTGATTCTTTCATTATCCTTTATTTTCCTTGATTTGACTTTAGCAAGCGAATGACTCTACGAAATGCATGATTCATTACCACGCTTAGAAAGTCATAAAGATAAAATATTAAAAGTATGTCACATCGCTCATTTACGAGGTTTATATGCTTTTCATGTACACGTGACCTTCCTTTACCTATCAGCTCAAACTCTTGTCATTGATCGGTCAGACATTTTATATTTAATTGACTACATTGTCCCTTGTGGGTCCCACTCTCGATTTAAGATTATTTCTTCCATTTTCTTTTCTTCTTCTTCTTCTTTTGTTTCGATTTTATAAAAAGACAAACTACCCACATCATTTTCAAACATTTTATTTTCATCCTAGCCACTGCTTCCACAACCATTACATTTTAACTTTCCTTCATGTTTGTCTTCTTCTAAACTTATTCCGACAATTATTAACTTTATTTTCCTATATAATCTTCATGGTCATGAATTTTTCTACTTCAATTTTCAGTACAAATATACGAGAATTTACTCAAAGATTGAATATTGCAGTTGATCAATGCATTATACACAATTTACTCATCTTTCATTGTGTTATTTTTAGTAGTGTAGTCACTGTGGAAGACAATAATGAAAATGACCCAAATTGCTTAAATGTATCCATTGATAATGAAACTACGAATGGAGGATAGCAATCAATTATGTCAACAAATTCATTTGGAACTTCTCGCACTAAACATTGAAAATTGGTCCTTGATATATATTGTTTTAAGTGAATAATGACTCTTTTGTTGATGTAATTAAAAACTTTTATTGTTTGATTTAGGTAAAATATTTTTTTTCGAGTGAGTAACATTTTTAGGGTAGCCAACCAGCTGAACAAGCAATATCTTTTGTTAAGTTGCATATGCAACTTGTTATTATTGCGGTACATTTGTATTTTGAGGATAATTTTCTTTTCATCAATGATTCCAAGACAATTTTTATGCATTTAAAATTGACAAAAAAAAAAGCGTTTTCAAATGGTTTGAATGGGTTGTCTTATAATGCTATTACAATCGTCATAATTTTTTGCCAACAACTAATTATACCAAGTAATCAAGGCAAATATAGTATTATATGTAATAATGTTTTAGGGAGCACTTTCTTTTGCATTTGCATGATAATAATGGATGTATAGAACTTTTTATGTACTTAACTTTATCATGTTTTTTTTTGAAATTATCTTTTAAAACATCATGTAATGATGACATAAAAAATAATTAAAAATTGAACTATTAGATCCACTAAATAAATTGAAAGTAGAGTAGTTAAATTACACAAACTACAACGTAATGACATATATGAAAGTTATAATTAAACAACATACTAAAACTGGTAGACGGTTCTTTTTACTCTTCCTTGTGTTTAGGTAATTTTTTAAGTAATAGTTTCCTAGTACAAAAGAAGAGAACATACAGCTCATTAACATAATAATTAGTTTTTTTGGTCGAAATATAATAATTAGTTAGCTATCTACTAAATAAAATGTTTTTAGGAAAAGAGGGACACCAATTTTGTTCCAAATGGAGAAAGAAAAGGAAAACTGAAAAAAGAAAAGAACGCAAGAAATCTTAAATCAAGAGTGGGCTCTACATTTAACCTTAATAAATGTTGTTTGAGAGGATCATAGGAAGTTTAGTCTCTAGAAAATTGAAACAAAAGAAAAAGAAGACAAAAAGGCAAGAAATAGTATTAAATCAAGAGTGGAATCCATAAAGGATAATGTAATCAATTTAATGTGATAAGGGTGTCAAGAGCCATTAAGGAAATGAAATTAGCGTGAGCGTATTTTAAACCTTAGAAATCATCCTAGAATTGGTCACTCAAGATCCTACAAGAAAAGTTTAAGAAAGGACTGCCGTTGTTGTTGCGTCGTGATAGATAGCGTTTACATGTCATTTTGGATTTTGTTCGGCTAACAAATATCCATGGCCGTTTAATTATGCATTTGGAGTCAAATTAACATCTAAAACGTGGCACCGTTTAGAAAACAATTTTGTCCCTGTTTTTCAAAATAAAATCAAAATAATGGTGTGAAAAGTAGAACAATAGTAGCTTCATTATTATTTAATTTTCATGATTTAATTTTCTTTTTTTTTGAAGTGTTTGTTGTTGTCGTTTCTCTTCTGTTTGTTTCCTTTCAAGAATGGAATTTTTGGTTGCATAAAACTGGATCGAACATTTGCTACAGTATTGTCTATTTGAAATGGCAAGATATGTTTGGATACAACTTTATTTGATTGCTTGTAAATGGTTTGCGAAACCTTTAATCAAATGAATTCTTTTTTAGCTAAGTTTGTATGAAAGAAATTATGAGTGATGAACTAAATTGTGAAAAAATGTGGAGCTTGATTTATGAAAAGTATATTGTAGTAAAATGTTATATGATTCGGTTTGAGAAACTGATTTACGACACATGTTCTAGATTGGTTTTGTAAATTATTGAGGATGATGAATTGATATTCATGATTGCTGTGAACCCAATGAAGAGTTATGAGTATGCATTTTGTATAATGGCTAAGTGCTAAACATGGATACGAGCCATGTGAAAGCCACGTCTAGAGCCTTATACTACTCAAGAGCTAAGTGCTACATGATGACGTGAATCTTGTGGGTGCTAGCTCAGGGGCCTTGAAATGTGATGTTATATGAAATTTAACATTTATAAATTATCAATGTATGATATGAGATTGATCAGTGGAATAAACCATTGAAGTCTGATTCAATGTTGTTGATTTAAAATGAGTATTTTTTATACGTATAAAGTTTTGTTGATAATGTATCTCATTTTTTTATTTTTTACGTGTATTATAAATTGGATTTGGGATTGACTTTTTTATATAATGTGGTAAATATGCATAGTGATTGCTCGATCTGCTTAAAATGAATATTTACTACTCACTGAGCGATGGTTGCTCGGATTATTCTTCTTATCATGTTTTTCAGGTCCCTCAGTTAGTGTTGAGTAGGACGAGAGCACTGATAGCGGGAAATTTTTTGTAGTTGAATTTTGGGTATATGTCAGAGATGTATACATACGTTTTGTTGGATTATACAAACTCTGAAATGTTGATTTGAGTTTGAAGTTGCATCTTTCAGGTAAAATGAATGATGACCGTATCATTACCCCTAATCCTGTAGGAATCGGGGTGCAACAATCTTTGCACCTTAAACTAGGCAGACTCTTCATAAATCCGGGTTAAGGCACGTATTGACTATACTTGCTGATATATCGCTTTCACAAGCCCGACATTACATTGTTGCTTGGACAATATACTACTCTCTTTGGCACTCTCCCTTGATGTCTGATGCATATAAATCATGGTTGAGATGCATGTCATGGAGTAGTTCATCAATTGTTTACTCTTCCTCTCTCTCGTTGAACACGTGATCAGTAAGAAACGACATTTCAGGCACATGATCTCACCGTGGTACAGCCAAATTGTCGCATCGCACATGCCAACCATCGAGTCTTAAAAGGAGGCGATCGATTTTAATTAGATAATCATCTCCTCTTAACTTGTGTTGTGCGAGAATGATTTCTTTTGACAAAACTGGCATCTCATCCATCTTCCAAGGTATGCCCCGTTGACTTTGCTGGGTTGTGTTCCAGCTTGAGACGGCAAAGGAATTCCAAATGCAAATAGGACCGGATGGTTTACCATCCAAGCAAGCAAGAAATTATTAAAATACCTTTTTCACGTTGGAGTTAGATTCCTTAGATTCCTAGTTTTAATCAGCTTCTTAATTTGAGTTGGCAAGTCACATTAGAAAACTTGCCCCTTTCGAGTTTTGTCCAGTGTGTCTTAGAAGCATTGCCTTCTCATTCAGCCAACATCGACCCTATAATTTGCTATCGTCCTCAGTAATGTTCCAAGAACAGGACACTCTTGAAACTTTCTTCAATGGCCAACTCTCAATGGCTCCTCCATGCCCTCCTCCTCCTCCTTCTCCTCCTTCACATGGACTCGATCTTGCTCAAAACTGCTTCCATGCCCCCAACTTCCCCTGTCATGTGCAACAGTCCCGCCGGTGGTGATGGCTGCATCCTCCACAACTCGTATGGTGCGTGGAATGACAGATTGGACTGCCATGTCCAGAATGTCACGTACCCTACAACCGAGGAAGAGCTCCGCTTGGCTGTGGCCTATGCGACTCGCAATGGACTGAACGTCAAAGTCGTGAGCAAATTCTCGCACACCATTCCGAAGCTGGCCTGCCCCGGAAGGACTCAATCCGCCAACTCGTTCTTGATAAGCACGGCGAATTATGCCTCTAGTATTGACATCGATGCGACCAATTTGGTGGTCACAGCTGATGCAGGGGTTCCATTGCGGCAGTTGATCGACAAAGTCGAGGGACAAGGGTTGAGCCTGGTGGCTACGCCATACTGGGAGGGCGTGAGTGTGGGCAGGCTGATAAGCACGGGGGTGCATGGTAGCTCGTGGTGGGGGAAAGGCGGGGCAATGCACGATCACGTGGTCGGGATCAGCCTTGTGGCCCCGGCCAAGGAATCGGAAGGTTTCGCCAAAGTCATCAGAATTGAGGCACAGGATCAGCTTCTTAATGCTGCTAGAGTGTCATTGGGCTGTGATCTCTAAGGTATGTTGATTTGACGGTTGCAATCGGCATACATCGAGTTCTTGAAATTTGAATGTTTTGCTCTGTAACGTTGAGTTTCTGGCGCTTTAGACCGAAAAGACTACATCCAACTTCATGCTGTCAGAAATTTCTTTAGCTTCAGATAGTTCGGAGATTGGCCTTTGTTCGATGAAAACACAACAATCCCCAGAAAAATTGTCTAGTGAAGAAAACAAAATAGGAGAAGTGAAATATTGTTGAGAATTGATTCATTATAGCTTGTTACTGAATCCTAGTATAAAATCGATTTCAGGTGAAGTTTTCTCTCGAGGGAGGATTCAAGAGAAGCATAACCTATAATTTCACGGACGATGCTCAGATCGAAGAGACATACGGGGACCACGCCATGAAGTACGAATTCTCCGATATCACTTGGTACCCATCTAAACACACCGCCGTTTACAGATATGATAATTGAGTCCCCTTGAACACATCGGGTGATGGTGTTTATGACTTCCTAGGATTTCAATCCAACTCAGTTGTTGTCTCTAAATCCGTACGAGCAACAGGTAATGCGTCTCTTCTTCTCTCTATCTTTTATACAATGCCTAATTTTCCTATCATGGCATCAGCATATCATCCTCGTCAAAAACAGAATGACTGAAGAAAACTGATGTAAGCAGAGAAGTTACTAGAGAACGCAAGGAACGTGGATGGAAAATGTACATTGGCATCGACCACGGTGGGATACAAGAAGCTGATTGCCAATGGTTTGAGGAATGGCCTGATCTTCACTGGCTATCCGGTTATTGGTCGCCAGGGAAAAATGCAAACTTCTGGTTCATGTTTATATTCACCTCCCTCTAGAGCTGACCTTACTTGTGCTTGGGATCCAAGAATTGACGGGCTCTTTTTTTATGAGACGACGGCAATATTCCCCGCCCAAAGATTTGCAGATTTCGTCCGAGATGTGAAGAAGCTCAGGGACATGAATCCAGAGAACTTCTGCGGAGTGGATATCTATAATGGGTTTCTGATACGTTTCATCAAGGCCTCCAAGGCATACTTAGGCCAATCCGAGGACTCGGTCGTGGTGGATTTCAACTATTACTGAGCCAACGGCCCCTCAACCCCAAGACTGAATCAAGATGTGTGGGAGGAAGTGGAGCAAATGGCGTTCTTCAAGCATGGGGCTAAGCCACATTGGGCTAAAAACAGGAACTTGGCATTCTTGAATGTCCAAAACAAGTATCCCAATTTTGGCAGATTCATGGCAGCTAAGAAGCAATTGGACCCACAAAACATGTTCTCAAGTGAATGGTCAGATGAGATATTGTTTTGGAACGAAGCAGCAAAAGGTGATGGGTGTGCACTAGAAGGACAGTGCATATGTTCAGAAGACAGGCATTGTAGTCCAGCAAAAGGTTATCTTTGCAAAGCAGGGCTTGTTTATAAGGAAGCTAGAGTTTGTAGGTATACACAATCTTCAGTGGCATAAGACATCATATCATTTGCTGGTCTTGTTTAAAACCTGTAGATTGGCCATATTTGTTTGAATAATGTACCTCATTATCTTTATAGAGGTTTCCATTTCTACATTTGAGTTCTAGCACACAAATCTCAATATGATCCCCGCTCGAGACTTGACTCTTTGAGATCTTGATACTAGGTTTATTCCTATCATCCTACGAGCAAGCAACAAACAGGTTATGGATCCCCCTTAGCCAATTTCTTCAACTGAGAAAAGAGTTAGACTTATTTTCTTGAATTCTAAATATCGTTTATGCTTAAGCTTCAACCAACACCACTCTACATGGAGAAAGCAAGCCAACCAATTATGTGCAGATCATCTAAACAAGCTTGTCGTCAGAGTATATCTGCATCAGAATGCCAATGCTTAAACTGGAAATGGGACACTATAGAGAATGTACAAGCATCACATATCCGGAAAAATAGTATCCCTACTCAAAGAGCCGATTGTCTGTCCAAAGCATCATAAGATGTTGAGCACCTCGATTAAGTTTTTCTTGTACATCAAGCGATTCAGACAAATTCCATATCCAAAATGTAATGTTTTCAGTTTGCTTTTCCTTTTGCTTTATTTCAACCGAACCACATTTCCAGGTCCTCCCTTTCACTGTAGCCAAACACCCTTATTACAACTGCTGAAATGAAAGAAAACAAAAGAAAAGCGCAAACTTGACGTGTGCCCCACTCGGCCAAATAGTCATGTCGATACCCTGCTATTGTTCCTAAACACATTCATTGCCAGTGTCAATCACAAGACAAAACATGGAGGTACTCTCATATAGTCAAGCGTCTACTTCCTGCATAACCTCTGTAAGTCTTGTGCTTAGAACTCTGAGAGGGTCAAACTTCTCGCAGTTTTACAGGCCTTACCTGGTTGTATTTTCATGATGCTGGCTTAGAGATGGATCCGGAGTCAGAATTAACAGCAACTTTCCAGACCACAAAAACAGCTCATACGTTCTGTACGCTAGAGCTTTCAAACCCGTTCAAGATGCTCTTTTTTGCAGCAACTAAGCAAGAAAACCAATGCTCACCTGTTGGAACTAGAAAAATAAAACCTTGACTTAGTAAAAGTATCAGGAACATGACTAGAATCTGCAGGCGAAGCAGCCTTAGAATCTAGCCGGTTGAAGAGAATATCAGGATGCCTCAACCCGAAGAACTATATAAAAATCTTTGGAAGCACTACCTTATGAAAATTGGGAGGGATTCAACCAAGCTGATGCTGGGGAACTCTAAATCCAGCGGTGAGCCCATAATAGAACTCTAAATCCAGGGATTCATGCCACTCTTTTCGTTCAAACCATCCAAATTAGCTAGGCCAGACTTCTTCGGAAATCAGACTTTCTTTTCAAATTTTAGGTCATTACGTCCGATTGTGTAGATAATTCCTGCTTCTGGCAAGCTAAAGTCTGCAGGGTTCCGATTAATTGTGCAAATTCCAGGCTCAGAACTGCATCTCGGAGGCCAAATGGTTTCACTTCTATTATGGGCGTCCATTTTGGCCTTTTCAGAGTTTTCCTCGTGCGGTGAGAAATTCCTAGGACTTGGCATGCCAAAGATATTCCCTGATTTATGATAGAGATTGCCTCCGTGATTCATTCCTGAATAGGCACTTCTGGCCAGAGGGTTAGAGAATGTAGAGCCTCCAGTCGATCCAGCTAGATCGGAACATTTTGTCTTTCCTTTATCACGGACCTTCAGAGGGAGAAGCGCTTTACCTTCATTATCCCCCCCAAAAAATTTATCTGGTTGAACAAAGGAAGCAGATGCACTCACGATCGGAACAGCAGAATGTTCATGGTATCTTCCTGGAAGGAAATTTGTAGGACAGTAACCTGAAGATGAGCATTTCAACGGATCAGGTGGCTTGTGCAAACTCAATGCCTGTCCGGGAATATCCTTTGAATGATAGCCACGCGAAAAGGAAGGATATTTCGGGAACCTATCATTTCCGCCCAAATCGATGTTTTGACCAGAACTGGGTCCAGCATGCATGAGACTGAGTAAATGCATAGCTGGTATAGTTTCAGTAGAACGAAAATCAAATGAGTCATATCCATTTTCAACAGCGATTCCCTTATGTCTCGAGGCATACGGGTTCTCCACACATGTTCTGCTGAAAGAACGGAAATGAAAGTCCTTACTCGGCCTCTCAAGGTTTGTAGCACTGAAGCTAAATAATCTTGGTAGGCGGCGCTTTGGGGCGATATGATTGAACGTCCATATGATTAGAGTGAAGTCCCCCGTTTGGAGGGATACTGTACACAAAGGGCATGTGGGTTGGTATCATGGATGACGAATGACGAGCTGGCTCGTGACCTTGTCCGGGAATATGGGTTCTGCTACGTGCTTGTAAACGCTCGAAATTAGTACCGGAGGGCCTGTTTCCGGAAATATCCTCGTTCATTGTGCCTGTCAAACTAGTACCCTGCCTCGAAGACCTTAACTGACTTTTCTTGGTCCTGGGAAAACATAACATGCCTTGCAGTGTTAAGGGGCTCCTTCTACATGGCCACGACACTCGCTTAATTTGTGATTGGGCAAGAAAAGTTCTGAACAAACTTTTGCATGGGCGATCTGAAATCTTATCCAACTACAACACTGCGGGGATTTCCAGAGTGAATTTCCCTCTTCGGAATGCTTTCCTTTTGTGATAAGTTCAGCTCCCTGTTTCTACATTCCTTCACAATCCTTGAACTGCCGGTATCCATTGGCTTACTTGTTCTCAGCAGGAGTTTATTTTTTCCTGCACCATCTAAAGACCATCCATATTGATTTTTTTGCCATGAGTTCAACAATTTCCATTGGTATGTCATCTACAGTTGTCTGCTCAGAAGCTTTAACAGATTTGTCATCATGATATTGCTTCGTTGTTGCAGAGAACTCCTGAGATTTGGTGGCTTTCTCTCTGTTACTTGTCCCAGAAAATCCTGCGGTAAAAGCAAAAAAGCAATTGTTGAATTCTGAAAATCACTGAGCAAATCACCTAATATTACGAGAGCTCAAATGTAATAATGCTCTGTGAATTTGGGTGTCAGATTCACATGGAGTGCGGGGTCCAGGAGTCATGATTCTTGATATGGAGAGCCACAGAGTCATGTCATATTGTTGGGCAAAAGAAATTTTACTTTTGATTTTGATTTTCCCTCTACGGCGTTTTTTGCCATTGAAGTTCTAAAAAACATTCTGAATAATTTTAACATTTCGATAGTCATACTAAATAGAAGTCAACTTTTCAGGTGCATAAAAGAAAGATTAAAAAAGCTGATAAATTAAAATTACTCTGCACGTCCTCAAACTAAAGATGCTTGTTTAACCCGTCTTTTCGTTTATGTACATCGTCCCTTTGCTATATAGATTGACAATTATCATCGATTAGCAGATACCGCCTTGTGGTATTTATACATTAGATGTCGTATTTTTATGTGTCCCGACGTTGTGATGAGATTTTACGCCCTCATTTTGCGATTGGTGCTATGGCATATATGATGTAAAATGTAATTATTCAGTTGATTCGAAACTCGGATCGAATATGGAGGGAAAGAAAGAAATGGCCAAAATTGACATTCACAGATCGTTAATTTCAGTTGGGAAGGAAAGAAAAGATGAAGATGAATTGAGCTTGTTGGGCTTTCAGGCTTCCAGACTTTCAAGATTGGCCTCAATTCTGGTTAAGGCAATGAAATCTTTCCCTTCCACTCTTTCATGTTTCTTTTTTCACTCTTCTTCTTTTTGTTAAGGAAAAATGACACAAATAATTATTAAATTTTGACTCAACATATAATGATGTCCCTTAATTTTAGCTCAATAAGTAATATCGTTCATGAAATTTTAATTTATTCAACGATACATGTTTAAACTAGTCTATAAACTATATGAAAATATTCAATATTATACTTGAATTGATTGAAGGATAATATTGAATATTTTTATATAATTTAGGGACTAGTTTGAACATTTACTATAAGTTCAAGGACATTACATCTTGGATATTTTCATATAATTCATGGACTGGTTTGAATATATTATCCAAAGTTGATCTTAAGATGGTAAGCACCACTAATTTAGAATTTTTTTTTTAATCTTTTCTTCTCCTTTCCTTTTTTTACTTTTTCTTTTTTTTTTCCTTTACACTTCTCTTCTTTTTCTTTTCTTTTTTCTTTTCTTTTTTCCCTTTTCTCTCCACTAGCCTCAAACAAGGGCCATCCTTGCCAGCCTCGGACGAGGGCAGCCCTCACCTAGGTGAGGGTCGTCCTCACTAGCTTGGCAAGTGCCACCCTCTCTTGGGTTGGCGAAGGTAGTCCTTCGCCATATCGAGAGGGTTTGCCCTCACCTAGGTTGGTGAAGGGCTACCTTCCCCAAATTAGGCAAGGCGACCCTTGCCTCAGGCGGAGAGAAAATGGAAAAAATAAAAGAAAAGAATAAAATTAAAAATTAAAAATTTTAATTTTCAAAAAAATATTAAAAGATTATTAAAAATTATCCACTCCAACGTCGGTCATGTCACGTAAAATAACCAACATCCACAATGGCGAATTCTAGCCAAAATTAACCATGTAGACTCAATTCGAAAAGTATGAAAATGTTTAAAACTCAATTGATACAATTAAAAAAATTTAGGACTCAATTAACAAAAGTGCAATAGATTTAGAACTTTTAAGACAATTTTCTCAAGATGAGCAGAGTAGTGAATTGTAAAGAGTTTGCAAAGTCTATTATACTTTTTATAATACTGGATACTCAAAGTATTCAATTCATGAATCATTACAGATGTACCCAAGTTAATCCCTCTACATATATCAAGTAGACCGATGGGGTGACGAATATGACCACATAGTTACTCTCAATGGGAGACATTCTAATTTAACCATGGAATTGAGATTAGATTGATTGTAGTTTGCATTATGTTGACACATATTTTTAATTTGCCCAAAATCAATTGCACAAAATTTAGAAATTAATTTTCTTTAATTCCTAAAACAAAAAATATTTCTATTAAATGCATTGCATACTGGAATTAAGCATATTTGTATTAATATGGTCTACTAGAGTGTCTTAAAAAAAAAAATTTTGCGCTGGGCTGGGTTGACCCGGCCCTTTCCTTTTCCTTCCCCCCCATGCGGGCCAGGCCCTCCTCCCCTTTTTCCTTTTCCTTTCCCGTAGGCCCAGCTTGCTCTTTCTTTTGTTCTCTCCCCCCCGCGTGGGCTGGACCTGGCCCGGCCTAGCCCCTTCCTCTTCCTTCTTCCCCCCCCCCCTCAGCCGCTATCGCTCTTCGTCCCCTGTTCTCCCCTGTTCCCGGCCGCAGACGACGAGCGGCCGAGCATGGCTGCATTGTCCCCATCAAGCCAGAAATGGCCAGAGGAGCACGCCACCAGGATTGGCATTGATGGCCAGTCCCGTCTCCCCCCGAAAACCCGGCCATCTCCCTCCGTTTTCCTCTCCTCTCCCCTGCCTCTCTACTTTTCATCAGAATGGCCCCCCTGCACCGGCCTATGGCCGGGAAAATCACGGGCCAGACTAGGCCGGTGCAGGCCATTGTCAGCTCGTGTATGCAGTAAGGGGCCCCGTCGTCATCGTCGTCGGCTATATAAGCCGGAGAGAGAGAGAGAGAGAGAGAGAGAGAGAGAGAGAGAGAGAGAGAGCCACGGTCAGTTGTGGAGAGAGAGAAACAAAGTGACAGAGAGAACAGAGAAAGAGAGAGAGCTGAGAATAGCGAGAGAGAGAACGAACCGAGGTCACGCCAGAGCACCAGCAGCGTCACCGTTGCCCGCGGAGTAGCTGGAAGCCACCCAGCCGTGTCGTCGATTGGTGAGTTTTCCTGCGTTTTCACCATCCCTATTTTCCCCTGTTTTCTATCACTGTCCGGCCGAGATTCGCGCCGACTGTGTAGTGCGATTCCCGGCCCATGCCATTGCTGGTCCCGGCTCCCACTCTCCGTCAGGACTGAGCTACGCCTATCAGAACCGACTAGGTCGCTGGAGGAGGTCGAAATCCTCTGTTTTTCCTCGCACGCACCCAGTGTTCGATGAAATGCCTTAATGAGGCCAGTTTTTGTTTCGTCACCGGTCGACGAACGGTGGTCCGATGGCAGCTCAGGTGAGTGGCGTAGCCTAATGGCGGTCCTAAGGGGGCGATTTGGGGGCAGCGCCGGTCTGGGTCAGTCGGCGGACGGCCAATTTTGACTCCACCGGCGTTTCCGCCCTCACGGGTTTGTGAGTTCGAGTCAGACCGACCCGGATCAGCCATCTCGACCCGGGTCAACGCCGAGTCAGATCCGTTGACTTGGGTCAGTTTCGACCGACTTGGATTAGCTAACTTGACCCGGGTCAACGCCTAGGTCGAGTCCGTTGACTCGGCTCAGATTCAACCAATCCGGATCAGCTGACTTGACCTAGGTCGGATCCGATCGGGTTAGATCCACAACCCAACCCGTTTTTAATATTATATTATTTTAAAAATAAAAAATTTTAAAAAAGTTTTTATTATTTTCTTTTTCTTCCGTATTTATTTATTTTTATTTTTAATTTTTTTAAAAAAGAGTTATTATTAAGTGGCATGTCTAAGTGTGTTAATTTATCGTTGTATTATTATTATGCATTTTTTTTAATTGCATAAATCGCAATACTTTAATTGGACAAGCCTATAAGATCATGTACTTTTTTATTATTATCGCCATGCATGTTTTTTTTTTTTTTATTTAGACATTAATTGCATGATTTGTTGCGTTTTAAATGTTGGTTGCCTTAGTTAGGGCTAGAACCTTAGGCTGCATATCTACTTTGACTGCTAGTCGCTTTTGATTATGCATTCGCTTGATCACCTCACATGTTAGGAGAAAGGTCCTAAAATCAATCCAAATTGCCTGACAAATGTTTTCACAAATGAACAGGACAAAAGGTACCGAAAGGACGTTAGTTATCCAACTAATGTAACCAAGTCCCCGAACTCGGTCAATCTCTAGTCCGTAGGAATAGGGTGATTCTCCCATCACCTTGTTTGAATTTCTAATTGGCTCACCATAAATTGATTAGTGGTGACTCCTTGATGTAAACAACTTGCATGTTAAACACTTAAACCCTAAGTCGTGATATGGTATGGGTTTGGGAGAGCCTGAATTAAGTCCCGAACCTAGACTTAGCACGTACCAAGTGTAACTTCCCTTTTTTTCATAGTACGCATTTAAAAAAAAATCGGGAGGTTGGTCGCGACAGACTGGCGACTCTATTGGGGACTTTTTGTTTAAAAGTGGACTTAAGCCAAATTTTTTTTATCCTGTTTAAAAATAATTTTTGTTTGACAACAAAGACTTCAAGTATGATCATAACATTAAGGTGTTATTTGTTCTTGCAGGCTCAAATTGATTGTTCATGATTTGTTGTGCATGCTTTAATGATTTAGCACTACACTGTTGCATACACAACCATGCTGCCGGACCTGGGCCGCAATAGGGCATTTTAGGATGGTGTTAAGAATAATACGACTTTGAACGCGAGCCCGCGATGTAGAGGTTGTCTTTCATTTTCTCGAAATTTATTATTTTTTTTAAATCGTAAAGAAATATCTTTAGCCGCTATTCATGTGACTATAAGATATCCCTTTCGATTTGACCGAGGTTAAAAGGACTTGACATCAACGCGAGACTGCGACGGTCATGTGCCTTTTTAATTTCATTTTGCTGAACCAGTCTAAAATAGAAATCGGACCTCACTCTTCATGTGCATGCCGTTGTGATTGACATGATTCAGGGAAATGTATATATTCTATCCCTCCTTATTTTATTATGCAGTCTACTTACTTATTTAATTTGTTACTGTTAGGCCACCCGTTGATTGCATTCTATACACGATGGGAAGAGCTGATGTCCAATTCGTCCCCACTCCCAAAAAAGAATTTCTGGCATGGTGGGATCAACTCGACCAGAATGGCCAACAGTATGTCAAAGCAAGAATCGATCGCCTACTTCCACTGCTCAAAATTAACATCCATTCTAGCATGATACAAGCATCAGCACATTTCTAGTGCCCACAGACATCCACTTTCATATTTGGTAATTTTGAAATGACCCCGACTCTAAAAGAGTATAGTGTTGTCATCGGAAAACATTTGGGATTCGAGCTCACCAAACCACTTTTGGGCGTGTCCCATTTGCCTGAATTATCCCAATTTTTGCGAACCAAAAGCGATACCATGAAGAGAGTCATTAAAACTCATTGTAATGTATGCCCCTAATTTTTCTTAAATGAATGTTTTGAAAGTCAACCCATGAGCCAAAAAGCCAAGATTTTATCCTTACTTTTATCGGGTGCGTCATTTTTCCCTATCACAGAAATTCAATAGACCCTTCAATTGCGTATGTGGTCAAACAAATTTACACCGGTTTAAGTTATGTTAATTCGATTTTGGCGGAAACATTTTTATCTTTAAACCATTTTAAATAAAATGATGCTAAAATCATGCAGACCGTCCCAGAAATTTTGCAAATTTGGTTTTTATCCCATTTGAGAGGGTTTGGGCACCTCATGTAGTTTTTTTGAAATCGATGACCTCATACACCCGATACAAAGATTTGAGGTCCTAAAAAGTCATTCTCCTAAAAAAGATTACGCCACCTAAATAAACTTTTTGAAAAACCCCGATCCCAAAGCATTCTTATGGCATACTAAATGATTCCATAAGGGTCAGGCTCATTATGTCCACCAGTTCCACAACCATGTTCCACTGCTCGGCTTATCAGGCATCACCTCATACTACCCATACCGGGTAACTCGCCAATACAGGGCCCTTCAGGAGGTCTCGCCGCTCCTCAAAACAGACATGTTTCGAGTTCGATTCACTTGCTTGAATTACAATTACGCTGATGAAGTTTGTGCTATCCAAGGGATATGGATTAAATATCATCCTGAAAACATTCAGGTGCCTAGGCTATTGAAGGGACAGGAAAAGGTTCACTATGTCTCTTTGTTCTACATTTTGCATCACCAAATTCCAGCAGATCTACAGCCAAAGGTCTCAGATGTAACCAACAAGCCCAGTCGCCAAGCACAGATTGATCAACTCAAAAGGACTGTGAGGACAAAGGATACGCTTATTGCGGAGCTTGTCCGTGAAAATAAGTGACTCCGAAATATTGGAGCTTCTCCATCATTTATAGAATGAGCATCCGGGAAGAGCACCCTTTTTGTTAAAAGCCCCTGTATTTTATTTTTTCCTAGTACTCATGTTTAGGGGTTTTGATTTTCTTCTTTAAAAGTATTTATAGGTTGTAATAATGTTAAAATAAATCGAACCGTTTTTTATTCTATATATAATTTTTTTTGCGCCTTAATGACACCACTGTGGCCATCGGCCCAGTGGTATCCAGGTATGAAGCAAAACGGTCTGAGGCGACCAGGGTTCGAACCCCGGGGACGCCACTTGTAATGTTGATATTAATAAAAACCTTTTTTCTCATTTTTTTTCTTCACAAATAAATAAAATATGCAATAATATCATGATTAGGTCATGAAATAATTATTTATTAGACATTATACTCATTCATTTCAACATTTTCACAGGTAGTTACAAAAAGAAAATGGCCGAAGAAAACGTCCGCTTCAATAATATGGAAAGCGAAATGAAAATGGTTTTCAATACACTGGAAAACCTCACCAAGCAAATAGAATCTATTAATGTCAAGCTCACACCCACGTCTGCAGCAATTGAGGTAATATTACCATCACCGTCCACTGGAAAAGACAAAGTTATCACGAGCGACAGTAAAATGCTCATGCTAGAAGACGATCCGCTTCCCCTGGCTGTCAGGAAGGTTGAACCTGAAAGCGCACCGATGACAGAACATGACAAGCGCATTGTAAAGGTCGAAGAGATGCTGAAACAACTACAAGGTCCCCAGCATGCTGTCCCACTTAATCTATCTATATACAAACAAGTCAAAGTGCCAGAAAAGCTCAAGATACCAGAGTTTGAAAAATATGATGGCACCTCATGCCCTATACACCATTTGCACATGTATCATATATGGATGACTCAGTACGTGGATAATGAACCCCTCATGATTCAGACATTTCAGGCAAGTTTGACGGGGCTAGCTTTGACATTATATATGTCTAAGGACGTATATGCTTTTAAATCTTAGGATGACGCCGTCGATGCATTCCTCAAGCAGTACCAATTCAATCTCAATATCACCTTTATTCGGGACGATCTGGAACACACCGAAAAGAAGAAGAGTGAGTCATTTAAGGAGTATGCCACCATGTGGAGAAACTTGGTCACCCAGGTTATCCCATAACTCACTGATCATGAACAAGTGAAGTTGTTCATCAAGTCATTTCCGTATAAATATAGGCATCACCTGGTTGGTGCCACTGCTGAATCTCTTAATCATCTTGTTCCTGTGGGCGAACAAATTGAAATGAGATTGCGTGACGGATGGTTTACAGACCCCACTTCCGCAAGTAAGAGACTCATCACAAGAAAAGAAAAGAAATCCTTAACAAATGCAAACATTGCATACACCCAAACTGTTCATCCTCCTCGGACAGTCCAGGTGAGTAATGAGCAGTAGCCGACCTTAAGTTGCCAACCTCCAAAGCGATATAAGAAAAGGCAATTCACTCTGTTACCCGGATCCCCTTCTCAAGTCCTGGCCATACTCCGAATGAAAAACCTGCTGTCTACCAAGCCAAAGCGTCCCAACGTAGAAAACTTATCGAATTACGATCCGTCCAAAAAGTGTGACTATCACATGGGCGAGATACGACATTCGATAGACAACTGATAAACCCTCAAATACTGAATCCAAAATTTGCTTGACACCAAAGTCTTTCATTCCAAACATCCAAACCAAATGTCCAAAACAACCCACTGCTCGAACACGAAAACAGAGTTAATGCCATATCCACTTTGGATGCTTGTCGAATTAAGAATGAGAGAGTGTACACTGTTGACATTTATAATGCTCTAGTGAAAGCGAGGTACTATCCTGCTAGTGAAGTGCTACCCCTGTCCCTAATGAAAGAAAGGGTTCCCAGCATAGCGAAAGCAGGTTTAACCGTATATGCCGACAATACCAACATAGTAGCCACCATCTCTGAGATTATCATTAACTGGGATGAAGAACTTTCAGTTTTGAATGCCGAAACAAGTGAATCCATCCTCACACTTATGAATAAATCTTTGTCTAATAGCCTGGACGGCTGACGATTGAGGTACCCGTTAACTGAGGGCCACATAATGATTGAGATACCTCAGCCTTATCGGTACGAAAATAACAAAATAGTATCATAGTCCTACGAACTGGATGTTGACCTAGTTACTAGGTCCGGACGAACGTATGCTCAAGCTGACGCGCAGCCTCCGAAGCCTGTCATCGATGAAGAAGTTAAAGAATTCATGGCCATCGTCAAAGCCAGTGAATATAATGTGATGGACCAATTACACAAATTGCCTGCCCATATTTCTTTGTTAGAACTACTCCAAACGTCCATGAAGCATCATAGTCCCTGATGAAAGTACTCAGCGAAGTAAACGTCCCAGAGTCAATTGAACATGACAAATTGGAAGCATTTGTGGAGTCCATCCTTTTGAAGGATCAAATAATATTCTCGAAGGAGAAATTTCCTGCTGAGGGAAAGGGACATACCAAGGTCTCTACATCTCCGTTAAATGTAGAAACTCCAATGTAACTCGAGTTCTTATAAATAATGGGTCTGCATTGAACATCTGCCCACTGGTAACCTTGCACTGCCTCAATGTGGACACGTCTAAACTCCGTGCCTTTAAAACATCCGTCCGAGCATTTGATGGAATGAAGAAAGACACCGTAGGTGAAATCGACCTTGATGTTCATATCGACCAAACCGTATTCAGTATTCTATTCTAGGTAATGGACATCCCCACTACATTCAGCTTTCTGCTGGGCCGTCCCTGGATTCATTCTGCTGGATCCGTACCGCCAAGCCTTCACCAAAGTGTGAAGTTTGTTGCCCAAGAAAAACTGATTACTGTCCTTGAAGAAGACGACCATCGAATTTACCAAGAAACTACCATCCTGTACGTTGAACCAAGTGATAGGGAGGAATCTAGTTATCAGTCAATCGAGTTCGTGTCAACCGTGCATGGACATCGAGGGATTTCTCCTATTGTCCCTGATATGTCAAAAGCCTCAATCATAGTAGGGAAGGTTATGGTCGGAAATGGCTTCACCCCAAGCTAAGGACTTGGCAGAGGAGGTCGGGGCATTCGAGAGCCTATTCAGACCGCCAAGAATCATCGTACAGCTGACCTAGAGTATCGCGGAGGAAACCTATATGTCAACAAGGGGCACACGAACGGTCAAACTGGCTTGTTATTTCCCCATATTCGGGAGACTTTCCTGCCACCTGCTAAATTGCTGCAGGATAAAAAAAATTTATCTTAACTTATCAAGAGAATCAAGTAAGGGGTTTAAGCGGCCTACCGAATGTTCAAGTCACCCGAGCTCCTTGACTTTTCCTGCAAATGTTGTTATTGATCGACATCGGAACTCAAACAAGCTGCCGATTGAAGGAAATTATGGAGGAGAAGAAGCATTAGACAGTAGGGTCACCCTATTTGACGACATTTTCATAGAAGTCATACACGAAGACTCGACCTCAGAAACAAGTACCTACCCGCTTGATTTGTTTGCATGTTTACAACATCAATTAGGCGAGTTACAGGATTTGCTAACATCCATAATGGATACCATTCGCCAAATCTCGGACATGTCACCACCGTCACCAGATCAGGAACAGGTGATCCAAGAAAATGGTTCGGGAGGAAACCCACCGTTAAGAGTCCTTCCTAACATGATTTGGCGAGATATCCAACTCTTACAGTGACAGAGCATTGTACGACGATACTTGCTGGTTCCTAAATCCATGAATGTGATATTCCCTATCTTTTTACGTAAGAGGCTAATTACAATGAGGCCGAAACACCCTATTCCTGAGTACTTCATCAACTATGATCCCTCCAAATCTTGTGATTATCATTCAAGAGAGATTGGACACTCACTGGATGGTTGCGATACTTTGAAAAATAGAGTTCAAGACCTACTGGATGCTAAGGCATTCACTTTTCGTGCCCCATGGCTGTGTCATGTGAAGATGATCTCTTGGTGGTACCTAGCCTTCGTGATGCTGCTCCTAAACTTTCTGATACAACGTGCAAGGGAAAGGCAATTATGGATACCCTGGGCCAGCCCAATGGTAAGTTTGACTATTACGTTGACTACCAGATGCCATCAAGTTTTTATGAAGACTAGCAGAATAGCACTCCCAGTGGATGGGACGACATGGAAAAGCTGACACCATTAAAGAGAAGAGCTGATGAGCTGGATTCTCGGAATGATACTTTCAAGGATTTCTTCATCGGTGCAATAGACGAAGGACCAATGGAGGGAATGGGCGCAGGCCCGCTTGAGTAGAATTCATCTCCTCTCTTTTGTATGAATCCTTGGAAAAAGGGCTATCCTTGTATTTTGTTTTTTTTTGTTGTTATTTCTGTTGGAAGAAATGTCTTTTTGAACTTCCCCCTCTTTTGAGGTTGTAAATCCATGTATTGTAAATAAATAATATTTTGAGGGCATGAGGTAGTATCTCAAACCGGCCCATTGATGATAACCAGCTATGAAAAGGAAGGTGTTCTGAGGCCCGGGCTATCTCATACTTCCTCGTCTCTAAAACTCTTCGAAAACCAAAGACGTTTTTACTATTTCTTCAAAAAATGTTTTAAGAGGAAAAGGATAATAAAAAATCCATATCCACATTTGTTTTTCTAATTAATTTGCTATGTGTTCCATGTGTGATCTTGCAACTTGCGAGGGAGTTAGTGCGGTCCAGCCCGATGATGTAGACACTGACAGTTGCGATTCTGACGATTCAAGTGATGACCTAGCTAAAATCCAGTGAAATTGGGAGCAATATGAATAATTCAAACCCCTTACAACCGAAGATACTGTTACTGTCAATTTGAGCGGTACTCAAGATCCAAAAGAAATGAAGATTGGAGCCAACTTTCCCAAAAAGAAAGCCATATGTCTAGTTGCTCTTCTCAAGGATTATCAAGACGTCTTCGCATGGTCTTATTCTGATATGCCAGGATTAGACCCTCGGATTGTTGAGTACAATTTGCCTACCAATCCCGATATGCCTCCTAAAAAGCAAAGGCTTTGAAGGACTAAACCCGAGCTGTCAAAAAAGATTGAAGAAGAAGTGATGTTGCTGTTGAAAGTAGGGTTCATTGAGATTTTGCAATACCTTGATTGAATAGCAAACATCGTACCAGTAAAGAAGAAAGACGGTTGAATTCGAGTTTATATTGATTATCGTGACTTGAATAAGGCCAGTCCCAAGGACAACTTTCCGCTCCCCCACATAAATGTCCTTGTGGATAGCACTACCGAATTCAAATTATTTTCTTTCATGGATGGATTCTCTGGTACAACCAGATAAGGATGAATGAGGAAGATAAGGAGAAGATGACGTTCATCATTCCATGGGGGACCTTTCACTACAGAGTTATGCCTTTTGGTTTGAAGAATGCCAGCGCAACATATCAACGTGCTATAGTCACTTTCTTTCATGACCTGACGCACAAAAAAATGTGAAGTCTATGTTGATAACATGATCGCCAAGACTAGATGCGGAGAAGACCACATTGAAGCCTTAAAGAAGCTATTCAGCCGGTTGCGCGAGTTCAAATTACACCTGAACCCTGCTATGTGCGTGTTTGGGGCGACCTCTGGTAAGTTACTTGGGTTCATTGTGAGTAGCAAGGGGATTAAGGTCAATCCTTTAAAAGTTAAAGTAATATGTGAACTGCAACCCCCATCTACAGTGAGGGAGGTCAGAAGCCTTTGGGGAAGGTTAAATTACATTGCTCAGTTCATCTCCCAACTCTCTGAGACTGCACGACCTTTCTTCAAACTTCTCAAGAATGACGTCCAAATTAATTGGGATGAGGATTGTCGGGAAGCATTTGAAAAGCTGAAGCAGTATTTGATGAATCCCTCGGTATTAGTTCCACCAGTCCCAGGGCATCCTCAGACTTTTTATTTTACAATTCACAGCGAATCGTTAGGAGCCCTGTTGGCCCAAAGTCACCTTGAAGATGGAAAAGAACGTGCCATCTATTATCTGAGTAAGAAATTCACCATTTCGGAACAGAATTATTCCGAATCAGAAAAAACATGTGTCGCGTTAGTGTGGGTATTGCATAGGCTCCGACAATATACTTTGCACTACCAGACGTTCCTTGTAACTGAAAATGACCCTATCTGGTATTTGCTTAACCGACCGGCATTAGTGGGAAAATTAGCCAAATGAAAAATTCTAATTTCAAAATATGACATCCAAACATCATTACAAAAATCAGTGAAAGGTCAGGTGATCGCTGATATGCTAACTTAATGTCCTGGGGAAATATATGAGGATGATCTCCCAAATGACCGCATTTTATCAACGGAGGAACACACATAGACCATGTTTTTCGATGGAGCAGTAAACCTGTATGGTTCTAGCACTGGGACAGTCTTGATATCTTCAGATGGGCAGTATTATCCGGTAGCCACGAAACTGGTGTTTCCTTGCACCAACAATATTGCCGAGTATGAAGCATGTATTCTTGGTTTACAGGTAGCAATTGATATGAAAATAGCCAAGCTAAAAGTGTTCGACGATTCTGCCTTAATCATACTCTAGACTATGGGTGGATAGAAGACTAGGGATACTAAACTGGTGCCCTATCATGACTATCTGGAAGAATTGGTTTCAGTATTCGACGAGATCTCATTTGAATACCTATCTAGATCTCATAACCAATTCATTGATGCACTCGCTACACTATCATCCATGTTACAGATTACCAATGGTTTGGAAATAGAACATTTGAAGATTGAAGTCCTGACCAAACCAGCCCATTGCATAACCGTGACCAAAGAACCCAATGGTAAACCATGGTATTACGATATCATGAATTACATCAAATAGCAGCAGTTCCTCGAAGGGATTAGCTCTGCAGACATAAGATATACAATGAAGATGGCAATGAAGTTCTTTGTCGAAGGTGAAAACTTGTACAAGATGTCCTATGACTCTATTTTGCTATTGCTAAGATACGTGGATGCAACGGAAACGACACGAATTATGTAGGAACTGCATGAAGGAGTATGTGGTCCACATATAAATGGACACATGTTGGCTAGAAAAATAACAAGACTAGGTTATTACTGGTTTTCCTTAGAAGGTGATTGCATCCGACATATTCAAAATTGTTACCGTTGCCAGATCCATGGAAACAAGATAAATGCCCCACCAATTGAATTACACCAATTGTCAGAGTCTTGGCCATGTTCAATGTGGGGCATCGATATGATAGGCCCAATTAATCCGAAAGCATCAAATGGACATCACTTCATCTTGGTCACAATTGATTACCTTTCCAAGTGGATCAAGGCCACATCATATACCAATGTCACTGCACGGAATGTGATGAAATTCATCAAATGAGATATAATCACCCATTATGACGTCCCTGAAGCCATCGTCATAGATAACAAGACAAATTTGAATAACAAGTTTGTTAATGATTTACTCAGTGAATTCAAAATTCGTCATTTGAATTCATCTCTTTATCGCCCCCAAATGAATGGAGCTATCGAGGCTGCCAACAAAAACATCAAAAAAATCTTAGTCAAAATTGCTGAGAACTACCAAAATTGGCATGAAAGATTGCCTTTTACATTAATGGCATACAGAACATCAATTCGGATATCTACCGGGGTAACCCCTTTTTCCTTGGTGTATGACATGGAAGCAGTCCTGCCTGTCGAGGTGGAAATCCCTTCACTACGGGTATTGTCCCAAGTGAAACTATCTGAGGTAGAATGGAAGCATCAAAGACAGGAGCAGCTGAATATGATCAATGAAAAGCGGTTGAAGGCTCTTTGTCATAGGCAATGTTATCAACAGAGGGTAGCCAGATGATTCAACCGAAAGGTACGCCCAAGATACTTCGAAGTAGGCGATCTCATCCTAAGAAAAGTACCACTACTACCACTCGAACTCGGAGGTAAGTTCGCTCCAAATTACAAGGTCCCTATGTTGTGAAAAAGACACTCCCTGGAAGGGCTCTAATTCTGACTGAGATGGATGGACGCCAATTCTCCAACCCGATCAACTCTGATGCTGTGAAGAAGTACTATCCTTGATATGATTTCTACGCTCCTATTGATAACAAGGAAATTGACAAAAAAGTTATCGATAAGAACACTTCTAGCGGCAAATCTAACTGGAAAGGATTTCGCACATGACAAAATTGCGTCAAGGCCGATCCTGGCGACCACGGAAGTATCGACGGTAGTCGTACCCACATCCGTCGAAGACCTTTAAAGTAGAGATTAGCTTTGCTACGAAGTTCCCACGCAAGCGATTGCATTTGTCTTAAGCAGTCAGGAATCGCGGGATTTATGAGAAACACCTCAACATGCCAGAACTGCGTTGACGCAGCATGCACTGGATTATCTATTCGGAAGCACCCTTAATTATAGAGAATTTCATTTAAGCTTCATGCTCAACCATGAGAGGAAAAAAGACTCTGCTAACTTTGAAGGCAAAATGGAAGAAGGGTAATTTGTATAATTCTTAATTTACCCTCAATCATCTCATTACTAACATAAGCTCATGTTTTCGCTAGAAAAAAATTATCGACATTTGAGAAAACTGAAGGAGTTGTCAAATAAAAGGAATTACGAAGGGTAATGTTGTATCGTTCCCAATTTCTGTCCCCTAAAGAGTCATTCATTAACACGGTCTTTCTTATTACTTTGAATGGTTTGCATCATTATTATAGCATAGGTAAGTATCCCTTTCCTTACAAACTTTTCACATAAGAGTAGAAAGAAACAAAAAAGAAGAAATGTGTTAAAACAAATGAATGATTAACCTTCCTCCAAGTGCATCACATATCTTTTGGGAAAGAATTTTGCATGATAATTTTACCTGTTTAATTCACCAATTCCCTTGTGAAAATCTTGACAATTTGACGGATGGTGTCGAACTACTCTGACATATTGAACGTGAGGTGTCAGGATGATGAAAGGTAATCCTTAGTCTATACATATTTTCACGTACCAAACTCTTGCAAGATGAGCGAAAAGGTTTCATTTCTATAAGGTGAAAGGATTTCTCGCATAAGGTACGGTAGCCAAAGTGACGAGAGGCAGTTCATTTCTTTGCCCCATACACTACCATCGATCCTTTGTTTAAGCATTTTTGAGCCCACACACTTGGACATTCATTTTAAATTACTCCTATCAGGAACCACCCCACATTGAGGCAGCTTGAGGTAAATCAGCATCACAGGAAGGATTTAAACTCAGAGAAAACAAGGAAAACATCCCTTCCCTTCGATTACCAACCTTGTGACTTCAACCTCGTCGCCTTCACAGAGCTAGCGGCCCTCGACAGGGTCCTCCAAGACAAGCACACCATCGACGGCCGGACGGTCAAAGTCAAGAGGGTTTTGTCAAAAGAGAAGCAACAAACTAATTAGAACTTGTCTGAAATACCAACATGTCATTAATAACAGTAATGTTCTTACCCAGGAACTAAACAAGACAAGAAGGATGAGGAGTTTGTAATATCTAAAATTTTCTATGATCGTCAGCCACAGTAGCTTGCACAAGGTGAAAAAGGCAAACAAAAATTTTCTTGCTTTCACTTGTATTAATCCTTGAATGTTATTATTGCAGATGATCTCTCACAATAATTTTAGTGCCCTAGAATGATGAAGAGCAATTCTTCTTCTATCCCATACACTTAATCCCTTGTTAACCCAATTGAGTCGGCGACTTCGTTTTGTACAAATCCAGTTGGTGATCAGCCCCCATACCGGAGCAAAGCAAAAGTCACCACAGTTTAAGCATCACGGTCAAAAGTTCCAAATGAAGATGGGGACTCCAAGAACCTTCCTGACACATTTAAAAAATAAAATAAAATAAAAGGGGGGGGGGGGGGGGGGGGGGGGGAAGGCCAATGCCCATGAATAAAAAAAACAAACAAAAAGAAAAGGAGAAGAAGAAAAATGATAAAAAAGATGAAAAGAAAGTAGTCCTTAATTTATGGGTAACTGTTGTGAAACACAATGAATTTTTAGCTGAGGAGATCTCTAAACGTGATAAAGGTGTTCTCAAATACCTCAAAGTTGTTAAGTGGTGTAAAATAGACGACCCTAAACATTTAAATTTGAGTTATTCTTCGATACAAATCCTTACATTAAGAACTTTGTCTTGACAAAGATTTGCCATGATAGATGAAGACGAACCTATTCTAGAGAAAGCAATTGGGACAAAAACTGAATGGTATCTAGGAAAATGCTTGACACAGAAGCTTCTCAAGAAAAAGCTATTCTAGAAGTCAAGGCATGGAATTACCCAAGAAATTTTCCAAAAGGATCCTGACGGTGGAGAAAAGATTGGTGACAATGCCAAGATGATCACCAATTCTCACCCTTACACACATTTTGAGCTCAACAATCATTTCGTTCCCCAACCTGTGAACCAAACCCACATTACATTCCTCGCAAAGCCTCTTCTGACTAGGACACTTGGATTAACGTAGAATTTCAAATGTTTATAAATAATACTCGAGGAAGTGCGAGCAAGACTACTTCTATCTCGTTTTGCAGGGCTCTTGACTTGTAAACCTGGATATGGTTGCATAATGTTTTTTTTCATGACCTTAACTTGGACAGTCACCTCTTGTTAAGCCATTAACCAAGCCAGCATTACGACCCTGAAAAAGACCTCTTAGATTGGTAGCGTCGTACCACTTGCGAGAAAACTTAGACCCTTGTTGATGTGATAACGGTCAGATTGAGTGTTCTCGATGTTCCCACCTCAATGGATGGGACAAACAACCCTTTTCAATGAGAACGAGTGAAAAGTCCTTTCTGATTGAAGGTCTCTCGTTCAGCATCTCGAGAAGTCCACCTTATGAATGAAAATTGTCTTGATTGACCTTCGATGGATATTTGGTGATGCAAACATGGCAAAAACACATTGCGTAAATACACATTCCGGAATAGCCTAGCTTGTCTATCCCTGATGAAGGTATGCATGTTTGTGATAATCGTCTTTGACAGTTCAGAGCTTTAATCCCTAGTGATAGGACACAAAAATTTGGGCACTAAAGAAACCCTCATTGTTACCCCAAGAGAGATGCCTCGAAAAAGGTCGGTTATTCAGCAGATGATGTATCAAACCTCCTGGTAAGAAACCCTAGGTATTTCATCAGATTTCTTTTCAAACTACCTGGAAAATAAACTAGGTGTTCCTTTGAAAAAGAAACGCATCTTGACTTGCAGTCAAGATATTTCATACGATATTCTAGAATAGTCTCGGTTGTCTATTTCTTTGATAAATGCGTATATGTATACAAGATCGTGCCCAAATAAAGTACATTCTACCCTTGCCCGATTCCAAGATTATGAATTCTTTTCAAACTACCCAGAAAATAAACCAGGTGTTGCTTTGAAAATGAAATGTATCTTGACTTGCAGTCAAGATATTTCATATGATATTCTAAAATAGCCTTAGTTGTATATTTCTCCGATGAATACGTATGTCTTTGCACAACAAAAATTGGTCTGACAGGAGACATGCTCTTAAGAGGTGGGAAAGTGTCCAAGTACCCCTTATAAGATGTAGGTACTTTGATAAAATGAAATTCAGCTGGTGACCGAAGATAAGTTCGGGTCCTGTGCAAGTGATTTCCCACAGTCAAGGCGACCGAAGAAAAGTTCGGGTCCTAGACAAATGAAATCCAGCCGGCAACCGAAGATAAGTTCGGGTCCTATGTAAGCGATTTCCTACAGTCAAGGCGACTGAAGAAAGGTTCGGGTCCTAGACAAATAAAATCCAGCCGGCGACCGAAGATAAGTTCGAATCCTATGCAAGTGATTTCCCACAGTCAAGGCGACCGAAGAAAGATTCGGGTCCTAGACAAATGAAATCGAGTCAAGGTGACCGAAGATAAATTCGGGTCCTGTGCAAGCGATTTCCCACAGTCAATGCGACCGAAAAAAGATTCGGGTCCTAAACGAACGAAATCCAGCTGGCGACCGAAGATAAGTTCGGATTCTGTGCAAGTGATTTCTCACAATCAAGGTGATCGAAGAAAGATTTGAGTCCTAGACAAATGAAATCCAATCAAGGCGACCAAAGAAATGTTCGGGTCCTAGACAAACAAAATCCAGCTGGCGACCAAAGATAAGTTCGGATTTTGTGCAAGTGATTTCCTACAATCAAGGCGATCGAAGAAAGATTCGGGTCCTAGACAAATGAAATCCAGTCAATGCAACCGAAGATAAATTCAGGTCATGTGCAAGTGATTTCCCATAGTCAAGGTGACCAAAGAAAGGTTCGGGTTCTAGATGAACGAAATCCAGTTGGCGACTGAAGATTAGTTCGGGTCCTATACAAGCGATTTCCCATAGTCAAGGCGACTGAAGAAAGGTTCGGGTCCTAGACAAACGAAATTCAGCTGGCGACCAAAGAAAGGTTCGGGTCCTAGACAAACAATTTCCCTTGTCAAGTCGATCGAAGATAGGTTCGAGCACCAGATGAAGGAAATTTAGTTGAGACGATCGAAGATAGGTTCGAGTCCTCGACACATGACGCCAACTATCTGAAATTACTTTACCCTTTGACAAGGTAAGTAGCCCAAGGTATGTTTTTATTTGCTTTAGCACGCATCATTTTATCCCATCAAAAAAATGAGACTCACAGTCTCGCAAAAAAATAGTATTCACTAAATATGCACAAGCCAAATTTATGTGTCATTTTATCTTTGAATGTAACCTCTATGAGCTCAACCTCTGCGAGCTCACCTTCAAAGAGGGGCAGTTGTCAACACCTATTTTTAATTTGCCCAAAATCAATTGCACAAAATTTAGGAATTAATTTTCTTTAATTCCTAAAACAAAAAAAAAATATTTTCTATTAAATGCATTACATACAAGAATTAAGCATCTATTAGAGTGTCATAAAAAAAAAATATTTGCGCTGGGCAAGGTCGGAGCCAGGCCGACCCGGCCTTTTCCGTTTCCTTTCCCCTCCCCCGCACAGGCCCAGCCCGCCTCCCCTTTTTCCTTTTCCTTCCCCACGAGCCCAGCCCGCTCTTTCTTTTGTTCTCTCCCCCCTGCGCGAGCTGGGCCTGGCCTGGCCTGGCCCGGCCCAGCCCCTTCCTCTTTCTTCTTCCCCCCTCACCGCTATTGCTCTCCATCCCCTGTTCTCCCCTATTCCTGGCCATAGACAACGAGTGGCCGAGCGTGGTTGCGCTGTCCCCATCAGGCCAGAAATGGCCAGGGAAGCACGCCACCGGGACTGGCATTGATGGCCGGTCCCGTCTCTCCTCGAAAACCCGGCCATCTCCCCCCGTTTTTCCTCTCCTCTCCTCTCTCCTGCCTTTCTGCTCTTCGTCAGAATGGCCCCTCCTGCACCGGTGGCCGCAAAAGTCACGGGCCAGACTAGGCTAGTGCAGGCCATCGTTAGCCTACATATGCAGCAGGGGGCCCCGTCGTCATCGTCGGCTATGTAAGCCGGAGAGAGAGAGAGAGAGAGAGAGCCACGGTCGGCTGTGGAGAGAGAGAAACAGAGTGACAAAGAGAACAGAGAAAGAGAGAGCTGAGAATAGCGAGAGAGAGAGAGAGAGAGAGAAAATGAACCAAGGTCACGCTGAAGCATTAGCAGCGTCGCCATCACCCGCGGAATAGTTGGAAGCCACTCAGCCGCGTCGTCGACCGGTGAGTTTCCCTACGTCTTCACCATCCCTGTTTTCCCCTGTTTTCTATCACCGTCCGGCCGGGACTCACGCCAGCCGTATAGCGCGATTCCCGGCCCATGCCGTCGCTGGTCCTAACTCCCACTCTCCGTCGGGACCGAGCTGCACTCATCAGAATCAACCAGATTGCCGGAGGAGGTCGAAATCCTTTGTTTTTCCTCGCGCGCACCCAGTGTTCGATGAAATGCCTCAATGAGGCCGGTTTTTTGTTTCGTCACTGACCGGCGAACGACGATCCGACAGCGGCTCAGGTGAGTGGCGTAGCCTAATGGCGGTCCTAAGGGGGCGATTTAGGGGCGGCGCCGGCTTGGGTCGGCCAGCAGACAGCCAATTTTGGCTCCGCCGGCGCTTCCCCCCTTGTGGGTCTGTAAGTTCGGGTCAGATCGACCGGGATCAGCCGACTAAACTTGGGTCAACGCCTAGGTCAGATCCGTTGACCCGAGTTGGTTCCAACCGACCCGAATCAGCTGACCCGACCCGAGTTAACGCTTGGGTCAGGTCCGTTGACCCGAGTCGGATCCGACCGACCCGGATCAGCTGACTCGACCCGGGTCAACGCCTGGGTCGAGTCCGTTGACCCGGGTTGGATTTGACCAGCCTAGATCCGCAACCCGATCCGTTTTTAATATTATATTATATTATTTTATTTTAAAAATAAAAAAAATATTATTTTCTTTTTCTTTTGTATTTATTTATTTTTATTTTTAAAAAAAATTAATGGCATGTCTAAGTGTGTTAATTTATCGTTGTATTATTATTATGCATGCTTTTTTTAATTGCATAAATCGCAATGTTTTAATTAAACAAGCCTATAGGATCATATACTTTTTTATTATTATCGCAATGCATGTTTTTTTTTTTATTTAGACGTTAATTGCATGATTTGTTGCGTTTTAAATGTCGGTTGCCTTAGTTAGGGCTAGAACCTTAAACTACATATCTACTTTGACTGCTAATCGCTTTTGATTATGCATTCGCTTGATCACCTCACATGTTAGGAGAAAGGTCCTAAAATCAATCCAAATTGCCTGATAAATATTTTAAAAAATGAACAAGACAAAAGGTACCGAAAGGGTATTAATTATCCAACTAGTGTAACCAAGTCCCCGAACTCGATTAATCTCTAGTTCGTAGGAATAGGGTGATTCTCCCATCACCCTGTTTGGGTTTCTAATTGGTCTACCCTAAATCGATTAGTGGCAACTCATTGATGTAAACCATTCGTATATTAAACATTTAAACCCTAAGTCGCGATATAGCATGGGTTTGGGAGAGCTCGAGTTAAGTCTCGAACCTAGACTTAACACGTACCAGGCGTAACCTCCATTTTTTTCGTTGTATGCATTTTAAAAAAAATTGGGAGGTCGGTCACGACACATTAGTTGCAATTAAATTTTATTGTCTTCTCACCCTATATATAGGGGCTTGTACTCTTCATTTGAATGTACGTATTATTACATTTTTCCCTCTTCTACCACAAATCTCAACTTACGTAGTTATTTTGGCATTAAATTGTCTATAATGTATCTCTGAGTGGGTGCAACTTTGGACACAATGCCAACCATGTTCATTCTTTAAAGTTGGGATATATGGTCAAAACCAAGAGTTGGAGTTAGGCAGATAGATTCCCAATTTTGGATGATCAAAGGTACATATGCTGCGACTGAATAGAGAGGAGAGGAGATATGAATACCAGCCGGTGGAAAAGCCACCACTTCAAAAGTGGAGCATTAAAGGTATTACCGTTAATTATTTTCCTAACGAAGTAGGCCATCTTGCATAAATAAGCTCTAGTCTATGCCCATTATATATTAGGTTAGCTTAGTGATTTGGATAATATGTGAGCCAAAATATAAAATATATTATAAGCATAGAAAAGTCGAAACCTCAATTGTCATGTCTCAAGAATGAAATTTTTTTAATCAAACGTACATCAAACGCCTAATCCATACACACTTTACTTAAGATAGGTTCACGCTATTTTCACCCCGTAGCTCCTAACACCCCCCTTTCACATTGAATTGACTACGTTATCTGTTGCGGGTCTCTTGATTTAAAATTATTTCTTACATTTTTTTCTTTTTTTTGTTTCAAATTTAATAAGCAACAAAACTACCCTTATCTACTTATCTTACCAAAAAAAAAAAAAACTACCCTTATCTCTTTAAAACAATTTCTTTTTCATTTAAGCCGCTTCTTCAGCAATCATTACATTTTAGCATTTCCCTCATGTTTGTCTTCTTCTGAACTTATGCACTGTTGTATACTGAGCAAGCACTAATTATATATCGAATTAAAGAAATGTTAGTTTTGTTTGCAAATTATTAATTTTATTTCCCTAGATTATCCTCGCAATTGTGAATTTCGACTTCAATATTGTGGTTGATATATGCATTATACACAATTTGTTCATCTTTCAATACACTCTTTTTGTAGTGCGTATGGAAGACAATATTGTTTTTTGCTTAAATATATCCATTGATGATAAAATTGCCAATGGAAAACATCAATCAATCATGTCAACAAGTTTATTTGAAACTTTACCATGTAATTTTTTAACACCAGAGGATCTTTTGAGTAGTGCATCTTCTTATTTAAAGTTATGTTGTCTCTATAAAAAGGTCAAAGAGAGACAAACATGTTCTTCTCGGTTGCGATAGGGAAGGTAGTTATTGTGATCGACATAATATTTCTATTGCACGCCAGAGAAAAAAGACCGAATCTCATTTGATTGACTATCCTTTTGAAGTTTGTTTGTATAAATAGAATAACGGATTAGGGTCACTCAAAATATTTAATACATCACACAATAAATAATTAAAAATTTGACAAGTAGATTCACTTAATAAGATGAAAGTTGAGCAGTTAAAATACACAGATTATAACGTAATAAGACATATTAAAGTTATAATTAAATGAAATGCATACAAAAACTGATAGATGATTCTTTTCACTCTTAATTGTGCTTAGGCTATTTTTTGCATAATAGTTTCCTAGTAAAATAAAAAGAAATATAGAACTTGTTAAATTAGTTTTTTTCTGTCGGAATCAAATAATTAGTTAGCTATTTACCAAATATTTTTTTTTTAAAATCCAGAACAAGAAAAAAAGAAGGCAAGCAATAATTTTAAATCAAGAGTAGGCTCCACATTTTAATAAATGTTGTTTGAGAGGAGCATGGCTAGTTTCGTCTCTAGTAAAATTGAAATAAAAAAAAGAAGAAAAAAAGGTAAGAAATAATCTTAAATCAAGAGTGGAATTGATAAGGAAAAATTTAGCCAATTTAATGTGAAAAGGGGTGTCAGAAACCAATGAGGGGTGGAAATAGAGCGGGCCAAAAGATTGGCGGTGATCCGCTTGTACTTTTCTGTAGTATTGAGCTCTTTCATAAAGTTTAGGTGAAGACAACATTTATTATGTATTTAATGACCATTAGTAGGCAAGCCTTGTGGTCAGGATCTAATTTCTTTTTATTATGTTTCTAGTATATTTGCTCATGTTTATGTTCGCTAAAATTTCTTCTCTACTCTTGCCCGTTCAACTTATTTGAACATAGTATTTTTGAAGTCATAGTAGTGACAAAAGAACTTATAACTCTAAAAGAAATATTCCTTTAGTATAAAATATATTATTTGGAAGATAATTAAATATTATGGGCTCATTTGCCTTATACATAAGTTCTCAAGACGCTTATCAAACATGTCCTACGTTGAAATTGAATTTATCAATACCTATTTCTATTTAATTTGACTCGATTGTTTTGTCATTTCTCGCACTAAAAATTGAAAACTGTTTCTTGATATATATTGTTTTAAGTGAATAATGACTCTTTTGTTGATGTAATTAAAAACTTTTACTATCTGATTCAGATAAAATATTTTTTTTCGAGTGAGTAACATTTTTGGGGTAGCCAACCAACTAAACAAGCAATATCTTTTGTTAAGTTGCATATGCAACTTGTTATTATTGCGGTACATTTGTATTTTGAGGATAATTTTCTTTTCATCGATGATTCTAAGACAATTTTTATGCATTTAAAATTGACAAAAAAAAAAGCATTTTCAAATGGTTTGAATGGGTTGTCTTATAATGCTATTACAATTGTCATAATTTTTTGTCAACAACTAATTATACCAAGTAATCAAGGCAAATATAGTATTATATGTAATAATGTTTTAGGGGACACTTTCTTTTGCATTTGCATGATAATAATGGATGTATAGAACTTTTTATGTACTTAACTTTATCATGTTTTTTTTTAATTATCTTTTAAAACATCATGTAATGATGACATAAAAAATAATTAAAAATTGAACTATTAGATTCACTAAATAAATTGAAAGTAGAGTAGTTAAATTACATAGACTACAACGTAATGACATATATGAAAGTTATAATTAAACAACGTACTAAAACTGGTAGAGGGTTCTTTTTACGCTTCCTTGTGCTTAGGTAATTTTTTAAGTAATAGTTTCCTAGTACAAAAAAAGAGAATGTACGGCTCATTAACATAATAATTAGTTTTTTTGGTTGAAACATAATAATTAGTTAGCTATCTACTAAATAAAATGTTTTTAGGAAAAGAGGGACACCAATTTTGTTCCAATTGGAGAAAGAAAAGGAAAACTTAAAAAAGAAAAGAAGGCAAGAAATCTTAAATCAAGAGTGGGCTCTACATTTAACCTTAATAAATGTTGTTTGAGAGGATCATAGGAAGTTTTGTCTCTAGAAAATTGAAACAAAAGAAAAAGAAGACAAAGGCAAGAAATCGTATTAAATCAAGAGTGGGATCCATAAAGAAAAATGTGATCAATTCAATGTGATAAGGGTGTCAAGAGCCATTAAGGAAATGGAATTCGCGTGAGCGTATTTTAAACCTTAGAAATCATCCTAGAATCGGTCACTCAAGATCCTACAAGAAAAGTTTAAGAAAGGACTGTCGTTGTCGTTGCATCGTGATAGATAGCGTTCACATGTCATTTTGGATTTTGTTCGGCTAACAAATATCCACGGCCGTTTAATTATGCATTTGAAGTCAAACATCTAAAACGTGGCACCGTTTAGAAGACAATTTTGTCCCCTGTTTTTCAAAATAAAATCAAAATAATGGTGTGAAAAGTAGAACAATAGTAGCTTCATTATTATTTAATTTTCTTTTTTATTTTTTGAAGTGTTTGTTGTTGTTGTTGTTTCTCTTCTGTTTGTTTCCTTTCAAGAGTGAAAAATATGTATAAAATATGTATCTTTGGATACAATGCAAGAAAACTCGCCCCTTTCGAGTTTTGTCCAGTGTGTCTTAGAAGCATCGCCTTCTCATTCACCAAGATCGACCCTATAACTTGCTATCGTCCTCAGTAATGTTCCAAGAACAGGACACTCTTGAAACTTTCTTCAATGGCCAACTCTCAATGGCTCCTCCATGCCCTCCTCCTCCTCCTTCTCCTCCTTCACATGGACTCGATCTTGCTCAAAACTGCTTCCATGCCCCCACCTTCCCCTGTCATGTGCAACAGTCCCGCCGGTGGTGATGGCTGCATCCTCCACAACTCGTATGGTGCGTGGAATGACAGATTGGACTGCCATGTCCAGAATGTCACGTACCCTACAACCGAGGAAGAGCTCCGCTCAGCCGTGGCCTATGTGACTCGCAACGGACTGAACGTCAAAGTCGTGAGCAAATTCTCGCACACCATTCCGAAGCTGGCCTGCCCCGGAAGGACTCAATCCGCCAACTCGTTCTTGATAAGCACGGCGAATTATACCTCTAGTATTGACATCGACGCGACCAATTTGGTGGTCACAGCTGATGCAGGGGTTCCATTGCGGCAGTTGATCGACAGAGTCGAGGGACAAGGGTTGAGCCTGGTGGCTGCGCCGTACTGGGAGGGCGTGAGCGTGGGCGGGCTGATAAGCACGGGAGCGCATGGTAGCTCGTGGTGGGGGAAAGGCGGGGCAATGCACGATCATGTGGTCGGGATCAGCCTTGTGGCCCCGGCCAAGGAATCGGAAGGTTTCGCCAAAGTCATCAGAATTGAGGCGCAGGATCAGCTTCTTAATGCTGCTAGAGTGTCATTGGGCTTGCTGGGTGTGATCTCTAAGGTATGTTGATTTGACGGTTGAAATCGGCATATATTGAGTTCTTGAAATTTGAATGTTTTGCTCTGTAACGTTGAGTTTCTGGCGCTTTAGACCGAAAAGACTACATCCAACTTCATGCTGCCAGAAATTTCTTTAGCTTCAGATAGTTCGGAGATTGGCCTTTGTTCGATGAAAACACAACAATCCCCAGAAAAATTGTCTAGTGAAGAAAACAAAATAGGAGAAGTGAAAGATTGTTGAGAATTGATTCATTATAGCTTGTTACTGAATCCTAGTATAAAATCGATTTCAGGTGAAGTTTTCTCTCGAGGGAGGATTCAAGAGAAGCATAACCTATAATTTCACGGACGATGCTCAGATCGAAGAGATATACGGGGACCACGCCATGAAGTACGAATTCGCCGATATCACTTGGTACCCATCTAAACACACCGCCGTTTACAGATATGATAATCGAGTCCCCCTGAACACCTCGGGTGATGGCGTTTATGACTTCCTAGGATTTCAATCCAACTCAGTTGTTGTCTCCAAATCCATACGAGCAACAGGTAATGCGTCTCTTCTTCTCTCTATCTTTTATACAATGCCTAATTTTCCTATCATGGCATCGGCATATCATCCTCGTCAAAAACAGAATGACCGAAGAAAACTGATGTAAGCAGAGAAGTTTCTGGAGAATGCAAGGAACGTGGATGGAAAATGTACATTGGCGTCGACCACGGTGGGATACAAGAAGCTGATTGCCAATGGTTTGAGGAATGGCCTGATCTTCACTGGCTATCCGGTTATCGGTCGCCAGGGAAAAATGCAAACTTCTGGTTCATGTTTATATTCACCTCCCTCTAGAACTGACCTTACTTGTGCTTGGGATCCAAGAATTGACGGGCTCTTTTTTTATGAGACGACGGCAATATTCCCCGCCCAAAGATTTGCAGATTTCGTCCGAGATGTGAAGAAGCTCAGGGACATGAATCCAGAGAACTTCTGCGGAGTGGATATCTATAATGGGTTTCTGATACGTTTCATCAAGGCCTCCAAGGCATACTTAGGCCAATCCAAGGACTCGGTCGTGGTGGATTTCAACTATTTCCGAGCCAACGGCCCCTCAACCCCAAGACTGAATCAAGATGTGTGGGAGGAAGTGGAGCAAATGGCGTTCTTCAAGCATGGGGCTAAGCCACATTGGGCTAAAAACAGGAACTTGGCATTCTTGAATGTCCAAAACAAGTATCCCAATTTTGGCAGATTCATGGCAGCTAAGAAGCAATTGGACCCACAAAACATGTTCTCAAGTGAATGGTCAGATGAGATATTGTTTTGGAACGAAGCAGCAAAAGGTGATGGGTGTGCACTAGAAGGACAGTGCATATGTTCAGAAGACAGGCATTGTAGTCCAGCAAAAGGTTATCTTTGCAAAGCAGGGCTTATTTTTAAGGAAGCTAGAGTTTGTAGGTATACACAATCTTCAGTGGCATAAGACATCATATCATTTTGCTGGTCTTGTTTAAAACCTGTAGATTGGCCATATTTGTTTGAATAATGTACCTCATTATCTTTATAGAGGTTTCCATTGCTACATTTGAGTTCTAGCACACAAATCTCAATATGATCCGCGCTCGAGACTTGACTCCTTGAGATCTTGATACTAGGTTTATTCCTATCATCCTACGAGCAAGCAACAAACAGGTTATGGATCCCCCTTAGCCAATTTCTTCAACTGAGAAAAGAGTTAGACTTATTTTCTTGAATTCTAAATATCGTTTATGCTTAAGCTTCAACCAACACCACTCTACATGGAGAAAGCAAGCCAACCAATTATGTGCAGATCATCTAGACAAGCTTGTCGTCAGAGTATATCTGCATCAGAAGACCAATGCTTAAACTGGAAATGGGACACTATAGAGAATGTACAAGTATTGCATATCCGGAAAAATAGTATCCCTACTCAAAGAGCCGATCGTCTGTCCAAAGCATCTTAAGATGTTGAGCACCTCGATTAAGTTTTTCTTGTACATCAAGCGATTCAGACGAATTCCATATCCAAAATGTAATGTTTTCAGTTTGCTTTTCCTTTTGCTTTATTTCAACCAAAGCACATTTCCAGGTCCTCCCTTTCACTGTAGCCAAACACCCTTATTACAACTGCTGAAACGAAAGAAAACAAAAGAAAAGCACAAACTTGACGTGTGCCCCACTCGGCCAAATAGTCATGTCGATACCCTGCTATTGTTCCTAAACACATTCATTGCTAGGGTAAATCACAAGACAAAACATGGAGGTACTCTCATATAGTCAAGCATCTACTTCCTGCATAACCTCTGAAGTCTTGTGCTTAGAACTCTGAGAGGGTCAAACTTCTCGCAGTTTTACAGGCCTTACCTGGTTGTATTTTCATGATGTTGGCTTAGAGATGGATCCGGAGTCAGAATTAACAGCAACTTTCCAGACCACAAAAACAGCTCGCACATTCTGTACACTAGAGCTTTCAAACCAGTTCAAGATGCTCTTTTTTGCAGCAACTAAGCAAGAAAACCAAGATGCTCACCTGTGGGAACTAGAAAAATAAAACCCTGACTTAGTAAAAGCATCAGGAACATGGCTAGAATCTGCAGGCAAAGCAGCCTTAAAATCTAGCCGGTTGAAGAGAATATAAGGATGCCTCAACCTGAAGAACTATATAAAAATCTTTGGAAGCACTACCTTATGAAAATTGGGAGGGATTCAACCAAGCTGATGCTGGGGAATTCTAAATCCAGCGGTGAGCTTCATGCCACTCTTTTCGTTCAAACCATCCAAATTAGCTAGGCCAGACTTCTTTGGAAATCGGACTTTCTTTTCAAATTTTAGGTCATTACGTCCGATTGTGTAGATATTTCCTGCTTCTGGCAAGCTAAAGTCTGCAGGGTTCCGATTAATCGTGCAAATTCCAGGCTCAGAACTGCATCTCGGAGGCCAAATGGTTTCACTTCTATTATGGGCGTCCATTTTGGCCTTTTCAGAGTTTTCCTCGTGCGGTGAGAAATTCCTAGGATTTGGCATGCCAAAGATATTCCCTGATTTATGATAGAGATTGCCTCCGTGATTCATTCCTGAATAGGCACTTCTGGCTAGAGGGTTAGAGAATGTAGAGCCTCCAGTCGATCCAGCTAGATCGGAACATTTTCTCTTTCCTTTATCACGGACCTTCAGAGGGAGACGCGCTTTACCTTCATTATCGTCCCCAAAAAATTTATCAGGTTGAACAAAGGAAGCAGATGCACTCACAATCGGAGCAGCAGAATGTTCATGGTATCTTCCTGGAAGGAAATTTGTAGGACAGTAACCTGAAGATGAGCATTTCAACGGATCGGATGGCTTGTGCAGACTCAATGCCTGCCCAGGGATATCCTTTGAATGATAGCCACGTGAAAAGGAAGGATATTTAGGGAACCTATCATTTCCGCCCAAATCGATGTTTTGACCAGAACTCGGTCCAGCATGCATGAGACTGAGTAAATGCATAGCTGGTATAGTTTCATTAGAACGAAAATCAAATGAGTCATATCCATTTTCAACCTCGATTCCCTTATGTCTTGATGCATATGGGTTCTCCACACATGTTCTGCTGAAAGCATCAAAATGTAAGTCCTTACTAGGCCTCTCAAGGTTTGTAGCACTGAAGTTAAATAATCTTGGATCCCGACTCCAGTTCATCTCCACCTTAGGTGGCGTTTTGGGGTGATACGATTGAACATCCATATGATTAGAGTGAAGTCCCCCGTTTGGAGGGATACTGTACATAAAGGGCATGTGGGTTGGTATCATGGATGACGACAGACAAACCGGTTCGTCACCTTGTCGGGGAATATGGGTTCTGCTGCGTGCTTGTAAACGCTCGAAATTAGTATTCGAGGGCTTGTTTCTGGAAATATCCTCGTTCATTGTGCCATTCAAAATAGTACCCTGCCTCGAAGGATCTGTAACACATACTCGGACCTTAACTGACCTTTCTTGGTCCTGGGAAAACATAACATGCCTTGCAGTATTAGGAGTTCCTTCTACATGGCCAACACTTGCATAATTTGTGATTGGGCAAGAAGAGTTCTGAACAAACTTTTGCATAGGCGATCTGAAATCTTTTCCAACTACAACACTTCGGGCATTTCCAGAATGAATTTGCCTTTTCGGAATGCTTTCCTTTTGCGATAAGTTCAGCTCCCTGTTTCTACTTTCCTTCACAATCCTTGAACTGCCAGAATTTGTTGGCTTACTTGTTCTCAGCAGGAGTTTATTTTTTCCTGCCCCATCTAAAGACCTTTCATATTGATTTTTTGCCATGAGTTCAACAATTTCCATTGGTATGTCATCTACGGTTGTCTGCTCAGAAGCTTTAACAGATTTTTCATCATGATATTGCTTCATTGTTGCAGAGAACTCCTGAGATTTAGTGGCTTTCTCTCTGTTACTTGTCCCAGAAAAATCCTGCCGTAAAAGCAAAAAAGCAATTGTTGAATTCTGAAAATCACTGAGCAAATCACCTAATACTACAAGAGCTCAAATGTAAATATACTGAGAGCGTTTGGCAACATCTAATGACGCCACAGAAACATATAGTCATTACAAGACGAAGAGAAGCATCCAAACAAAATATTCTAACAACCAACATGAGGAAATGCGAGACTGTAAGACCAAGCCTAAGAACTAACCAAGCACACGACGTCACATCTAGAAGATCCAAATCAATTAACTCTAATGAACTAATGACAAGATTGTATACCATTTGTGGCTTCGTATAACAAAATGCGTTCTCTAAATTCAAGGCGTGGCTTTGCTTCTCAGTCTGAACTTTAGGAATCTTATGGATGGATCCCTTGCTGATGACATCACGGACCCCTTTACTCGGAAAAGCATCAGATCCACATCTAGAAGGGCGCTTTGGCTCTATGTGTCTGGCTTCCCTACTTCTGAGCATAAGTGAATCTTCTCGAGCACCTTCCAGCCAATGGAATGAAGGAGCCAAACCAAATCGAGTGGCATATGCTTTGTCGACTTTGGGAGGAAGCATGCAGCTTTTGGTAGATACATGGGATCTATTTTCTACAGAAGCATCACTGGTGGGTATAAACCAAAAAGGTGGAGGACTGGCTTGCATCACTCCAGAGTCTGTCCTCATAAACATACCTCCTGAAGGATTGGTGTTAATGCTAGGAGGAGTAACTGAAACCTGGCCACACTTTTCTTGAGACATTTCTGTCTTGTCCTTGCAAAGCAAACTTCTTTCATTCTTCGACGCAGGAATAACAAAAGAGCTCGTTTCTCGGGCTGCACTTGCAGGTGTCTCATGTCCAAATGAAAACATGACATCAGCCGGTTTGGTCACAATCTGTCCAGATTTATAGTGCAAATAATCTTCAGTAACATGGTTCTTCTTTTTCTTCTTGACAGTTGCACATATTACTGCATCCTCCTTGTGTTTAGCCCAATGATTCTTTCTGACAGTTTGTGAATCCATTCTAGCAAGTTCATTATCTTCAATTTGAGAATCAACAATAGCACTGGAATTTCCAGCACCATCTTTGAAGACAATTTCTTTCCCGCTTTCCTGGCTAGGAGTCATAGAATCCATCTGCTTGCTGTCCGGATCAAAAGGTGAACTCCTCCTCCTTTTCTTAAAAACCTTTTTAACATTATCAGGGACAGCCATAGGACGATCTGTTGCATATGCTATACCTATCTTTGCAGACTCATCGTATGTAGCAAGACAAGGAGCATTTACTTTCCGGGTTTGATCTAGATGCATATTTTCATCGTTACCCAACAAGTCAGTTAGCAGACGAACCTTCCGATTTTTTCTACGGCGTAAACCAGCGTTTTTAGTATGAAAACAATCCTCAGAGAGGTCACCACTGTCAGACGATAAGCAGTCCTGTTCATCCAGTTCTTCTGAAGGATGTTTCTTCTCTTGAACTGTGATAGCATCATCCACCCCATCAATCAAACAGGCCCCACCGTACTCAGAGCCATTGGCTGCCTTCACAGAATCAGGATTAGATGGTTGCTTCCCCAATTGAATGATTTCGGAAGAACTTCCACGGCCAACAACTTCATGAACTTTACAGTCTAGCATAGACAAATGAAGAGACCCATTGCCATTTGGCTGGTTAAGTACTGATTCAGCATCCATATACAGAAAGAGTGTCGTGTTGCACCAATCTAACATCAACTTTATGCAGGTAATTGAACTCGTAGTTAGTAGCCATATTGGAAATGAACATACCTGTGTCATCTGCATCCTTCCCCTTTCCCTGGCTGATGCCAACTTCTGCAAAAAGAATCACAAAAGTATTGAGAGTTCCTAACTTGGATTATGGTCCCATACTTATCATCAAGAAATATCAAGCTTTCAGATCTAAATGACTCACAGATATATGAAAATTTACCTTTGGAGATCAGTGTGCAAGTTTGATCCTCTTTGTCTTTTTTCGCATTAGAATCTAATGAAGCACGAACGTCATTGCCATTAATTTGAGGTAAAACAGTAGCATCGGATTTTCCTGTGCTGGCAATGCCTACACTCATTATCTGTCGAAAATCAGAGGCAACAGTTGCAGTTTGACTTTGGCTCAACAGATTGGTCCTGGCGCTCTCACAATTGCATTTAAAACCAGAATTATCAACGACTTTTTCAGCAGGAGTAGATTCAATGCATAAATCCGGAACGCAAGTTTGGCATCTCCACCATCTGAACTTTGGAACATCTAGTGGTGGAAGCATGTCTTTTGACACTTCTGAGGTGTCTTTCTCCAATTTAAACGGCCAACACAGCTTACTTTCCTTTTGCCGCATCCCAGAAACATATTTACTGATGGAAGGATGAGTCAGATAATATTTAAGGAACAATTCAATTTAGTACGAGGCATTACAAGAAGTAGCAAAGAACTAAATTAGACATGTGTAAAATGCAACACCGTTCATCTTTATTGCCATCAGTCACTTCATTTCCAGCGATACCAGAAAAGAGTAATAAAAAGAATAAATGAAACTAATTCTTTGAAAGATTGGAGAGAGAAAAATATTGGTCTCCACACCTCATGAATCAAACATTAAAATATCTATGAGCTTATTCTTCCAGCAGTACTTTTGCCGCTCATTAATATGAGGATAAAGCTGAATTTTTCATTTGGTTCATGCATTTGAACAAAAAAAATATGGATGAACGTTGCTAAAAGAGCGAAACCTAGTTGAAGTGGACTAGATCCAGCAAAGAAGAAGCTCAAGGAGCGTCACACACAGGCTACCAGCAACTAATTATTCCAGTACCATACATTACAGTGCAGGTATATATATTTATATATACAATAATTGCAGCACATATGAGGAACAGCATGTGTTAAATACAGACAGAAAAAAGTAAACCTCACCGGATTGAGAAGTGCTCGCACTTAGTATTACTTTTTCCAGCAACTCCACGAAGATTTATTGATATTGAGTCAATTTGGGTGAATGATTCCATTGACGTTGAGATGCGAATGACAATGCGGCCACGTTGGCTGTTTGTGCAGTCATGCGATCATTTCACTTCAAAGCAAGCTGACCTAGGACAAGCCATGTGCATTCACCAATCTTTAAAGTTTTGAATGTCATACATAGAACTAAATTGCAATCAGAACCAGATGATCATACAACGACTCACTAAAAGAACCAATACCAGAAAAAGTATTTAGAGGATCAATATAGATCACAGTATTTAAAAGAACAGATTAACACAGTGAACTCGTAAGTAACATCGGGCAATTCCAAAACAGAAGAAAAATGTGATAAGTTTATTGCTGATATGCCGTTGTTTAAACCACCAGACCACGAGCTTACATCCATTGTGCACATAAAATAACAACTTTTTTCACAGGAATACTCATGAAATAATATTAGAAACCCTAGCTAATGAGCATGTAGTTGTATCTTGCAACATTCCATCCCATGAATGAACACAATCCCTCAGGCAGAAAGAACCACCCAAGTTAAGATGTGAGGAAGTGATGATGAGATTTCAACTACAAGACAAAGGCCAGATTAGGGTTTTGCCCATGAACTGGACATAGGCCCCACCAAGAACGAAAAGGCAGTATTTAAGCCTTGGATTATTGATTATGAGCACAAACCCACTAAGATATCACCTCAAACACACCATTCACGCCATTAAATTATACCCATAAACTCTGAAAAATAAAATGATTCCTAGGGTTTATTTTACTCACTAAATTGCTACTGTGCCAACAATAATCGAAACCCCACTCTACAAGAACAAGAAAAATCATCAAACTGAATCAAGAAAACCACCAAGAATTATTTCCTGATAATCGAGAAAGATCCAGATCGAGAAAAACAGTTGAAACTCCACTCCATGAGCAAAAACGAATTTCAAGCATCCCCCACAAATCAAGAATCGAAAACCCAGCTCGCAGTCAGCTTTATGATAGAAACAGATCCCCCCATCAAGAAAAAGACCCAATCAAGAACTGCACGACCCAGAAGAGAAAGCACCGATTCGAGCTCAAAGAAACCAACCTCGACCTCTCAGAGACCTGAGTCAAACTGTGCCCTATCCGCACTCGACTCGGAATCTCCCCCACGGCTGCTCCGGATGAAGACCTCGCCGAGTAGAGAGCCTCGCGACGGAGCAGAGGGTCCCGGATTCAAGAACAGATCGAGCTCAAGCCGCGCGGAATTTGGGTGCGCGGATCGAGAGAAACCCTAGCCTCCCCGATGCTGGGCGTGCGGGGCTTGCGATTCCTCAGAGAGAGAGAGAGAGAGAGAGATGTGTTTCTTTTTTTTTCGTCTTAAAGTCATGAAATGTTTCTTGTTTTTGGCCACATGACACCTCTCTCTCTCTCTCTCCTTCTTTGCCTTCTTTTTTCTTTGACACCTCTCGCTTCTCTACGCACACACAAGCACGAACCCACTTACATCGGTAGGATAAAAGAAAGCGGAAAAAACCAAGAAAACAAAGGAGGAAAAACTCTTTTATTGCAAGGGTTTGCGAAGTGGAGGGACAGATTCGAGGCGCCAGGGCCACTGGGGGGCCGACACGTGGCGGGTTTGTGCGGATCTTATCACTTTCCATTACGTCTCTCTCTCTCTCTCTCTCTCCGTGTGCCTAAGGGTGAAAGGAAACCCTAGGAGGAGGAGGAGGGAACAGACAGCAACGCTTGTGTGTCCGAGTTCCTTTGTTCTCTCTCTCGAATGTTTCCCTAAGATGCCTCCGCATGAATGCGGGACGCGATTGGTGCGTGGCGCGCACGGCCTCCCGGGGCGAGTGGGGGTAGTTAAACGCAAAAGCCCTAGCTTTTAATGGTAAAGAACGGTTGGGGTTGTAGGAGAACCCTTAGCCGGCTCCTTGAGTGTGTGGATTTCGATTAAGGTTAGGCGGAATGAAAACCCCATTTTCTGTTTTTTCAATCTTTTGTTCGTAATCCAAGTTGATGCATTATGCCATGGTTGGGCCTATTTCATCACTTATTAATATGTTCATCATGTAGATTGATGTCAATATGCCTTGCGCTATTCTAAACACAAAAGGAATAAGACAAATGAAAGAATTTAACTCGATCAGTTACGAATTGCGAACTAAAGAATATTGAAAGTGCTTTGTTTGAATTTACATCTAACGAAATCTAGTTGTTAGAACATGCATCGTAGAAGAGAAAGAAGTGAGCTCTATAAGTCATGTGTGAATTTTAAAATCATGAAGCATGTTTTTTGGAATTGTAGTTGAATTTCATATTCCTTTAATTCCCATGTTTGGCTAGAAGAGGTATGCGTAAGGAGTAACTTGAATGAGTATAATAAAAGTACAATGACAAACTTAAAGTTGGGCGACTAGCTAGTCTTACAATCAATGAGAACCTATTTATAGGAAAAACTAATGGGTATAATTACATTCATCGATTACCTAACATGTTAGTCACATGTGATCTTTCGCGACACCACTAACTCAAGCCATCCACAATGGCACTAAATCAAGTCACATTGGGAACGAACTTTTCATCAGCTCACATGTCTCAACTATTTGATACCTCATGTAGAAAGATTCTGAAATTTATAAAAAGGCAGGTGGGCACTGCGATAATAAGGTTGTTTAACCTCAAACCTTTACGTCATGGATGGATAATTAGTCATGACTCAAACAGTACACTTCATAATAAGTTTGAGACCCTTATGAAAATGCATAGGAGGGGTAGCTACAACGATTGGTCCTCCCACCCTTTTCTTAAAAAAAACATTGCTTTCATCAATTTAGCAGTTCATTGAGCATGAGCACATTCGTCACGTGTGTCCCACAAGAAATATAGAGCTTTAGATGAATGAAATACTCGCATACTACTAATTCAGAATCTTGATTTGGAGGGGAAGTTAACTTGCATGCAGCATACTTGCAAGGAAGGACAAAGCTCGTGCCGACTTGCTTGCTAATTTTGCTTTTTCACTTTAGTTCGACAGTATAATTCCTAAATGGTCCGCCAATTGACATTAGTCTTTTGTCAGCAGATGACTTTAGGGCCTTGCCTAATAAGGATCGTGGTAGCTTTTGATGTAACAAAAAGAATTTTCATGGTTAGTTAATTATAAAATATTTTCTTACAATTAAATTCCACATATAGATCGAGAGGATTCTATTCTTAGATTTTTTTTTTTCTTTCGAATTTTGTAGTGCAAGTATTTTTGTGGGAAATAAGCTGCAAAGTTTTAAGTATTAGCGCACACAGTACGCCACGTAAAATCCCCATCAAACTTATTGGCTCTTTCGGAAAAGGACTTATTGGCGTATGCTTCCATATTTTTTTGACCCAACATATTCTGACAAAAATCATTACAAAATATCCAAAACCAAAAGAAAGTCTTCGAAGTTTTATTTGATTTTGGGATCTTGGTGGAAAACTTTCCGACTTTCTGCACCAGGTTTCTCGTTACTTTACAGCTCTCCTTGTCGTCTTTTGGACTCCCCTGTTGCTAGTTGGAGATTACAATTTAATGATAGAAATGTTTGGTAACTTTTGTTTAAAAATATAAATGATTTTTTTGGGAATTAAGGATTTGTTTTGGGGTGATTTTTTACTTGTAATTTCCGTAAATATTTTTCTGTTATTGCTTTGAAATCTGGCTTTGGTCTGATATTGGATCTCCAAATCTTTCAAGATATTTAAGTGCTAATGTGTGAAGTTATTTAGAATTTTTTGTAATTTTTTTTTAGAATTTAAAATGAGTTATTAAATTTTTCATAATTCTAGAGAGAAATATGAAAAGGCCCTTTTAAGACGAGACTAAAACGCTTGATGAGGTAATAATCATTTCCTTTTTACCAAATTAACAAGGTGATAATTGCTTCGCTTGCGTGTTGGACTTGCACTAATCAATTTTGAGCCAGCGCTGAATAGGATCTTATGAGTGTTATATGAAAAGGTATTATGACATAGCTCAAGTTGCGGCGAGTGTAAGACCGTTATGGTCGCGCCATTAGTGGGTCGTCTCTCCACCCCTTTATTAATATGAGCTCGTGTGTTTTTTACGTCCAAATTTCCATTTGCGTTGGCAACTCCTCTATAAAAAAAGGAACACCAATTATTTTTGACACGGGGCTTCTTTTAGTATATCCCAAATAAATAAATAAAAATGGGGTCTTGAGTGTCCCCAAGCCTCTTGTGGAACATGCTGGAGGAGGAAAATATTCGGTTTTCAAGGCATTAGTTGTCGTATTTGTTTAAGAAAAGTACCGGGAATCGAAATCTTAAATTTACAAATTATGAGTCAAGAATCAATTAGAATTGTAAGTTTCGATTGCATATCTATGATTAGCATTTTGTGTCATAGATACTTATAAAATTTTTAAGAGATAATATAAGATATGAAATATTAAGCAAGTTTAGTGATTTATGGAAAATAAATCTTAATTTTGAGTATAAATGATGATTTTATGCGTAAGAAGATATTTTTTCACATTTTTTAAAATTACATTACTATATAAATTACAAATCTTTATCTGTCATTTCATTTATTATTGTTTTGTAAAAGTGCAAACTTTACTTTCAATATTTTGAAACTATCAAATGTAGCATATTAATACGAAATACAACAAAAAAATTACATAATTTATTAGATAAGCATGCAAACAACTGAATTCTTGAATCAATATCTACGTATCCAATTATTGATTCACGTGTAATTTAGGAGATTAACCATTCACCTATATATGTACGTATATATATATTGCTTAGAACTCACCTCATAATGAATAGTACGACACGAATCGGGAATCGACCAATTATGATATTTATGTTGATTGTGTTTATCATGAGAATAATCAGTGTGTTACAAATCATAATATATGTTTTTTTAATTTAGTCACATAACAAAAGCTTAGAGACTCTTTTTAACAAGATCTAGTATAAAAAATCATTTCATTGTAAGAGTAGGAGAAAATTTAAACAACTTTGATGTTTTGTTTTGGAGAGAAAGGAGGAGGAGGAGAAAATGTGAGGTGTGTGTTAGAAATTCAAACTTAATTAACTTCAATTACCAAAAGTACAAGGAGTAAACTTTAAAAAGTGTAAATCACTCCAAAAACACACTAAAATTTCACTTGTTCAAAGCAAAAAAGAGAAAAAATTCTGGTTCTTAAAAGTCTGCAGTTTTCGGCCAAATGGCCCGACTACATCTCTACTTATTATTAAAAGAATTGATGATGATTATGGTTTGTCAACTTTGGCCATGCAATTCCAAGTGTTGCCCATTTCTGGCACCTTACTCATTTTTTTAAAGCCACTGTCATTAAGTAGTTATCACTATTTCCTCCGCTACTCTGAGTACTCTCTCTCTCTCTCTCTCTCTCTCTCTCTCTCTCTCTCTCTCTCTCTCTCTCTCTCTCTCTCTCTACACTTTTATTTTGCAACTCACTTACAATTATGATTGAGATGATATTATGATAAGTTTGGCAAATGGAATAATATTACGTCGCAAATTAAAATACTTTCATAACATGCTTCCTCTTCTTAAGATAAGAGAGAATCGGAGTGCTTAAATCATCTTTTTCTTCTATTATTTTTACGATACATAATATGAGTCTTTTTCGAGTTGAACGTGCGATTAAATCGGGGTATAAGCAATTAAGGAATGCACTATTACAAAGTGGCATTTATATAAAAAGAAAGGGATATCATTTATCGATGATTTGCTAAAAAGAGCAAACAAGAAAGTGATGGTACGGGGTGTGTTTCACTGAGATGTGTCCCATGGAATTGATTGAACGTGACAGAGCTCAAGAATTCACATCACCTCGGAAACAGACACTTTTCATTTCTAATTGTAAATGTAATGGCTGAAAGGGATGCTTCACCTCCCTCTTAATTAGAAGCAGACCTTTTTTTCTATTTCTCTAATATTATTTTAATGTTGATTTTCGATGTAGGTGAGAAGTTTAGCCAATAAACTCACATTGACCTTTATTACTCTTTTCATAAACATTCTTTTATACCAAAAAGAAAAGAAGCAAAAAGAATTATGTAGGCATTTGCTGGTGGCCCGTATTTCCCTGAGAATGTGCACGAGCCAAAGGCCAAGTCGAGGAGGAAAGGAGTCCCTTTCAAAGAGAGGTGACAGGGTCGAGCGATTTATGATATGGTCCCGCGATTTTAAGGTCCCATTGTTTGCTTGTGCCCAGCTTTGTAAATCCTCCAGCAATTCTTTTTCATTTTATTAGGTTTCGCATTCTAATAAATTCACTTTGATCTCTGTCATTTTTTTTTGCAAATATTCACTTATTAAAAAACTTTTAATTATTACATCCTTTGTATTTTCACTCGAGAAAAATAGAGGGCAAAATGTCCTCGGGAAATATACGAGTGCTAGCCGCAGTGTTTTTGGGGGGGATAACTGATAAAAAGGTGAATGATAGTTGAACATAAAATTAGACGAGTGGTGTAAACTATTTCAATTCTTGAGCTTTTCTTCTTCTTTTTTTCTTCCAAAAGGCAAGAAAGTCCATATTAATTAAAGAAACCCTAACCCTATTTAATACTCAATTAATTTTACGGATCAAATAAGACTCGAACTAAAACTCGGGCGATGGCACAAACATTGAACTGTTTATACAGTGCCAAGAAATTATTTCTGAAGACTTGTTAAATTAGGAGAATGGTTGTTTTAGAGAATAAAATGGATGTTGTTGGATTTGATTAGCCGAAAGTGTTGGGAAACAAAAGTTCTCCACTTCCAATGTGTATCAATGGGAACTTTTATCTAGCATGTTAAGCTGTCTGCTTTCTTTTTTATCAAGCTTAATTGGATCTCGAGAGATGCCTTTTTTCTTTTTTGCTGTCAGATCTTAAAAGGGTACCTGTTAATTTAACAAAAAGATCCAAACCCATGGAAATTAATTTTATCCAAGCTTTTGTTGTAAGATAGATATAGGGTTTTCAAATGTTTCAAAATATACGTTACATCGATACATGTTGATAGACGTGCTTAATCTAGTAACGTGAGTATGACTGTCCTAAGAGCATGTCAATAGATTTAGGGTACCTTTAATCATCTATGATACGAAGAGATTGCATGAGACAACAATCCATTAACTCTCCCTTTTTCCTTGTGTGAGTAATCCGAGCCCTTTTGTGAAAAAGACTTAAACAGATGGGCTACTGCTTGCCAAAGCTATTTACCATTTAAAACCTCTTGTATCCACGAGAGTAATGACAGAAATGGGCTTATCCTAAAAGAGGTCTATGATATGGATCGACAAAATTTCAAGACGGATATGTCATTTCATAACACGGCTCTTTTCTCAACCTTACAAGAGACTGCCATTTACTTTTCAGAGTACCATTAATCTATATCTTAAGATTTTCAAGTCTTAAAAAATTTCCGATTGACGAGATTTATAAAGTGGCGAAGAGCATACTTGCAAAAATTAACTTATCATAACCGAACGTTAAACCTAACCGAACGAGAGTCGAAAGAGAAAATACTCATGTGTCTCAGTCTCACGTATCATTTGTTGATTAGGCTTTCTAAAGTTCTCCTAGCCAAATGATGGCGCGGTCGAAGATTCTCCCATGTCACCCAACAGGCCACGTGGTTGACATTTTGCAAAATTAACAAAAGAGGGCATGGTTGATCGTCGGCATAGATGCCCCCATTGGAGGGCAATTGAAAAAAACTTAAAATAGAAAAAAGGTGAGTCGTGCAAAGAATTTATTTAAAATCAGCAGCAATAATTACAATTGCCGAAGAAATTCGCTTCGATGTGATAATTGCATGACTCTAGAGATTTGGGGGAATTTGATTTTGTATGAACAGCTCAAAAAGCTAATCCACAACTCTTGATCATTATCAGTAGATGATACGGATTCATTCAAGTTGTTTGCACCTGTGTCATCTTAAGTATTTTCTCGAAGAAGGAAGTTCATGTGAACAACCGTTTTGGTTCGGTTCATTTCAATTTGATTTGGCACAAGGGTTTCTATTAAGTAATGCGCGTTCTCTCTCTTTGTATATTAAGCGAGAATCATGGCGCCCACATGGGATTTTTCCTTCATGGTCTATGCAAGCTTGATGAAGTGGGCTTGCTATTGATTGGCCATGCCCAAAATCTCCTTATTGATAACATGATTTGAGCTTCATTCCTATTATTTCACGAAAAATAAATAATTTGAAAAATATTTTTCTTGAAATCATCATTTGTAGAGCTTGAAATAATTGGCCAATGAAGAGTGTTTATATTATCAACAACAATTTATATCTAGACATATTTATGGACAATGAAAATACTTTTTATTCGTTTATTTTTGTAAACGACATAAGTGATTACTTTAAAAAAAATTTATTCGTATCATTTATTTTTTACGAAACAAATAGAGTTTTAAATTAATTAGCATAATTGATTCAACGCATCATCCGAGGATGGCAGAAGGTCGAGAACAAAGCGTTTCGAATGCTTTATTAAAGCCAAAGAATCTCCCCCATCCTACGTTAAGTTAAGGAAGTAGGCAGGATAAAGGGAGAATCTGATGTGAGTGTGATGGCAACCAGACGTGTGGAGTTGTCCCACAAGGTTGACGGTGTGTCCCTAAGACCAAGAGGCCTTTAACTCGTACGATTCATCATGGTCCATGCCATGCATCATTTGTTTTTACTAAACCCTTTGAACCCTTTAACCTAATTTTGTTCTTTTCTATTCTTTTGGGGGGAACCAAAAAAGAAATCATGAGAGGGAGAAGAAGAAACCCTCAAGCCCTTGATGGATCTTGAAACTATTTGTTTTATTTTTTATTTTACCTTTTAAAGAGAGGAAAACTCGACTCTTGAATTGACGATACGTAAGTTAAATTTTGAGAAAATGATCTGAGTGATATATAAATCGTAATAATGAAGAAACTCGATTGCGGATTGCAAATATATGTATCGATTGCATATCATTAGTGTATGTCAAGAAATGGCTGTCGAAAAAAACCCTCTCTCCCTCCTTCCATTGGTCGGCATGCTCATGCACCGTTCCCTTTCCATTGATACATTGTCAGGCGAAGCATTCGATCATTGTTCACTGGATACAAAGAATGTCGAGGTCAACTCATATCGAGGGTTAGCTTGCTCGTACCACATGCTACGTCCACCTTTTCCAATTGATCAAGGACAAATCGTCGATGCATTGAGATGAGGGAATTTGCTGTGAAATGGGGCCTCAACCCCAAGTGGTTCGTCAATAAGATATTGGATGCGAGAGGTCGTGTTTCTTAAGATGTACAAGGTTTCGATTCTTATTACCCACTTACTTACATTCGGCACCTACATCTTAAGCTCGTTTTCATTTAAAGACATCATTGAAATAGACGCGCGCATCAATCTAAAGGCTTTGAGATAAGAAGTCTGGTTGGGTTTTTATGTTGCATTACAAAACTTTCTTGAGACTTTGGATAGCAAAGAAGTATTTTCTCCCGAACCTGCAAATAGCTAATTTACCTTCAAGAGAAAACGAATCTTATAAGGTGCAAAAGAATAGATAAAAAAAAAGTGCATATATTAGTTAGTTCCGACATCAATGTAGTACAGCACAATCTAACCGCCGGATGATAGATATGTAAAAGATCTCGATCATAAACCTCGTATCAAACAAACGTGTCAGTAATCAGACGATAAATATGTAACTATTTGTTACACTAGCAATGGAACTAGTAATGATTATAAAATGGGGTTTATTAGTTTCGTCGCTAGTGCAAAATATCGATTACACATTTGAAATTAGACATACTGACATGTAAAATAATATAATTGTATATATTATTTTATTCGATTTGATGCCACTTGGATTAGTCTCTATCACCTTCAAAGTATATTGGCAAAAAGTCGGGCTGCACAGCATGGGCACCTTTCTCTAATGGAGTAGTCAATTAGAGTGCACCTTATGCATCTTAGCTTCATACATTCAGGACTAAGGTGCTCAAGGACAATGCACTAAAGGGAGAATCTGAAAATTTTCATAATACACAAATAATTCATGATTAATCTAATTTGTTGATAAGATTATGTGAAAGAGTGCCCTAAAAAAACTTACTAAGCCAAAGAAGTTTTACCCATTCTCACGCATGTAATCATAACCTTGGAATGTGAATTATGTTCCAAATTCAATACGTTTAATAGGCGTCTCGAAGGCATTCGTCAAATATAATCCTTATTAACGCTCATATAAATCTACACAAGAAAACATAGAGCGAAAGGACGATGAGTAATTGCCATGAGTGCTCATATCAAATTACAACATTAACTTGCTTATAGAGCAACTTCCATGAACAAATTGAATTCCTGCAAAGGGCAACCCGAGGAATTTCATGATTAAGTTTTGATGAACTATGATCAGAGAAGGCAATTCATTCTAATTAAGAGCAGAAATTTAAAGTTTAGGCTAAATCTACACGACAACATATGACTCAAACCATATTCTTGAAAATCAAGCATGCCATTCTACTTGAGCATTACATGATTAGATGCTCCATAAAACATTCATTCATCTCCCATTTGACTTGTAGTTTATGTGCAAACATGATTAGCTGTCAATTACATTGCTCAAACAACTAGAGAGACACATCAAGAAGGATGATGTTATAAGCTAAATCAAGTAATTCTTCTCGGAACAACAATGATAATATTAGCGACTCTATAATCCTATGAAACGAGAAAAAAATTAAAATCTTTTTTTTCCTGAGAATGGATGAAGCAAAACGAGGAAAAATTCGAAAATTTTCTCTCTGATTCTTATCAAAAGTTCTAAAGATACCCAATTTAGCTTAGACTAGATTATACCCTATTACGGCGAAAAGAAATTCGACGATAAAAACTCCTAACCAAAATAAACATGTATGAACTCTTTCAAATATTGTTAAGGCTTTTTTATCACAGCAGTAATTGAGCATTTCAACGATAAAGAGATCACTTAATTAAAAACTGAAACGTGATTTATTAAGTTAATCGCTAGCTGTTCTACCAATTTTCAAAAATCCCTTTCAAATGCCCCAAGCTCCAATCCCAGCACGAAGAGGGGTCAGTGTCGCCTTCTAGCTGGGAGCTCGGCCTTCAAATTGCGACCGTCCATTTAGGACCCAGTCCCTGACTTGCCCGCGACGTCGGCCGTACACGTGTCCTCACGCCAAATCCCCCCGCAGGACCATTACCGCCAAACTCGACCCCCGTCGCTTTTGCCCCATCTTCCCAGCAAAAATGGGGGCCAAGCCTCAAAGCGGCGCGACCCATCCGACGGCCCTACGTCGCCGGGTCCGCTCTCGCCCGATCTCCACCGTCCAGCCTAACTTTCAATCTGATCCGCGCGATCATCGGTGCCCCCAATCTCACCGTCCGATCGCGGCCCGATCAAAAAATTCAAAACCATTAGAGGGAGATGAACAACGCACTCTCGCAAGCTTCGATACAGAATCGCAGCATCAGTCCCAACTCTCTCTCTCTCTCTCTCTCTCTCTAAACCCAGAACCTCTCTCCGCTCTCCGCCGTCCGTACGATTCGCCGCCCACCGGCGACGGCCGTGGCGATCTCAGTCCGCCGGGGCCGCCTCCGGCGACGCGTCCGGTCGGCGGCGAAGCCGAAACGTCTCCTCGCCGCCCTCGCAATGCCGTTATGCTTCGTCGCCGTTACGACAGAGAGCGAGCCTTCGGTGATTTCCTCTTCCGCTCGAGTCGACGTCCTCGTCCTTCGGATCTCGGAGATGACGCGGTCCCGGTGTTGATGACGTCGTTCGCCGCCGGCGACCGCGACGCATGCGTGGCCTTCTGCTTGTTTTGCCGCCGATTGAGTTTCGCCTTGCGGAGCCCGAGGTAATCTCGAGGACTCGATCGGGCGACCGGGAGGGAAATCGTTTGGACTGGCGTAGGTTGATTGCGGAATAATGGAGAAGATCGAGATGGCGTCTGATTTGGCGCCAAAAAAGCCGGCGAGACAGTTGGATTTCACGGCAGTTTGTAGATCGTCGGCGGAGGATGCGGCTTTGACAGAGCATCAAGAGTCCCCGTCGCAGCCGCAGCCGCCCCAGCAGCTCGGTACGCAGCTCGAGCTTCGGTTGCCATCTGAATCAGAATCGCAGCAACAATCGCATTTGGCGAAGGCGGGTCAGTGGCAGCCACGGCCAATTCAGTCACTTTTTTTCCGCCCGGTGCAACTTGAGTCGTCATTGCAGCCACCGCAGGTTAAGTATCAGTTGAAGCTCTGTCTGCCGCAGGGGAGACCGCCGCAAGAACAGGCTCAGTCTCCGCCGCCACGGATAATGATCTTGAATTCGAATTTGCAGCCGCAGACGCAGCCGCAGCCGATTCCGTCAACACAGCAGATTCCACATCCTCTGCATAAGGTTCCAGTTCCGGCAGTGCAAGTTGGGTAAAATTTCTTTTCATGATCGCTATACCGTTTTCTTCTATTGACAAATAGAGGTCATTTCCTTTCAAGATCATCTGGCTGAAGGGTCTTGTTTTCTCTCTCTATATGGAATAAGCTACTTCCTGCTTGCTGGTAATTATTTGTGTTGCAAATTGGTTAAGAATTTCTATAAAAAAATGGATTGAGAATTTGAATCTTGGGTCTCAATGGTTTCTCTTTACAATGGATTTGAGTTTTGTCATCATTGTTTGGGTGTATATGTACACATTCCCACATACACGGACGCACATATAATAATCTGTATATTCGAGAATTTTTTATATATGTGCAAACTAAATTGAATCACTTATATTGCAGCAATCCAGAATCTCCCATTTCACGACCCCAGATTGCTAATGAAGCAAAATATTGTACTCCTGCGAAGCCAAAGACTTGTAATTGCAAGAGTTCTCGATGTCTGAAACTGTAAGCAAATCCTTGTCCGTACTTTCTTTTGGAATACACAAACTTTGCTTCCAAATATTTTGGACATCTTTTATTAGGGGGATGCCTATCTCTTGTCCTCTTTTCTCTGAGCATGGAGAATTTCGCTGTAAAATGAGAGAAAACATGAATAATGTATGTGTGTGGGCGCACTCGGGCGTCTTTAATCACTAGCAGCGTTATAGTACAATTGGGACATTGTTTCCCTCCGCTGCTATGTTTAATACATATTTGGGCGACGATACATAATAGTGGAGTCTCTTGATCTGAGAGTGTCCTTGCATTCCCGCCAGAAAAGATTTAATTGATCAAATGGATAGCTGGATTTTCACTTTATCAGCTTCTAATAGTGACAAGAGACGGTGAGAACAATGCATTCATTTATGTCTCATGCACTATTATTCTCAATGAGGAAACTGACCTTGAAGCTTTTAGGTACTGTGAATGTTTTTCAGCTGGAGTTTCTTGTGATGGTTGCAACTGCATGAACTGTCAGAATAATGAAGAAAATGAGCCTACGAGGAAATTTGCTGTTAGAGCAATCTTAGAAAGAAATCCGGATGCGTTTAGACCAAAGATTGCTACCAGTCCTCATGGATTACAAGAAAATGTGGTATGTATCTTTTTGTGAATACGCTTTCTTTGTTATGTCTCTGTGTGTTGATTACATAACTGCTTTATCTAAAAGTTTTGCTGAGTAATAAACACGTTGAAAACAAAACACAGGATGCGGGGGCAATTCAAATCATTGGAAAGCACAACAAAGGATGTCAGTGCAAGAAATCTGGGTGTCTCAAGAAATACTGTGAATGTTTCCAGGCCGGTGTTTTGTGCTCTGAAAATTGTAAATGCAAGGACTGCAAGAATTTTGAAGGAAGTGAAGAAAGAATGACTCTCTTCCATGGTACCCATGATGCTATGGCCTACATTCAGCGAGCAGCCAATGCCGCAATCAATGGAGCAGTTGGCTCCTCAGGGTATGGGGTCCCTCCAGCTATGAAGAAGATAAAACTTGACAATTTTTCCAGTATGCCCCGTAATGGTAGATCCAGCCGAGCAAGTGCCCTGTATCAGCAGGTCTTTTCTCTTTTGCAACCTTGGCTGTAAAAGTATGTTTCAAAGTGACTACTGCTTGAATAATTCTGTAGAGTATATCTTTTCTAAGATGTACGTGCCATAATTGAGACTAACTGGGAACCATAGTCTTTGGAACTATGCGCAGTTACACACACATGCACATGCAATGTGAGATAGATATGTATGTTTTAAACTGTTGAAACCATGAAACCTGGATTCCATAGACACGTCCTTAACCATATTGTATTGTTGAAGGGATGGTGTGGGCATTTGCCGTGATAATTTGAAAAAGAGAAGGCCCAGTCATTCAGTAGAATTTTGTCCTTTCCTTTGTGGAACTATTTTAGCTATCTAATGAAATCGGTTAAGAAAATTGATGAAAAGCTAAAAGAGAGATCTAGCATGACCATCACATAGATAGTGCTGTAAAGCATATACCTGTGATTGATTGGATAAACTTTTCTTATGACACCCTTGGAGCTAAGTGGGGAAAAAGGATGGAGCAATTGAGGTGCTCGATATTGGAAAAGATGAGTTACAGAATATAATGTGATTATTTCCTGCAGTTCTGATATCCGTTCCTTGTTTGGGTTTAGACTAGTGTTTGGAGATACACAGAGTATACAAGATGCGTATGCTCCAAGGATGTTGGAAGCTGTGGAATATGGTATCTGTAAACCGGTCCTTATCCATGTTTTATTCATAAGGGACTTCCTGTACATTATCTGGGGTACAATGGGAAAAAGAGAAGGCACAACTCTATCGCAGGATTTGTCTTTGTCAATTTAATTTAGCTATCTGAGTTTGTTAAGAAGATTGGTGGGAACAAAAGAGAGATTGAAGAAAAGATATTGATTCACACATTCATGTGCCCGTGCATGCACTCACATAGACACACATAAGCATCTACATTTACGATCATCTGCAAGAGTGGCTTAATGTCCGATTCTGTTTGAAAAGCTCATTTTTGTGAGACAGTGACACATCATTCACATTTCCATGCTTCTTGAGTTCTTAAGAGAACAAAGCTTGTAAAAAAGAACATTTCAGTCGATTGCCAAGTTTAGATTCAAACTCTCTTTCTTTGGATTGAGTATCTCTCTTCTCACTGACCTGTAATGGTGAGTTTTTGCAATTTCTTTAGGAAAGAAAGTTGGGATCTTATGTTGCTGGTGTGGCTTCTTCCCCATCCACATCTACAGCTTACAAAGCTAATGCAGCAATGCGAGGACCTTCCAAATTCACACACAGGTTCTACATTGCTTGTTGGAAATTGAACATGTTACGGAATGGGATGATTGTTTTTGTCTAACCAAGCATTGGTGATTTTCACTGAAGATCTCCGCTGGCAAACATGCTTCAACCAGAGGACACGAAGAAACTCTGCTCACTCCTGGTTTCCTCTACAGAAGCCAGGACTAGATTTGCAGGTTTCAACTTCTACATGCAATTGAACTGTGGTTTGGCTGTTTTTTATGAACTTTATTTTATGTTTAAGCTTATAAATATCAGGTTTTACAGCTTTTGCTTACCTTTTGTCTTGCCATTTGTTTAATTTTGTTGTTCTTCACCAGTTAAATCAGAACTTTTGAGGCTTTCAAGGTGCCAATGCTTAGATCTCTGGATGATTCTATATGTTCTTGGATATTTATAGTTTGCCTGTCTCATTTAGATGGCAATCAAAACTTAGGTTAATGGACATTATTTTGTTTTTATGTTTTTTAATATTTGCTTAACGTCATTGTGGAATATCTATTGAGAGTTGCATTATTGAAGCTGCCTTTATGCCATAGTTTGTCCTTATACGTTTTGATGTTTATTTAGTTTTTCTTCTGGGTCAGATTTGATGTTTATTTAGTTAATCACCATGATTTTGTATGAGTTGGATTGGGTTGTTTTGATTTGGTATAGTTTTGTCATCTGAATTTGCCTCGTCACTCTCATATATAGAGAAGGAAGCAAGGACAGATCAACAGAAAGAAGAGGAAGACATTGAAAACTCAATCCCTCTGTTTGCTAAAGCAATAGAGCATGGTCAAAAGGATAGTGCTGTTCAGAAAGGTGTGAATGATGACAATTTGCATAGGAATCTAGCCGAAAGAGAAGGAACAACTGATCTTGCATCCAGTGGAGAGGCTTTGCAAAATGATCAGCCAGTTTCTCCTGAAACACTTGCATTAATGTGTGAGGAAAAAGATGCTATTCTCATGGCAGATAGACTTGAAAATGGACTTGATGACCATACTTGTCCCACAAGTGGTAGATTTAATAGTGGAAGAGACCGTACAGGGATCTATGTGGAGCAGGAAAAGGTTGTCCTAACAACATTCTTGCACTTCCTTGACAATCTCATCACTCATGGAAGTAAAGGTAAGTACCTGGATATTCTTTTTTTTCAACCTTTTGGGGTTGTGATGATGTGTTGGCATATTCAAAATAAGCATTTGTTTACAAAAGGGCTCACATATTTGAGACAACTATTAACGGTCATGTACTTCTCGTTCTTAATATTTTCTTGCAGATGATCTGTTTCTGCATATAAATTATTGTTGGCATGGTTGTTGGCTTTCTGTAGTGATTACAACGTGGCATTTGCAGAAGTCCACTTTTTCTATCAATCATGACAGATTTTCTTTGGGCTATTATTAATCATTGAGAAGCTTTGCTCAGAAGATTCTGCAATGTCTAATGTTAGATAACTTAGAAATTTTGAGATTTGGTTCTAAAGGACCTTTTGTGGTTGACCTTAAAGTGTAGATACTCTTATTTGAGTCCTACCAATCCAACCTAAAGGAAAATTTCCTTTCCACTATGCTGCAGGCACGTTGTTCAGTCCAGCGCTTCAAATTGAGACAAGAAAACGGCCAGAACTACAAAATAACCACCCAAATGTAGGGAGTGAGCCAAAGAATCACCCTAACTGCAATGGAATGGTAAAGTTTCCTCTTACAGAAACTGTAGTGGAATCTCAGTTTGACAGTGGAGTCTCCTGTTCTAAAGAAAATTCAACTTTAACTATGGGATTGGCTACTGAAAATGCTCATCTAAAGTCCAAGATTGAAAATAAGTCGCGATTCGAAGACAACAGCTGATGAAGCACATTTTGGCTTTCATTATGCAGATGCAGTATTTCATTAGCTCCAAAAGATATCCTCTGTCAGAACTAACTATAGCTTCACTCATTTTTTTTATTTGTTTTGACGATGGGAAAATGATTTTTCTAGTTTCCCTTTTTCCCTGATTAACATTTTATATTTAAATTTGCTGATTATTTTTCTTAAGTTCATGCATTATTTACATTCTATATATCTTTCTGGTGGAAAACTCATTATCAGGCTATAGACCAGTACGCTCAACAAAGAATTTAATTGCACATGATTGATTGTTATTCTTTGTTAAAACTCTAGCAAATGGGTGGCTCATGAAAGGATAAAGCATTGATTTTTACACTGCTAGATTATCACTACACTGATATTGAAGCCTGTTCTTTTCCTCCATGTGGTGAAAGGAAACCACAGCATCCAATGTGGTTAAGCAGAGATAGTGAGTACTAATAAATAAAGTTCAGTGCATTGAGCGAAGAGTGCTTGAGTAGTTCTACATCTAGCATACGGAGTAGAGACGAGCTCAAATATTTTTGGATCGTCCAAAATGCTTGATTGAATCGTTTTAACAATTATCATGACTTAACTAGTCTATTCAAATGGACCTATCTAGCTTTTATGATGTCCCATGCTTGGGTTCAGTTCCCTTTGTTTTAGTGTGTTCGGAATGAAGTAACACGGTTACAGGGTTGAATTATGGGTCAGTGATCTGCAGAAACCAATATACAGAAAGATCTGCGCGTGCAATAGAGTTTTGCTTAATTGAGGATACTATGCCAACAGTGTATTGACTTGCTCATTGACAGCAGGGGCAACTCACAAGATGAGTGAACGTTCATCAAGCTGCCTTAAGAATTCCCTAAGGATTGTGAAAATGATGCGAGCGCCTCTGGTTGAGTTAAAGCAAATTTGCGCGCAGAAAATAAAGGTCTGATTTTGTTAGCAGATTATCTAACATGATCTTCAATCCCCCTTTGGGCACGAGGAAGTTTAACTTTGATCGGCGACATTTTCATCTTGGTGGAAGAGGAGCGGAGGAGAGAAGCGGAGATCTAACCCAGATGAGTTCATTAGATACACATTCTGATGTTGAAGCTAGAAAGGATGCCCGTAGTCGATTCAAATGTTTGCTTGCCTATTCACCTAAGAAGGTGTAACGGAGAGGAAATGGCAGTAACACTGGCTAGTTCACAGTGTTTTATTCCCCAGAAGTTGCTTTGTCATAATACATTCGAGTCATACAATTTATCAACAACAACGAGCATACCCTTTCACAAGACCTACAGAAGGAACTACGTAGCTGTACGTCATTGTCAACGGTTTGGACATTTGCCTCAATCCTGTGTCCTATCGCGATTTTAACTTAATGAAAAGCTGCGTCAGACAGGCGCATAGACACCCGCTTATTTAGCGTTGCCCACGTCAAGATCCTTCATGAATCATGCGGTGGGGGCCGTCTCGGCTCGGCGCTCAGTACGGGACGGGAGTGCGGACTGACGAGGGTCCTGATTTCATGTCCTCAATGATGGCATCCAGGAGAGACTGAGATACGGGACCTTCTTTACCTATCAAAGAGAGAATGCGAAATGCAACTAGTAAACACGACGTGTGACATGCTACTGAGACAAGCCAATGCATCACAGTAACAAAATCTATATCGTGCTTGTGTATTACTGAACTTACCGTCGCCTATCACCTGCTCGTCCCACTGGATGACGGAGCGGACGAGAACTCCGCTGCCGATAAGCATCATTTCTTCCGCTGCTTTTCCTTCCTCTACTGTCACGTTCCCCAGCTTAATCCCCCGAAGTTTACCCTCGTTCACCAGTGCCTCGGCAATGGTCAGGACCCTTTTCGCAGTGCACCCACTGAGGATCTTGTCGAAATGCGGCATCAGGAGTTCCTTCTCCTCTGTGATGAATGCCACGTTCATGTTCGGCCCTTCGGCGATTAGCCCTTTGTTATCCAACCATATGGCCGCATAAGTTCTGTTTTCTTCGGCTTCCATCTTCGACAGCACGTTCGGGAGGTAATTGACACTCTTCATGGTGGCGAACTGAGGAGGCTTTATCGGAACTGATGAAGTAACCACTTTGACACCCCTCGAATCAAATGGTGACTGATCTTGAATCACGATGGCGTACAAAGCAGGCTCGGCGCAACCGGAAGGAGAAAGTTGGAAATCACCGGGGCCTGCCGAAAGCCAGTACCTCAGAGACCCTTTCCTGCACTTGGAAACACTCACGGTTTGAATGAGGATCCCTTTCATGCTTTCCCGATCGAAGGGAAGACCAATCTTCGCCATGGATGCCGATCTTATAATTCGATCGAGGTGCTGGTCCAGCTCGTAGAGATGCCTGCGATAAGCATGAACACAACACAGAGGAGTTTAACGAGCTATGTACTTAAATTTCAGCTACTGCATCTGTATAATGCATTGACAGTGTCCTGTCAAATCAAATTCCCGACGCCAGCATGCCGACAGTACAATGCCATTCCTGAACGCGCTCATACTCGAACTCAATTCTTCTCCTCGATTTATGGAGGCGATCGCGGGACTTACCCGTCCATTATCGCGGCGGTGTCGAAGACGCCGTGTCCCCGGTGAACCATGTGGTCGTCCATGGGGATCACCATAGCCGCCGGGTCCGTCACGATCCCGCGGACCACGCTCGAGTACATGGCGAGATACTGCTGCTTCCCTTTCCAACCTCTCCGCTTCGCTTGTAGCCGCTCGACAGCCTAGCCACTCACACGCACCCAACAACAAAACACGTCAACCCAAATCGCTACGACTACCCTCCGCGATCACGAAGACAAACTAACTGATGTTTACTCCAACTTGACTAATTTGGCTTTTGGCCGCCGTTGATCCAGCAGCCAAGCCACTGGCAAAAGCACCTTGACAAACTACATAAGCTAGCGAGAGGAAAAATGAAACTAACCTCTGAACCGGTCAGCACCGGCACATCGGAAGCTCCATTGCTATTACCTACAAACGCACCGGCGTCACTCGAAAACCCATCAAAGTCAACTCGAACGCCATCCTATGGTCAAACGGAGAGGATCCAGCATTGAATCAGAGCAACATTCCAGAGAAGAAAACGAACTCACCGACCAAAGTCGGCGCTCCGTGGCAGCTCCTCGCGGTCATCGCCGCCCGCCCGCGAGCGGCGCGCGGGACGGAGAGCTCGAGCGGAGCCGCGCGCGTGCCGGAGCCCAGCGCGCGATCGGCGAGCTTCGCGGCGGATTGGGAGCATGAGAAGGCGAGGCAAGCCATGGGGGTTGGGGTGGGGGGGCAGCGAAGGACGAAGACGAAGCGAGGTCGCGATCGGAGGAAAAAAGCAGCTTCCGCGACGGGATTCGTAATACGCAGCTGCGGAGATTCTCGGGCCGGCGAGCGAAAGCCAAGGAGGTGGCGACGGATGATGAAACAAATTCGCCCGGCGCTACAGGACGCTTCCACGTCAGCGACCCGCATTTTGACAAATTTGTTTTGGAATTTTCTTTTTTTTGGTTTCTTCTTTTTTGGTTGTGCGCGCAGAACTGTCCTTTTTCTTGTTAATGAGTTAGTTACTGAGTAGCGTTCAGCGCGCTTAGCTTAGTAAGCGTATTTAATGAACGCCGTTTTGATTTTCTTCTAAAGTATCGATGAAAATTAGCAATGGTAAAAAGCTTTTGTATTTGACAGTCGTAAAATCATCTTATTTCGTTGTTGCTTGACAAATGCCTCTAAAGTATAGTTAGAACTTACTCTTTTTTTTTTCCTTTTTATAATTCGAATCATCTCTGAAGTAAGAAAAAGTGTATGTCGCATTGAGAAAGAGGAGTGCCGCCCCATCACTGTCGACAAAGAGTCGATAACTCTTGTCAGAGATCTAGTAAGGGCGGTTGACCTTCTATTGTCTACTAACATGCTGTTTGAGTTGACCATCACTCGATGGTCAATTGAGTCGAGATTGAGTGCTAAAGGCAAAATCGATTAAATTAAGGAGTCTTATTGCCCATAAAAAATCCCATTTGATGAGAATTGGGTGACCAAAAAGTAAACTCAAACTTTATTTTCCCTTAAATATAACTCGTCGAACAAACGAGGTAAAAAATTTTCATGTGTTCATGATGAACGGGAATCGAATTATGAGGGTCACGAGATTTACCTGATGCAAGAAATTTAAAGTAGAAGTCATGCCAAACAGACTTAAGTACCATGGCAATAGAAGAAAAATGTCCTACAAGGCTCGATCCACAACATAAATGGTATACCTAGTCACCTACCTCGAACGGATCATGACTTAGGGACAAGAATTGCTTTTCATAACATGTTGTAATGCAGTATCAATATCTGGTCATGATTTGTCAATAGGTACACAAATTTTTGTAGTGTTTTTTCATTAAACATAAAAACCGCCTTTATCTTCGTTAATATGTGTAATTATGTTTTTAAATATTAAATCCAACAACCAAGCAAATGATGATGAAGAATCTCGTGTGCAGAAAAAAGGAAAATGACACAAAGAGTTTTTAAACTTTGGCTCGAACTTTCGTTAGATATTTAATTTAATCATTTGACTATATGAAAATGCCCACTATTGTCCATGATATTAAATTAATTGAATGACTATATTGAATATTTTCATATAGTTAAGGAACAACATTGAATATGTACTAAAAATCAAGGAATCGCAAAACACATATTAAAAGTTCAGAGATCAAAATAAATATCATGTTAAAGTTTAGGGATCGCGTTGCAATTGGGCTAAAGTTTAAGGACCATTTGTGTTCATTATTTGGAAAAAAAAGAAAAAAAACTGCAAAAGCAAAAGAGAAAAGCAAAAATGAGGGCACTTATGAGCCTGACTGCTCTCACTCTTTGGGCCCCAAATTCACGAATCAAAAATTAGGGCTCGCTTTTTTCCCCCAATTCAATCCGACCCCGCAACGAATCGTCCCCAAACCACCGACCATCGAATTCCACTCCGAGGAAATTCGCTTCCTTCTCTCCATTTCTCGAGCATCGATCCTCGAAAGCTTGAGCATTGGAAGCGATCTTGCTCCTTCAAATCCGGAATCGAGCCGCCGATCGGGTCCCGCAACCCCAACCACCCCCCCCCCCCCCCCACCAAATGGCGATCATCGGCGACGCGCTGCGCCAGGCGTTCATGCCGAAGCGCGAGTACGAGAGCCTCCGCGACGAGGACAAGGCGTGGCTCAAGCTCCAGAGGCCTGCCCTCCTGCTCCTGATCTCCGCGGTCTGCGGCCTGATCTTGGCGTGCACGATCGTCAGCTTGAACATAGTGTTCCCCGGGGATGGTGGCGTGAAGAGGCCGTTCTGCGGCGTCCGGAGGGTCCTGCCCCTGTCGATCGGCGACAAAGGCGGGGACGCCGAGTCGTTCCCGGGCGCGTTCTACTTGACGGACGCGGAGACGGTCGATTATTTTTGGTTGGTCGTGTTCGTTCCTTCGGCGATCATCTTCGTGGCGTCCGCTGTTTACCTTGTCGCAGGTGAGAGCTTGAGGAAGCTTCTGTGCTCGGGTTTTATCGTTGGAAGTTATTGCGAAAGTTAGCGGTTGTTGACAAAGAGATGGAAAACTGAAGAAATGAGTTGGGTGAATTGAGCGGTTGCCTAGTTATGTCCCAAGGCTTTAAAATTTCGGGTTTAATCTATGTGGTGTCTTTTATGATAGGTCTTTGGAAGGATAAGGTCGATTAGAATTTGAAATATGCTTCGCTATAGAGAGCCAACCGGTAAATAATGGAGGAAGAAAGGGAATGATGCTGGGGTGGAAGTGAAAGTCATGGATGAGCTTCGAGAAAATAATTGAAGAAGAGATAGAATGTTGTGGTGGATGAGCGTCCCGAAGCCATTGGGATCTTTCTGTTTGAGAAATTGGCTAAGACTGAAAATGCTGCTGTGAATTCTAGTAGGACTTCCTTGCATTCTGTGCAGCGATAAGAGGTAGAACAAGTTGAAGTTGAAACTTTGCATGGTGGTCTTGCCTCATATGTTCTGCCCGAGTCTTCTGTGGTCCTTTGAAATATCGAGTGGACTTTAGACCTGAAGTATTTCTCTAGTTGGTTATCGCTGCTAATGCACCTGTAGGCCCAGGAGCCTTCATAAAGGAACAATGATCTCGCTCAACCATTATGGATGGATAGTTCGATCCTTTCACAGCCCTTTTGTCATTTGGATTGTTATATGTTCATGGAACTTGACTTAAAAATGCCTAAACGTGAATGGAAATGTGATTTTGAGTAGGTTGTTTAAATATTCATTGGCCAATCGGTGCATTGCAAGTCTGCTCTCTATTAGGATCTCCAATGTCGTGCCCTCTTGCTGGATGCTTAATTTTCTCTTCATTACTATTTGGGATATAATCATCAAGATACATGTGACATGATCATTTTCAGTGTCTCATGGTTTAAAGTATTCCGCAGGAATCATCATTGCTTATTCTGCTCCAACAAGGCATTGGTGCTTGAAAGTGGTCGAGAACAATTACTGCGCTTCGAGAAGGGGTAAGTGCTATTTTTTCAATCTTGTGGACATGGTTTGTCCTCCCAACTCCCGCTTATTGAGAACTTAATAACTATTTGCAATTACTTTTGTTGTTTGTGCGGCAACAAGTTTTCTCTGTTTACTGTGTGGGACTCCAGGAAATTTCTCTATCGACTTAAATGGATTCTGCCTGCCGTGTAAAATCAAAAAGAAAAAATTTCCCTTGGTGTGCACTGTTTTGACGTTTTCAGTTCATATGCAGGTGGGGTCCGCTGTCTTTCGATTCTCAATGTTGTCTTTGCTATCATATTTGGCCTTCTTGCCATATTTCTTGGTTCAAGCCTCCTCACATTAGGCAGCAGCTGTTCGGTGCCCTTGTTTTGGTGCTATGAAATATCAACTTGGGGGCTTGTTGTTTTATACGGGGGGACTGCCTTTTTCCTGAGAAGGAAAGCGGCTGTAATCCTCGATGGAGGAGAATACGGTAGTCGGACCCTTGGTCTTGAAATGCTCGAAGCTAATCCATTGGAAGTCACTCCCGATGTGGAAAGACGTGTCAATGAAGGTTTCAAATCATGGATGGGACCATCCCTCTTGTCCTCCGATGAAGAGGATGAGCCGGAAAGCTATATGGAAGTGCCTCAACCAAATCTCGCCGACTTCAACGGGCAAAGAGTGTGACTTTGGAAAGAAGAGGTGCCTCAATTCAGACTTGATGGCCTTTGCATTTTATCCTGGACCACTGCGGATCATTATCGGGTTCCGATTTGCTGAAAGCAAATTTGCAACTGATGAACGACGCATCTTAGGTTAGATAAGTTTTGGCAATGCTCGGTCGACTGAGGTCTTGTCTCCGACATCTGGTTCTGACCTGCTCCTCGGGCAATCTCATAGCTTGTGAATAATAAATGATTTTTTGCCCTCACATTTGGAAACAGTCTACTCACACGGTAAAGCGGTAAAGGAAGCACCTTTGTGCTGATGGCTTCCGCACTTTATTCATGTTTAGAGTTTTCTTAGGGATAGATAGAAATGAAACGCTGTGCAGTTTATAACCTCGCGTCAGTCTCTGGACGTGGTTTGATTTGCTTTCCGTGGAAGAAGAAGATTGCACCTGCCAAGCTTAAGAAGAGTTAGACTTTGGAAGCTGCAGAATTAAGGCCGCTTAATTTGAGTTTCGCCCTTTTCTTTAAGGAAAGAGATGACTGCTGTTCTGATTCTGTACAGGTAGCTAGGCTCAGGATGATCGATTCTGGTGTGGGTAGGTTTTAACTTCTTTTTCAATCTTTGGAATGTGGAATTTACCATATTGCCCTGGAACCTACCTTGTTTTTCTAGTCTAGTTTGAGGGTTTAATTGGGAATTGGTGTTTTTTTCTTGCTTCATTTTTCTTAAAAGCCAAGACAAATAGTAGTTGGAGCCGAATAGTATGAGCAACAAAACTACTAAATAAAATATCGATATAATATAAATAGAGATATAAAGCAATAGGTATGTTTAGCTTATTTAAGAAAGATAAATCGTTTATAGAAATCATTTTCTATAAACTTTATAAAATGGGTTCTAATCGCTGATTCTTTGGTACCTAGAATCTAGAACTTACTTGCATAGTATCGGTTTCAGATTTTTGGAACTAGAAATGGGATCTATTTCCTTGAGAACCGGGAATTGGACCTGTTTTATAGCTGGTTAGGTCTGGTTCTACTAGTAACCGGACCGGTTGCATAGCCCTATAAGTAGCTACTCTCAAACTCATCTAATAGTCCAATTCAATTTCATCTATACTACCTATTAATTAAATAATAAAACTTATATTTTCGAGGGAATCATGGAAAATTGTTATTTCGCATTTTTTTTATTTAAATCCATAAATTATTGTCATCTAGAGATTCAACATCTCATCCGCTTACAAACCACACGGGCATTGTTGAGAAATACCATGTCGTGTCGGATTGAATATAAAACGAGTAGGCAATAGCAATGTTGTACCGACGGATTGAGTGAAATTTGCAAAAGTAAATTGAGGAAATTTTAAAATGAAGTAATCAATGACATCACGTAATTGTGTCTAGTGCGACCCAATTAGGTTTTTAATGACATCATGTTATATTTATGTAACATTTCGTGTTAGTATCAAAACATCATATATTTCACATAACAAGCCAAATAAAAAAATCATGAATAAAGTACATTGATTCGGACCCATTTATGTGTTAAGAGTGCTATTTGATGTCATATTCAGATTTTCTCTTCTTATATTGTATTTCATTTCGTACCATATTTGTTTCTACGGATGTACCACAAATTGGACCAGCAGATTCTTGTCTATTCTCAATTCTAAGTGCGGAGCCACATCGCTCGGATCGATATGTTTTTTTTTCCTATTCTTTTAGAAAATAAAGAAAAGGAAATTATCAAAACCCTGAATTAGATCCGTCCAATCTAGAAACAAGGACCAGCCTGAAAATGAGACTAGAACCGATCGGTCCTATCTGGTTCCGGGCTATACTGGTCCAGTTTCCATTTTTAGGCTGGAATTGGCTTGAGCCAAGAACTGACCATCCCCAATATGTTACCATGTCTTAGAATGTAGGTACTGGCCTAATACCTAAAAAAACTTCAAACTTTAGTTTTTGTTTCATTTCTACATTTTGTCTTACAAAAAATCTCTAACTTTAGGTCATATTCTAATTTTACCCTAAACTTTTTTTGTCCTATAAAAAATCCTTAACTTTAGGTCCAGTCTCAATTCTACTATAAACTTTTTTTTGTCTCATAAAAAACTCTCAACTTTAGATTCAGTACCAATTTTACCCTAAACTTTTTTTATCTCATAAAAAAATTTTAACTTTAGGTCAAGTTTCAATTTCACTCTAATTTTTTTATTTCATAAAGATCTCCATTAATCCTCTGTCAAAATCGCCCTCCGAATTTTGTGCTTATCGATCTCTCATGCTTGGGAATGTTCTATCTCTGGCGGTTGGAGAGTGCTTGGGACACTCAAACAGTTCTTGCTTGAGAGATTTCTATCTCTTGATTGTTAACGAGAAATTTTGAATGGAGGGTTAATGGAGTCAGATTTGCAACTCAAGTAAAATTTTGTGATTTTTTATGAGACTGTAAAAATTTTATAGTAAAATTGAGACTGGACGGTAAAATTGGGATAAGACCAAAAGTTTGAGGTTTTTCATGGGGCAAAAAAAGGTTTAAGGTAAAATTAGGACAAGACCTAAAGTTGAGGGCTTTTTATGGGACAAAAAAAAATTAGGATAGAATTGGGACATAACCTAAAGTTGAAAGTTTTTTATGAGATAAAAGGTAAAAATGAGATAAAAGTTAAAGTTTAAAATTTTTTTGGGTATTAGGCCTGTAGTTACTAGTCCCACTTTTCAAACTGGGCTTTTTCTGTCTGAGAAACGAGCCCAAGTCTCTATCTCCAACTCCATCTTCATCGTCGATCCCTCCCCCCCAAAAACCCTACTCTCTCTCCCTCTCTCTCTCTGATCCCCGCACCGCCCTGTTCAACAATGGCCGCCGCCTTCGAATTCGACGAGACCCCCGGCAACTACGACGATGGCCACCGGCAGCCCCAGGCGCCGCCGCAGCCGGACGCCGGGTACGACCCGAACTTCGTGCCCGACTCCGTCAAGTCCTTCGTCGTCCACCTCTACCGCCACATCCGCGAGAAGAACGTGTACGAGATCCACCAGATGTACGAGACCTCGTTCCAGACCCTCTCCGACCGCCTCTTCAAGGAGACCCCCTGGCCGTCCGTCGAGGCCGTCGCCCACTACGTCGACAACGACCACGTGTTCTGCCTGCTCTACCGCGAGATGTGGTTCCGGCACCTGTACGCCAGGCTCTCGCCGACGTTGAAGCAGCGGATTGATTCGTGGGACAATTATTGCAGTCTCTTTCAGGTACGGGTGGCTTCAGGGTTGAACGTTTCTGTAGCTGGAGATGATAAATCGAGGGTGCGGGATTGCTTCAAAAGGTCATTGTTAAAGAACGGGGCGATGTATTCGTCTGTGTCTGTCTGTCTGTGTGTTTGTGCGTGCGCATGTATGTGTTGCATTACCTTAGCTTCTTAAATCGAGTGGCACTATGAATTTCTCCGAAAGTTTCATCTTTGGAGAATATGTTGGCACATGTTATATACCTTGTAGTTTGGAGGTTCTTTTAGGTGGGCTTTTGCTGTATGAAGTAGTTAGGCACTTGGGGTGCAGCTTACGGAGTATTTATGACGACACATTCGGCTCGTATTGTGAGGCGTGTCTTGTTTTCATGATGGACACCAGTATTTTCTTCTACTACTGTATGCATGCCCTTGAAAGCAGGATTTTGTCCCAGTTAAAGTTTCTTTTCATTTTTGCTCCTTGTCAAGAGGATGCGTATCTATTGGTGTGGGTATCTTTGTTAGCATTGAAGCTGAACCAGAGGAATGACAGTTTTGGGATTTTTTTTTTTTTTTTGGGTGTCACGTATCAGGTAGTCTTGCATGGGGTGGTGAATATGCAGTTGCCAAACCAGTGGTTGTGGGACATGGTGGATGAGTTTGTTTACCAGTTCCAGAGCTTTTGCCAGTATAGGGCGAAGATGAAGAGCAAGACTGAGCAGGAGATTGCACTATTGAGGCAATATGATCAGGTAATTGTAATCGGGAAACATTATGAACCTCAGGACTTTCCTCTCCTAATTTGCATGTTCTCTGCAGTGTTTCTGACACTGGACTACACCAGTCACCCAACTGGGAAGAATTTCATGGTTCGGTCGTTTTTTTTTTTTCAAATAAATCGTTTAGATCAATAACTGGTGAAGGGAAGTTGACCTGGTCAATGGATTACTTCATATAGACTTGCTCATAAAAGAAAAAAGTGGCAGCTTTCAAAAGATAGGATCGGAGGCTTTCCACTTTACAACGTTGTGGAGCTCCAACCTCTAAGCTATAGTCTATCTGTTTGTTATTTTTTACCAGAAATGTACGTAAATCTTTTTTGTGGTCTTAGAAACAAATGACTAGCTTGATAGATGCGATCCAAAAGACCTGCACCTTACAATTATGGCTAGTGTGTCTTTAACCTGCTGAACTAGAGAACAACTGTGGCATACGCCACCATGTTTTGCTTTTAACACATGAACTAGTAGATGAAGTCAGCATCTAATGACCTGGCAATGCAACCAGTTGAAGTGGTTGACTTGTGAACTGCTTCCCTGACCGGTTCTAAAGACTGGGGCTGGGTTAAAAAGCTCTGGTTTTCTGTTATGAACTGTGATAACTGGGTTCCACTAATATGAAGCCTATTCTCAAGTTTAAATTCTGTCAATGGAGAGTTTCTCCTTGAGTCAATCGAAAGGCGTACACTCAAATGCAAGCTCATCTTCTCATATTATGCCTTTGTTTCTGCAGATTTATTAAATGCTGCTGTTGCCTGTTTATTATATATGTCAGTAATTTAATACTTTGTTGCAGGCTTGGAATGTGTATGGTGTGCTCAATTTTTTGCAAGCACTTGTGGAGAAGTCAATGATCATTCAGATCTTGGACCAGGAAAAGGAAGGCCTTGAACAATTCACTGCCACTGATGGGTATGATTACAATGGTGGCAGCAATGTGTTGAAGGTGCTTGGTTACTTCAGCATGGTGGGATTGCTGCGAGTTCATTGTCTCTTAGGTGACTATCAGACTGGCTTAAAGTGTCTACTCCCAATTGACATTAGTCAACAAGGCGTTTATATTAGTGTCATTGGAAGCCACATTACCACTATTTATCACTTTGGGTTTGCCAATCTTATGCTGCGGAGGTAAATTTCTCTTGTTATCTTTGATTTTGTTTGCTAGCTTTTCAGTCTCTCGGTTTTGAGCCAAATATGTACACAATTCTTAATAGGTATGTTGATGCAATTCGAGAGTTCAATAAAATTCTCTTATACATCTATAAGACAAAGCAATACCATCAGAAGTCCCCACAGTATGAACAGATACTCAAGAAGAATGAGCAGATGTATGCCTTGCTGGCTCTTTGTCTTTCACTTTGTCCCCAAGTAAAGCTTGTTGACGAGACTGTGAACTCTCAGTTGCGAGAGAAATATGGTGAAAAAATGCTCAGAATGCAGAGATATGATGATGAGGCTTTTGTCATCTATGATGAGCTCTTCTCATATGCCTGTCCTAAGTTCATCACACCCTCATCTCCAAGCTTTGAGGAGCCTCTTGTAAACTACAATCAGGTATGTAACATATAACTTTATCTTATGGGAAGCGGTATTCAGTGGTTATTTGGAGCTTCCCCTTATGCTTTAAGTGCATCTAATCTTACTGAAGAGTTGTTTAGCTGATATCTGTTTGGCTATCTATGGCATTGACAAAATTTATATGAGGCTGGATTGCATGGATAGATTAAGGGTCATATCATTGCCTTGTGCATTGCACAAGGCTGCATGTGCGTATGTATAGGTACACCTGTGGTCATAATGCCGATACTCGGGCTGGGAAATACTGATTCTCTTTGCATGCGCATTTTGTCTTGAAAGCAGCGTTCTGAGGCTTTTTTGGCATGACTAGTAACTTGCTATACGCCTCATGCATATGTCATCAATTTTTGCAGGATGCCTATAGACTTCAGTTGAAGCTGTTCCTTTATGAAGTGAAGCAGCAGCAACTACTCTCAGGTGTTAGGACTTTCTTGAAGGTGTATTCAACAATCTCACTTGCTAAGCTTGCAAATTATATGGAAGTGGATGAACCCACTCTACGGTAAGGAGTAAGATAAATATTGTTTTTGCTTTGTCCTATATAGTTGTCACTGCTTATCTATAGGTTGCTTTTTTTTGTTGCAGAACTATATTGATTACATATAAGCACAAGACACATGCTGTCGATGCAGATGGAAAGATCATCTCAAATGCAGATATCGATTTCTTTGTAGATGATGTAAGCCTGTCAGCTTTCTGCTATCATGTTCTCCTGATCGGCATACAGGCTTTTTTATTTAATTCTATCCGCAAGAAATTCATTTTTTGGAATAGTACGGTATTCTTTTCTGCTTAATTGTAGAAACTGTTAAGATTATTTAGGCTAGCAATGTGATGCAAAATTATCCTTCATAAGAGTGACACTAGAGTTGCCATTGGAAACATATTTAGATTTTTTGGATGCCTTTGCGCAAACCTTGTGTGCATAATGGTCAGAAATGTCACAACCAATTATATAGGTTCTTTAATATTTCTTCGAGGGTGCAGCTGATAGGGAAAAAATTAGCCATAGTTGTAACTTGGGAAACTCTTCTCAGTTTGATATTTGCTGTCAATGATTTCTTTCGCATAGATTTGGAGCTCATATGTCATGTTAATGCAGGACATGATTCATGTCGTTGAATCCAAACCTGGAAAGAGATATGGAGATTATTTCTTGCGCCAGATTGTCAAGGTACGTGTATACAACTTTTTTTTAATGACAATCATTAGCCGTCTAGGTGGACTTTATTTCATGACTATATATTTTTTCTTCAACAGCTTGAAAGCATGATGAACGACATGGACAGAGTTAAGCTGGAATAACCACACACTGTCCTCTTGATTTGTCTGTCCCCTCTGCCGGCTCTCTTTCTTTGAAGGTCGGCTTTTTTTGGCACTGTGATCAGCCTTTTTCCGTAGTTTCTAGTTGACTGCACTGGGTCTCTATATGCTAAGAGACACCAGAAGTATGGAGACCTCGCTAAATCGATGTGCCCAGAATTATCTATTCTAAATTTATTTTTTGGCATTAATCGATGAGCTTCCTACCAGTACAGTTGACCGAGCTAGTGTCATCTTTTGTATCTGCTGTTACATTAGAAACTTGAACAGGTAGAAACACAGGAGCCAACTACACGGCCTTTACATCATGAATTATGGGTTCACGGGCACTATAATGTGGGTGGGGCTGGGAGTGTTATTGCATGTTAGACGGATAAGGCAAAGGCCCCCATTCTTATGTGACGATGATGGTTTATCAGCGAGGAAGGAAGGACATGAATTTTTTAGTAGGATTGATGTAGATATGGTTGGTCGTTCCCTATGGCGTTCGTGCTTTTTGGTCATTTATTCCCTTTTGAATTGCGAAGGTGACAACCAGACGTGCTACATTTCCTTCGTTTGTCGTGTTTTTGAGCCAAAGCCTACTTGGTTTAAACTGATCAGCCGATGGGTTTGATTGTTCTCTGCTATGGTTTTGGAGAACAGATCGGTTGGATCGTGTGCGTTCAGACATGGGGTCGTGCGACAAAGACGGTAATATTAAACGATGAAAATGTTTTGTGAAATGGTTGTGTATTATATTTGGCATTATATTTTGAGAAATTACAGCTGCAGCAGGTTCCGCAGTATTGACAGAACGATGATCGGTTCCCCGTCCGTCTTGCTGCTGCGGCTTTTGTTTGCCTGCTTTTGGCCGGCGATCATTCGACTTGGGAACTTAAAATGATCATGTTGTTCATAACCAGGTCCGGTGTCAATTGCACGACCAATGATTGAGCGACAGCTGGTTCGATTGTTTCCCACTTATTACGTCCCTCGGTCACTTGTTCTTCTTCCCGGTTGGTGGCCGGTTGGTGGTTCGACGAGACCCATCCTCATATGACAACGCGTTTTGAGGTGCTGAGCAATCACCATTTCGGCTTGTCCCGCCATTACAGGCCCCAGCACCAACTGTGATTTCGTTGGACCCCAAAAGAGAACGTGAAAATTTGCTTCCATGATGATCTTTTGAAAAGTTTCACTAACGACAGGATTTGCCGTGACTCCACCCGCTCGACTGTGGCCGAAACGTGCACCGAAAGTCGCATCCGATTACCTCCATCTTTGCATTACTTGTAATTTTCGTCTTTGAGAGTCTGTCCGTCACGTTGATTACCCCTTTTCTTTCTTGCGATTACGTGGCTCTTGGAATTGTTCTGACACGTGATGGGTGTACTACACCGCAACCGCTGACTTTTCATTTTGCATAAGAAAGCCGTGATTGTCTCGTCTTTCGGCGTTTTCTCATGCGAGATGACAGCATTCGGTAGAAAGAAAAATGACGAAGCTATAAAAATTTCATATCTATGTAATAGTGCCATATAAAAGGAGATGGTACGTAATAACAACAATAATAATAGTATACCGGGGAGAAATTTGAGAAAAATTATCTCTGCTTTCCCTTCTCATGTCAATTTATCCCGAGTTTTGAAAATTCATAATTTGCATCTCCAAGCGAAATACCTTTATAGGCCGTTTATAACAACCACGGTGTATTCCTTTGCGTTTGCCATCTCCAGCCCATTGGGGTCGGAATTGGGATTGCCATCGACCCAATGACAGAAGGCCGGGTTGCCGATTTGATCTACGCCATTGCCATGGGCCTCGCCTGCGGGGTGTTTCGTATACTTCGCCATCAACCATCTCATCGCCAAAGGGTTCAAGCCTGAAAACAAGTGCGTCTTCGACCCTCCTTTCTACAAGTTCCTTGCAGTGCTTCTTAGGGTGGTCATTTGTTTCGCTAGAATTGCTCCCACGACAAAATATAATTCACCGAAAGTCGTTCTTCGGCTTTTAATGAAAGGAGACCAGGTTTTGTGGCGACTCCGGATAGGAAATATCCAGGAAGACAAGAAAATAAGTGCGAACTTTGAATTGGACTATACGTACAAACCGTGCCGGAATTTAATCGACGATAAAGCTTGAATATACATCCACACACCTACACAAATATGTAATGCTGGAATTTAATAGACGACACAACACCCGGGATAGAGATACACGCTGAAATTTAATTGACGACGCGAATTGACAGCTATAGTTAAGGAAAGATAAAGTGCAGTACAAGAAAGTAAAGATAATTGAAAGATAGCATATTGTTTGATTTGTCGAGAGGCTCTCTAATAGATGGCCAGTGATATTTATAATGGTTGTATGGTAACTGCTTCTTCGAGATTGCCAACAGTTGCGCCCATGGTCTTCCATTCTGAAAATCTTGTCTTCATGTCAATGTAATGCTTCCCGCTTTCAAGATAACTGTCTCATGAACAATCTTGTCTACAAGTGATAATTGCCTCATGATCATGCTTCCAAGTAATTGTTCCCTCAAAATATACATACGTGCTCCTTAGCAGTTTTCCAACGGTTGTATTGAGTCCACTACTTTGACAGTTTATTCGACTCTACTACGTTGGTGGTTGCTTTGACTCAATTACGTTGATGGTAACTTCTTCGACAATTGTATCCGAGATTGTCAACTCTACTTTTGATCAATTTTGTTGACACTAAAATAAGAATTGGCATAAACGCTGAGTTGACTTTAATGCCGAATCTGGTGTATAATGAAAATCAGCCATCTTCCGAAATACATTTGAATAAAATTTGGAAACATGCTGGAAAGTAAGCGTGAATGGCATCATATCCCGAATTCGGTAATTAATCAAGATTGGGATATTTACTGAAACATGGAAAGTCTACACTTCGGGAATATATCGAAATTACAGAAAATCGGTAAAGATGAATCACGGTCCAGCCACGTAAATCATGATAGCAGGAAGTTATGAGCAAAAAGCAGAGATAGTGACCACGAGCAGATTGTGGGGAGTTACTTGTTCAAATTTGAAGTTGTCCTAGCGGTTGAGATCAAGTTTTGGCGAACAATGAAATTGGAAAACGTGGCTAGATATGGTAGTTGCTGGAAGCGCCAAGATTCAAAGTTCGAAAATATAGAAGTAAACGACAAGCAGTTACGAGATATGAGGAAATATAAATACTTAGAAGGAAGAAAGAGAGAAAGGAGGACAAGACAAAAAGAAAAAACTTGAAGCATATCTGAAATTTAGTTTTCTCTGTACATTTACTTCATGCATTTACAACTTCCTACAACTTTAGTTAACTTTCAAGTCCTTCACAGCTTTCATAGGAGTATTAATGTAGAGTGGAATCTTGTTGATCTCAGATCTATTTTCAATCCATTCGGACTCTATCTGTTCCATATAATCATGTGTTACTTTCTATTTTCTTTATTTTACCACATTCTCCTAGAAATCCAGCCACAAAACCTATCTTAATAAAAATCGAAAATCCAAGTTTCGTTGAAAGGTATTCCTCGTCGTGAAATGAGCAAATATCTTTTTGGCATGCCCGATAGGACTTGCATGGTAAGATTTGGAGGAATTGTGAAAACTAGGCAATCTGAAGGAATACCAACAGGTAACGTCAACAATCCAGTTGATGGAGCACGTTCTAAGCACTTTGCGGCTAATCAAGTAGAGGAGAATGCCGACATTTCTTGGCAATTAACTGAAAAACAAGCCCGCGCGTTGGCACCAGATAACACCTTGGTAACCACGATGAAAGGATGTTTGAGGAACAGCAGAATGAGCTTACCAACCACATGGTGCGACATGTGACAGATGTGATAAAGTTCATCGTGATCATTGCTATAAATGAGGTAATATCACGTCCTAGTTCATCTTCTCAATTTCCATCTTATGCAAATCCTCTTGGGGTGACATCGTTTCCACTAACATCAGGACCTCCTCACGTTGGATATAACGGTAATGGGGGATTAAATTCGCAACCTCCTGTCAGAATTATACCAAGGCTAAAGAATCCTACCCTATAAACCTTATGAAAAGTGTAAGTGCTTACAATTTCCCTCAAAATGCCCAAAATGATGTTAATTTGGTTAATGCCATGGTCACAAATGCACCACCAGTGTTGAACGTACCTCCGCTAGTAAATATGCCTAATGTTGACCATATCAGACCACTTGCGCCTCAACCGTATCCTCATGCGATAGAAAATCCTCTTTATAGGCCATCATTACTTGTTAATTTCAACATGGAACAGTAGGGGGTGAATAGATCTTAGTAGTTTGATCCTAGGGGTCAAGATCCTTAGTTAGGCCAGCAAAATTTAAGACCATGGAACCCAGATAGAGTTGCAGAACTGGTAATGCAACAATTAGGAGCAAAGAGGAGAATGCCAAGACTAGTATATAGGAAGCCACATCTAGATTGGGTTGACAATATACCATATCCAAGGGGCTTCAATATGCCAGATTTTGCTGTATTTACAGGAGAGGAGGATTAGTCAACTGTGGAGCATGTGGGTCGATTCTTGGCACAATGTGGAGAGGCTGGAACTAATGAGTATTTAAGGTTAAGGTTGTTCCCATTATCTTTGTCAAAAACAACATTCACTTGGTATACAAATTTGTCTGCGAATTCTATTTAAACATGGGTTGAGATGGAAAGGCAGTTTCATTCTTAATTTTACTGAACGGTACCAGAGGTAACGGTTGCCGATCTGGTTAGGATGTATCAATATAGTACCGAGACAATAGATGAGTTTATTGCACGTTTCAAGAAATCCAGAAATAGATGTTTAACATCACTCACTGAAAATGAGTTCATGGATTTGGTTTTTAACGGCTTGAGGTTTAACCTTAAGAAAATATTTGAAGGACAAGCCTTTGACGATCTTTTTCAGTTAAACGCTCGGTTTCCAAGCACGAACATTTGTTGAAGGAGAAAGATAAGAGGCCGAATAAAGACAATCGGCAAACGGTGGCATTTGCTGAAAGTACTGAACATGGTAGTATAGCCGAAGAGGAGAATGAAATAGCCGTAGCAACTATGGTGCTTGAAAAACCGTATGTGTGCCCAGCACTTAAACCAGCCAGGGTGAGAGATGTATCAAAACTTAAGGCTAAGGAGACAAATGAATACTCCCTTGATATCTACAAGTTAGATGTAATATTTGACCTGCTGTTGAAAGATGGAATGATTAAGTTATTTGAAGGACAAGTAATCCCATCAAAGGAAGAAATAACAAATAAGAGATATTGCAAATGGCATCACTCTACAATTCATAATACGATGAATTGCAATGTGTTTAGGAAAACTATCCAAGAGGCAATTCGCCAAAGCAAGATAAAATTTGCTGAAGACAAAGACAAGGCCTCAATGGAAGTAGACATAGACCCTTTCTCGAGCATGATTAGCGTAGTTAATATGCGAGAGACGACGGGCGATGATAACAAACAACTTTGCACCCGTTGTCACTAAGAGCTGACTCGTCAAGATAGAAAGATTTTCAGGTTCCAATACATGAGAGGAACGAGGGGGAAATACAGATCGGGATCGTTTGTCCGCGGGATAGGTAGACCACGAGTAAGATAAGAGATTGTAGTTACCGAAAACTTTTCGGTACGAGCAAGAGAGGAGAAAGTTCAACCAAGACAGACAGCACAAGTACTTGAAAGAAAAGATGTTGGTCATGAGTATGAGAGGAGGGAATACCACCCTGATTCATCTCAACTAGCCTTTCCAATTCGGAAATTGGTTACGCAAGTTCATGAAGAAAAAGAAACATTACCAAAGCCTGCAAAGAAAAAGAGTTTATCGCAACGATATAAAGAAGGTGACCCTAAAGTCGGATTGTTTGGAGAACCTAACGGGAAGTTTGACTACGTGGTCTATTATGGAGATACGGATGATCATCCACCTTTATTATCATTAGTTGAGCCGACTGGCTAGGGAGATAAGTTTGATGATCCACCACCATCAATTTCTCAAGAAATCCACAAAAGAAAAACAATCAAGGTGCCGTATAACTCTCCTGAAGGAAAATGGTCAATAGTTAAATCGTCGGGTCAAGCGTCTTATAGAACCATCAAGAGGCATTTTTAGAGGATGAAAAACAGACAAAGGAATTTCGAGAGTGGCCGAACTAAAGGTACCATAAGGCAAAATTTACTTTTTACGTCTGTCAGTAGGAAAGGTAATTGGGTCTGGAAAAGAAACCATGATGAAAAAGATCGAATTAAATTGGAACCAGGTGATTAGGGAAGTAACTCTCATGTTGAACTGAAAAGGGAGAAGGGAGTTTTACAGGTTCCCCAAACAATTAATTTTGGACAGATCATCGTAGCTCTCAACCCAAAACATGAGAGAAAGGTGGAGCAAAAGAACTTGGATCCTAAATCGTCACAAAAAAATGGCAGAAGTTACCAAACTAGTTACTCCAAGATATCAAAGGAAAATGGTTCTCTAATACGGATAAACATGGTCCACGTTAAACTTCCAGCGGAGTACAGAACTAATTTGGTTGTGGAAGAAGACATTAAACACATTTCAGAAAAAGAGATAACCATGGCAGAATTTCAGTTTCCGACAAAGAAGCTATTAAGTTTGATAAAATACCTTTTGAAAAAGCAAAGCATTTGAGGTCCTTGGTTATTTAAGGCGGGATCAATGGTAGGTCTGTCGGTAAAATCTTTATAGATGCTAGAGCTACTTTGAACCTCATATCTTACAAGTACTTCAAGAAATTAGGGGAAGATGATGACGACATTATTCCATCCAATGTTCAGTTGTCTGATTTTCTTGGGGAAGTTACCGAAGTCAAGGGGGCCATAGTGCTTGATCTAACCATAGGGTCCAAGTCGTCCAAAACGACTTTCTTTGTAATAGAGTCTGATGGTTCATATAATCCGTTGCTCGAAAGAGATTTGATACACTCTAATTAGTGTGTACCTTCAACTTTGCATCAAGTCTTGGCATTTTGGAATGGTGAGAAAGTAGAATATGTTGAGGCAGATTCGGGATATGCTTCAATCGGGTGGATTGACATTTGTCAATAACATCGGGATTGTTCACATAAGGGTTATGCTATTGAATCACCAAGGACAGATCTACAGTCCTTTGCATATTGCCGCTTTGGGGATATGAAAGCTAAATGGATCCCCAAGTCAAGCTTGTCATTAGAAGAATTACACACTCTTTATAGAAAACGAGTTTGTATTGCAAGAAATTTGTGAAATGTACTTCACACACTTGATGGAAATGGAGCAGCAAAATGTTGAAACCTTAGATTGTATTGATGAATGGGAAGAGTTATTAGTCAAAGAAGGCAGAACAATGGAGGCTCAAGATCCATTATTAGAGGTTGATATAGAAGAGCCTTGTTGTTTCCATCCAGTGTATGTAAGTACATTTTTGCAAGGGGGCATGAAAGAAAAGTTGGTTAACTTGATCAAAGGGTACAAAGATTGCTTTGCATGGGACTATCATGAAATGCTTGGTTTGTCAAGAAATATTGTAGAATATCGCATTCCAATCAATAAAGGATTTCGTTCGCATAAGCATCTAGCAAGAAGATTTGCTGCAGATGTATTAGATAAAGTCAAAGAGGAAATAGAAAGGCTGTTGAAAGCAAAATTTATTGAAACAACCAGGTATGTAGAGTGGCTTTCAAATATTGTCCCTGTGAAAAAGAAGAATGGAAAGTTGAGAGTTTGCATTGATTTTCGGGATCTAAATAATGCTACTCCAAAAGATAAATATCAAATGCCCATGGCAAATATGTTGGTAGACTCAGCGTCGGGAAATGAAATGTTATCCTTGATGGATGGTCATTTGGGTTATAACCAGATTTTTATTGTTAAGGAAGACGTCCCGAAGACAACATTTAGATGTCCTGGTGTGATTGGGACTTTTCAATGGGTAGTTATGCCTTTCGGATTGAAGAATGCAGGAGCTACATACCAGCGGGCAATGAACTTTATTTTTCATGATATGATCGGTAAATTCTTAGAAGTTTATATTGACGACGTGGTGGTTAAATCAGCTCAAGAAGATCATTTGGATTATCTCGAGTAAGCATTTATTAGGATGAGGAAGTACAAATTGAAGATGAATCCAACCAAGTGTGCCTTTGGAGTGCGAGCAGGAAATTTCCTAGGATTTTTGATTAATCAGAGGGGAATTGAAATTGACAAAAACAAAACAAGGGTTATCATGGAGCTTTTCCATCCCACGTCAAAGAAACAATTGCAAATAGTGATTGGAAAAATAAATTTTCTTAGAAGATTCATTGCCAATTTGTTTGATAAAATGGAGCCGATGACACAGGTTTTGCGTCTCAAGAATCAGGACGAATTTATATGGGGAGAGAAACAACAAAAGACGTTTGATTTGATCAAAGCCTATCTAATGATCCTCCTGTATTAATGCTGCCGAAAGCAGGCAAACCATTGAAATTGTACTTATCGGCTACCGATATAACTATCAAGAGTATGTTGGCACAAGAGAATGAGAATGCAAAAGAACAAGTAGTATATTATTTGAATAGGACGTTAACTGATATTGAAAAAAGATATACTGCAATGGAAAAATTATGTCTATCTTTATACTTTGCTTATATGAAGTTAAGACATTATTTGTTGCCAATTACAGTGCATGTGATTGGTAAGACTGATATAATAAAGTATATGCTATCCCGACTTGTTATAAAAGGGTGTATAACCAAATGGGGGTTTATCTTGTTCGAGTTTGATTTGATATATGTGCCGATCAAAGCAGTAAAAGGCCAAGCCGTTGTTGATTTTCTTATTGAATACCCAAGTTTACAAATGGAAGAAAATGAGCAAAATCTCATTCAATTGTTGCCATGGACTATGTATTTTGATGGATCTTGTGCTAAGAGTATGGCTGGAGTTGGATTGATAATAATTTCTCCCGATGGGGAACTTACAAGGTGCGTCTGTAAGTTAGATTTTGAATGTTCAAATAATCAAGCTGAATATGAAGTACTGATTATTGACTTGGGAATATTGATTGAGTTGAAAGCACAGTTTATCAAAGTATTTGGCGATTCACAATTGGTGGTAAAATAGTTAAAGGAGAATACTAGTGTTTAAATGAAAATTTGATTGGTTATTACTATCTGGCTAGGAGGCAATTAGAGCAATTCAAAGAGTATGACATAGTTCATGTTAAAAGAGACACAAATTTTGAGGATAACGAGTTGGCTCAAGTAGCTTCTGGGTACTAAATATCAAAAGAGTTGGCAAATATCACAACTATTATAACACTATCGATACCTTCTACTGAACAAAGAAAGATACCGATAACAGATAGCAAGGTAGTTCGAGAAGAGGATTAGAGACAAACTATCATCGAATATTTGAAGAATCCAAATTCAAGAGATCGAAAGCTGAGGAGACAAGCCCAGAAATATGTCATATTAAGAGAAAAATTATACCGAAAATCCTCATATGGATTGCTTTTATGTTGTCTTGATGGAGATAATGCAAAATTAGTTATGGCAGAAGCACATGAAGGCATATATGGAGCCCATCAAGCATGAATCAAGATGAGATGGCTGTTAAAAAGATATGGATATTTTTGGCCAACAATGATGCAAGATTGTATCAATTATGCCAAAGCATGTGTTTCGTGTCAAAAACATGGACTGTTGCAACATGTACCTGCTATAGAGCTCTAGTCTGTTATAAAGCCATAACCATTTAGAGGATGGGCAATGGATATAATAAATAAGATCTATCCACCTTCTCATAAGCACAGTTATATTTTATTGGCTACGGATTACTTTACGAAGTGGGTGGAAGCCATTCCATATAAGAATATTACACAAAAGACAGTGATCAAGTTTATTGAAGAAAACATAATTCATCAGTTTGGCTTGCATGAGTCAATTACTGCGGACCAAGGAACAATGTTCACTAGAGGTGAAGTAATGGAATTTGTACGATCAAGAGGAATCAAAATGATCTATTCCACACCATATTATCCCCAGGCAAATAGACAAGTTGAAGCTACCAATAAGGTTGTTATTGGTTTGATCAAGAAGCATCTAGAAGAAAATCCAAGGGAATGAGATACTTTACTATCAACAGTATTATGGGCATACCGAACATCACGAAAATCAAGTATAGGTATCAGCCCTTATATGCTTACATATGGACAAGAAGCGGTTTTACCCATGAAAATGACAGTACAATCTTTAAGAGTCCAATTGCAGAGTGAAATGTTGCCTGAAGATTATAGAGATTGGATGCATATAAATTTAGACGAACTAAACGAAGTTCGTGTGGCTTCTTTGGATCAGTTAATTGCACAAAAGAGAAGAGTAGCCAGAGCTTTTAACAAGAGAGTTAAAGTTAAGCAGTTTGTTGTAGTGTGGAAGGCAATCTTGCCATTTAATCTCCAAAACAGGGAATTCGGTAAATGGTCATCAAATTGGGAAGGCCCATATTTAGTTACCGAAGTGCTTAATGGAAATGCATACATGTTGATGGATGTCAATGGAAAAAAACTATCACGTTCTATAAATGGGAAATTCCTGAAGAAATATCATCCATCAATTTGTGAAACACAAGGAGAATAGTCCACTAATTAGAAACGGAAGTACATTCTAATCTTGGTTACAAAGACCTCCAAATTCTTAACAAGTTTGAGGTTCTGGGCTACACGATTAGAATGCAAGGCAAGATCCAAGATCCTGATGGAGTTCAGATTGTTGCTCCTCAAGACACTCAATGTGACGAGAATGGAAGCGAACAATTTCAAACCTCTCATAAGCTTCTTGAAGCAACTGCTTGTTCCTGTTTGAAGAAACTTCAACCATAGACTTAGCATGAGAAATTTCATCTTTAAGTATCCTCTGCTCAACACGACAATGATTGGAAACGAAATTGAGAAGTCGATGTGTCATCTCAACGTCATCTCTAGCTTGAGTACATGAGTACTGAGCTTGAGCATATTTCTCTTTGGAGTTTCTTAATCGGGAAGACTCCTCCTCAATTTGAAGTTGAAGTGTGACATTCCAAAATTTCCACCAATTGGAATTTATTTAATAATTGAGTTTTACGAGATATGCTTGCAATAAGTTCTCGCCCGGAATTGATTGTTCCTGAGAATACTAACCATTAGGGAAAGGCTAATAGGGGAAATGCGCAATTAAAAAAAATTCGATCGTAAATGGATTTCTACCATTAAATCGCGTAAGTGATATTTTGAGCCACTGTTAGCCGATCTAAGGATAGTTAGGGGTCAGTTCGCCACTGTCCTAGTAGTGGATCGCGGGTGATTCCGTAGGACCACGAAACGACTTGACGAATGATTTCAAAATTATACCGAACGATCGTACCCCTCGGATCAAGTGATTGATCTTCGTGATTTTAATGACATCGAGGTCGTCACGCACCAAACGGACTTGCACGTGACTCGATTTCGTATCAGTTACGAGTCGATTCTGCGAAATTCGCCAACAAGCCGCCTGTTAGCTCGAGAAACGTTCGAGTTGCGTTTAATAGAATTTAATTATTGGATTTTTGCCCAAAATTGGACATTGAAAAATTAGGAAGTCGTGACGGAATGCTAGGACGATGTTGTACGTGACACGTGTGAATTTTTGGTGTGCTCAAATCCTTCGAAAAAACTCGATTTGGACAAGAAATGGAGAAAGTGACTAAAATACCCCTAAAGGTTATTAAAGGGTATGTTTTAAGGGTAAATGGCATTTTGGTAATTTTGCCCCAAAATCTTGATCGGACAATTTTACCCTTGGGTTTTTAGAAAATTACAAGTATGCCATTGGATATTTTTGTACAAGAATCGATCTCGGCCATCGGATCAAGATAAGATCGAATCTGGGCCATTGGATTAAAATTGTGAGTAAAGGGCATTTTAGTCATTCACCCTTTGGTCAATATATATTATTGGGTCTAACTTGTCTTCTCTCTCCCCCTTCTCTTCTCCATTTTCACGATCACCCCTTCCCCTTATATTTTTTTTCTTCTTTTGGCCATGAGCTCTACCGCCGGCGTCGCCGCTTGCCACACCATCGGACCGCCACCTTGCTGTCGCCGTGCCGCCCTCCAACCTCACCATTCCCCTCTCCTTCCCCTTTCCTTCTCTCTCTCTCCCGTGACCCCCTTTCCCGGCTGTGCAAGACCACGCCGCCGCCGGACCGCCGCCGTGCAAGCCGGAAACCATCGTGAGTTGTTCGCCTTCGCCGTAGAGCGCCGCCGCTTTCCGTTCTAGCCGTTTTAGCCTAGAACGCGGTAAGTCATACTTTAATCCCGATTTAGGATTTTAGGTATTGCCGAATAATTTGATTTTGGGTGAAATTGGACTTGTACAGTGCGAAATGTTGGGGCTTTAGACCGGGAATGTATGGCGGGCCTTAAGAAATTAATTTGGAATTTTTGGAGGACGATTTGAGGGAATTTCAAGCTAAGAATCACTGTTCACGAGCTGTGATTCACTGTTCACGAGGCTGTGATGCTCGGTTCGGGACGCAAGTTGGATTTTTAGAATTGATATTTGTTGACACCTAAATTTCGACTGATCATTTAATATTCATTTGCATAGAAAATTAGGGATTAATTTTTTAACCCCTAAACAAAAAAATAATAATTAAACTGCATAAAGATATTAGGAGCATTTCATTGATAGTTAATTAGGCTCATATAATTTGCATATTTGTTGGACCAACGGCGGATAGACTTGAACGAATAGTTCTGTGCTTAATCAAATTAATTGAACTAAGTCCATGGTGATGAAAGTTTGGCCGAACCCATCATTCATATGCTTTGCACATGCGATACTTCAAATTAAGAAGTATAGAAAGCAACATTACTGTAAACTTGAGGATTCGACACAAAAGGGCAATATCCCACGTATATATATTTAGCCAAGTGTAGCTTGCAATGAATATAATATATATATTCACTTGGTTGAATGAAAAAGGGAAAGGAATAAGGATGGATCACTGGAGATGGAAAGTCAATTGCACTCATAGGAAAATATATCTTCGGCCATGTGAGTAGTATAAGAAGAGATATATTAATATTTTAAAAGAAGAAAGAGATACTGGTTCTTTCCCTGAAGAGGTCTCATGGCTTTGCATATAAAAGGGGATACACATTCAAAAGAAAGGGTCTCTGGGGGGAACATAGGGGGCTCTCATAATTTTTCAGAAAAAATAATCCCGAAGAGCACAAGAGATACGCGAGCGCGTCACCGTCTCGCGACAGTGCCGCCTCGTGCTTGCGCGGCGACACCACCTCCCTCGTGGCCAAACCTGCGGCCACGAGTGGTTTATCCCCCGCCCTGTGCTGCTTCCTCCCCGGATCAACTGAGCCAGTCCACGACGATCGCTGCTGCCCATCGAAGCCATCTATTCCTCGACGACCAAAAAGCAGTCATCGTGGAAGTCCCTGCTGTTACGATGATGACTTGCTGACCTGTGGCCGAGAAGTTTTCCATTTGATGCACGCGGACATATAGAGGACAGACAAGTGCAGATTTTAATTGTGGAGTTGGAAGTCAAGGTCTGATAAAAAGAAGACCATCACAAAACATGTCAGATTCGGTCAAAAGTTAAAGGGTTAAAGGCGGATCAACGAAGCACCATCCAGCAAGCTCTCCCTCCACTGTGACGACGTGGCTGAGCGGTGATTCCGGGACGACGTCGAATCATCTCTATTGCACCAAGACGTCCAGCCGGGTTCGTTCATCGTCCTACCACCGTTGCGCCCGTCGACCACTCGCCTTCGATCCGCAATCCCGATTCACCGCGGATTCAAATTTGGAAATATCCACAAATTAGGTAAGATTCTCATCTATATTCTTAGAATATTCAATTTCCTAATCTTTCGGGTATTTGAATATTTCGTAAATATTGCGTGGATTGCTAGATACCTTAAGATAATTTTGTGGTATTCGCAATATTCTAAGATACCTTTAATTAGGAATTTTTCCTAATTTGGCAACGTATCTGGACGACCATCCGACCTTATCCCTAAGGTACGATACGCGGCGATACGGAAAATCGTTATCTTATCCATAACCACTTGGATACGATAATATATCTTATTCGTCTTCCAAATTCGAATAATCAACTTTCCGTTGATATCTATAACCCTGTAGATATGACCGTTAGTTTGATTTTTTTTCATAATCCAAATTTAATAAGAAGAATCTTGCGGATTGCGTGGATTGTTTGAGTGCTGTTGTTATCTTTGTCTGATTGTTTTTTTTAAAAAATAAAGAAAATCCAAAAATATGTTAGTTAGGATTTAAATTAGGAATTTTGCATGTTTAGGAAATCCTAAATGTATCTAGAAGATAGGATAATTATTTAATTTAAATTGGGACCTAAGATAATTTATTTCCTAGTTTAAATTAGGTATTATTCTAATCCTAATAGATTATTTAGGTTATTTTTAGCTTCCGAATTTCCATGAAAATCCAAAATAAAAAAAAATGAATGATTTACTTTAGGATAGATTAGAATAGATTGCATTCTTAATTTGAGTAATTTTTAATTTCGAATTTTAATAAAAAAATACCAAAAAAAAAAGAACTTGTTAGATTGCATGTTATTTTAGGCATTATTTTTATTCCGAATTTCATTTAAAAAAAATACCAAAAATAAATCATTTGTCCGTCATTAGAATTAGGTCACGTCGTCGCATGACATATAGTTCGCATGCTAGGTTGCATTGATCGCATGTCATTTTTGCACGACATTGCATATAGGTTAGTTTGCATTTTAATAAAACGCAAACCCTAATGAACACACTGAGTGCCTTGCTTTGTTAATTAGAAATCATGTTAGGATTGTCTGTGTGATATTCTACTAACAAATGCAGATGCTTGCGTGGCTTTAAGGTATGTTATTCTGTAATTTATTTAATACTTTCCTGGGTGTTAAATTGGTGGTTTGCGCACCCGCATGAACACCTCACATGTTAGTAATTAAGTTGAAATGGATCCAAACTGCATGCCAAAACATTTTTGAAAAGAAAAGGTACCGAAAGGGCGTTAGACTAGAACTAGCGTAATTAAGTCCCCGGGCTTAGAATCTCTGGTTCGTAGGAATAAAACATATCTCCCTATGTTTTATTTAGGTTTCTAATCGACCTACCACAAAACGATTAGTGGCGACTCCAAGCATGAAGACATTTGCATGTTAAGAATTTAAACCCTAAGTTGTGAATTGGTAGGGTTTGGGAGGGCCCGAGTTAAATTTAGTCTTAATAATTCATTAGCCCGAAAAATGAAAATTTTTTAGGTCGCGACATATTTAATGGCGAGAAAGTTCCGTGAAGGATCGGAATTAATCCGACGCCATTTGGTGGGAGAAAAATGGCAATTACCGTATTTGAGGCATGTTTGATTTATTTATAAATTGTGGTGATTTAATTGAGAGTGTTGTTGTGCAATTGAGTGACTGATTATGCTTGTTGAGTGCACACGTGAGTTGATTAAATTAATCGTTGATATTGCCCATGTGAATTGTTGAGTGCACTCTGTCTGCGTGTGACTCGATGCGTACACGGATTGCATGTGATGGGCTAGTCGCATGTGGTAAATGCATATCGAGCATGTGCATGAGTAAGGAGAAGTGTGGTGTGACAAATGATTGTGGAAAAGTATGTGAAGGTGTGATAGAACGAGAATGGGATCGGGCCGAGTATCATCAACTCGGGCAGCGATCACATAGGTCTGTTGCATTTGGTATAGGCTGAAGCTTGAAAAAGCATGTATGAGAATCAATCCGAGGCACGACCAGCTCAGGTGAGACCGGGATTGGATCGAGGCATCATAAGCTTAGGTTCCAATTATGTAGGCCTGTCGCATTTAGCGTGGGCTGAGTTGGGTTATAATCACGTAGGCCTATCGCATATGGAGTAGGCTGAATTGGGTTTCAATTATGTAGGCCTGTCGCATTTGGCGTGAGCTGAGTTGGGATCGAACCTACGACGTGTGATGTTCAGGTCGCGATTGGGGCTTGAGGCGTGAATGAGTACACGGGCCGGAAGTGATGTGATGAATGATCACAGTGTGCTTAAGGCGTGTACTTCAACGCGGGCCACTGGTGACGATTGAGAAAGCGGAAAATGAGAATGGAAGGAAGAGTGGGATGAGAATTGGCACATACGCGTGTTACATACGATGTGATTGTAACTGAGTGCGAATGTGTGCATTATTGAGCCTGACAGTCTTAATTGATGTGCCTGTTTTGTGATATTGGTGTATGTGAATATGTGTGATTGCGTAATTATTTGAAAGTACGTGATAGCCTAGGTTGGGTTTAGGGGTGTACTTGCTGAGATTTATTCTCATGGTTGTGTAAACCAAACAATTTTCAGAACCCAGACCCGATCGATGAATCCTCCACCGCCACCACCCCCAGTACATTTTGGAGTTCAGTGCATACTGAGTATGAGACCGTAGAGTTCCAAATGGGAGACGGGATGACTTGGATAAGGCATACGACGACTGTGTACGTAGAAGTAGAATTACTGTTATGGGAAACGAATGTTTAAGTAGCCTGGTATTTTAGGGATGCGGACGGAGACGAATTTGGCCCAGTTAGGGGCTTTAATGTACCATACGATCTGGTTGGGGACTGGGTCCTGGCCGCCGTGCCCCTTATTGACGGAGAATTGATGAGTATTGAGGTAAGCTTGGCCCAATCTGGCATGCATTAGGACCCCACTGTGCAAGTATCCTCAGGGGCGGAACATGTATCTGAGCCTGAAGTGTCATAGGTCGAGGATGACCCAATGAACATTGACTTGGAGCCTATTCCTGAGGAAGGACCTGGTGAGGCGGGACCTGAGGTAGAACCGGAGAACCATCCTGCGGAGTCTGAAGAGATACTGGGTGAGCCAGAGTATATACTTCCTTTTGAGCAATTCTTGGACCCCAACTACCAGCCCGAGGTCAATTTCTGGGATATTTTAACCGAGGAATATCAGAAAGCGGCTTTAGCGGAGTCAGGCGATATCAATAACCCGATTGTGATAGAAGTAGAGTTTGAGTCCTCGGATGATCAGACGGTTCAGGAAAGTTCCGAATTAGACAATGAAGAATCGGACTTAGAGTGGACGCCAAGTAAAGGACGTCGGGGTTAGATGGGTTGTTGGATGACCAGGCTTTAGTATAGGAACCATTTTTGAAAGTCAAGACCAAGTCGTCGACTCTTTTGATGTTGATAGCGGTAGTAGTTGTGCACTGGTATACCTAAGTTTGTTTTATTGTACATGTAAAGGAACGAGTTTGATTGATAAATGGAAATGTATATATATTCTCTCAATGTTTCCCCAGTTTAATTTTGTCCGGGTGTTTTAAGGTTTCCGCGTGCGCAATTAAATCTCTGATGTTTAGATGAGGTCGGCACAACATGGGACGTCGCAACTGTTCGACCGGAGGCGGGATGTCGCGGGCTCGAAGGGGGTTCGGGGCATGACATGAAGAGCGTCAGCTTCCACAATAATAGGCTATAAATTCCAAATCTCCCTCACATTATGCTCGAATTCATCAAAGCTAGCAGGGAACAAAGAGTACAGCTCCTAAACCAGATCCGAAAAGGTAGAATCTGCAAATAGAAACACTTTGGATCTGAAGAAGTTTGCCAAATCGGTAATTTCTACCCTATGCTTGTGGTTCAATAATAAAGCATAGTGTCCTTGGGACAACAATTCGTACAGTCGCCTCCATATGGATTGATCACCTATAAATAATTGAATAAGCAAGTTGTCCATGTTAAAGGAAACGAAGAATGGTTGTCAAAATTTACACCTGGTAATGTTTAATGGAAAGTTTACCTTCATGGATAATATTATCTTTGTGATCGAGACCAAAGAAGCAATTGAGATGAAGAGCCATGCGAAGACATCATGACAGGACTGTAAGTGAATAGGGAAGATTTGGTAAGCTTGAGTAGTTATAAAGATAAGGGATATGGGGCAGATTGTAGGTAGTAATGGGCTAGAGTTTTTCTTGGGGAAATGAGATAGAGGTAGAACGTGGTTCATGCATATGGATAAATAGTTATTAGGTCAGTAGCCAGCAATCTTAGAGAGGATAAGTGAGAAGGAGGGTTAGTATTCGACCTTTCAATTATGAAAGTTGCAATGGAATAATTTTCTTTGAGTTGATTCAAATGTCAAAGGAGCTAGATGAAGATTAGGTTTAACATTTGATTAAGATGGTTGAATTATTGATTTTGATAAGGTACATCGTAGGGAATTTGCTTTATCGGGATATTCTACAATTAAATACATGCAAAGGAAACAAAGAATAGAATCCAGCAAGTGGGTCTTTCATTTCATTTCCATTTGGCCAATAGAGCCTTGGCCTCGATTACAAAATTTCTCAACTCAGTTTCGAGCCTATGGTTTTCATTCATAATTTCTGCTCTCTTCTTCTCATGGACCCTAACCAGCCCAGTGGTATCATCAAATTCTTTCTCCAACTCCCGACACAGCTTCATCTTGTGCCTAAGTGTAGGACCGAAGTTTGAGGCTGTGAGCTTTTGTTCTTCTATTTGGATAACCACCATCCTCAACTCTGCCTCAAGCTCCTCTTTCCTGGTCTCCAAGCTTTGAAGTTTGCTCGCCTCAGCTCTAAAATGGTTGTAGAAAAGACGAGCATCTTCACGCTTACGAGCTAATTCATCTTGGATTGCCAATCCTCGGTTTTCCCCAAAGAGAAGACGGGGGAGTTGATCAAGGTTGACTCTAATTATAGTCACAGTATCTACAAAGCCAACAACGAAGAGATCAATCTTGTCCTGGAAAGGTTCAGATAGTATGAAGGATGGATTACCAGAACATACTTCTTGAAAGAGAATCCTTGCTCGGCGTTCTTTGTCAGAGTCATTAATTAATTTCCCATAGCCAGGTTCCAGTAAGTTAAGGAGCTGTTCCCATTTAGCTTTGGCTACTTCTTTGGAAATTTCGGCAGACATTGATAAAGCTGGAGACTCTGAAGAATCAGGAGCTGTTGAAAAGCTAGGATGAATACCTGCTAATATCCTCTCCATTTCCACCTGTTTAGCCTGAGAAAAAATTTCTATCTTGGCAGGTGGATTGGGTACAACATAAGATGTTGAGGGAGGCAAAACAGTAATTGTATAAGAAGCATGTGGTAGTCGCACATCCAAAGAGTCCCTAGTCGATTCTCCTTTGGAAATTGAAGTCCTTTGAGACGTAGGAGTAGATTCATAAGTAACTACAGATATTGGCATATGTATATCAGATAATAGCATAAAAAATCTTGAGTCAGACAAAGGGTAATAACATTTACTAGTGAGAGTTGGAGGAAGATCTTTTTCAAATCTCACAACATTGGCAGAAATATCTTTTGTTGGTATGCTCTCTTTAGGATCTGGGATCAGTCATGGTCACGGTTTGGAACCGGCGATTTCGGTTCGAGGCCAAGTAGAAACCGGCCGATTCCGGTTTCAGGCCGGTTCATAATTTAAAATTTTAAAAAATAAATTATGAAATAAAAAAATAATGAATTATGAAATTATAAATTATTCAATATAAATTGTAATTAAAATGTAAATTGTAGTTAAATTTGGAGACAAAAAGACAAGAGAGAAAAAGATGGCTTGAACTTAATAAATTATCATTAAGCACATTACAATTCGTTATAACGATTTATAAAAAAAAGGAGCACAATATATATGCCCCAAAATGACCCCCAAAACCTAAGCATTCCGTGCGCAGGGGTCACATATTGTCGGATTATATTTCGGTTTTCCTAAACTCACGTAGGCATACCCGGTATGAGAAACAAGAGTTCCTGAAATATTTACCAACTCCAATAGTTCTTTTACCATTAGTCGTCACTACCCATTCCGGTATCGGTACCGGTAGCGGTGGTATTTTCGTCGTTAAAGAATTCGGATTTATTATTCTTATCTATCTCTTGTTGTCGGTATTGAGCCTTCGTCCAATCATCGACACAAGCTTGAGCCTCCACTGATTCTGAAACTAATCTTGAACGATGTTTGTCCAAAATATTACTTCCGGCACTGAATACTTGTTTGACCACAACTGTGGAACAAGGTGTTGAAAAAATTTGTTTTGCAATAAGAGAAATGATTGAGTATTGGCTTGCGTGCCTCTTCCACCAATCCAAAATTAAAAAACCTATACTATTTTCGGATTCAGTAAACTCAAAGAAAACGGTTAGGTAAATCTCTAATTCAGAAATATTTCCTATTACTCCATTTTGTTTTTTTTATCTATGTAATAAAAGTTGGTACCCTCTACTAATTTTACATGTACTCTCATTTTGTGTCTCAGTAGATTGAGAAGATCCAATATCACCTAAATTATATTTAGTACAAAATTCATTATATAATTCTATTACTACGTTTTTAATCTCACTTAGTATGGTTCTAACATTTACTGTATCATAATGTAAACATTGATAATACATATGCAAATAATCACTTAAGCCATTTAATTTGCAACACAGATAAAAAACACCAGCAACTAAATAAATATTGAGAATTTTTCTATAATAATGTAGCTACTTCATTTTCATTATTACTATAGTGTGTAGTAATTCAACATCATTTTCATATTCATCAAAAACTCCAACAATATTAATACACTCTACTAAAAATAAATGCATAGTAGGATAGTAACACTAGACAAAGTATAAGTTGCATAATTAAAAATCTTTAAAATATCTAAAATTTTTTTGCAAATATCTCACTCTTGTGGGTATAAATTAATCTGAGGTATATTATTAGAAATAAATGCACATAATAAATCTTTATATGCTAAAGATTCACTAAGCAAGTGGAAAGTAGAATTCCAATGAATTGGAATATTTCTTGGAAATCTTTTTGGTTTTTTGCCATTTTCTCTACAAAATCTACCCCATTCTTTCATTTTTTGGGGATGTTTCCATAAAAATTGAATCGCCGTTTTTATTGATTCAAGAAAAATATCAAGAGTTTTCAAACCATTTTGTACACATAAATTTAAAACATGACAAGCACATCTAATGTGAAAAAATTTTCCGCCAAAAGCGGGTTTACAAATATTTCTAAATCGACAATTGAAGTAGTATTTGTCGCGGCATTATCAAAACCAATTGAAAAATTTTTGTTAAGCAAATAATATTCTTCTAAAATTTGCCTAATTATTCTATAAATATTATTTGTTGTATGCTTACCATTGAAAACTCTAAATGCAATAGCTTTTTTTTGAATACTCCAATCGTCATCTATCCAATGACATGTTATGCCCATGTAAGAATGAATTTGCCAATGATCACTCTAAATATCACTACCTTTATGCACGCATCCATTAAATTGCATAAAAAAGTTTTGTAAATCTCTTTTTCTATTTTTGTAAAGATCTTTAATTACTCGTTTAAGTGAATTTCTATGAACATGTTTTGCTTATGGAGCACATGCTTTTTGTACAAATTGATTAAAACCAAATCTTTCTCCAAAATTAAATGATAAATGCTCAACGGAAACAAATTTACCTAATTCTTCCTTATAAGTTTTTTCATTAAAACGAAATAAAGGGGAAGTGTTAGGATTAATGTACCCGGAAATTTGTTGTTGCCCGATATCGATTTCTGTTTAGGTTGGATGTTTACTCCTAAGATGTCGTTTAAATGTCCATATCCTTATCCACTTGTATATTTATATATTTTTCCACAATATTTACAAATTATATCATACATTTTTTGACCAATATCAAACATTTCCATTTTCGTGAAGTGATTCCAAATATCAGATGTAAATTTTCGATTTGCCTTCTTTGCTGTAGATATTTCGATAGGAGGATGAAAACTTTCTTGCGTCGGGACGTGCTCCACATTGGGAAAAATGTTGATTTCATCATCTTGAAAATCTGCATAATCATGAGGATAAAAAGAATGATGGGATTCCGTCATGATATTCTTACATTTGCCAGTTGGAACTCGACTTCCACTTGCTATTTTTCGAGCAGATTGATTAAGAAAATTGAGCGGATTGATTGGGAGAATTAAGAGAGAATTGCGCGGATTGAGAAAATTGAGATAATTTGAGAGAATTTAGAATATTGAGAAAATTTGAGAGAAGAGAATTTGAGAGAATTGAGAGTATTGAGAGAATTTGAAAGAATTTATAAGAAAAAATGAGAAGAAAATTTAGGATTAAAAAAAACCTAGATAACCGTTGCAATTGCAACTGTTATCTTTTTTTTTTTTTTAAATTTTTGCCCGTTGCCAGGGCAGCCTGAAATGGGCCGCACCGCAACAGGGCCTACAGACGTGCAGGCCCTGCTGCAGGTTTTTTTGTTTTTTTTTTTTTAAGGCGGTTCCGGGCCGGTTCCAAAATTTCTGGAATCGGAACCAGGCCTATAGTCCACGGGCCGGTTTTGGTTTTGAACCGGGGGCCTAGTCAACGAGCTAGGTTCGGGTTGGACCGGGCCTGTTCCGAGCTGAAACCGGCTTGTAGCCATGACTATCTGGGATAGAGGGTTGATCTCGAACCAATTCAGCATTAACATCTGTCAAAGGAGCAGGGGTCACTGGTGAAGGATTGGGAGCTAATGTGGCAGGAGTCTTGCTAGGAGAAGAAACAGAGGAAGCAACACTGGACTAATAGGTCTTAAGAGTTCCTGGATTAATCAGAAGATATAAAAGTTAGTGCTAATAAACACATTAGTAGCCTTTAGGAACAAAGCATGAGAATTACCTTTCGGAGTGCGCGGTTTTATCATAGCTCAAAGCGTAGGCTCTCGAGATTGATTAAATACTGGAGGACCCTCTGGAGATGACTCCGAGGATAGAATAATCACTCTCCTGGTACCATGTTTTGTTGGTACTTTCTCTGGAGCAGATGAATCTGAAGCTTTTCTTTTCTTGCTCACTGTAAGAGTAAGAAGTCAGATTGAGGGTTAAGTGCCAAATAAAACATATATTCATAGATATTGAAAGGCAGAATTAAGTTACCTTTAGAGGGCTCTGTTGGCTTAGTTGAAGGCATGTTTGCAGCTTCGATTGTTTTTGGTACTGTAAGAGGAACATCATCTCTTATCCTTAAAAGAATTTGATCCAGAGGATCTGAAAACACAGTCTTTTGATAACCATTCCACCAGAAGTCGAACTCAGCTGAAGAACGATCGGGGTATCCAATGAATTCGGTAACATGAGATAATCGGTAATTACCCTGTACCAGTGTGGTCAGCTCACTAAAAGGTTGATCATCTTTCAGTTTGCAGGATATTTTATCGAAAGAAGCAAAGGAGAAAGTATAAAAGGCTAGAATAGGAATCCCTTGAATCAACCCAAGTTGTCTGGCACAGTACTAAGGAGAATAAATTTCAAAGCCAGCAATGAACCTGTCTTTTGTTGAAAACCTCATAGGGAGATCAACAGAGATCAGAACAGTCTGCTAGAAGTCACTTCTATTCTTCTGGAAGAAAGGAAGGTAGGACTTGAATTGGGGAACAAAGAAAGGAGAGAAGGAATATGGATTCTCTTCAATAGAATATATCTGAGAAATAAAGTATCTAAAATAAAAAGATGGCTCTTTGGAGATAGGGATCAATATCCTGCTCAAGGCTTGGCAAATTGATTGGTCAGGAATGGAAACTGAAAGGGGTTGGAGAACTTGATCCTTGAAAAACCAAGCAGGGAAATAGAAAGCTGCTCATGCTTGAAGAAGCCAAAGAGGACCACCAAAAACTCCACTAAGTTTGTCTGAAGCAATGGAGGAGGAAGCATGGGCTAAACCTCGATATAGTAGGGCCAACATTGTTTTGCCTAGAGCAAGTGAGGTCCCTGAAGCTAAAGCAGCGACAACAACAACAAAATCATTCGAGATCCTAACTATTGGGTGACAGAAAAGGAATTTACAGAGCTGGTACAAAAGAAAAGCAGTGTGCTCCTCGTCGGTAATTATACTTTCCTTCTTAAAATATTTCTTAATGAATGTCCCATAGGCCATTTCAGAAGGCAATATATGTCAAGCAAAGTTACCGACATAGGAGAGAAAGGGAAAAAGAAGCAGTTAGTAGAAGGTGACCAAAAACAGGACAATGCACCAATTAGTTTGTGATTCAAATGGTAATCGGAACAGCTAAGGCGCAAAGCATTATGAATCAAAAAGGGTATCCCAAAGAGAACCCTTAGAAGGAAGGAGTCGAAGATACCATTGGTAGAAATTGGGCTCAAAGTCAGAAAAAGCCTTAAGGCGAGGGGGACGAGAATGCCACTAATACGCCAAAATAGCTGATTCGTGGACTGGAAGTACCTCAAATTGGTGACGTGGGAAGTGGCTTGATAGGCATTTTGGAACAAAGAAGTGATTGTGAGATGCTGGGCCACGGATGTAAGAATCTTTGTAGTCATTCTCCACAGAGAGTAGATGAAATTCTTCGTTGAAATCTTCGGAGTCTCGGAATAGATAGTAACAGTCAAGAGCATCTGATGCGGAAAAGGAAAGAGTTTGATCCTTGGAAGCTTTGGAAGCCATAGGGTTTAGACAAATGTTGGGAGAGATTGCAAAGAGTCGAAAAGTTGAGGATGCAGAGGAATGAAGAAAGGAATAATTTTTAGAAGAAGCGTTTTGAAGACGAAAGGACAAGTGCGCGAAGCGAGGTGACAAAACGACAGCAAGAGTAAAAAGTAAGTGCCTTTTTTTTGGCATTTAAAAGAATTAAAAGTTCTTTTAATTCTTTTAAAATGGGGTATATGTTGACACCAAAATAAGAATCGGCATAAACACTGAGTCGGCTTTAATGTCGAATCTGGTGTATAATGAAAGTCAGCCATCTTCCGAAATACATTTGGATAAAATTCAAAAACATGTTGGGAAGTAAGCGTGACTGGCATCATATCCTGAATTCAGTAATTAATGAAGATCAGGATATTTACCGAAACATGGAAAGTCTATACTTCGGGAATATACCGAAATTATAGAAAATCGGTAAAGATGAATCACGGCCCAGCCATGTAAATCATGATAGCATGAAGTTATGAGCAAAAAGCAGAGATAGTGATCACGAGCAGATTGTAAGGAGTTACTTGTCCAAATTTGAAGTCGTCCTAGCGATTGAGATCAAGTTTTGGCGGACAATGAAATTGGAAAACGTGATTAGATATGGCAGTTACTGGAAGCGCCAAGATTCAAAGTTCGAAAACATAGAAGTAACTGACAAGCAATTACAGGATATGAGGAAATATAAATACTCAGAAGGAAGAAAGAGAGAAAGGAGGACAAGAGAAAAAGAAAAAACCTGAAGCATATATGTACTTTAGTTTTCTCTGTACCTTTACTTCATGCATTTACAACTTCCTGCAACTTTAGTTAACTTTCTAGTCCTTCATAGCTTTCATAGGAGTATTGTAACATAACTTGGAACCTTGTTGATCTCAGATCCATTTTCAATCCATTAGAACTCTATTCGTTCCATATAATTCTTTGTTACATTCTATTTTCTTTATTTTGTCATACTTTCCTAAAAATCAAGCCACATAATCTATCTTAATAAAAACCGAAAATCCAAGTTTCGGTGAAAGGTACTCCTTGTCGTGAAACGAGTGAACAGATTCCTTCAAGTTGGCTATTCTTCATTGAAGTTCTTTTCCTATTTCTGCATTCTAACTAGTCACAACCGTTCACTTCCTTTCAAAATAGATGACTCTACAGTACTTTTTTGAGAAAACTCAAAGCATAAAAGTTGTAGATACATGAGTCTTCGTTCTTTGGGCTTTGGAATCAGGTCAATTTGATATGTATCAATAAAGTTATGACCATTTTCCCGAACTAGTGCAAAACTGAAATTTCCGCATTCTAACCAGTCACGACCGTCCACTTTCTTCCAAAATAGACGACTCTATAGTGATTTTATGAGAAAAATCAAAACATAAAAGTTGTAGATCCAAGAGTCTTCATTCTTTTGGATTTGGAATAAGGTCAATCCGATATGTATCGATAAATCTATGACCATTTTCCCGAACTAGCACAGAGCTGAAATTTCTGCATTCCTACTAGTCACCACCGTTCACTTCCCTCCAAAATAGACGACACTACAGTGATTTTCTGAGAAAACTCAAAACATAAAAATTGTATATCAATGAGTCTTCATTCTTTTGTCTCTGAAATCAGGTCAATCCGATATGTATCGATAAAGTTATGACCATTTTCCCGAACTAGCACAGAACTGAAATTTCTGCTTATTTTCCCGATCTTGTCGATAATAACCAAAAATGGGTCATTTTTGGATGTAAACATATACACATGACACATGCCTCTTACATGTGTCCCTTATGTTGGCAACTTGATGATATTTGCTTCCACGTTGCCTCATGCCTCTGCCATGTATCTCTTGATGATCTTTGGTACAAACACTCATCGATCACAATTAAACCATCATCGATGTACTAAATGGATATCACTTTCTACAATCGTTGACGATGGGACGTGTAATTCATGCCTTTGTCGTGTATTTCCCATGACGACAAGTTGGTCATTTTTTGGTGTAAACACCATTATAACAATCTATCCTTTAATCTCATCTAGACCTAAAACTATTCACCGCTCCATCCATGGCCATGCCAAAGATCGACTCGATTGTGTCGAGCTCGATAGCGAATTTAGGTTAAGCTCGACAATCGAGCTCAATGGCAGTGGAGTTAGGCCAAATCTGAGTCAAGCTCAAGGCCTACCAAAGTCGATAGGTCGCGGCTTTGTTAGGAGTGGCAATTGGCGACAGCATGGCAAGCATCGGGGACACTTGGGAGGAGAGGGCCAAAGTAGCGGGTGGGTGGATGTGGGAAAAATTACCAAAAGAGTCTTAAACATATTGCAATTATGTCAATTTAGTCATAAATATATTTTTTTTGTCAATTCGGTCTTAAACCTTTTGTATTTGTACTAATTCAGCCCATCCAGTTAATATTAATCGGCCAACGCTGATATGGATGCTAGCCGTACTGCGTGGCATGGTTGGCGCTAACGTGAATAGTTTTTGACAATATTTTAATAATTTTTTGAATTACTTATTTATTCATTTATTTTTCCTTTTTTCTTTACTTTCTCTTTCTTCTTTTTTTTCTCCCTTCATCTTCAACCTCTAGTCAATTGCTGGAACCCGGCGATTGGCTAGAGGCAAGGGCCGACGATGCTCGACCTCATCATCGCTGGGGGAGGTCAAGCCTTGCCAGGGGCGTGTGAGGCTTGCCCTCACCAGTGCCCGGTTGGGCCAACCATGCTGGCCCTCGCCTCTGAGCTAGAGGTTAAAGATGAAGAGAAGAAAAAAAGAAAAGAAAAAAAGGAAAAAAAGAAAAAATAAATAATTCGAAAAATTATTAAAAATTATCTACCTTAGTTCTAGCCACGCGGAAAACTGACGTTCATGTCAGTGCCGGCTAGTCAAAATTAGCCAGATGGACTAAATCGTTATAAATTCAAAAAATTTAGAACTCAATTGGCAAAAAAAAAAATTAGGAATGAATTGACACAAGTGTAATAAATTTATGACTGCTTTGGTATTCTCTCGATAGATGTCTTAGGGTTTCGGGCAAGTGATTTCCATTGTGGGTGGATTACAAATCATTGAAGGGGCAATGCTGAAAGGAAAATAACAAGTCTATAAGTAGGATTAAATATTAGATGAAACTTCGGATGTTAATTGTATATTTTCAAAACTCAAAATACAAATTGATATGATGATGAAATAGAAGAATGTTTTATTGTTATATTATCATTATTATTATTGATACACACTTCTTTATGTTCATGCAAGTTTCCTTAGCACGAAACCTTTTTCCACCGAAAATATAGTGATACGAAGGATTATAAGTTATGGAAGGATCGAAATTGGGAGTAACGTTAGCAGTATACATGGGAAAAGTCTTCACTATATTTCAATCGATGGAGCAATTCCAATTCCCATGTCATCTTGTATAAAGACAAAAGATAGTGGGACGCACGGAGATCCAACTTTGTGGAAGACCTCTCTATAAGATAATGGAAGGGATAGCTACCTAAGGATGATAATTTAAACATCAAGAATCTTCACTGCCCAAAAGAGCAAGATCGCTATCCTCCTACGAATAGACAGACACTAACTGAGACACGCAACCTATTGTTTTATTCCACGTGGCTGATTGTTCAGTTGTCTCGTCAAATAGATAAGTCGGATCATATCAAAATAGACCAATTTTTACATACAATGCAAATTGAAAAATTCCACGTAATGGCCCGAAGCAAGATAATTTTCTTAAAGATAATTCAAAGTGAACATTATTTCAAATAAGGATCTAAGGTGAATAAATCGATTTCAAATAAGGACCTGAGATAGACAAGTTTGTCTCAAATAAAGGTCTCAGCATATCGGCCGGAAAAAAAGTGTTGGCCGACCGGTGAGCTTAGGTCCTTATTTGAGATTAACCAACATGTTAAGGCCCTTATTTGAGATTGACTTGGTCATTTATATTCTTATTTAATACGAAGTCTACTTTAGGCCCTCATTTGACAAAATCACTCCACTCGGGTCCTTATTTGATATTTTCCCATGCAAATTTAGTGACCTATACCCATACCAAACTTGATGAAATGGCTAATATGCTTCCATATTTAACCTAATATAGGAAAACTCATACCCGACAAAGGTGAGAATACGACGTGAGCAAACATGAGATCGAATGAGGGCGAGAGAGAATAAAGAGTCAATCACAGTTGAGTTTAACTAAATTGTAAACTTATTAACACTCATATTATATTGGATTTTACTATTCTAGGGCTATTTACTGAATATAATTAACACATATAACAATTCTGCTCTATACGATGAGTCTCTCTCTCCACATGTTTTTGATTGATATCATTATTTTTGACACATCAATAATTTCTGAAGCAACACAAGCCAAAGAAAGCATCTTTTTTCAATTTGCAGCCTTTAATAAGGCATTCATCAAGTAAATTACCAAAAAATTCCCAAATCTATTGTACTTGTGTTAATTAAATCCTAAACTTTTCAATTGTGCCAGTTCAGTCCTAAACTTTTTGATCTCTTAAATATTTAATTGTACCTATTTAATTCTAAAATCTTTTATAATTTGCCAATTTAGTCCCGAACCTTTTATCAATTTATCAATTTAGTCATTCTGGCCAATTTTTGCAGAAAATCGCTGATGTGATGATCTAGTTTATGTTAGCCGTCTTACGTGATATGATCGGCGCAAACATGAAAAATTTTGAATTTTTTTTTCTTTTCTGTCTTTTTTTTTTTCCTTTCTTCCTTTAGCCAGTCACCAGGCCAAAGGCAAGGGTAGACAAGATTGACCTCAGATGAAAGGGGCGGGCATGGCTCGCCATTGTCGAGTTGTCCAGGTCGACCTCACTGGTGGCCAACGAGTTCAAGGCATGGTGAGGTCAATCTTGCCCAATGATAGTGAGGCTCGGGGGTGGCTGAGCCTCGTTTGAGACGAGTAAGGTCGACCTCGCCCACCCTCACCTCTAGCTAGTCACTGACCATTGCCGAGGCTTGGTCGCCAGCTAGAGAAAGAAAGGAAGAAAAAAAAAGTTTAAAAAATTGTTGTGCCATATAAGACGAATAATTTTGGTAATTTTTCCTGAACTCATAGTACTATTTTATATTGACACAATTAAAAAGTCGATGATTAAATTGATGCAAGTATAATAAGTATGGATTTTTTTGATAATTTTCCCGAAATTCATGGTACTATATTGTAAATCGCCATGACGATTTCTCCGTATTTCTCCGTATTCTTCTTTCCAATTCGATGACCAAAAAGGCTTCCCCACCCGTGCGCGTAACTGTGCTCCCCCAGACATGCTCCCCCAGATACGCTCTCGGGCTCAGATCCCATCATTCTTCTATCCCTCTCTGTAAAAAACAAACAGTAAATTACCAGAGGAAGAAGAAGAAGAAGAAGTAGTGGAGAAGAAGAAAGAAGCTGGTGGTGTCGCGCGTGCCCCTTCCCACCTGCTCACTTAACCCCCAGGATCCCTCCCCACCCACCAACCGCTTCCACCTTCCACAAGCCCCCACCTTGATTTTCTTGCTCCTGTTTCTCCCTCCTTGTCTTGGGTGTCCAAGAAAGAGCTGATAAAAAGCAGACACACCCATCTCTCTCTCTCTCGGTCTCCTTCCCAGTTCTCGCGGGTGCTATGGCGCGGTGCGCCAGGTGTTGCATTCACAGCTCCATGAGAGCGATGAACGTTATCGTGAACCTCTGCGGGGTGGGCATGATCATATACTCCCTCTGGCTTGAGAAGATGTGGGAGGGCGGTGTTGCTCTGCTTCCCTCTGTCGCCAATCTCCCTCGACCATGGTAAAGCACTCAAGATAATGGAAAAAGAAAAGATTCAAAACTCTCCTTTCGAATGCAACTTGAAGTTCTCGGTTTAATCTCAAGTGGGTGTCTGTCTTGACGTTTTTCTTTCCGAATGCTAAAGTAGAAATTACCAAATTCGATGCGGAGCATATCATAGGGCAATGCTTGCGGTTTCTTCCGTTTTGTGTTTGCCTCCTTTCTTGAATGAAGGAGCCCATCAATTTGTTTGTGATAGGTTGTCATCGTCAAATGTCAGTCAGTGTATCAGAGCTAGTTCATTCTTTCTTTCCGAATTTCTGGGAAGCAGTCCTCGTTTTTTCTAATACCCGAGGCGTGGGCTGAAGTGCTGGAAGAAAATTTAGTCACGAAAAGATATCTCAGCAAGTTACTAATGGATAAAGATGTCTCATCGAGTTCGTTTTCTTGATAACATAATGCCTACTCTGAGAAAGAGGAACATTGCTTCATTCTTGTATAACGTTCTTTTTGTTCGATGCTATGGAATTGTACAATGAGGATTGTTCTTCCTTCTAACAGGTTTATATACACATGTTTAGGCGTCGGTATCGCTGTCTGCTTGAGCACGATCTTCGGCCACGCGGTTGCTAATTGCGTCGGCAATTCTTCTTTGTGCATTGTATCCTTCCCAATCATTTACTCTCTCCTTGCACTAAGTTACTTTCCTTGAAGCTCTAACACTTTTGTCAAATTTGGTTAATTCGATATTGTTATCAGCCTTCGAGAGAACCTGAGCTTCTGTCAAGTGTCCGGTGTATTTGATCTTTTCTGCAGTTCACTCATGGTAATTCTTAACCGATTATTCAGTACATCATCACTTTGTTATCCCTTCTTTTTCTTGAAGCGACAGTTCTGGTCTTGATATTCTTCAAGATGAATTGGGAAAAGGTATGCTCTCTCAAAACTTTTCATGGTTTAACTTGTTTTTAGTAGTACATTGTCAATAGCGCTTCTCATGCCTTATCCCTGAGATATGATGGAAATCTCATTGGACATGCTACGATTTTGGACTTGGTGGAAGCTAACATCGGGAGGAATGTTCGATGAAAAGGAAAAACTTAAACATTTGTGGCAGGAAAAAGTGTTAATTAGGTGACATGATCCTACATGACCGTGTTCTGCATATTCTTAGTTGAGTGCAGATTATTTCTCATGATCCATGAGGATAATTTAACCTTTACGAGAATGTGAGATATCCTTAATCCACTCTCGCAGTTCATACGTCAAATGACTAGTTGGATATGCTCAATGAAATTAAATTCTTGATGACGGTCCGTTCTTGACAGCCTTGACTCTTGAGTTCATAAAGTTTGGCCATTTTGTGAATTGAAAGTCTTAACTGTTCAGAATCGTAGTATCTTGAAGCCTGTTATCATATTTAGTTCCCGTACTTTCATCACGGAGTCCCAACCATGAGCTTCCACATCTCACTGAAAGCTGATTCTAGTTTTAGTTTCAATCGATGGGCCTTGGTCCCGTTTAATACCTCTTCCTTTTCTTTGGCTTTATGCACAGCTAATTTTGGAGTATATTGATGAGCACAACGAGAAGTTCAAGACTTTTGTGGTCATCCACTTAAAAATGTGTCGCCTGATTGTAATCCTGATTTTGATGCTACAGGTAACTGATTCTTCTCTGAATAAGATGACTGTAAAACTCTTATATCGTTTCCGATTTTTGAAAGAAAACGTCTACCATGAATTTAAAAAGAACGAACCTTTAACAATATCGAACAGAAAGTAGACAATCATCTCTAATTTGATCTTTACTGCATTGAGATCATTACTGTTTACTCTTGCGATCGGAAGAATAGCAAGTGACTACCGGAAGAATCCGTTCATGTGTAACAAGGTAAGGATAAGATAGTGAACAAGCATGCGATCATATCACATGCTTGACCAAGCACACCGAGTCCATTCTGTGTGGTTACATATAAAATCTTGATAAAAAATGGAGTTTCCATCTCCTTCATTGTCCTGTCAACTCCTTTTGGACCTAATTTCCTGATGAAATCTAATTTTTTCGCAATTTTCTAAGGTATTTTACTCTTTATTTGGTCACTTTAAGAACTTTCTGTCTTGGCATTCTGTACGAATTTAGAATCTTTGTTAGCAAACTGTCAAAAAAATGTGGTTTAAACCTAGTATGTTCATTGTTTCTCGGCACTGTGTTCCAGCTATACCATCTGTAACTCTGCTGCATCTAAAAGTGTGAGCATTTGGCGCCAAAACTCACTCCCTTCACTCTCCATGTGTCGCAGATCATTGTTATTGTGTTTGCGGTAATCCTCTGGGCCGTTGGTACTGGACCGAGGACCGATCAGACACCGGATGTCAGGAGTTTGAGACAATCCTTTCTGGTCTGGCCCAGCTCACCGACGCTCGTGGAGAATTTGGAAAATTGCAGAAGATGCGGAGAATTGAACAGTAGGAATCCGCTCCGAAACTTGGTGTCATATCTGAAGGGTGTAATCGTGACGAGATTTCACCGGACACCAACGAATGATGATTGATTCTTTCTTCTCTAGATGAACCGATCAATTTGCAGCAAGCTCGTCCTCCACAGTTTCAGAAGCAGTACTAGAGGTGGTGGAAGGTCTATGTGCATCAAAACCCAGATGAGGAGAAACTCTGGAAATCGGTCTGGCCGTGATCACGGCACAAAATAGAGGCCATCGTGAGCTATCCTTCTCACTCATGTTTCGGCATCAAAGAAATGGGGTTCTTGCAAGCCGCAGACTTATCGGCTCGGCACATCGACTCAGAACCCAACTTCCCTGTCTATCTTTCTAATTCTCGAAATGTAATACATCGTCCCGATCCTTCGCGTCATCGGCAGTTGCCGGAGCCGCCCTAAAAGGTGGGGCTACAGTGCGGGGGTGGGGGGGGGAGAGGTTCCTGGTTCTCGTGTGACATCCTTCCTTTTGAGCACAGGAATCACTAGTACGAGGAAAATGAGAGTTTGGGTTTGCCTCTTCCGATCTTACGCACGCTCCAAGGTACATGCAGACAGTTCCTGCTGAAAACGAGTGAAGTGGACAATGGTCGCATTGTCGAAATTCATGTCCACATGAGATCGGGATGGGAGATTGCTTCTAACGTATGGGCCCAAAAACAGCCAAGGCCCAAGAGCGAGAGCGAGGGGGGGTGGTGCCATCCTCCTACACGTCCAATCGCTTCATCTTGATACTTGTGCCAAGTTTCGCATTTATTAAGGTTTATCCCATGGATGTGGTTCCTTATGCCATATCCATTCTTGACATATGGATATACATGTATATATATATATATATATATCTCTCTGATCACATGTAAGTACATGTAACTCAGTCCATACGTAAACATACATGCCCGTCATCGAAGCTACCCGAAGTCCCACTGGCGTGCGAGAATTTATAGCCTCAATGGCTCGCGAGAATGTTCAGGTCTATTTTCAAGCCGTTGAAATGCTAGCGAAATGACAATTCCATCGTATTTGCATTCCGGATAAGAAAAGGGAATTCATGTTTGAGTCTTCTATTGATTCATATATTCTATCTACCATCAATTATTTTGAGGCTGGGCAAGGAATGAGAAATAGTGCAATGGATGAAAACTAGGCGAAAACCCAGCGAAATTTTTTTTTTTTTTTTTTTTGTTTTATCACGCTATGAATTAAAAAAATTGTAAGGTATTAATTTAATACAACTCGGAATGAAATGGCAATCCGCCGAGATGTGGAATTATTTCCGACGGAAGCTGGTACAGTAAGAGGTGCAGCTGACCCGGGATGCGTGCTATAGGTGGGGCCCCTCACCTGAACAGTCGCCGACGCCAGCAATCGCTCCCCGCCGCGTAACTCCTCTTTAAGCACTCCAAAGTCCGCATCCTCTTCCCCCACGGCACCGCACCGCACAGCACCGATCAAACCCCCGAAAGATGAACCCACGCCGCTCTTCTTCTTCTTCTTCTTCTCCTCCTTCTCCGAGCGATCGCAGGCTGAGCGCGCTCGCTCGCCATCTGAGCCCTCGCTCCGAGTCCGGCTCCGGCGGCGGCGGCGTCATCTCTCGCTCCCTCGCTTCCTCGTCTTCCGGCGGCGGCTCCGTCTTCAGCCACGTCTCTCGCGCTCCTGAAGATCCTATTCTCGGCGTAACAACCTCTCTCTCTCTCTCTCTCTCTCTCTCTGTGAATTTTTTTTTTTTTTTTCGTTTCGTATGTCAGCGATTTCCGGTGGCATCGTTGCGATGATCGCCGCCGTGCGTAGAGATCAGAGAGAATGTTCGTTAGTCCGTGTGACTTCGGCGACGTTCTAGGTTTTGCTTGGTGGAAAAGCGAAGGAGGAAGGAGACGGAGAATAGGTTGTGATCCGTTTTGATTTCTCGCTCTTCTTCTTCTTCTTCTTCGGAGACGGTGACGTAGCCAGGCTAGCTGAAGTAGGTCGGATCCTTATGTGGTGTCCAGTTGTCGCACACGGCTTCGGGAACTTTATTGTGGAACTGCTGTTCGTCGTGATCTAGTTTGAGGAATAATATTGGCCTAGTAGTGTTCCTGTGTGAACGCGTCTCTCACTCGCGCTCGCACAGAGTAAGGCCTTTGTCTCCTCCGCTCTGTTGCTCAGAGAAATAGGAAATGGCTTCTGCATTTTTTGTTGCGGAGCTGATGAAAAAAGGCGAAGGTAGCGTTGAAATTGGACTGGACGGTTAACCAAAAGTCTTTTGGATTTTGCTACTTGATGAAGAGAGCACATTATTTGTTGAAGGAGCTATGGCTGTCGCATATTAGTATCTATCTATGTATCTCTAGTAGTCGTGCTGTATTGTGCCTGCACGCGATTGTGCGAATGTACACTGCCTCGATGTGCTTGTGATACCTAGAGATCAGAGGGAGATGAATTTGTCATGATACAATTTTGTTGCTGTTCTTGGAGTTGGATCCTTTTGCTTCTAAATGACCATCGCTTACGGTGATTCTCAATCGGTGGAGTTCCAGATTGGCCCTGTTCGGTAGTTGAGTTTTTGGAAAGGAGACAAATAGGATTATGCTTTTTATATTTGGCTGAACGCTGTTTTATTGTGAAGATGAAATTCTCTATGTGGTGGTAGCTGAAAGAGCTTCGGATGTGATTTGTGGAGTGGGGGGGATTGAATTTCCTTTACAGTGGTTTCACTCCCCATGTGTTTTCTTCTGAATTATGCTAATGTAAAACTTGTTTAGTCAGCTAATGTGTATCATTACAAATGCTGTTTAAAGGCTGTAATATATGTTCTCTGTCTGTGATAATTTTATTCTGTTGTATAATGAGCAGGTGACAGTTGCGTTCAACAAAGACCCGAGTCCTGTAAAGTTGAATTTGGGTGTTGGCGCTTATCGTACAGAGGTAACTTTTGAAAGAGACTTGATTTGGCTGTTTCAATCAATATTATACTGAACTTGTACTGCTACTGTGAAGATATTTGTACATATTGCAATACATGCCTATAGAAGGCGAGTTTCCTCTCATTCCTAGTGTTAGAGACAGATTCTTATGCCCTCACTGACTAGTATTTTCCTTTATGATTTTCATAGTGACAACACGGATAGTATCAATCCATTAATCCTTCTGGCCTGAAAAACCATTAATTTTTGGATCCTTTTCTCGTTTGGCTCTATATGCCTACAGGAAGGAAAACCTCTTGTTCTGAATGTTGTGAGACGGGCTGAGCAGCAGCTTATAAATGACAGGTTTGTTTGTGATGATATGATGGGTATTAACATTAAATATGAAATTTATCGACTTATCTTGTCTGGTTTTCAGGGCACGCGTTAAGGAATATCTTCCAATTGTTGGATTGGCAGAATTTAACAAATTGAGTGCCAAGCTTATTTTGGGTGCTGACAGGTAGAAAATTGATGTAATAAATGATTGACAGTGAAATAATACCTGTGATTAATCTTCTTATAGACAACATTTTATTGATGGCGTTTTGTATGACTTTTTCCTTCTTGATTTCCCTGGGAATAGCCCTGCTATTCTTGAGAACAGGGTCTCAACGGTGCAATGCTTGTCAGGCACTGGCTCACTGAGAGTCGGGGGGGAATTTTTGGCAAGGCATTATCATCAGGTAAAGTGCATGTTTTACATTAGATGATTTCCTCGTCTTTGCAGGTCTAAGTGGGTGGTTTCAAGATAAAGCTTATAGCCAATTTTTCTACCATGTGGTGCAGCACACAATATATATACCCAAACCAACCTGGGGGAACCACCCAAAAGTCTTTACTCTGGCTGGGTTATCTGTGAAATACTATCGCTACTATGATCCTGCCACTCGTGGACTGGATTTCCAAGGTAAGGAGTAGTGACTCGTGATTTTCTATCTCAGCTTATATTTCTCAGATCTAAATGGTGCCAATGATCCATATTTAGTTGCACTCTTTCCCCCCTTTGCAAAGAATGATGCACGATTGTTGATGATGCAGTGCAAATTTGACAATCTAAACGAATGCAATAATGTTGTCTCTGAAACATAGGGCTGCTAGAAGACCTTGGTTCAGCCCCATTAGGAGCTGTTGTCCTTCTTCATGCATGTGCTCACAATCCAACTGGTGTTGATCCAACTCTTCAGCAGTGGGAGCAGATCAGGCAGTTGATACGATTGAGAACACTGTTGCCTTTCTTTGATAGTGCTTATCAGGTATCTTCTTGCAGCATAGCAGATACGCAGGAATTACATGGAAGCTCCATCTACTAGGATCTCATTTAGCTGCAGATGACTGATGAGTTATTCCTTGGTCGTACCCATTTTGTTTGACCCAGGGTTTTGCAAGTGGAAGTCTGGATGCAGATGCTCAGCCAATTCGTTCATTTGTGGCTGATGGTGGCGAATGCCTTGTAGCACAAAGTTATGCAAAGAATATGGGGCTCTATGGTGAGCGTGTTGGAGCCCTGAGCATTGTAAGACTCGATCCATGCTACTACTGTTGATTACTGTCCGTTCCTCATCTTTGATAGTGCCTGTCTCATGAGTCATGACTTTTGAATTCAAGGAATATCTTCATCTAAGCCGGTCATGAATTTTTTTGGACTTTTCTAGAATATGAATGAATGTGAATTAGTGAAATTACGAAATGGAAAACTGTCATTTGATTTTGGTCGCTACTATGGCCCTGTTTGCCAATATTTTAAATAGTTGGTGGATCGCGTCTTCTCATGATTTTTTTCTTTCTTTCGCAAGTGTTATGTGCAAATATGATTGAAGAACTAGTCTCTGGCCTTTTACTGCATCGCGCTTTGAGGAAAACCGTTTTAAGATTGATATGCAATTTCCTTTCTTGTAGTTTTATTTGTGACATTTGAATTACGCCAGGTCTGCAGGACGGCTGATGTGGCCGGTAGGGTAGAGAGTCAGCTGAAGCTCGTGATAAGGCCTATGTATTCAAACCCACCAATTCATGGAGCATCCATTGTGGCTGCCATCCTCAGAGACAGGTCAGATAAAAAAACTCTCGCAGCTTCTTGTCCCTTCTTCTTTTCTTTTTTTCCCTATATCCACAGCCTATGCCTATCACTTGATGAATTCACGCTTAAGCTGCTATTTAAGCAATTTTTTAGGTTGATCTTCAATCCTTCCCCTGCAGGGAGATGTACAATGAATGGACTATAGAATTGAAAGCAATGGCTGATCGTATTATCAGTATGCGCCATCAGCTTTTTTATGCCTTACGTGCGAGAGGTTAGAACCCTGATTTTTTAGGGTATTATCCATGGTCTGCATTTGTTTGTTTCTCATCTTTAGGCCAGCGGCTTGGGGACACTTTTCTTCGATTGCACAAATACACGTGTCACAGCCTGCTGAGTACAAGGCCAGCAGCTTGGGGACATTTTTCTTCGATTGCACAAATATACGTGTCACAGCCTGCTGAGTGCAAGGCCTACCCCAATTAATTACCACCGCCGCCCAGTTATTGCACTTAATCTACAATACGTGAAAAGCTTGCAGCTCATGTATAGTTATTAGGTAGATAAATCTCTACGGTAGCAGCATCTGTGCCTTCATTCTGTTTGGTCATGCATGCATATTGCATATCGATTAGGTAGCTACTCATTTGACCTTTACCATGCTGTGTCAACTAATGCATGTTTCGGTCAGGCACACCTGGTGATTGGAGCCATATTATTAAGCAGATTGGAATGTTCACTTTCACGGGGTTGAACTCGCAGCAAGTTGCTTTCATGACGAAGGAGTACCACATCTATATGACTTCTGATGGGTAATATATTCTTGTCCTTTTGTGCCATATAATCATGTGGTTATTCGGGTCATTTTGACTCGATTTAATTTGACATTATCTCGGGAATCTCCCCTTCTCCTTCGAAGATCATTTCTTCTTTCATTTAGCGCATATTGTAGAATTGCCGGTGGGATAGAATGAATACTGGTGATTTTAGTTATCAATTCATACTGCAACAGATGAGAACTCTCACTTGTACCGAGGATATATAGCTTTAAGTCACCGCATCAGACACACCTTCAAAAATTTGTCAAATGTTTGTCCCTTGTCCGCAACTTCATTTGCATATTTGATCGACTGTACAATTCTGATGCTTATGGCACGCCGCCGCTGCTTTTATGCAGGAGGATTAGCATGGCTGGACTGAGCTCTAGGACAGTCCCTCATCTTGCAGATGCTATTCATGCCGCCATCACTCGTGTTGTTTAGAAAATGCCAACGTCTTCCCTCCACTTCTCCGTCCGGTTTCAAGCATTTGGTTTCCGTCGGGTTATGTTGTAATAATTATTGTCTCAATGTATTTAGGCCCTTTTAATTTATTTATTAATTTTGGTAATATAAACGGGGAGTCTGTCTTTTGCATATGGTTATGTATTAAGTGGGAAACATATATCGCTCTTTAGTTGTATGCCTGGACAAAGGCTTCAGACTGTTTGGCATTCCGAATCTTGCCACAGGTAAAGTGCAAAAAGTACAAATTGTCATTCGAACAGCCTTATCTGCCGTGGCCTCGCTGAACCTGCACAAAATGCTAGGCCCAGATCAGTTTTGTGCGACGATAGCGAACTTCGTCGGATCTGTTCGGTTGGGTCTAGATTTAGGACCGAATTAGTGAGGCCTGGCCTTGCAATTTAGAAGGTTTTTTTTTTCTGTGAAGCGTCTAAGGTGGGGCGTGGACGTCCCAGCCCAGGATCAGACATTAAGCTCGACTCAAGGCCCAAGAAACACAAAGGTTGAGCTTCCTGAAATTTCTACCCAAATGGTAGGCCAGGAAAGGCCCATGTGTTGGGCCTAGAAGGCGAAGATTAAGGTGCAGTGGACTGAGAAACCTGAAGTAATGGCCAATTAAAAGAATTGTTTTTCCAGGCCCAATTGGCCGAGAAAGCCCAAGAAGATGTGCCCCTCTGAAAACCCAAAAGGCTGGGCCTCTAGGCCCAATGGGCATTTGTAGGTCCAATGAATTGGATTTCTAGGCTCAAATTAAGGCCCATAATTTAGCAGAAAGGTCCCAAAATTGGGTTGGGATCCATGGGCCGAGAAGGCCCAAGTTGTGGCTCAAAAAGTGGCCCCAAGTTAAGGTATAAATTATGGACGAGGCCCAGGAGTTGGGCTGCTGATTAGGCCCACATTTATGGGCCTGGAATGACCTAATGTTGCGGATGTTGAGGTCCGAAATATTTGGGCCTGACCACGGCCTAATGGGCTGACGAGGCCCGAGTGAAGGCTCAATCATTTGGGCCAGACCCTATTTAAGAGCCCAAGACTTGGGTTAGGCGGAGCCCAACTTGGGCTGGGCCAGGCCTGTTGTAAGGCCAACGATGGACCTTAGTCGTGTATAATTCAACAGGCCCATATAAAGGGGCAAAGAATTGGGCTTCCAGGCTCAATGGGCCATATCAGCCCAAGTTGAAGGCCCAAAATTTGGGCCCAATGGGCTCCTTAGGCCCAAATTAATGGGTTTGGAGGCCCAATTTAAACTAAATTACTACTGGGCCCAATAGGCCGAAAAAGGCCAAATGATTTGGGTTTCCATGCCCAAGTCAAGGCCCAAATAATGGTATGGCCCCAGTGGTAGGCCGAATACTTGGTCTTCAGCCCAAATTTTCGGCCGGGCCCAAGTTAATTCCGAATGGGCTCATATTAAGTTTGTAGGCCCAATGTCGTATTATGAGCCTGGCCTTGGCCCAAGTTATTGGGGCTTTTTATGCCCATGTCGAGTCCTACGTTTTAGAGTAGACCACGCTCAATTTAAGGCCCAATTTCCAAAGAGGCCCAATCTTAGTCAGGGGCCAGGCCCAAGTTAAGGCGGAAAAATTAGGCTGTCCAGGCCTAATGTGAGGCCCAAAGATTAAAGCCAGCCCAGGACCCCGTATAGTCTGTAGATGACCCCTTAATCGTTTACACGGCGAGTCATTTTCTGTGAAGACAAATCGACCTAGGTTTTACGAAAATTCTAAACCGACCTGAAAGTTTTTATAAACAAGGAGACACCATAAATATGAAGGAGCACGAGCACCTTTCTCCAATAATTTAATGGGAGTTCCAATCAACGCTCTATGACGGAGCAGTTTTGATGCTACATAAAATGACATGATACAAGACAGAAATGTCTATACATACTGTATGAACCTTTATGAATAGTCAACGCAGAGGTGGGCCAAACTTTCAGCACCTAGCATTCGCCCTATCTGCAACCTTTCAACAGATAGGAAGAGGGACTCGAGAAGGTCACGGCGACAGAGGATTTCCCACTCTCTTTCGGTTTTCCAGGGGTCCCGCATTCGCTGAAATCGAGCGTCCGGCGCTCCACCTGCGATGTTTCAAAACGAGTTATCAAAACTGGACTAGGTGGACATCAGACGAGAAAACTTGTGGAAGAAATCTAGAACTTCGATATTCATTCAATGGTTCACGATGATTTCGCTCCTTCGATGGGATAAAAAAATAGCGTACCCTGATGTTATTTGCCTAATGTTTAAATTTCCTGATGTTATCGAGGTAGGCATACCCTAAATAATGCCAGAAACCCCTTTTCTTTTCCTCGATGAGTTAGTCCAATTAATCAGATAACCTAGCCGTGTGGATGACAGACTTCATGTAGAAAGCAGATCACATGTCCAGGCACAAGAGAAGAATAAATATGAACGCGGAATTTCATAGTTCTGTTTAGTCTATGATATTGATTTTTTAATTATGACCACTGGAGACTAGACACAGTCTTTCTTGAATAGATAAACAAAGTAGGATCCGAGAATGAAGAGAATCTTACCGGCAGAGTTGAACCCATAGAAGAGCAATTCTCTGTCTGCTGATTCAATTTACAATTTTCTTGGTCGGGATTTTGGTGATTGAGGTTTTTCTTCTTGGATAATGTCTCCAGAGTGTCATTTCTGAGAACGTCCTGAGCTGTAGCATATGCAGCAGCACTCTGTTCGCTTAGATGTTTCATGAGCCCAAGAGCATCATAACTTCTGTCTCCGGGACTCATAAAATACCCTATATCCTGAAAACAAACCAAAAGAGGAAGCAGACATCGTGTTATTTCATTCTCTTATTGTGTGCCAAGGATGATATTATTAGCCGATGTAGACGACACAACAATACCTCAACCGTTATTTCTGTGTTAATCCTGGGCCCTGGAAGGAAAGAGTTTATAAACCAAGGCGACTTCCACGCTGAAGGAGATTCAATAATTCTTCTGAACGGAGTCCCTCCAAATCTGAAAAGGAATGTCATCAAGTCAAGAATCCCCTCATATCTAAGGAAAAGCAACTAAACAAAAAGAACCAAAGCAACGGACACTAATATAAATTTTGGAATCATAGTCAAACTCCACCGCTGTTTCAGTTTATATATATGGAGGTCTTTTTAAGACACTTCCCTCCTAGGACCCCAAAGAATACCTCAAGCAACATAACAATCGGAAAGAACTGCATACAATTTTTCTAGGAGAACACAAATACCCATTTATAATATGTTAGCACAATCTTACATGCTTGAATTCTCAAAGCTGGCATCATTTGAAGTGTTGTCGACACTGATCTCCAAGGGACCTGAAGGAAGCGACAATGAAGATTTAGCAGCCTTGTGGCTTCCACGTTTTGCTTCGCTAGCAGGAGAGCTGAGAGGTTGCCATGAATTCCCAGACGAGGACTCTAAGGTAACTCCATGATTCAAAGAAGGTGCCACGACTTGAGACGACTGTTTTCTGGGAGTTCCATCTGTTGACCCAGTTAATTTATGAGCTTGATTACCAGTTTGATCAGGAGAAAACAACAGGAGGTCATTTATGTCATGTTCAATAAGCACATCAGGAGGCTGTGGCACCTGAAAAGAAAAGAGCGGGCTGAGTGTCACTGAGGAAAAGAAAGAAAAAGGACGAATGAAATGGCCAAGTCACTTCCAGCAAAGAGAAGAATTCGCAATTTAATCTAAATGATCCACATGAAAAGAAAAGAGATTTCAAGTGCTGCTAAATCCATGGCATGAGACACTGCACGTAAAACTCTGACAAGAGAGTAACCAGCAAACTAATAGGAAGGATAAAAAATTGGGGACTATCCATTGCATGATGCACACAGACCACTAGCATGTTGATCACTCGATGGATCCATACTCTCACTTATTTTGGCCAGCATTCTCTTGCAGCAAAATCTTGTGCAGATGTATCACCAATGAAATCGAGGAACAAAATGAAATTACAAACTCACCCTTTCGGCTGTGGCATCAGCTTCTACACCAGTTTGAGCGTTAATATCATCATTAACAGGCTGTTGCTCTTCTTTCATATAATCGTCTCCACTGCAATCATCCTCTAAACTTTTATTGCCTGGAAATCCACTTCTGTCATTCTTTTCCTGTCTGCATTCTGAACCAATACATGAATTTTCTTTGTCTTCAGCTAGATTCCTCGAGTTTCGTCCCACGCTGATCGGAGGAGACAGCATATATGCCCTTTGATTGTCAGTCTCATCAAACACAACATCCAGACGAGAAAAGTCTCTCGTCAGGTCAGATGTTATATCTTTCTCCAGCTTTTTGTCAATTCTTCTATCTGACAAAGGGGACAACAAGTCACGACATCTTTTCTTTAAGATAGAAGGGGTACTCGTGAAAGTTTTGGCGGCACTTTTCAGTACAGCATCAGGACTTTTGTCACGTGAAGGAGAATCCCATAACCTAAATGGGGATATGCAGTTGATAGAAGACATCATCAGCTGTCGAATACCAAGGGGACTATATTCTTGCTGCATGTCGTTACTTGGTTGTATCAGATCACAGCTGAAAAAAGGAATATCCAAGCTAGGAAAACGAGGGGGCTCATAACACAGTGACCCTGGCTCTGGCTTTACTACTCCAATGTCCGGCCCAGCTTTCAAAGGAGTAGTTTGCATGACATCTGATCCTGAACAGAAAGCATTTACAGGTACTAATTTCGATTGCTCAGGTGGCAATTCTAATTGCTCTAGCATACTGGAGCTCATGCCATTATCACCAGGAGAATTGGTTGAATCATCTGCAATAACAAAACGACTATGCACACCAGTTTCAAAGTCTTCTTGAGTTTCAAAAGAGGGATACTGGCTGTTTTTGCTACCAGATACTGGTGCATCGCCATCACTCGAGAACAATAAAGGAGCAGAATTAGAAGGCTGGGCACATGTAGTACCCACAGCAACAGCTCCTGAAGGATTATACAGCTGAGGAGATTCGAATAGTTGAAAATTTGATGATTGGCTTATTAGTGCATCTATACATCCGCCAACATCAGTTCTGATTGGTTCTTTCGCAATATTTTCAGAGGATAAACATTCATCAGCCATAGCATCTGAGAATAAAAACCTGCAACATTCATCATCGGAAATCAAAATCTGATGCAACTGATCGGCTCCTATGCCCAAACTGCTAACAGAAGGAACCATCAGTGCCAGAGAAGCTTGAAAGGGAACATTAAGCCCCCCATGGCTCTCACTGGCACCTATGGACTCTGTTTTCACTCCTGATGATTCTGGTCCAAAATCCAAGAAGGAACTATTTGGTAGGTCATGTCCACTGAACTTGTAATCCTCAAAAGAAGTTTCATTGCCACATGAAAAATCATGATGCGCCAAATTAGAAGAACCACATATTTCAGGATGTACATCTGGAATAGTGAGATTGACCTCATCCATAGACGGATAATATTGCTCTGAACAGGAAACTGGACTGGAGTTGTGATCTCTTCCCAAAGCAGAATCTTCGCTCTTAGGTATGGCTATAGCCATGTCATTTGTAGACTGAGAGCAACCTACAGTCGAACCTTGACTGCATTCTGAATTTTCCTCTAGCTCTACCCCGCCTTTAGGACCAGTGTCAACTCCACTGGTCTGCAACCTTGAGGAAGATGAAGCAACGAGCTGATTCTGGAATCCAACATGAGGCAAAGCTGGAAACTGTGCAAGTAAACCTGATGCCAAGTAAGTGTCCAGTTTCTTCTTTACAGAACTGTTCCAGTGGTTTTTTATAGCATTGTCGGTCCTGTTCATGCAACAACATAATTCTAATTTATCCACAGAATGAGCAACATTTACGTTGCACTTTAAGCCGCAACAAACAACATGAAGAAACACCAAGGGCACAAACCTGCCAGGCAAGAACTTGGTCAGCTCTGCCCATCTGTTTCCATATATCTGGTGAGCCCGAATTAAGGCCAGCTCCTCTTCTTGAGTCCATGCCTCTTTATTTATAGCAGGATTAAGATGATTATGCCACCTGACATTATATATACACGAACACGATTTCAGATATAGCAATTGCAAATTGGATTCTCATCTACTTCAGCATGGCTAACCCAAACTCCAAACTAATGTGAGAATTAGCTTGAGAGCAGGGACACTTCAGGTACAGGACATTAGGGTGAACAATCAAAGTTTGATACCAAATAGAAGAGAAAAGAACAATCATAAGTATCTGGATTGTGGTAAGAAGTGTGCAATTAGCAACAAGAGGAAGCTTGCAACACAGAAGAATTCCAACTTCATTGAAAGAGTAGAAGAAACAGAGACTGCCTGAAGCAGACTTTGAATGGTATTAGAATATCCACTACAGCCGTTGTTCAAGTTCAACTTTTCACTCAACTTTGTCCTAGTGACTTCCCCTCTACTCAGTTTCAAATTCAAGCCCCAAAATCAGCTTCGGTTCACTCTAATACTTCCTCATGCTTCTTCATTCCACAGTCTATAAGCTTTCTCCATTCCTTTTAAGCTAAAAAAGCTCTTCAGTCACCACATGCATTGTCGTGGCCTAAATAATGAGTCCCCGACGAGCCGATGTCAAAAACCTGGACATGGCGGTAATATACAGCAATCACGTTCATTTGGCACATCCTTCCAGATTTCTTAGCTGTTTAACAACACACGAAAGCTGTAGTCTCGGGGGCTTTGCTTGAGTGGCCATTTCATACTTGTGGATTGTTGTTACAGAAACAGTTCACAAGCGTGGCATTTTGGTTTTGGCAGTTAGTATCACCTTGATCAAATAATTTACAAATCAGCATCTGAAATGAGCAGAGGTGGAAAACATGTCTCGGAACAATTAAAATATAGCAGGAAAATAAGTAAAAAATTCGGTATTGATCGGTTTCAGATTGAGACTTTTGCTACATTTGAGGTGGGTCCTTCATTATAGAAAATGCAATACATTTTTTTCTATCAAAGGGAGAAGGATGTCTTAACATAATTCAGTATAATGGCATCATGTGTAATGATGACTAGACATTCTCATCAGAAGGCAACAAAGTATCCAAAAAGAAAATCATGAAACTTTTGGTCACACCTTTCTCGACATTGCTTTCCAATTCGCCCAGGTAGATGCTGTGCAATCGTGGACCATTTTTTTGGACCATATTTGTTGACCAACTCAACGATGATTTCATCCTCCTATGTCACATGAGCAAGTAATCATGTCATGTTATAGACACGCCGGGTGAATTTACAGGGTAAAAATGATAAATCATGATAATTATAAAAAAAAAAGTTTGACGGGAAAAAGGATAAAAAGGAAAATTAATTATTACCTCTTTAGACCAAGGACCTTTCACAAGTTCAGGATTCAAGACCTTTTGCCACCTATGTAGACATTGTACATCAGTCCGATCTTTGAAACACTCGGCTACAAAACCAGTATTTTTCATCAAAGCCAAGCAACGGTTGTACAAATACCAGAAAACTACAGTTGATGGATTATTGAAAAGACAATTAGTTAAAAACAAATCAAATGTGTCCAGCACAAACAGAATCTACGCTCGAGAATATCTTTACAACATAATAATCCTAATTTTACAGAAGAAGACAGTAAATATATTTGTACTCAAACAATTCACAAGCGACAAGCAAATGTTCATCAAAGATTCTGCATTTGTCTGGCTCATGTTCATACAACTTCAACTTTCATGATTGATAGTAAAAACTTCACTTTCCTTTGAAGAAAAGCTATATACGATAATACAACAACCAGCAACTTTGGGATAAGGAAAACAATACTAAATTGCACCATCAATAGACATACCTATCTTTTTCCAATTCTTTCCTTTGAAACGCTCGACTGCCTTGCGCAAAATCTCATCCTGACAGCAATGTAACCTCAAGTTATTATAGCATTATCTAATGCTCAGCCTATTGTTCCACTTTCAAGTGGATAAACATCAGACAATAAACCAAACTTCAGATGAAAAAGGGTTATCCAGGATATAACCATGAATAACCCAGAAGGAAGGGAAAAAAAATCAGTCAGTAGAATATCAAGAAAGTCACACTGAGAATTCACTTTTATGAAAAGAAACCCTGTACTGTCTAATCTATCATTTTGCATGAGTGCAGCTAAAATAGTTGGACATCCTAGGAAGTATTGAAGCGGAATTACTTGACAGAGAAAGAAAGTTTTGACAGTAGAATAAAGTACAAGCCTTTACCTCTTCAGCTGTCCATTGTCCCTTTGTTGAACGTCTAGTTGGCCCACTAGTCCTCCTACAAAACAAAAGCACCGTATAACGCAATCTGTGGAAGGAGAGCACCAAATTTAAATAATCATGACCCGGTTGGATCCAAACTATGAAACACTGACAAATAACTGAGCACGTGAGCACACTAATAGCCATAAGAAACTGCAACAAGGATCTTGCACAAAGGGACAGCCAATTTAAGAAATTGATAGCCTTTGCCTGATTTCACACTCAGCAGAACTGCAGCAGGGAGCAATAAGAAAAAAAAATTGGGCTTCTTTTGCAAGGAAAAAATGCACCACATCATGTCTCAGAGATGCCATTAAGTGAACTCTCATCCATCCAAACCACGTCTCTACTTCTAAGTAGCGGCCTAGTCACCAAGCATATTGATTGAAGCCAATTTGCATAACATGTATGTATTAAGGTTTCAAATGCAGTACCCATGCAATGGCCGCGCTCTTGGTACACCATCTCTGCTCCCGTCCGACGGAGCCGATGCTGTCCTTTCACTTTCCATAGTTCCTGGATAAACATGAAATGCTACATATGCCGATGCCCACTCTGTGACCGTCTCCAATAAGCAATCTCCAAATCATCATAAACCACCCGCCAAAATGTTTATGCCTACGTCTTCGAACCACAAATGCAAAAAGTAAACAGCAAAAATAAGCACTGTCATGCCAAAACATTCCAAAGCCAGCGAGTGCCAATAACGAAACGCCACTTATACAGCTCGCAAACACGAGGCGCTCGAAATTGAAAGCGAAATGAATAAGTGGATGATCTTCTCGCGATTTACTCGCACAATCCGAACCCTAGAATTTAAAAAAAAACAATCGCCAAATCACTCAATTGAGTAGAAGATTGAGCGCAGAACAGAACCGAGAAACAAATCTCCGACTCCAGCTAAACTCGTCAAGATCAAACGAGTTTCGAACTCTTCCAAACCGAGCACTTTAAACAGCTCATCGTAGTAGAATCGGTTCGAACCGAATCGAAACCTGCTCGAGGAGTCACTCAATTAAGTAGCAGATTGAGCGTGGAACAGCACCGAGAAACAAATCTCCAACTCTAGCCAAACTCGTCGAGATCGAACGAGTTCCCAACTCTTCCAAACCGAGCGCTTCAAACCGTCCCACCGTAGTAGAATCAAGTTCGGACCTAATCGGAAAAGCCGCTCGAGGAGCGCTCAAAATTCCGGCGAGTCCGAATCGAATCGACTCTAACCTAAGAACCGATCGCCAGAGACAACAAAAAGACGAAAAGAAAAACGCACCGACGGAGACGAGACCGAGACTCACCAAGCTGAACTCCGACGAGCGGGACGGACCGCGTCGAGCGGCGAGGGGCGGAGGGGGACGTCGGCGGAGGCGGCGCCTCGCGCATCTGCGGATCCGGAGAGAAGCTCCGCCGCCGGGAAACCGCGCGGCGCGGAGGAGCGAATCTGGCGAACGCTGCTGCTGCTCTGCGCGACGGAGCGAGAGAGAAGAGAGAGAGGGAGAGAGAGAGAGAGAGAGAGAGGGAGGGAGAGAGAGGAATTTGAAAGTGAGTTGCGATTTTTTTTTTTTTTTTTATAAAGTGAAACGGTCCTCAGGACTGGAAGAGGGGAGGAGGGACTTGGTGGGGGTATTCAAACGCGAAGGGGCGGACTTACAACGATTTCAAACCCTCGCGGCTTAAAGGTCGAACACGTTCGGTGCTGCTGATGATGAGATCTCGGCGGATCTGGGCCGTCCGTCCGCGACTGGGTTCGCCCTGGTCCTTTTGCTTTCGGTACTCCCTACTCTACTCCGGGGGAGTTTTTTTTTTATTATTATTTTTAATTTTATTTATTTTTTGGTTCTTTTCTTAAGTCCAACGGCACCCAAACGTCTTCTTTCTCCTTTCTTTTCTTTTCCTTTTTTTTTTTCTGTTTGAAATAATTTAAATATGGAAGCTTCGATTTCGATAGATATTGACAATTAAACCTGTGATAGCCCATTCCGCGTCATATTCGGCATGTCTGATTGAGAGATATTTCCTTTTTTTTCCCTCTTTATGCGTACAAATACAAGATGGCAAATGAAAAATCGAAAAATTACGGCTTCTAATAAGGTGTGAACGGGTAAAAGTGGGGGGAAAACTTATAGAACTTGGTATTTTTGCTGCCGAGGCTTTCTTGTTTTTACGGTCTCGTTTTGGGTTTTCGAAACGTAAAATTAGCGACCCCAGAATTTCAAATTTTTCCATTAACGGACGGAACTATCTGAGAATTGATGGATTCTTACCAAATCTACGTAAAAATAGCTCAAAAAAGAAAAGGAAAAGGGAATTCGAATGCGAAAGATAGCTTTAGGGCTTGGGTTGGAAAAAAAGTTGGACGAGTTGACTTTTCAAGAGATCTCCAAAATTTGAATATGGTCGTCTGATTGGGCGTAGACATACTCTTAAAGACTTGGATATTTAATGGGTTGAGCATTAAAAGAAGAATATCAAATCCAATATTAAATAGGGCATTTATTTTTCTAGATTTTAAGTCGTTCTTATTGTCACCAAACAAGATAAGTTAACCCAGTTTTTTTTTTTTAATTTACAATGTATCAACTCTCATTTTTATAAGAAATTACAACGATCCTCCCAATTCGCGAATCATACCCATTTCATCCAACGAAACAGATATTAATTTATTTTCTCTTTTCGTGTCATTTGTCGATCCATATTCTTGGCTCCTGGTAAGATGCTCTTATAAAGGACCAAATCATAATCCGCATTCGCTGACAGTGATAGATAAGCAGGCATTCCACCGTCCCGAACGATGCGAGCCAATTCACACTGGCTCAGTTCACGTGAACCGCGAAACGCTCATCTCTTCCAGAAAAAATGTTAACGACTCTAAGATGAACGGCCAGATTGGCAGTGAGGTTTGTGGGCTCGTACTACGGACCGCCAAATCATGTGGCTGTGACCCAAGGCTCATCTAATCCGAAAGTTCAAGCATCATGTAAGAAAATTTTACGGTGCGCATATTACCATTATGGAGTTTTTTTTTTTCTTTTTTATAAAGTACAGTTTATGTAGATTGGACGAGGAGTATAGGAAAAGCTGCCTAGTAGTTAGATCCGTCGAATAAACAGATCGAGTCGAAACTGATCCAATTCAAATTGACATATTTATCCCGTTTTGACACATTTTTCGTACAATGCAAATCTAGTAACCTATATCTGATCCGACCCATATTGTTAAAATATTTATATATATATATATAATTTAATCTAAAAAAACTCACATCTAAATTGAAGTGAGAGAGTACATAATGAGCGAATGTGACATCGAGCGAGGGCGAGAATTAAAAAGGTGGGTTAGATGTAAACAGTTACGAATCCATTTAACACCTAGATTATTTTGAATTTTATCATTCTAAACTCATTTATGAATTACTTACTAAATATTAACTCATGTAACAATTCAACTCACCAAATATGGGTTAAAAAATCAGCTTATGATCTATTTTGAGGTTTATTGGTAGGATGAGAAAAATTATTTATTTGTTTTTGTTTTAATTGAATATAGAGCTAGGCAAATTCTATCTATGTACACCCAAGATAAAGTAGCACATTGACCAGTCAATTGTGCTGCAATTATTCACTCTAGACCAGGTTGATAATGTCCTTAGACCAGGGCAAATCATGCATTGACGCCTGTACTTTCCAAAGCTTTTCAGTAAGTTTGCGAGTCTAAAATCACATAGACAAATCTGTTTCAAGTAAAATTCAAAAGTCTTTCCACATTGCAGGATTCAAACCCAAGTCTGATTATCTATCACCAGTTGATCCTGTCCGAAGGAGACTGCAAACTACAGTGCCTATAAGTAAGCATCATTGACCGAGAACTCTTGAGACGATGAAAAGGAGAGAAAAAAATTGAAGAAAAAGCAAAATAGTCTTAGAAGAGAAGAAACAGGAGGCAAAATTTTTCAGTTGGTTGAGAGCAGTTTCATACATTACATACAACAACAAAGAGAAACGGATGAACACGACGTCATCCGTAGTACTTGCAAAGGTTCTCGAATCCCATATACTCGTGGCGCGCTATCTTTCCTATCATGTTCGATATGCCAACTCCACCTATTAAGCAGAAGCCAAGAGACACTCCTTAAAACTTTTGAATACCTCAATAAGTTAATCAGCCCAAATCGAAAAGCCACACCTACTGGGTTTTTGAACAAGCTGTAAAGAAGTCGCATAAAATCTGCTAAAGGGAAAGGAAACCTGAGAAAAACAAAAATTCTCACCTAGCGAGATTGCGCTAACAAATATTGTGAAGGCTAGAATGAAGATGATGAGCGATGCCCTTCCAAACACAATGATCAGCTTCCTGACAATGTGTTGCCCGACAAGAGCCGCCACCATAGCCACGATAACAAAGTACAGTGCTGCAGAACAGATTTGACAACGCGTGAGAATTTCGAAACTTTTTTTACTTCGTTCTTCATGGAGGTGAAAAAGATAATGCATCAGTTCAGCATCGTAATGCCTATGGTTTTACGCATCCATGACAAAGTCACCATCTATCAACTTACCATAAGGAACAGGAAAGCGATTGAGAAGATAATACTCTACAACAGACATGGATGAGGAAAAGGTCATTGCAAATGTAGCTGTGGCACTTGAGACCTGAAAGTACCAAAAGGTTGACGACAAAGATTCAGCATTGGCTTATGTCTTGAGCGACATCAACAAACATCTCGAATTAATATAGCGACATAAACATGGTAGTTTTTCATGATGAAGCAAATTTAAGAGAAGAAAAGTTGCACTAAAATGATGTTGATGGGCACCAATCTTTTGACTACCATTGCTTCCTTTGCCATAACTCGAAGAGAAACGTGGACTCACCTGTGGAGGGACACCCAGCTCCAAAAATAGCGGACCCATGATGAATCCTCCACCTAATCCAAGAAGCCCTCCGACAATTCCAGCCAGCACTCCACAGGCACAATAAAACATGAGCTGATGCACTTGAAAAGTAGTTTCTTGATTTCCCTTAGACGAAATTACTCTCCTTCCCTTATACAAGCTAATTGCCTCATAAAGAGACACCGACAATGAAATCGGGACCTGCAAATGATCACAAAAAATATGGAAACACTGACTAAGAGGAACTGGTAGAACTTGCATTGTTGGCATCAATTTGGCCTCTTGTGCCAGCTCCTAAAGTCTAAAGGCCTCGATATCCGAAGAGACATGCAGACATTCAAATATTTACATATACAGGGAAAAGTACCTGCAATAAGTTTAATACCCAATAGCCAACTGAACAGGTAGCTGTATGATTCTGTCAGCAACAGCAGAAAATATCAAAGTAAATACATATACATCAGGAAAGAGGAAAGTGACAGAGAGTGATCTATTGCATTTCGAGTGTTGTTAGACAGCTAAAGGGGAGAGGCACCTTGGCAATTTGAATTCCAAGAAAAGCAACCCAAACAAGAACGAGGAGTCCAAGTTCCATCCAGTAAACATTTTCGAGAACGGTCACCTGCAATGAAAAGCTAAATGAAATTAAGCATTCATCGGCGTCTCATGCAAACTATCAGGCAATACTAACCTCCGGTTCCCTGCTGTTCCTCTCAGGGACATTCCCTGGGCCACTAGGAAGAGGCTTGTATTCCACTTCCGGGTTTTCAGTGCCTAAGCAAAAGCCAGGAAGTGACAATCAGAGAGCAAGAGAGAGAGAGAGCGCAGAGCAGAGCAGAGACTGAAATTCAGTATGATGAAAGAAATAACATCATGACTCACCATCAGACTCCAGGCGCTTGGCAGCCTCCTGAAAACAAAAGCATGTGAAAATCAGATGGTGACATTACAAAGGTGATGCTCACTCATGAAGAAAGTAAAAAGAAAACCAAGCAATCAAACTCAAAGCAAACATAAACAAGCCTATCCATCACAGTTTGAAGGAATATTCATTTTACTGAGCAAACTAAATGCTTCTACCTATGGCAGTTATAACAGTTCAAGAGGCATTTGCTCCCAAGTAAAGTGGGGTTTGAAACCTGTAAAACGTACGTTTTCAGACCAATAGAGAAGTGCACATCCCACTTCATCAAAGATTCAACTATGGTTGCTTAATTTCTACATAGATGAATGGAATCAAAGTATCATTTTTAACATGACATACAAGTAATGTCAATGCAACAAAATGGGGATGGCAAACTGAGGTAATAGATATTGGATAGTTCTCATTCCAGAAGAAGTAAATATTGTGGAAGTAAGATAATCTGTTTTATTAATTAGTCAAAGTGATAAAATAGTCCTCATGCATAGAGATTAGAGGACATTCATATTAATAAAGACTAATTATCGGCAAGAATTTTCAGTAAATTCCCGACAATGAATTCCATACTGCTATATTTTTCAAAGGATGTTACCAAGTTTCAACAAAATGCTTTTGCCTCACACACCTCCTAGTCAACCTTTTTAGGTGTCATACAGTCATAATTTCTGAGAATTAGCAGGTGAAACGTTACTTATGCAAGACACAACCCCAATAATTTAATTTACATTTGATTACAAACATAACAGACCTACCTTCTTCAATATGGTTTCTTTGCTATATGTTTCAAGCCCCTTAAAGAATGCCTTAGTCGATGTGCCTGCATGTGTAAAATCAGGTATGTTCTGTAGCAACACAGTGCTTTAACTGACAAAAATTGCAACAAACATTACCTAGGAAGAGAATAATCAGCAAAACCGTGACCATCCAGTCAGCAAATATCACATTGAACGCAACACCAATGCTTATGCCAAGCATGAGCATTGGTTGGATAAGCAGTGCCAAGTCATAGTCTATGATGGGCATATCCAGTGTGGGATGCCTACGCTTAAGATTATAGTAGACGGTTGACCCCGCAGCACCCATGATCATACCTGAAAAACAAACATGCTCAGAACTTCCTAAATATTAGTTCCAGAGTATGTGAACGAACGACTGCTCTTTATGTTAAGTAATTCAGTCAAAAGAAAAATTACATCAGTTTCCCTTCCTTCTTTTATAATTCCAATCCCGTCTTTCGACTTCATTGATTTAAAACATTTGGTAAAAGGCTTGTGAATTAACTAGTGTCGACCGAACCGGAGAAATTACTCGATTTACTTTGTATTTTGGAAATTAAAACTGTACCATGTAAAGTTTAACTTGTGCATACATTTTGAAATAGCTGTTGCTGACTTGGGATCAAACCCAATGATTAGGCTAAGCATGGGAACAAAAATCCCACCACCACCAACACCACCCACGCTCCCGAATGCCGCTCCTAAGAACCCGATTACTGTGCCGACAACAATTTGCCAGCCAAATTTCATCTCCTGTGGATGAAGAATTAACACAATCAACATTCAGATTTACATTAAAAAAAAATCGTTCATTTTTTACTTCATTCGGTAAAGAAAAACAAAGGGACACGTTCAGGGGAACAAAAACCCATTATTTAAAACAATTCCAGCTATACCTATTGGTCGGTGAGAAGATTAAAGAAGGTCTGGATCCCACGCAAATTAATGCGAATGTGATCAAATTATAAATGCGCAAAACAAATTCAGAACCCGAAACCCGTCAAAGCACGAGAAGCCATCAAGCAATAATTGACATGAAATAGACAAACCCACTTCAACTTCCACTTCAACCAACCCATTTTATTTAAGCCAGACGTAATCAAACGGAAATACTAAATCACGCCTAACATAAGTATGACCGAGTCAAAAACAGATGCTTTTACCGGCCAAACATGTTGATAACCGGTCTGGTCAGATTGCCACAGGAAATTCACAGTTCTTGAAAGGAAATTGGAGAGGGGTTTCTGCTCCGGTCGATCGAACGTCGGGACTTCATGCTTGAAGCTCCTTTGAGCAGAAGCAAAGAAGAGCGCGAGCAAGACATGGAACAAAACCCCAAACAATCTGCATGTGATCCATTTGGCTCGAAACGGAGCCATCTCAACCAAGAACTCTCGCAAAGATGCTCAAACGGCGCCCTCTGTGGGTGTCAAAAAATCGCAACTTGCTCGTCGCGAGCACTACGCAGACGCGGAAACAAGGACGGGCATGTCTTCCTCCGGTTTCCCCTCGGCAGGATGGAAAGGAAAGAAAGCAGAGAAAAGGGCGGGACAACGAAAATGGGAAAAAAGGGAGGAGGAGGAAGAAGAAGAAGAAACGCGGGAGCTTCACGGGCGTGATCCGCTCGAGCGGATAGACAGGATCTCCTCGAAAAGCAAACGATCGAGAGAAAAGCCGTGGCTGGGAGGGAGCGCACGCAGCGAGTGAGAACAAGAATCCCAAAAGCTTGAGAAGATGGGGGGCATGGAAAACGAAAGAAACGGGTGGGTGCGGTTGGAAAGGCCGGTGACGCGCGTGCGTGAATTTGAGCAGAGGAGAAAGGAGGAAAAATGACGTAAATAGTCCTGAATTTTTTGACTCAATATAAAATTTAATTTCTGAACTTTTAATTTATTTAATATAATTTTTAAATTTTTAAATCAATATATAATGTGATTTTTGAGTTTTTAATTTATTCAATGTATATCGAATATTTTCATATAGTTCAAGGATCGAATTGAATATGTACCAAAAGTTCAAGAATGATATTGAATAAATTAAAAATTTAGGAATCACACTGCATATTGGGTTAAAGTTCATAAATTATATTAACAAATTAAAAATTTAGAGATCAAATTATACATTAAATTAAAATTTATGAATTATTTGTGTCATTATCTTGATAAAGAAAGATGGGAAAGGTTCTTGAAAAAAGCTGGTAAATGGTAGGTGCAAATAAGCAGAGCCAAAGCGCGCTCTCTCTCTCTCTCTACTGGGATTGAATTGTTAAAGACGGGAGTGCTGTGTCGGGTCGTGTGATGATGACGACGGCATAGGCGGACAAGACGCATTTCGCGAGTTAGTTTCTGTTAAGAAGACACGAAGCTGACACAGGGATGGGTTCGGAAACGATTGTGATTATGTCATTTCGTGATCGCAAGCCTCCGAGAGAGACGAGTGAATATGTTCTTGGCTCATTTCGCTCATGGATGAGCCGTGTGGATCGTCGAGGTCCGCCACCAGGACGGAGCTGTTGGGCAATGGTACGAGTGAAATCATCATCAATGCACCACCTCCTCTTCCTTCTTCTTCTTTTAATGGATTTATAGAAGCAAATAGGAGCGTATTGCCGGTATAAGGGATAAGCCAATCGGTACACACTACGAGGTGAACCAGTCAACCCAACCCAAGCTCATGTTAGCCCTTAGGCCAATGAGGAAGAACTTCTTGACTATGGAACCAACGAACTCGGTGATGAGGAGGTAGGAACTATCATTAGTCATAGCGACACCGCCGGGACCCGAAAGCAGCATTAATAACAAAATGCATAGGTTCAATATTGTTATAGGGAAATGACCGGGCTAGTCACCCTCATAAATCTCTCTCGTCAAATGTGAGAAATCCAATTTTTTGAAATCGCCGCTCAAGCTGAAGAGCCGCTCAATCTAAGCCTCGGACTTTCTCTTGACAATCTCTACAAAGAGATCAATGAAAGCCCTAGCCCTAACCCTAACCCGTTTTATCTCATGCCGTCCCTTCACAACTAGTGACACACATATATGGGGTTAGTATGAATAGATGAGATATGTCGTGACGCTCGTAAAAATATTTTACAAAAACAGATCAATAAAGTTGGCGATGTCATTGTTAGTGAGCACATGAATGAGGTGAGCATGAATAGATAGGACAAGTTGAGACACCATTAAATTATTCTAAGAAGCAAATCACAAGAATAGATAACTTCATTAAAAACGAGATGCATCGTATTTGCGCCTCTCGAATAATTTTAGAAACACCCTAAAATTTAAATGGATCCACTCTCGTTGGGACCTCATTAATAGTAAGGTTGACAAAAGAGAAGAATGTATCTTTTTATCTTTAATGTAGAAGAATCAATCTAATGATTGTTATCAGCCTTTCCTAAATAGTTATCTCTTCTACTTTTGTGTTCAAATCGAAAAGTTTACATGTTTGTCGCTTTTTTACAATAATCATCTAAGATTCGAGTATTTTAACAGATTTAATGATCACCAATTTAAAAGAATATTAGTAAAGTACATTTATTTACAATGTCTCTCTGAAATTCAATCTCTAATAATTCCCTGTGATAGACAATTCTCCCGTTCAAGCTCTTTTAGGGCAATTCTTCGGTAAAAGTTGTGGACTCTTTATGATTATAATTTATATTTAAGATATGTAATTTAACAGAGATTACCAATAAGATTCAAACTCATTAGAAGAAACAAATCTTTTATAGAAATAAGCTAGAGAACATTAGTAAGTAGAAGAGAGGAACTGAAATTGCTACACAAATAGACGGAAAAAAAATTAGGTAGTTTTCTTGTATTTTCATGATAATGTGTGGCTTTTGCGTTTTCAATATATATCAACTTTCACCATTTCCATTAGCGCTTCCAAATAATTAGTTCTTTTGGGGTTATTTCGTCATTCGATATGTTAGGGAGTGTTATAACCATTTAGACGGTGGAAATAGTGTGAGCATAAAAGTGGACATGATATTAGAAAAGTTGGTAATTTGAAATCGAATAAATAAACATTAGTAAGTAGCTTCGTATTAAAAGTTGGTAAAGTAAAATTAATTGGAAATTCCGTTAGGGAAAATGCTTATGAATTACCCAAATAGAGTTATAATACAATATAAGAGACAGTAATTTCAATAAAAATCAATAAGTTATTAGAAAAGTAGTCGGAACGAATCAAATAAAAATAAACGTTTATAAACGGCCTGAAGAGCATGTGACTAATTGGTAATCTTATAGGAGAACAAAAAAAAAATAATCACCCAGATTAAGATTGATACTTTCATGTAAGAGTTGATAAATAACAATCAAATAGACATAGCTAGTTTAACACAAGAGTCGGTAATTTACTGAAAAAAATCTATCTAACAATCAAATTATTGATCACTTCTGCTTACCAATAGCATCTGAAGCCTACCATCCATCCTAGAAATTTTACCAACACCCTCCATTTCTTCCCAAACCACCCCCCCCCCCCCCCCCCCCCCCCCCCCCCCCCCCACCAAATTCTAATGAATGAGTCAATTCTCATATGGAAAAGCAACAAATTGTAATTGGAGGGCTTCAATATAATATGCAGCATATATATGTGTCTTGAACACTGACTTGTCTTGTGAGCCATGTTGATTAGTGGACATAATTAAATGTCTATTTTCATTAAAGTACAAGTGGTTGACTCACATCATCTTCCTTTATATTTATGCAAATCTTCTTCATCATCTTAATTTATTTATTTTTTTACTAACTAAAAAATTTGTGGTGCACCCTTGGCCATGTTCTCTAATTAGTCAAGTACTGTACCTCTATGGCATGGTGGGGGCGCGACTTACAAAAAATGGGCAGGCAAGAAAATTGAAGATGAGAGAAAAAAAGCCAAATTTTTGCCCAAAAAAATTCGGTAATTCTTGACAATTCGTATGGTCAAATAGGAATATGAGTTGGAAGAGAAATCGAATTTTCAAGAAGGGTCTAAAGAATCAACCAATAGTCAGCGTCAAATTAGATGAAAATTTGAAATATGGATAGAGCAAAGTGTGCTACTCAACGAAATAAAAACAAAATTGTTTGAAAAATGATCTAAAAATGATTACCAATCAAAACAATCAAAACTATGATTGTATTTCTCGTGCCATTACGTCAAAGTTTAACGAAACTTGCCTTTTATCTTCAGTATTTTCGAATAATGCACTATAGTCTTTAAAACATTTGTTGGGAAATCAATTAAGGGGATATTATAATTTTTGATACGGTGATTTTCTGAGATATTTCATACTTTTTAAACAATCACATAAGCGTCCTTGATATGCTCGTGGACATACATAATTGTGAAAAGTAGAAAGGATAGAGCTTTTAGGATAATATGGGGGCGCCGCGCCAGACAATCATGGCAGCATCTTCCGGGGGGCTGCATTTCTTTGCAACTGGACACCAAAATGAGATGAAATAAAGGTCAAAACGACAAGATAATTAGAATAAACCCAATTCGCAACGCAACCATTAATTAGGATTCGCTCCACCGAAAATTATTTTCAAGAAACTAGTGCCCAACTTTTCGATATTTGAATGATAGAAAATTAATTGATTTATGAAAAATATTTTTTATAATTCAAAAACAATAAGCATAGATTGTAAGAAAACGAATTTTCCTTTTGACAAATAGGAAATTACTTTCCTTAAATTGCCAAATAATAGAAAACAAACTATATTCTTTAAAATGTTTACTATGAAAAGTATTTTCCATTATCACTAAATTTTTAGTGAAACGAACTCATCTTTAAGCTTAATTTATTTCGCAAAAAATAAATGATTTCGAAAATCCTTTCCTGAAAGTAATCGCTTATATCGCAAGTCATTATTAAAAAAAAGTTAAATAATTAATTTTTTGGAAATCAAACAAAGCCTTAAATTAAGTCTAAAATCGAATGACCGGTCGGTCAGCAATAGCACATGAGCCAAGTGATGATAATACGCATGCATTTCCACTTTCAAGTAAGCATGTCGCGGTTCAACATGCTTTTTTGGGGGGGGCTTTCTCTACTGCTGTTTGGGTGGGACGGCCTGCTCAGATGTCTGTCCTGTCCCATGCTTTCTAATCATGGAACCTCCACACGAGAAATTACTAAATCAAAGTTAAAAGTCGCATGGTACAGGGCATCGCATCTTATCTATATCTATGAAACTCCTTGTATCATTTGGTGGCCTTTACCGTATGGTGGCTGTCGTTCTCAAACTCGATGGTCCTCGTTGTTAGGCCTGAGCAAGTGACTAAACTCTCGGACGGTAAAATTCGGGGTTCTATAGCGGCATGTCCATTCGCATTGCAGGGACAGCGGGTTTTACAAATATGTTTTTATTTTAATATATCCGTATTCACACGTCTTGCATCCTTAATTAGACGAAAAGTTTTTTTTCCCTCACCCCAGAAAATAGCCCCAAATTTTAACGTTTCACAGTTCAGACGGAGTTATTTTAGGACATACTCATGTCCAACTCTAGATCAATGCTCCTTGTATTTTTTGGTGGCCTTTACTGTATAGTGGCTGTCCTTCTCAAACTCGATCATGGGACTCGCTGTCAGGACTAAGCGAGTGGCGTTTCACTTTCCTCCTCATTTACAAGGAACAAGCGCCTTTGTTTTCCTCCTCCAAGCAACCTAATCTAATCTAACGAAAAGAGATCCGACGTCGCGCTAAGGAGATTTCCAGTGAAAATACTTGTAATCTCAATGAAAGTTTTCCGGCACTAGCAAGCATCGTAGTTTGCTTTGACGATCTCGCGCCTGTTCGTGTCTCACGAGATCATGAGTTTGAGTTATCTCGTGAAAGAATCTCCGATCAAACTCATGCTGTCGAAAATTGTCGTCTCGTGAGAAAATATACAGACCGCCAACACGTTGAAATTGCGATGAAACATCTAGCTAACCTCATTTATCGAGCGGAGTAATTATCGCTTGAACCAGGCATTCCATAACTGGAGTAGCAAATGCCGGTAGTCCTCTCAATCTTTTCGAAGACCATACTAAACTTTTGTATTTCAAGAGGCATAAATTGGGGGGACCCAAAAACAATTTTAAGTTCTAGCCATCGCAACTTGGTCGTATTTTCTTTTCAATTAACAACCTTTTTTTTCTCTAGTATAGAGTTGTCAAAGAGTCAAAGAGAGCACCCGAGGTCCAACCTAGTTCGATGTAGGAATAGAGAGCTGCCGGGAATATTCACGTTCTAGGCATTGTTTCTTTAGTGCTGGCAAGCCAAAGGAAGTCAAAAGATTCGTTGGTCCCCCCAAAAAAGGGAGAAGCTTTATGTGGATGGCTGTCATAGTGCTCAAGGATCCACTGGACAACAAGAGATGAATAGCTTTCGTGCTTTAAATTGCTGTCATGATCCCAATTTCCTTGCCTATAAACAAAAGAATAAATCGTAAACGCATGAGTTAAGAGCATGTGCTAGTCCATTTCGGTCCGGTTTAAAACAGATGCGAATGTTAGAAGTATCCTGCATCGATTGTTTGCGAAATTTCATATGCTCTTTATATATGCACGATTTCTTTTTACCTATTAATTTAAGCTTTCGAGTACAATATGTGTGACATTCTCAAATTTCAACTCTATTCAAAATGTAATGAAATGATTATATTCATCGATGTATTGTTAGTTAGATCTCGTTCTGAATTAATCACTCATGAGAGACTAACTAATAGGGAAAGGCTATTAAGGAATTAAATACGCACGACCTGAGAACTCAACCGTGAATTGACAATTTGATCATAAGAATTGATGAGGGACAATTTTGAGTCATTATAGACGATCAAGGAATGGTTATAGAATGTTTCGTCAATAGTATATAATCGGGTCGTGGGTGATTCTAATTGATCATTATATGGATTGTGAACAACTCTAAACCAACCCCTATTGATCGCGTACTTCGAAACTAGCGATTGATCCATTGTAATTACGTGACAACTGATATCATGCATGACTCGAGAAAGCTTAAACATAGATTGATATCAAGTTAACTACGAATCGAATATGCATAACTCCTAAAAGCCGTCCGTTAGTTTGAGATATACTAAAGTTGCGATTAATCGATTTTAATCATGAATTAGAATCCGAAATTGGGGATTGAACTTTCAAGGATTTCAAGACTAGCTTATTGGACGTTGCCTCGTTAATCCTCTGATTTATCGATTTGCTCGAAATGCTCGGAAAAAGAGTTAATGGGCTGAGAATTGGAGCCCACGAGCTAGCGGGCCGAGCAAAGCCCCATTGGGCCTCACGCCCAATGTGGGCTTCGGCCACTTGGGCCCAAGCTAGTTTAAGTGGGCCCAATGAGGCCCACTAAACCCATTTTCAAGCCCATTAGCAATTCAAGCCCAATGAGCTATTCTAGCCCAATCTTTATTCTTTTGAGCCCAAACTTGATTTATACGAGTCTATACAAAATTCTAGCCCATATACATGTATATTGTAAAAATATTATACTTGTGAAATTACCAAAATGCCCTTCTAGCATTTATAATCATGAGACAAAGGGTTTAATGGGTGAAGACTTTTGGGGTTTTACCATGATGAGTGAAAACTTTAGGGAGAGGTAAATATCTCCTAAACTCACTCACCCTCTCTCTCTCTCTCTCTCTCTCTCTCTCTCTCTCTCTTCCTTTGGCCACCACCATCTCAACCCCCTTCGGCTATTGTTCGCTGGCCAGAACCACCATTGAACCACCAATAGCCCGCCCATGACCTCCCGTTGCTGTGTGCCACCCGTTCGAACCGTTTTTGCTGCCGATTTGAGCCCCCACCGTGCAAACCAGCTCTCACCGGTTCTGTTTGCTACTGTCCAACCATCTGTTGTCATTCCGTGTCACTTTCAGACTGAGTCATGCAAAGCCCTCGCCACCGCCATCGCGTCCGTGTAGTCGGAATCGTTTCCCGGTGAGTTATCGCCCTAATAATTTAATTAGTACATTAAATTTGATTAGGATGAGTTTATATTAAGTTAGTTATGCTTAGTGCTAATTAATTAGGGATTAATTGATAAGCTATCGCGATAAGTGATAAGTGGTAGTCATAAGTTATCGCGATAATTGATAAGTGGACTCGATAAGTTATCGAGAAAATTCGATAAGCTATCGAGGTTTTAGTGATAAACTATTGTCATTTATGCAATAAGCTATCGTTAAAGGGACAATAAGCTATCGAAGATTTAAGTGATAAGCTATCATAATTAGGTGATAAGCTATCACTATTTAGTTGATAAATTATTATAAATAGGGTGATAAGTATACTTTATATGATTGTTTTCTACTTGAATTAAATGCTGTATTAGGCCCGTTGCATGCCGTATAATGCCTATTTTGCTCCGAGAAATATTTACTCTATGTGAAACCTTGTTATTTAATTTTTAAAAAGGGTTTTTGTGGACTTATGAATAGTAAAACCCGAGGTGTCGGGTTTATATATCAATTTTATAAATTAACTAGGGTGAGGATGTTTAAATAGAGGAGCATGCAAAGTTTGGCGATTTAATTATGTGTATGTGGTCACGTGTGATTTAATTACCGCATTTTTGGGATGATAGTTATAGTATCTTGATATGTGAGCACAACCACGTGCGCATTGATTAAATGAGGGGAATGTATTGGCTTGAGTGATTGCTATGTGTGCATGATCACTTAAAAGTTTCATTTGTACCTGGTTATACCGGAAGATTGCCGACCTAGGGTTTGGCCGTGGCCGTAGCAGGTCATGCCCAATTTGGTAATTGGATGCTGTTGCAGGGGTAGGGTGAGATGAAGTCGTTTGTGAATTGGATTTGGAATGAACCCCTTTTACGAGATGCCATCATTGAAGTTGGTGAGACGACCCCGTGCCCGACGGGGTAGGACAATACTTTGTTATGCTGGAAGACTGCTAGCCTGATGTGAATAATGTGGGTTGTGCCATGCCCTGAGTGGCCATAGAAATCGGAATACACATGAAAAAATATGGTAGTACTGCACTTAATTATCAGATGAAATTGTGAGGCATGATATGGAACGGGTCAAAGCAGTTTGTACCTTATAATCGAGACTCGTGTGGTTGCATTGTGCATGGGAAAGCTGTTGCGTATTCTGATTTCATTATATGCTTGTTGCATTATGATTGTATATTGGAGGTTTATAACATGTAAGGTGTGTGCCAAGGCAAGGTAAAGTTACCTACAATTGTGTGATAGCATGTTTGTGTGCACTGGGCTGAATTGCATGTTTTAGGTGCATCCGAGATGAGTTGATTTCCTAATCGAGTCTTAGGTCGTTAACTTGCTGAGTTTATCTCATTGTTATTTGTTAACTGCTTTCAGATCCCCGAGTATGAATCGCTCTCCCACTTGTTTTGGGGTGCTCATAGACATGGGCACAATTATAACTGAGTATTCGTTGGGCCCGAATAGGGCGTACCAAAAGCATACAATCACCGTATGGGTGGATGAAGGTTTGACGATGTGGCAACCACATGAGTTCATCGCGTGGTTCCTTAGGGACAGAGATGAATTGTTCGAACCCATTAGGGGTTTTGATGGACCTCCTGCTGGCGGTATCGAGGAAGAGGTTTGGGATCCAATGGACCTTGAACATCCGGATGGGACTGTTACTAATTCGGATACAAGTTCGAATGATGTGAAGTCTGAAGCAGACGAAGTGGAGTCCGACTCGGAGCCTTCTCAGGGTTATGGCTAGCTGTGGCGATAGGTTTGGATATCCTATCTTTTTGACAGCTCCTTTTTGATAATGAAGCTAGGTTAACTCGACCACCAAATCCCTTTTTATTTATGTGTGGTCTTTTAGAAAGTGGCCTTGTGATAGGCTTGTATATTGTATCATTCTAAGGTTAATGATATGTTTATAAAATGGCTTCTTTGGTTTCCTTCTTAAAGTGTTTTCCTTACTATCTTGTATTATTGACATTTGTTGGGGTTTTCAAGTTTGCTTCCACATACTTTTATTCGTAAACTAGAATGATTGGGTTGGCGACGCGTCTTAGAACGTTGCCATTACACGACTATCGGTTGGATGTTAGCACGCTTGAGGGTCGGGGCATGACAATATGTTGATATGATTTTGCCCCCGTTTGTCTTCAATGCATGTACTCATTGTTTGTCGAATTCCATCTTTTGGGTCGGACATCTGATATTTCTTTATTTCTTTCTTTGATGAGAGGAGAAAGTGGTCATTTGATTTGTTCTTAATTAGTGGGTAAGTTTGCAATAATTATAGGTTTTTATCCTCCTAATTGCGCTCTAGTATCTTCCTTCGCTCTTCTTATCATGTGACAAAAGGTCATCCCTCCAAATCTAAAAGATGTATCCTTTTTTTGAAGACACCAAAGAGAGTGAAGAGGGACTTGCCTTCTCAATAACTAGAAGGAATTTAGCTTGAATTCTTACCAAAAACTACAATGTAACAAACGAAGGGTGCGTTTGGTTCAGCTTTGGAAAGGGTCTTTCGGCCTCGAAAGCCCCTTCCCAGAATGTTGAATTGTTTGGTTCAACTTTCAGCTTAGCATTGGCCAAATGCTAGCATTTGAAATGCTGAAAGCCTAAAGCTGGTCCGAACCAATTTTGAGTTTTTGGCATTCCACAAATGTTGAACCCAAATTTTTTGTCCTCAAATTATCCTTACTTATTTTGATTTATTTTGGTTTTGCCCGTCTTGTTACTGTTCATCTTCTTCATGAGGCGGCCAGCGAGAGAGGCCGGCGAGGGCGGCTGATACCGGATTGGGTTGGCGAGAGGCCGGTGAGGTCGGATGACTCAGGCGAGAGGTTGGTGAGGTCGCACGACCCAAGCGACAGTTGCTTGAGGTTGTGCAACCACCTAGGCGCCGTCGGCCGCCTGGGTTGCTCGACCTCAGGCGGCTGGCGCTTGGGTCACCTGGCCTCAAGCGATGGTTGCTGGCGATAGATCTGGCTTGCCGGGGGTCACCCGACCTCGGGTGACGGCCGCTGGTGCCAGATCTAGCTCGCTGGCGATCGTAGGCCTTTGCCTGTCACCGGCTCCTGCGAAGGGTAGGGTAGGTTTTTTTGTTTTTTTAATAAAAAAGATAATTTCCAAAGTCCTTTTGCAAAAAATTTTTACCAAACACTATTTGGACCTAAATAGCTTTACAAATGATGTTTTACCAAGCGCTACTTGTATTTCTCCAAAGAGCTTTAATCTAAAGGTATTTGTATTTCCTCAAATAGCATTTTGAAAGTTAAACCAAACCCACCCAAAATTGTAAAGCTCTTTGTTTTAACTAAACCAAAAAAGACATTGATTTATCCCCTTCTTTTTCTTCTTCAAACCTCCTTCCAAATTGAAACCTGCAAATTTTAACACTCACAGCGATGCAAAAACTATGATATGTATCCACTAACGATCATCAATTGAGTGGTAATGATCGCCAGCTTTGAAGGTCGAGCAGTCATGGCCATTGCAAGCTCAAAACTCCAACAGCCATGGCCTTGTGCTTCGCAACTCAAAATTCAATGGGGCCATGGCCTCCACAAGCTTGACTCTCACTAGCCATGGTGGCCTCGAGCTTCACTGGCTCTAAAAAATCTCGCGGCCATTGCCGTGAGTTTTAATGGCCATAATTGCCGTGAGCTTAGACCTAGAGCTCAAGGCTACTGTTGCTGTCTCTCTCTATCTCTCTCTCAATTTTGCATTTTCTTTTTTTGTTGTTTGATGTGGTGTCACATAATAACGTTCTGCGAATTATAGCACATCACACATATTTCAACGTTCGTGTCAACAATCCAACAATCAACGTCAGAAAAAACTGACCGATAAGTAAAAATAGTAAAGCTACATTTTGAATCAAAATAGAGAGACGATTTAGATTTTCGGGTTAAGATAGAGCGATGTGACATCATCCCTAAGTCATGTGAATAGATTGCATACGGCCCTCCCTCTATGCTCATGAGTCGCATGCTTCCAAAAATGACAACATTTCTTTTTGAATTTGGAGCCTCATGTCCCAAGAAAAAGGTGTTGAAGTTAAGTTCTCATGTCATACTAACTTAGTAGCTTGTTTCGCACATGGGCATGTGTCACGGTCTGGAGGTTTTTTGACACCGAAGACGGTGCACCATCAAAGAATGCTGGTCTAAACCTTAATAGAGCTTCTAGAACATTCCTAGGGATGGGCGAGACGGTAATTATGTTGAAAATCTAGAGAGTTCTCAGCATAAATGCTGATAGGTGGTAGACAGGAACGATGCAATCTCATCCACTCGTCTAGAAATTAATCAATGTTGTAATCCGAGACCCTCTACTATATTGAAATCTCTCTTTTGATTCAAAATTCTGGTGTAACGTGTATCTCACCTATTCTAGTCATGGAACAGATGAAATAAATCAAAAAATGTATTTTTGTTCAAGAATGAAATCTTATGGGAACTGTCTATATCCAATTCATCCTTCGGAACTATATCACATCTCGAATATGATGAAATAGGATGAATTGAGACGGTATTTTGTAAATACGTAGTTATCTTGAATATATTAACTATTTCTTTATTTTCCAATCGCCTGGAAGGGACAAAAGAAATATCTTGTTCTTTCTTTAACAATTTTTGATATCTATCAGTAGGATTCGAACCGAGATGAAGTTATGATCATCTGTCAGAGAAAAAAGAAAGAATGGATCTTGTAGGATTCCGAAGAAACTCTTCGATTTCTTCTAGAAGCAGATGATTCTTCATTTCCTTCTCACGTTCCGTGAATAGCCAGGAATATTCAGAAAGGTCTCATTTCGATCATCCAAACGATAAGAAGCGTTTCCATTCTCTCATAGAGCTTTTCTCTCTAGATTCTCTCTCTATGATCCGGGTAAGTGAGTGAGTGATCAAGAAAAGGCTTGGCCTGTGCATTCCAACGATCCAAGGAAGCCTAAGTCGCCGCACGGGTCGTTCCCAAACTATCGGTCCGTGACAAGTGGTATCAAAGCAAGTAGAGAGCCGTCAAAGGAGATCGAGGAGCACACCAACTGGTCAAGAAGATGTTGAGCCAAGATCAACTTGCTTCAGTTGTTGTGGATGAAAGGGCTCCTCAAGAACAGGTTGCCCAAGACAAGATCCATGGGAAGTCCAAGAAAAAGGATAGCTCGTCGAACGCCATGGCTGCGGTCGATGAGAAGCTCACGAGGATGAGAACGGCGATATTGGAGTTTATTGAAGAACTTGACGAAGTCAAAGGGGCGGATCAACGAGGTTGAAGGAAATCTCCACCATAAATTCACAAACGTCGTCAATCGCACGACGGGCCCCTTGTTCGATAGGGACAATGCCCTCGAAGCATCAATCAAGTTGCTAAAGCTTGAAGTGGTGGAGCTCAAAGAAGTCAACTCCAAAGCCAAGGTTGAAGCCTTGAAGATGGAGGTGCAAGAGCTCAAGACCAAGCTCATCCTATGCAAAGCAAGCATCGCGAATGGCGCATTGCCCATTCGAGCGGCACACAAGCTGGACGTGCCAAAATCGAAAGAATTCAAAGGCAACCGGTCCACCAAAGAGGTGGACAACTTTCTATGGAGCATAGAGCAATACTCCGACAATATTGGAATCCAAGAAGACTTGACCAAGGTACGAACTGCTTCGATGTTCCTAGTTGATAATGCCATGCTTTGGTGGCATAACAGATGTGATAGATGAAGCGAAGCGCCAATCCCATCAATACTTGGGATGAATTTGTTGAGAAGTTTTGAGACTACTTCTTCCCTGAGTTTGCTCAACAAGAAGCCTGTAGCAAACTCCATCGCCTTGAACAACGAAGCACGGTATGAGAGTACGTGAATGAATTCACCGAGCTCAAGCTCCAAATTCCCAACCTTGGGGAGGAGGAGGCTGTCGGGGCATTCATGGATGGATTGAAGCCGTGAGCACCTAAGTATAACCGATATGCAATACGTGACACAATACGACACAATACGACATGCTTACATGTCATTTCTCAAAAAATAGAGAAATTCGACACATTGGGACACGTCGGGACACGTCGTATATTTAATGTATATTTTTATATATACATAATAAATTATCATTTTTATGATTATTTCAATCAAATTAATTTGATAAATAAATAATAAAAAAAGAGTGTCAGACGAGTGTTGATATTCGACATGTGTCCAACATGACACGACATGGAGACCCCCGGAGAGTGTTCGTGCTTCCTAGGTGGGCACTACTCAAGGCCAAGTGAAAGGACGTCCGAAGCCTCTCAAGGGCACTAGTTGTGGCCGAGTCTCTCGCCGACTTCACCAAGGAGTCCCCAAAGTCGAGGGAGTGGGTGGAGGTCGGACCACCACCATGATGAAGAAGAAGACCAAGCTGTCCGTGGCCGAAAGGATGCAAATAGTGACCACAACCGTGACCGAAGAGACCATGGTGCACAAGAGAAGTCATGGGGAGAAGGATCGTCCAAGCCAAGCGATCTGAAGTGGAATCAACCCCAAAGGAATTACAAGAACAAGTTCGAGACTCCACCGTCATCCCTGTGCTTCATTTGCAGTGGTATCCATTGGACTCAAAAATGCCTGAAGAAGAGCAAAATCAATGCCATTCTTGCCATAGAAGAGAATGAAGAGCCGAAGCAAGAAAAGGAGAAACGCGAGGTGCGACTCGGAAGCGTGAAGACTCTCAACACGATAAGAAAAGCACAAAAGTAGTGGAGCCAACTCGTAATCGCTACAAGGCCGCCAATTCTAAAGACATACCAGTTATGGGCATGGCCAAAGATGTAGAACTCTAAGTTGGTGGATGAAAAGGCAAATTTCCGTTGGAGGTAATTTCACTTGATGATTATGATCTCATTCTAGGAATGGAATTCTTCGATAGTACAAGGGCCATGATAGACCTGAGGACCAATATGATCATCATCACCGACTTGGAGTGCCCATCCATGATCTCAATGATCGATGGAGTGATATAAGCAAAAGTCCTCTCCACGATCCGACGTGTGAGTGAGGAACCTAGAGTTGGGAAGTCCATGCCCAAGCCCCACACCGAGCCAAAACCGAAGATGATCCATCCTCCTCAACATGAAATACCGATCCATGTCTTGTTCCCCGAGATGGCAAACTCACCAACCAACATGGAGAAGGCCAGACTAAAGGAGCTAAATGCCCGACAAGCCGAGAAGCCAAAGGCCAAGAAACCTCAGAAGCATCGGAAGTGCTCCTAGAAGTCAACAAGCACCCCCGAGTTGAGAGCGCCAAAGGACGTCACTCGAATGGGTGGAGGAGAATGTCACGGTCGAGAGGCTTCTGACACCAAAGACCGTGCACCATCAAAGAATGCTCGTCCAAACCCTAATGGAGCTTCCGGAACATTCTCAAGGACAGGTGAGGCGGTAATTATGCCAAAGATCTAGAGAGTTCTCGGCATAAATGTCGATAGGTGGTAGACAGGAACAATGCAATCTTGGCCACTTGTCTAGAAATCGATCAATGGTTATAATCCAAGGCTCTCTACTAAATAAAAGGTGTCCTCCTTCTCATTTTGATCATCCAAACAATAACAAACATTTCCATTTTCTCATAGAGCTTCTCTCTATAGATTCTCTCTCTACGATCCGGATGAGTGAGTGAGCGATCAAGAAAAAGCTTGGCCTAGGTGTTCCAACCATTCAAGAAAACCTAAGTCGCCGCACAGGTTGTTCCCAAACTATCGACCGATAACACATGCCTCAGAGATTGTGTGCGTAGAGAGAGATCTGTGCTGCAACGTATCAACAAAGGAGGAATCTGTGCTATAACATACCAACAATTTCTTTGACCAACATGTACTCTAAAAATACTACAAGTAAAGAGTGGTCAGCCTGTATTGCACAGCATGAGTAAGCCCAGACCAAATACCAAAACAGAACAAATCATATTTGATGAGTGGTGCAGAAGTTCCTTTGTATCTACATACACCGTCCTCAGGGCACATCTCCTCTTGAGGGACAACAATTAACACACTTGACACCAGAAAAAAAGAGTAGGGCATCTCTTGTCATCAGTTCAAGTAAACCACTGCACACGGTTGAGCGATCTGGGCGCACACGCCAATACCCACTTGAGACTGCTTTTGGCAGATGACTGGCAAACGTGACCCAAATTTACACGTATTAGAAAGATGCATAGATCTCGTAGCAAACGACGTGCCCTCAAATGATATTTCTTTCTCCCTTGATAGCATTCGGCTCTTTTTCGTGGCTGCAACAGTTCCTACGTGATCACTTCCTGCAATCCCAGGTATCTGTAATATATGAGAATTCCGTGCACTGTCATTTTGCCTCTGATAAATTCTTTCCAAGTTCTCCACGGGTTTCTCTTCCTCTGACTTCCTCGTGTTGGCCAATTTTAGGCTTTCGAAAGTAGCCAATATTCTCTCTGCCTCTTTGGATAATCCAGTAGCTCGCCAAGCTTCTGCAACCAATAAGAAAGTCGATTTTTCAGGCCGAACATCAAATTCTTCCATAATCTGGAGGATTTCCTCTGATTTCCACGGTTGCTTCGCTTCTCTGTAACCCCAAATTAGAGTCTCGAAAGTTTTCAAGTTTGGACAAATCCCATATTTGCACATATGGTCGAAAACTCTAGTTGCACGGTCCATGTCTCCGTTACTGCACCATCCACTGATGATGGTTGTGAAAATGACCACATTTGGGTGCAAACCCGAATGAATCATGGCCATTAAGAGCTCTTCTGCCTTCTCAGTTTCTTTTGCACGGACATAGCCTTTGGCTAAGATGCTATAAGCATGTGCATCAGGTTGTATACCAGCCTTCACCATGTTATCAAAGATCTCCTCACACTTGTCCATGTATCCTGCCGTGCTCCATGCATTCATGATGGTGCTATATGTTACAACATCTGGTTTCACCCTGAATTCATTCATCAACTTCAAAACCTGAAATGATGTCCATCTATGGATCATATCCACTTTTCCCTCAGGGAGGAACCAAAAAAGAGAAAGCCAGAGCAGATTCAAGAAAAATCAAAAGCCGGCAGAAAACTATAATGTTACCAATCTGTCAAATTGTCTCGATGGCCATTATGATTAACGTCTGTTTGATAACTAAGCAAAAAAGAAGCTTACGTAAAATTGAGAACATTAATTTTTTTTAGTTAAAAGCATAGACCGTATTGAAAATAGTTAATAAAGAACTGCCAAAGGTGAATGAATACGTTCATATAATACAATTAAAACTTCCTTCAGAAATAACTGTCTGATAAGTTCACCAAAATAGAAACTTCCTCCATAAACTAGTGTCCAATAAATTGACCAGGGATGCTCTTTTTGAAAACCAGCTAGAATCAGATCCTAATTTTTCTTATTTCAGAATTTTTCTGCAAGTTTATGGTGTATATCATCACTTAGGAGCCATTATAGTACAAGAATTTGATTAGAGACTTAAAAAAAACAACTAGCTAATACTCACCTCATCAACACCATCTCTGTCCATAATTTCGACAAAGCCTCTGACCAGAGAATTAAAAAGAACAAGATTGGGATGCATTCCAAGATCCTTCATCCTGTAAACGAAACTCAAAGCCTTCTTCATTTTACGTTCCTTACAATAACCAGTTATAATGATGCCCCAAGTTCTCTCGTTCGGCTCCACGTTACTTTTCTGCATCTCTAGGATTAGATTTTCAGCCTTTTCCGTCTCTTCATTCTGAGCATATGAGGTGGCGATAGTGTTGTAAGTAATGGCATCAGGTTGCATATTGGAGGCCACTATTTTGTTAACTACATTCCATGCCTCAGTGATGTTCTTCTTACTGCACCATGATCTGACTAAGACATTATATGTTCTTACATTAGGTTTCACTTTTCCCTCTTGGGACATCAGGTCCAGAAGTTTCATAGATTCTTCAGGCTTCCCAGCAATGCCAAACCCTTTGACTAATGTGTTATAAGTGCTGGTAGTGGGTCTTATTCCACTCGCCTTCATCTTATGAAAGGCCTCCATTGCCTCCTCCATATTACCAGATTCTGAGAAAGCATTAATAACAGCGTTGAAAAAGATTGAATCAGGCTTCATTCCATTCTCTTCCACCTGCATGATGATAGAGCATGTGGAATCAAAACGCTTCTGGATAGTCAATGCAGCGAGCACGGTCGTGTAAGATATTAGAGAAGGTTTATGCCCTCCTTCAATGAGATTTCTGAAGATGAACTCGGCTTCTTGAGGTTTCCCCCTTTCTACAAGAATGTTCATCATTTTTGTCCTTGACCGCACAGTTCGGCAGCTATTTTTGTTCTTGCAATCTAAACAGCAGGTTTCATTCTGAGGACCTTCAGACTGCACAGCATGGTCCTCATTAGCTTGATAATTTTTCTTCAATATAAAAACACAGAAGGAAATAAAACCGATATAATTACATTAAAATGCAGGAAATTAAGAAAAGAAAAGCTGAATAGAAAACATTTTTGAATATGAAAATCAAGTGGAATTGGATGGATCTTTATGCTACTATAAAACTTTCAATTAAAAAACACCTTCTACTGTTTCCGTCGGCAACAAAAAATCTTCGCAGCCAATATGTTGAAAGATGCTCGTGTATATATTTAAGTTATTCTTCCATATTGTCAAAGACTTGTAGGTTTAAGCTCTACTCCTTCTTGAAGATATTCTCAAACATATGAAATTTAAAAGAGATATTACATGCATCTTAATATGACTACGGCTACTTCTTAATGACCAGAACAGGTTGCACATCAGCTCTCAAACAAAGCCAAGGAAATTGGAATACCATGAATAAGATTATCCATTTTCAGGAATAAATAATACACCTTAGTAAGTATTTCTTGAACAGGTGCTTTCTTTGTGCTGGAAGGTCCAACCTTATCTTCATTTGTGAACACAGGAAGAGCTCGATGTCTTGTAGATTCCTCCATAAGGTTGGTCCTACACGTGTCTATCAACCTTGAAGTACCAGAATTACATGAACAAAGGACCAGTGTGATGCAGATATCTAGACACTTGAACACCGGCTTGTGGAAATTTTACTGACAAAGAAACAATAAATATCCGTGACTTAATAAATCACTCAAAGCTGCCTACCATACAAAAAGCTAACCAGATCAACCAAGACTGCACACAGATGACTTCATCAACTTCAGATAATTTCTGCAGAAAGAGAGCTAAACTGGAACAATCATTAGGAACTTGGAACTTTCAGTGATGCGACACCCTCATGATAGCTCTTGTTCATAAAAGCCACACTGCATATATGTCGATGAGAATTCCTACCTTCTACGCACTAGACATGAGGACCTCTAACTCTAAGCTAAAGAATCCTTATATGGACTGCAGAATCAGAGGGAAAAATTGGCCAACTGTCTACTCACATCACCAGTACCGGAGACCTTGTGCTATAGCTACTGTTCCTCATCCCCTACTAATTCATGTTTGACATATTCATACTCACAAATGGCAGCCATATGCTTTGAACATGAAGATTGTTATTTAATTCGATTCGTTACAAAATGGGGCAAGAACATAATCCCTGTTCCGGCTCCTATTACATTAATCATGGGTTGCAATTTGAGGCTGGAATAGGCATTGTAGATGGAAAGCTCAATCCTGTTCGCACTGAAATGGGTCATTTCTTCAAGCTAGTGGAAATCACACATGTTTCATTACTTTTTGACAGCCTTACTTCAGTGCAATCTATCAAGCGAAAGGAATTAACAAAAGAAAAGCAAGAGTCACTGCATTTTCACATCATTCCTTTCTTGGAATCGAACATAAGAGTGGAAATGGCGATTTCATTCTCTGTTTCATTCCCTTACATTCTCATCTCAACAACTCTCATGACACCAAGCACAGGACACATCCAAAAAGCCCTTCAGAACCCATGAATGTTGACACAGTGATTAGGACAGCCAAAGGTTGCAGAGTTTTTGCGGCGAAGAACACGCAAAGTCAGGGATCGTCTAGTGTCCCCAAAAGGATCCTTCTTTTCAATAACCCACAAACCAATAAACGCAGCTTAAGCTCACAAGTCGCAAAACATCTGATCCTCTCATATCTGATGTCTTACCACCACTCAAGTGAAATGAACAGCAAGAACAACTAATACCCATGAAAAATTAACCAAGAAAAATCCCATCTTCGTCATCACCCAGAGTAAGAACATTCAAGAAATCAAACGCGCAGGATAAGTACAAAGAACAGCGTGTCGAGTGTCGTACCTTTTGGTTTGAGGGTCTGGAGCAGTCAAGAAAGAAGTCCAGGAACTTTGGAAAGCATCGTCTGATCGTGCTGTTATATAGAGAGGGAAAAGAAAACGTTGAACATACAAAAAGAAAAAGTTTGAAAAATCCATCGACCAATAGAAAATATTATCCACGAATAGGAAAAGAGCTTGAGGAGAAGAGAAAAGGGATAAGGGAAAAAGAATGAGGCTGAGCTGAAATTTGGAGATATTGTCCCGTGACTAAGTTGTCCTCCATCTCTCCCCTTTAGTTTGGCCTCGGCAAGCTTACTATTTCTTATCTACTATTTTTTCTAACTTTTCTTTTGAAAACAAAGAAATCATTTGTTAATTTTCCTGCCGTGAAGTTATCTTATTTTTAACACTAAAGCGTCATTTAAACTTCGTCACAATACAACTACACCTACACAATTGATGTTAACATAAAAGTAATCTTAATTCTTAAAAATCGGAACATGACATGATTGTTTGCTCTAAACGTCGTAAGAATAGAATAACGATAAATCATCATTTTGAAAACCGACTCAAGCTTTTGAGTTTTGATTAAGGAAAACACGGTCTAGGCGTGGCATGATTAAGATTAAAATAAGCTCCATCGAATGAAAAACTACTAATGAATGTGCTCGTCTGAATTATGTGAGACTACTTCTTAAAGTATTCGTCTTAAAGAACTTAATAAAATGAAGATTGGAATAGGACTTAAAATTTCTAGAGTTTGAATGGGGTTTCTATGACGAGCAGATTCATGATAAAGGAGTTTGAATGGGGTTTCTAGAGTTCGAAAAAAGGCTGTGTGCTTTTGAAGTCCTAGGTAGACAGGCATGGACCGGTGTTTCATGCTCAATGTCGACCCGAGCCACTTCTCCACTCGACCCTCTCCATCCGAGCCTGGAATATTTCATAAGGCCACGCCGGAGTTCTCCCAAACCCGTTCATTGAAGATCTCTAGTTTTGAAGAACATTGAGTCGAATACCAAGACATTTTGCTCGCAACGAGAAATTTGCACTTTCGGGCTTTCTCATTGGGCTATGAAATTGATTTCTTTGATTTGGTAAATAACACAAGTGACGTCTGAATTTTGGCTTAAAATATAACATCATCTCTCAATTTTAAATCTGTTCAATATGTTTAATAAATTTTAGTTTAATGTGCAATATCATTCTTGAACCTTTAATTTGTTCGATGCGGTTTATGGACTTTTGGTACATTTTCAATTTAGTCTTTGAATTATGAAAATGTTCAATATTATCTCTGAACTTAAATTAATGAAAAGACAAGATTGAATATTTTCATACAGTTCGCGGATTAAATTTTTAACATGAATTAAATTAAATATATATTAAAAGTTTAGAGATCAAATAAAATAAATTAGAAAGTTGGGAGGCGATACCATGATCAGGTCCCAGTTGAAGAACTATATGCGGATAATGATGCCCGAAATCAAAGGCGAGCTCAAATCGTTGAAGAAACGAAGTTTTCCTGGATTCGAAGTCGGACAAGAACCAATTACAGAAGATACAGTATGTCCTTCGGGACCGTGATTCTGTCAGCAAAGCGCGATCCTAATCAATAGGCAATGGTCGCTCGCGACCCATCTGGGATCTTGGATCCTCTCTTTCGATAGAGCTTTGATTCGAGGAACATGTCGAGGCTGTGGAGATGGTACCAGAATTGCTTGCGAGATCATCCCGTGAAGACGCAGGTCATCAGCTCCGGTCTCATTTGGGGCGTCGGCGACGTCGCTGCTCAGACCATCACTCACTCCACGGCCAAGAGGCACCATCATCTTGAGGTGAATCATGAACCGATCGAGAAAACTGTCATGGGTCCCTTACGATTATGGTTGAAGTCATTTGGTCTGTTCTTATGTATCTTATGTTTCGGATAATTTGCGAGAAATGGTCCTTTGCATACATGTGTTTCGACATGTTTCATCGCTGCTTTGTGTGTAAATGCATGAGATTATTCCATTTATCTCGTGTAATTGAGCTACTTGGGCATGTCAAACATCATTTCAGGGTGCTATATATTTGGTCATTGTTTGATTATTATGCTATTTTAGTTGGTTTCCTTTTGTTGCTCTTCACTATTTTCATTGGAAATGTAATGCGATGGAATTATGTGAACAGACGAATCATTTCCTTGCACAAGCATGCGTTACCTCTCTCTGCATTTGGTTCCACGGTCCATTATACTTTGGCCTTGTTGGGGGTTAATTGGGGCCACACGCAGTATATGGCTATGGTGAAGTTGGTGTATATTCCATTTATAAGGAGGATATTCGCAGGTTTTAGTTTTAAATCGCTTCAAGGATGTAAACTGTGTTAGGTTTGTGATATCTTGATCGACATACGCGTCAATGTGTGCAATGTGGCTTCCTGGATGCGTGAGGTATCCATGTTTTCTTGGAGAAAGCACATTTCGGAGAAGGCTGTTGAGTGTTAAGGAAGGATTGATATGACCTGCAAGTAGAAAAGTTGCTGCGGTGCCTTCTCTATCATAATTTGGAAGTATGCGTGACTTCTCCTTTGTGATATGTTGAGGTTTGGCAAATTGGAGTCATCCGTGAAGAACACAGTGAAGTAACAAGAACCGCAGTGACTTAGAGTGCAATGCTAGATATGTAATTTTATTTGGGACAGACCACATGTTGTAACTGCTAGATGAAGCATCACTAAATTTTGGGGTTTTCTTGTCAATCAGGATGAAGAAAAGGAATTGAAGATCAATTGGAGGAGAGTGGTAACTACCAGCCTGTTTGGCTTTGGATTTGTTGGACCAGTTGGCCATTTCTGGTACTCACTTCGCTTGTCTAAAGAATCAATTAGCTTATATTCTTTTCAGTAAGTCTATGTACTCATGATGTGCTTCCTGTTAGCTGTTCAAGTGGCAAAAGGGCGATCTCCATAAGTTGGCATGGCGAGGCGCATGTGTTTCACTTCGATTTGAACACTGTGCATAAAGTGCCATTGAAAGTTCTCATCTTATGATGCCTGCATGCAGGTATGAAGGCTTGGACCGGTTTATAAGGTTGCGACTTCTAATGCAACCTAACTCTTTGCGTTTTGTCTCTGCCAAAGTAGCAATTGACGGGTTCCTCTTTGGGCCATTGGATCTACTCATCTTCTTCACGTACATGGGTTTATCTGCTGGAAAGAGTGTTCCTCAAGTTAAAGAAGATGTCAAGAGGGATTTTCTTCCTGCCCTGATTCTGGAGGGAGGCATCTGGCCGATTGTTCAAGTGGCTAATTTCCGATTCATACCTGTTAGGTATCAACTCCTCTACGTCAATTTCTTCTGCTTGTTAGATAGCTGCTTCTTGTCATGGATGGAGCAACAAGAGGATGCTCCTTGGAAAGAGTGGTTGAAGTCTTTGATACCATTAACTAATGAGAAAGACAAAGGTGGATGATTGCCGTTCGAGATATTGAGTTTCCTGATCCTTCTTTCAACAGATATGTAGGTGTAAAGCAGAAAAATCCGGTACGTCAACTTGTATTGTGAGAGTTGGAACATATGAGTGGCGGAATGAATCGTAGTAGAGTTGTGAGGAGATGGTATAGTATATATTGTTGTCATTTCTGCGAAACTTTCAAGATTCTTTCATTGGAGGGCAATTGTGCTGATTTACTCTGTTCTCCATTCATTCCATCTCATTGTGGTTGATAGAATCGATCTTTCGAGGCTAAGAACACCTACGTAGTTCTACTTCCACGACATGCCGAGAATTCTCGGCAATTTTAACTAATAGCAATTTTCCTAGAAGCGTTAAATGACCTTTTTGTATTCTCTACTATAGTTGCAAGGAAATTTAATTTCTTTTACCTGGTTCCATCTTGATGTCTCTTTCTTCAATTTTTTTTCTTTATTTTGAAATCATTGTTTGGGGTGCTTTTTATTTGAAGGGATGACAAGCATGTATGTTCTTTTTAATCTGTATGTTACCTCAGAATGTGGCGCTACGACTTTTGACATCAGAGGGCTTTCTATCCCGGTAAATTTGATATCATTCTTTGCCAGTAAGGCGCAGTTAATGGTCCCTGTCGGCTGGGAAATTCTTCCTTGGCCGTTGATCATATGAGCCCCACATATGATCATTGGCTGTGATTGCATCGGGTCCAGGGAAGAGTTTCCCTGTTGGCCGATATATTAGCATGAAAGCTGATTGGATGTATCATGCCATTTGCAGAAGTGTAAATCTGTTCACCAAATAAATCATTTGCTGAATTCAGAGCTGTTGCATTATAAATGAGAATGTAGTAGATACAGGCTTCGTTAGATCATCTAGACGGAGAAGAACTTCACATGGTACAAATATCTGAAACATGTTAGGAAAGGATCAGCAGTAAGTAAAGCGTCTATCATCGAGCGGTCTGTGATCTTCAAACAATTCCTCAACAGGAATTTCAGGAGTGATAATCCATCAGTTGGCCAAGAAGTTTGAAGCTTCTCTTTGGCTTCACTGTACATGCCTCATAGACTATGGGTTTCACTGCTTGAACAAGAAGGGTAAAGACCATATTCGCTGGTGTTATCACTTTGTCGGGTAATGCCGTCTTCGTGACTCCCTAGTATCAGAGAGAATTTCCTCATTTCTGAAGAACTGTAAACTTTGCTTTGACCCGGTCGGACTCCTTCATCTAGATCTGCCAGAGACCCTTCTCCCTCCAACACTCGAACTATCTGCTTTTGCAAATTTCATTTGACAGGATTCAGAAGATTTAACAGGGCAGACTCATGGCAGTTTATTCTGCCAATTACCAATCGCAGTTTCATTTTCACCCCTAATTGTAGCCACCTGTTCTAAAGAGTATATATTCTACGATTATTGGGGCTGTGGAGGTTGGTGGTGACTAACACTGCATCAAGCAATGTCCAGAAAGTCATGGCAATGTGAACTTGAGCCAGGATGTCTGAATCGACAGCACATGCTTCTTTCAAGAGCGATTCAATAAATTTCCCGAAGCGGTTTGTTTGCAATGTTGTTTTTTTTTTTGTTTGTAGATGACTATAAATACAGATGTTTTTGAAACTCCCTCCCCCCTTAAAGCACAATTAACCTCGATGTTGCCAGTGGACATACTGGATGTTGCATATCGTGAGAAATTCTTACTCTCAGAAGGCCATCAAGCATGGGATCCTTGGGTTTTGCACAAATCTTACAGCATTTTGGATTGGTCATTAGGGATTGAATGATCCCAGATCTCGAAGGGCAAAAAGGGTCCTTGTGACAACTGATAAGTGGGGTTCGATTCTACCAGCTGATGGACAGCAACGATCGTGAAGTTGTAATTACCTGGCTCATTCGTGGCCGGAGCCATGCTGAATGACGCACGCAAGCAGCAGCACATCCAATCATGCTCAACATCTCATCGGAATCATAATTCTTCCGCAACCTTGCATCAATAATTTTGTCCATTTTGCCGGTCTCACTAGCTTGGTTAAGTAGAGGTCTAGCCTGAAATCAAAGCAACCCACTTAAGTCCACTTGATGAAGTAACAGAAATATGCCGATGCACCTATAATGCTTGACATTCCTCTCATCAAACCTATTGTTTGTGCGGAAAAGTACTACGCGAGGGGAAAATACGGGAAACACACCCAGTCGACCAACCCCTGGCCGCCATTTGTCCATGACTCTGTTCTCATGATAGGTGGATTTCCAGTGATAAGTTCCAAAAGCACAACGCCAAATGAATATACATCAGACTTTTCTGTTAATTTACCACTTGATGCATACTCAGGGGCCAGGTACCTGAAAATTTAATCAGCATGTTGTATCGTAAGGAATGCAAAAATAACCGTAAGCTATCTCTATCATCCATCACTGGGCCAAGAGATGAGTTATGAAACAGATATTTCTCCAAAAATTTCATTGACGGAAATATGAGGGTTGTGAGCATTACTCTTGATGACCATGCGTAGTATGCAACACAAGAGCAGGTCTTACCCAAAAGTTCCTACCACTCGGGTAGAAATATGAGAGACGTTAGCAGTACTACCAGAAAAGAACTTGGCAAGCCCAAAATCAGAAACCTGCAGATAAAAATTTCATCAGGAGAAACGTAGTAATCAGTAAAAACTCATCCACTTCAAACTTTACAGGCCAAGCAAAATATCCTTGTGAATAAACAAAAAGATTTGGATGCATTTATTTCTACCTTTGCCTCGAAATTAAAATCAAGAAGAATATTGGCTGCCTTTATGTCGCGATGGATGATTGTTGGGCTACCTGAAAAAGTGAAAAAAAGAGAGCTTGATTTTCAGAGTATTCATATCCAATTCCAGACAAACTCAATCGTAATGAGATCAGGTGCATACAGTGATCGTGCAAGGTCAAGATAGAGATGAGGAGATAACGTTAGTAACAAATCTAGAAGAACACTTACAGTCCTCTTGGAGATAGGCCAGTCCTTTTGCGGTTCCTACTGCAATTTTTAATCGGGTTCTCCAATCGAGAACAGGCTGCCCATTTCCTGCAAGGCATAATCTCTGTGTCATTTGTATATAAATTAAATTGGTGCAGAGTCAGAACATGACACTTAGCATTCAAAATAATTGAACATACCATGTAAGTGGAATTCTAGAGTGTTGTTGGGAACAAACTCGTAAACCAGAAACCTCTCTGCCCCGGTTATGCAGTATCCAAGCAACGTAACAAGATGTTTGTGATGCACACGACTGATGATATCAAGCTCGGCTTGAAATTCCTGTTGTCCCTGTTGGCTTCCCATCTTCAACTGCTTAACAGCAATTTCTTTCCCATCGGCAAGGACTCCCTTGTGGACATAGCCAAAACCGCCTTCTCCGAGAAGGTTTGCCCCGGAGAAGCTATTGGTTGCGCCGACTAATTCACCATAAGTGAAAGTGCCCCTTGAGAAGCTCAAGGAAGTTATGAGGGGCGGATGTAACTCAGGCGCCGAGTTAGCGGAATCTCCATTGCCGCTCAGAAGATTGGGTGGGGCAATGGCAGAGGCCTTCGGTGGCATGGCAATGATACGAGCCCTTGACTGGGGCTGAACATTCTCGTTTGGATACTGAAAGCCTTGAGGAGGAGCAGCACTAACACCATCTAGTAATGCAAACCAAAGATTAATTGATTTCAGTAATGTGCGATGTGGCTGAATGGTAGAATGAATGAGCATGTACTTCCTAGATCAAGCTGTTAAATTGGATCAGAAAACAAATTAGAAGTTCAACTTTCCAAGAACTGCCAAATATAAGGATGATGTCATTGATATGACATGGGCGTATAGAGACGGAGCATTTCTCATCCACAAGATTTCATAACTATAAATTCGCTCTAATAATGTCGAGTTCTAAGCAGTCTGTGCCGGCGGCACAAGTGAGACTTGAAGTATTGCTTTCTACAATAGCAATCCGCAGAAAACATCATTCTCTCATGCATCGACATAACCAAACACTCAGATAATTCCCGAGTTGTTTGACAGGCACGAAGATTGCAATGTGAAAGTTTATCACTAGCAACATACAAGAACCCATGGCCGATAAATCAATTTCAGACAACTCCCATGAAAATGCAGAGACAGTGGTCAATCTCACTTATGCAAAAGCACTGCTTATATCAAATCCTCCGGATCATTTAACCGACGAGATCAAACAAAATTCACCTTTTGCCCCGGAGGAATACGATCTGTGACTGACTTTCCCATCAATGGGTCCTTGCTTTCTCTTGCATTTGAAGCAAACAAAGAAGAGAACCCCGAGCATCACTATCAAAGCCACCCCACCCATGGCTGCCCCAGCGATCAACCCTGCCGATACGTGAGACGCCGTTTCCGCACGTTGACCTGCTTGACCTCCAACGGCCACCACCACCGGCAAACTTCCATTCGGGAGCTGACGTGGCGGCGGCAGTGTAGCGGTCGAATTTCCCGGCGGAGCCGGACGAGGCGTAACCGGAGGGGTTAGGGGAGGTGGCTCTGGCGAAGCCGGTGACGGCGGAAAAAAACTCGCAGGCGGAGCCGGTGATGGCGTCGCCGGAGATTGCGGACCAGCCGCTGGCGACAGTGGTGCTGGAGATTCTGTAGGACTCGGCCGAGCTTCTTCAGGAGGAGGAGTCACGGGAAGTGGCACGGTTGGTGGCCCCGCGATCGGATTCGCAGGCGATGGTGGAGGAGTTTCCGGCGGCGACGTAGATTTTGACGGGGACAGCGGCGCAGGTGGCAGCGACGGCGTTGGCTGTGTCCGAGGAGTGGCAGGAGCGGTCGGAATCCCCGGCGTAGGCGGAGACGCAGTCGGCGGAGCCGCAGCAGAATGCGGAGTCGGCGGAGTCGACGGAGCGGGGGCCGCCGAGGGCGGCGGAGGAGGAGAGGAGACCGGGGCCGGAGAAGGCGGCCGAGCCGGAAGGGGCAATGGCGGGGAGGGCGGGGGAGGGGGCGAGACCGTCGTCGCCGGGGCCGAGGCGACTTCCGGCGGCAGGGTCGAAGGCGGCCGGCTCGCCACGGAGGACGGCGAACCTGCAGGAGCTAACGACGCCATGTTTGGTACTGCTTACTGAGCAGGTTTCATGCACGGTGGATGGCTCGTGAGCTGAGGAGGGGAGCACGAAGTCCAGCGGGAGCGACCCATGGAAGACCCCAAAACTTCGACGGCGAAGGTTTTGAACTACGGAGGGGGAAGACGACGAGCTAATCACGGACCTACAATTACGGCGGCGTGGGGCGCGGGCAAAGAGAGAGAGAGAGAGAGATTGACCACCGCCGAGCTCGTGAAGGGGGATGAACAGAGATCAGTTCAGTGTGGGTCCCGCTGGCCACCGCCGGCTAGAGAACTTTCCCTTGTTACGTGTTTTCAGCTGTGCGGGTCTGCTCGGGTGGAAACCGGGACAGTCCCAAGTGGAGCTTACACTGTCAAACAAAGCTCCTTTTTTTTTTTTTTTTTTATTTGGTGGCGCAGTTACCGTTTATGCACGTCTGTGTCATGCACGGTTCATCGCAACATGAGAGTTAAATGAAGTTTATAACTTACTTTAACTCAATTTATCTCTGTAATTCTCTTTTTATTCTCTTTTTCTTTCGCTCTCGCTCAATCTCGTCATCATTTACTTTACACTTTTACTTGGATTTTGATATGAGTTATTATTAGATTGAGTCAAATATAAAAATATTTTGATAATATGAATCGGTTATAAGCCGCTCAATTTGTATCATGTGAAAAATGCAAATAAGTCAAAGCGAATTAGACGGGTGTATTTGGGTCCAAGCAATATGGACGGACCAAGTACGTCCCGCGACAAGAATGGGTGGGTCCCGCTGGTCACTGCGAGAGATGAAGAGAGAGAGCACTTGCTAGTTTTATAATTTTCTGTTAACGTGGGTGTTTGTTTTGGCGCGGGTGGTGGAACCCAGGCCACACTGTAACACACTTCCGATGCCACTGCCCCAAGTGGAGCACACGCTATCCTTGGCGCTCACGTTTTCTCGCCCCCCGCCCAAAAGCAAATTGACTCCTCCTCACCCTCGTCATCGTGGCCGAAACGAGGCACGCCTTTTCTATCCGACACAATCCTCTTTTGCGCTGTTACCGACGATACGCGTGGTTGACTCGTGTTAGAAAAGTTCCCACGTCAGAGTATCGGTGTGGCGTGGTGTCGTGTGGAGCGGAGCAGTTAATGTATCCCCATCGGCACATTATTTTGCAGCTAAAGTTTTCGAGTGAAGACTAATCCATTTGAAAAATCGTGCTCCCAACAATGCCCTGAATTACTCTCTTTTTTTCTTTTTATTTCAATCGAAATGGATAAATTTGATTTTCTTTCTCGTAAGACCGATCATCATGAAAAAATGGAATCTCCTGCTCAAAAGTGCTCGACGGCCAGAAGAGGACGATGCCTTTCGTCGACATAGCTTAAAAGTTCTTCTCATCAATCATGTAATCGAAAGCTCCCCTCGACGGGTTTTACTTTATCTCTTAATGAATATCGACTCACAAAAGTAATGAGTACACGCGAGCTGATTAGTACTACGATCAACTTTGTATCTCAAATTGATTCAAGCAAAAAGAAGTCACATTAGACCTGTCAAAATGGATTATATTCGAAAAAAAAAATATTTATAAACTTATTTCTTAGCTCATATATGATGGACCAAGTTATTATATAAGTTAGTTGTATTCAATAAATAAGTCATAAATGGATTTAGAATAATAAAATCCAAATCCAACACACCTTTACGACTCTTTCTTCATTTTCTTTTACCCTCACTCGATCTCATGCTTGCTCGTTCTGCGCTTTCAACTCAATTAGGGTACAAGTTTTCTTAAATTGGGTCAAACACAAAAGTGTTTTTGCAATATGAATCAAGTATTTATCACTAGATTTTCATTGCATAAAAGTGGATCAGAACGGGTTAAATAAATCTATTTCAATCGTATCATTTTCGATTTACTTGTTCAATAGACCTAAGTCATATTGATTGAACTAGTATGTCTGCGACACGAATGGAAGCTAAATCTTTGGGATGTTCATGTGCTGCGGAGAATCAACCAGTGAGCTCGCGCTTTTGGAAAAGCACGAAGCAGCAAGAACAAACTCGAAGCAATAAAAGACGAGAGCATGTCACGTTCACGCATGTAGACTGCCTTGCTTTGTCGCTATCCCCTGGACAAGCATGTTGTCCGAGAATCGCTCGTTATCCGACAAAACGCATGAGAGTCACCGGGGCAGTTGCGGCCCCCCTAAGCCCGCTCTTAACTGCGGTGACAAAGCTGAGGCCGCCCTAGGGAAGGGCCCAGACTCGTCTTTGGCAATTGAGCAATGATATCATCGTCCGGTCTTAATAAAGTCACGAGTAGGAATTTTATGCGTCCCGGACTAGCGCAAACTTTGAAGTTCCGCGTGGGCCAAGGAGTTATGATGTACACAAGACGATTGGAAAAATTATCCTAAAAGCTTTAAATTTATTGCATTTTTACTAATTCAGTCTTAAATCTTTTAAGTTTATCAAGTCGGTCATAAACATTTTTACTTCTTGTCAATTCAGTCTTAAACATTTTTATTTCTTACCAGTTGAGTCAATCAAGTCAATTTTAGCTGGTTGGCGCTGATGTGGCCGCTGATTGGCAAGCCAACGCTGACGTGGCAATTTTTAAATATTTTTTTCTTTTTTTTTTGCCTTCAACCCTTTGGCTGGTCCGACAACCAGGGTTTAGAGATCGGTCAGAGGTGCGAGCCGGTGAGGTCGACCTCGCAGACCTCTAGCAAAGCGTGCCCCCACTACTACCTGGGCGAGATTGAGGCCGACCTCATCGTTATTAGGCGGGGTGAAACCTAGCGACAGCGAGGTCAGCCTCGCCATGGCTAGTCAAGGCTCGACCTCACCAGATTTGGATGAGGTCGACCTGGCAGTGATGGGCAAGGAGCAGCCTCGCTGCCATGGCTAGTTGAGGCTTGACCTTACCAAATCTGGGTGAGGTCGACCTGGCAGTGGTGGGCAAGGATCACCCTTGCCATTGGCTAGCGGGGGCAAGCTTCATTAGAGGCTGATGAGGTCGACCTCGTTGGCCCGCACCTCTGGCCAGTCGTCGGCTGCTGGACCGACCGCAGGAAAGAAGGCATAAAAAAAAGAAAGAAAAGAAAAAATAATTAAAAATTAGAAAAAAAATTTAACAATTGTTATGTTAGCGTTGGCCGGACGGCCAGCGGCCACATCAGCATCAACAGGTCAAAATTGGCTGAATGGATTTAATTGACAAGAAATAAAAATGTTTACGATTAAATTGACAAACTTAAAAAATTTAGAATTGAATTGGAAAAAATATAATAGATTGAGGAATTTTTGGACAATTTTTCCCAAGACAATCTGTAACGAGATAAAGGGTTCTTATGACAGACACTTGGAGGCAAGGAGAATTACCGCAAAAGTCGTGTACCTATTGCAATTATGTCAATTCAGTCGTAATTTTTTTTTTCAATTGAGTCATAACTTTTTTGTATTTGTGTCAATTCAATCAATTCAGCGAATTTTGACCAGAAATCACTAACATGGACGTCAACTGTCCTACATAGCACTGACATGGACATTTTTAAATATTTTTTCGAATTATTTGTTTGTTTTTTTCTCTTTTCTTTTATTTTTCTTTTTCTTCTTTTCATACTCTTTCTTTCTTTCTTTTTTCTTCCCTCCTTCCTCTAGCCGGTCGTCGAGGTTTGGAAACACTATTAAGGGTGAAACTTGGCCACCTCCTGCCACTGGACGAGGCTCGCCTTCGCCAGATCCGGCCGCTTGAACTCTAAGCTCGACCTGGTTGCTAGGGCTTCGAGTTGTTGGCCATGGGCACTCTAGCTTCTCACTCGCACCATGGTTGCCAAATCTTTGAGCTCGAAGCCTTGGTCGTTTGAGCTTTGAGCTCACGAATATGGCCACTCCCTCTCTCCCCATTTGGCAGTTCTCTAGTTCCTCTCACTTGCGGTCAAAAATCGATCGAATCGACTGAGCCAAACCCTGACACCATGGCCATGGAAGTTTTCTAGCTCAAGTAACCACAAATATGCAGGCAATGAGGGTGAGGCTCCCTATCGCTAGCCTTTGGCTCTGGTCGATCGCTAGACCCCGGCAACCGGCTAAAAGAAAAAGGGAAGTAAAAAAGAAAGAGAAAAAAAAAATAATTTTAAAAATTTTAAAAATATTATTTAAAAATGTCAAAATCAGTGCCGGCTACACCACGTAGAATGGCTGACATCCATATGAGTGATTTCTGGCCAAAATTGGTTGAATTGACTAAATTGGCACAAATGTAAATGTTTAAAAATGTTCATGATTGAATTGGCTTGATTGCAATAAGTTTAAGACTTTTTGGTAATTTTCCCCGGCTACATCGGCAACCCTTTTCTTGAATTAGACAAAAAAGGATGGCTAATTTGTTCATCATTGACCTCATCTTTTTGGAGCAACCTGGCCATATTGAAAACAGTTCTTCACGTATGCTCTAACCTTAGTGTTGATGATTTGTTTCCGACTGGATCGAGAAATAAATTGGACATTTTCTTTAGACAAGTGATGAACAAGCCACAAAGACCTTTTATATATATAGAAGGGTGTTTTGCGAAAGTTAAGTCCCATCCGTGGACAGACTAGCGATGTGGGACGAAATCCACGTGGATTTGAATTTGATTAAGTAGACACGGCCCACAGACACCACCTAGAGAAAGCCCCTCAAACCAGCCCAAACGCATGCACTAAACTACAGGGCTTCATTCTTTCATCGAAATTGAGCCTCTTAAGCACGGGCTTTATATTCATTCCTTTGTTCCACATATGAGTGCGAATCAAGGTTTTAGCTGAAGCTCATCATACAGAAAGAGGAATACCTCTGACTTGGGAGATGATCAAGAAGAAAGTCAAATTGCGTGCTGTGCGAGATCCACCCTAAAAAACAGGACTGCTTCGAAAATGTCTTACCAAATAGACCCTAAGACTGATGATGGGGCATGATTGTGTCATGAATCGACATATTCTTGACTGCAGAATAGCCTATGCGGCACATAATGAGTTGGGAATACTAGGCCAGCCTTCCTTCCATAATTGTTCCTAAAAACAATATGGCGTATAGCTTTTTCGAATTGGATCGTACCATGCACGGTTTAGCTCTGGCATTACGAAACACTTCAGGACAACAAACGGCTTCACCCTACCATGCCTCATCAGGAAAGTAGTATCAACTCCTAATCAGTTTGTGCACGAGAGAGCAATCCTGTCTTAACCGATCTATCCTAGAACTCCTAACACAAACACCCTAATACCACTCTTATGAACCGGTTGTATCATCCCTCTGCATCACTCACCCTTCACCCCAATGTCACAAGCTCCACTCACAAGGGCACGAGAGTATGGGAGAATTCGGTTCGTGACAATTGAATATGGTCCATAGTTGCTCATTTCTTCATGTATTTTTCTGGACTAACTTTGCTTGAGCACTCCGGACTGGACTATTATGTGATCTGCGTGTTCTCGCAAGTGCTCCATGCCTCGCTATTAGCCCACGAGGATTTCAAACTCGTGGGCCAATAATCAAAATAGTAGCCGAACCCATTGGATCAGCCTTGTATCGCTGTGCATCGTGGGCCACGACTGGTCATGACCGATCTTGGGTCGGGAGAAACTCTTCAGAATTTGTTTGCAGTCTTGAAATTTTCTTGCCTTCTGTAGAGTGAATGGATCAATGATAAAAGAGAGAAAAAGAAAATGGGCCGAAAGGAAATGCCGTCTTGGAGTTTTATTGACAATTTGCTCACGTAGGTGGAGATCCGGCACTTTCCTAGTCCTTACGTAAGACCGGTGATGTTTTTAGATAAGTCATTCTCGGACTCTTACCATGTTAGATGAGTAGCCATGGCATTTCTATAAGGGAAGTGAAAGTATGATCCCGAGATAAATACGTTCTTGTAATTGTCGATCATTGTCCCGACGGTTGATACAATGATTTGACTGTTCATAGGAGACCTGATACTAGTATAAATTAGTATATATATAAGTATTTGACTAGTTTGAAACAACTGCGGGGATAGCTCAATTGGGAGAGCGTTAGACTGAAGATCTGAAGGTCGTGTGTTCAATCTAGCTTTTTTCTTTTAAACTTTCCCAATGTACTTTCTATCCCATTATCTTATTATTTGATAGGGCTTCACGATCTAGCTTTTATTACTATTATTTTAATTTTTGGCCAGTTCAACAGATCTAGCTAGATATAATCAAATGAGACCAGCAAGATCTTTCCAAACAAGGTAAGAGCATTTTTCTTTTAAACTTTCCCAATGTACTTTCTATCTCATTATCTTATTATTTGATAGGGCTTCACGATCTAGCTTTTATTACTATTATTTTAATTTTTGGCTAGTTCAACAGATCTAGCTAGATATAGTCAAATGAGACCAGCAAGATCTTTCCAAACAAGGTAAGTTTGACTGGCTAGTTCCTAGATTCCATTATCATATGAAGAGCAACACAGCTCGATCCAGTTGTAAAAATGCATTTTTCTTTTAAACTTTCCCAATGTACTTTCTATCCCATTATCTTATTATTTGATAGGGCTTCACGATCTAGTTTTTATTACTATTATTTTAATTTTTGGCTAGTTCAACAGATCTAGCTAGATATAGTCAAATGAGACCAGCAAGATCTTTCCAAACTAGGCAAGTTTGACCGGCTAGTTTCTAGATTCCATTATCATATGAAGAGCAACACAGCTCGACCCAGTTGTAAAAGTGCATTTTTCTTTTAAACTTTCCCAATGTACTTTCTGTCCCATTATCTTATTATTTGATAGGGCTTCACGATCTAGCTTTTATTACTATTATTTTAATTTTTGGCCAGTTCAACAGATCTAGCTAGATATAGTCAAATGAGACCAGCTAGATCTTTCCAAACAAGACAAGTTTGACTGGCTAGTTCTTAGATTCCATTATCATATGAAGAGCAACACAGCTTGATCCAGTTGTAAAAGTGATAAAGAGGATAGAACACGCAATAACTTTAGTAGATATAGCTAATTTGTTTGCGTAAATAGTACATTTGTCATATGATAAATAGAGGAATTTAATTACCCTTTCCATCTAATAAGACAAACCAGACATTCCAATGTCCAGACATAAAGAAAGAAAAGGAAATGTTGGGTTGTCTTCAAACTTTCCAAATGTAGAGCAACACAGCTCGACCCAATGTCCAGACATAAAGAAAGAAAAGGAAATGTTGGGTTGTCTTCAAAGATCAAAAGCTCCCACAATAACTTTCGGTTTTTGCTACATGCCTTTGCGGTGAGCTTTTGACTCTTTTCTTTTTCCTTTTCATTCAGTTCTGTTACTAGGAATCTGTTTCCAGATCCAAGATCGGTTTACAATAATTCGTTTATAAGTGACGGTCGGACTGTAACTTATTTAAAGAGCTAGCCACTCGCAATCTAACACATCACTATGTAAGCCGATTCCATGAACCCATTTTAACAAGTTGAGCATAGTGCGTTTCTTAGATATCGCCGTGAGGAGTCCTGTTGTTCAACGGGGCGAATCCAGAAGATTGGAAGAAGAGAAAATTAATGATGAGGACTGATTTTAGGGACTTTTGGCCTCCCACTTGCGGGAGGACTTGCGAACCGTGCGAAATGCACTAGTCAATATCTGTCGATGGATTCGCGTTTCCGTAAGGAGCATGCAAGCTCCATGTGCAGAAAGTTGAAAGGGCAAAGCTTAAAGTCTCTTCCTATGGGTTGTCCGAAACGTGATGGAAACATGTCAATGTAATGATCAGAGAAAGAATCCTTACCCTTGGACTCCACTAGCCGCTAAGGTTCCAAGAAAGGGGCTCCAAAAAGAGTAACCAACGGGGCAAAAGTTTAGAGTTGCAAGCCGACGTGGCACGCGGGCTCCGGTCAATCAAGAGTGCTCGCTTTTTTATGTGGTTTTCATTTTCGGATTGAGAGTTTGTCTTTTCATTATTGCTTTTGACCAAATCAAATTATCGGTATCTTCTCAATTAATATATTCAGCTTATCCATTTCGAGATAGATCGACATGCAAATGTAATATGATGATGTGCAATGATCTCAGGAAAATTAATTGACGAGTCAACTTGGTACAATCTGCAAATGAGAAGATTAGTGCCGCCACTAGATTGAACAGAATAAATCCGGTTTGTGTACTCTACTAATGAGTGTAGGAAAGGCTCTTTACGTGTTTGGGGTTTCTCCTCTCTACTCTCCCTAACTAGCTTTGCCTTTTTCTGTATCTTACACTCTAAGAAAAGAAGATATCTGCTCGATTACCACATAAAGAAAGACACGAACGACACAAGTTTTCAGCAAATGTTGAGGAAATGGAGATGTTAATACGCTGCTTTCGACGGCTCGTGCGCGTGTTGCAACAAAAGCGAGGGAGAGACAAGCGGACAAAATGAGAAAAGAGGACCCTTTTGCGCCTTTGCTTTTCACGGAGAAAAGCGTATCTTGGACTTTCGAAATCGCCTTTGTTCTGGAATTGGAATCTAAAGCGAGCATGTGGAGTGAGGAAATGGACATCCAATGATTAATCCAAGTGTCTTGTAGCGGTCAAGGGAGAGTGGCGGTCCTCGAACACCACCCACACAAGAGAAGACAAGTGGACTTGTTTTTGGTAAGAAAAGTGTTCGTCGTTTGAGGGGAAAAGGAAAAGGATAGAAAGGAACACTACAAAAAAAAAATAAGGTTTTAGCCATGAATTTTTCCACGAAAAATTTGGCAAAATTCGTCGCTAAATGAATTTGCGACGAAAAAAATGTCATCGCTAATACGAATTCGCAAAATTTAGCGACAAAAAATTTCAATTTCCGTCGCTAAATTGCGAAGAAAAAAATTCGTGGCTAATTTGCCACAAACTGTATTCGTCACAAATTTTGTCACTGATTTGCCCCTAAAAAACAAAAAAAAATTCTATTTTTTATTAAAAAATTCGTGGCTAATTTGCCTCGAATTGTATTCGTCGCAAAAATCATTGCTAATTTGCCCCGAAAAAAAAAATATTGTATTTTTTTATAAAAAAATTCCTGGCTAATTTGCGACAAACTGTATTCGTTGCAAAATTCGTCGCTAATTTGCCCCTAAAAAATAAAAAAAAAATCTATTTTTTTTAAAAATTTGTGACTAATTTGCCACGAATTCTATTTGTTGCAAAATTCATTACTAATTTGCCCTGAAAAAGCAAAAAAAATATTCTATTGTTTTTATAAAAAAAAATCGTGGCTAATTTGCCACAAACTGTATTCGTTGCAAAATTCGTCACTAATTTGCCCCTAAAAAATAAAAAAAATTTGTGGCTAATTTGCCACGAATTGCATTCGTCGCTAATTTACCCCAAAAAACAAAAAAAAAATATTCTATTTTTTATAAAAAAAATTCATGGCTAATTTGCCACGAACTGTATTTGTCGCAAAATTTGTCGCTAATTTGCCCCTATAAAACAAAAAAAAAAAATATTTTTTTATAAAAAAATTATTTTTTTATAAAAAAATTCGTGACTAACTTGCCACGAATTGTATTCATCGCTAATTTGCCCCCAAAAAAAATATTTTATTTTTTTTATAAAAAAATTCATGGCTAATTAACCACAAACTGTATTTGTCGCTAATTTGCCCCTAAAAAACGAAAAAAAAATTCTAAGTTTTTTATAAAAAAAATTTGTGGCAAAATTCATGGCTAATTTGGAAAGGAACTGTATTCGTCGCTAATTTACCTCAAAAAAATAAAAAAAAAATATTCTATTTTTTTTTTATAAAAAATTCGTGGCAAATTAGCTATGAACTATATTCATCGCTAATTTGCCCCGAAAAACAACAAAAAAATATTCTATTTTTTTAATAAAAAGATTCTTGGCTAATTTGTCACGAACTGTATTTGTTGCAAAATTCAAGTGGCAAAAAAAAAAGCTGCAACTAAGACTCTGTTTCTTTCACTGAAACTGAATGATAACATTTTCCTAAAAATAATCGTTTATATATAGCTTACAAAAGGAATGAAATTTTTTTTTTTATCGTTCATGAAAATGTTTAGATATAAATTATTATCGACGATGAAAATATTTTTCATTGGCTGATTATTTCAAGCGATATAAGCAATCATTTTTGAAAAAAAATGTTTTTCAAATCATTTTTTTTTCATGAAACAAACAGAGATTGTTTGCGAGATTAATTGCATAGAATTTGCACATATAGAGAAAACAGGACTAAATAAGCAAGCTCCAAAAGTCAGCAAAATGAAAGGACCCTAGTTACACATAGATCAAATGCCACTTAGTGAACATATCAAATTGAGCACATATAAAAGATGCAAGAAGTTTTGCCTACTAATAAGCTGTCAACCATTGTACCCAGCAAGGAATGGAAAATAAAAGGTTGTCAGCTATTATAACCTTCCCATCTTGATATATGAAGGCCGAAGCTTCGATATATGCCACAGCTTGATACCTGGAGAAGACAAGGGAGAAAGAGAGAGGCTTATTAACAGATTTCCAAACCAAAGCCACCAGCTACAAGTGGACCGAACCCAAAACACAGGGAAGCAAGAGTGCATCCATAACAGTTGTGCATGTTTGAAGAGCTCTTCAAAGTAGCAAATAAAGGTAAAAATTTAAATGAGGAATGCACACGTGTGGGACGTGTAAAAGAAAGAATAGTTGTTTAGTAATTCCAAAAAGTTTTGCAGCAACCGAGGCTCCTATTTGTGACGTTTGGGGAGGGCAATCAAATGGGATCAGTCTTCTTCTATCTCTCCAGAGAGGCTTTTTCCTCACTCTCACCACAGCTTCAATACTCAAAGATAATGAACAAGGACACCGACACAAAAGTTGTTTCCACATAAAGAATAGGAGAAAGAGAAGAGGGAAAGGCACCTCTTAAATTGCTGTGAGATACAGATCACAACATCTCTCTTTGTCCAGACACTTTAATGTAAACTTCTTGAAGCAAGTGGTAAGAAGTCCAAGAACCATTTTCTCTCGGAACTATGGAAGTTGAATCTAATTTCTTATAAAACTGTATCAAGCTACTAGAAGTTTTAATGTCAGAAAAGAGAGAAACTTTCTCCCCTGATCAAAGATCAATAAGCAGGCTTATGTATGCTCGATAGGTTATGTTCCATCGAGTCGTATCCTGGCTAGAAGATGCAGGTATCTTCACTTCACCTTTCTATTCCTTGCAGAAGAAGACATGAGTTGTGACTCCTATGAATAACTCTGAAATTCTTAGCTTGGAGGGTCCAATGCAAGGTTTGAACTGCCTTAGACAATCATCTCAATAAGTGATCAAAGAATCAGAGGAGTTTTCCTGACATTGCCCTCTAACTATTGGTAATTATACTTCTGTTAGCGCGGAAAGTCTTATTAGCTAAGGAAAAACTAAAGCTTTCACCACATTCACAGGTCCATTTCTAGAAAAGTTTTGTCAGAATATCCAACGCAAAAACTTAGAGCTTGTTCACTTCCATTTCAGCATAGGCAAAAACTACCTTTTTCCTTTCCCGGAAAAATTTAAATAACATGCAAATTTCAAAAAGCAATGAAAAGACTAAATGCTGATGTATGTGTCAATATTTCTGTCATTATGAAAGTGTTAGGTGTTTTGGGTTTAAAATGGTCAAATGAGTGCACAGTAAGCTATAAGGTGTAAAGAGACAAGGCCTAAATATACCTTGTAGACATGCCCTTAAGCTATATGGCCTAGGGAAAATATATATAAGGCCTTAACAAGCTTGATAGACAAGTGATATAGGACATTAAATATACCCTTTCAGGTGCAAACGGGAAGTGGAATGATGAAAGCGGTTAGACAAACAAGGACCACGGGTGAAATAAAATATTAATGTTTTGTTAAGATATTAAACTCAAAAGCTTAAACTATTAGGTGGAAGGAGATAACATGTACATAAGGCCCAGTCAAGACCCAAAAACAAACAATGTTGGATACTTAACAATCTCTCTAAAATTAACATCATTTTCTATCCTCAAAGCTTTTCCTCGTTTAGGCATTCCAAATTGTTCCACCCAACGAGAGACAAAACTACAGTTCTTCCTCAAGAATCAGAAATCAATATCAAGAAACTTCTACAGACTTGGTTTCTCTCGCATGAGAATATACATCAGACACCACCCTATTCAGCATTTGGCATATTCTCGCACATAACCAGAAAACAAGAACCATCAATTCTACTATCGCACCCGCATATAAGAAAATGCTCCTAAGCAGACAGTTATAAAAATTCAAGAAAATCCACAACAGTCAAAACTAATGATGGCTTCTACACACTAATCTAAGGTCAGTATATGGCATGAAAACTTTAATGGGATCATTTTTTTGTTCAATTATCACTCTAAAGGCATCAATATCCAGTAGAAAAAAAAAATGAACACCTTACTATGTACCCAGAACTATTGATAGTAAGAGATCCTAAAGTTATTATATAAGAAAACTTTTAAATAAGCATTACTCAGACAGAGTCCCTGCTATTTGCTTTGAGAGAACACAACCATGTCAAGCTCACTAGCATTAGATCATGAGAATAAGGATACATTACAAGATCTTACAAAACTTAAATTTCAATTGATATAAAATTTTGCAATAAATACAGGAGTTAGTAAATTAGACCAGCTATTATATAACTCACCCAAGGTTCAAGAGACCAGCAACTCTACTGATGCTGATATCAAAATCTACTTTGGGTTGAATAATGAAATTGCCTTCCCTTATAGGCTGACATATATTGTTTAGAAGAGAATGAGAAGCTAGTATTTCCGTTAGCTATAGGAAGTAGAAAGATGATCATTGCAACTTCATCACAAACCTCCCATATCAGTACGGCGAATCTGCCCTCACATATCTTGACTCGTATGCAGTCACTCTCTTGCAACTGTCCATTAGCAAGAATTCCAGGAAGCCGCGAGTATATATCAATGAAATTTTGAGCAGAACTGTAGATCTTTGCACGGTGCAGAATTTTTAGAATATCTTGATAAGCCACCTAGTATAGAAGGGCATTTTATTTCATTGTACATAACAAAGAAATATTCAAGATAGGAGCAACAGAGCCATTGTAGTGCTATTACTCGTTTGTTGCTCTTCAAAAGAAATAGTGAACTGTCAGGAGAAAGTACCGGGTCAAAGTCATTCCGAATTTTGAGCTGCAATGCAGGACCAAAGTTAACCCTCAAAGAAGACAATTAGAACAAAGGAGCATCTAACAGTTCAACTTTCTCCAAGGTAAATTATCTAAATGATAGAGCAAATTAGGAAAAATTCACTTAAAATTAAACATTTCGGCCTTATAATCCCAGATTCACTTACATGAGCATGAACAAGATAGGGCTTGATATGCTGTTGGAACATGGGGGAGACAGTCATCATGATCTCATTCTGAGACATGAAACAGCCTACTCTGCTTTTGTCCCTTTGTACTCGAGATATCAAATGTGAAGGAAACGGAGTCTTAGTCCTAACGCTATGAGCCAGATAGACACTTAATCCGGATCGAAACAATAAGTACCCGACTGAGGTGAGCCAATAACCGATCCTTAGCCGCGTTGCTCGACCCACTTGACTTCAACAACGGCTTCGATCTCTCATCCGTGCCGCAGGCCCCAACCACTTGCATGTTGAGCGCCTGCAGAACCCTATCCTCCCGATCGCTCCGCTGCATCAACAGATCTTTGTCGCCTCCCTCGAAGTAGACGTCCGTCAGCCTCTCCGCCATCCAATTCTCCTCGGCTGCCTCCCTCGAAACCCTCGAGCTTGGCCCGCACTCCACTGAGGACGCGTCGATCGACAACGGATCACCGGGCATGTCGCAGTCCGATCGCATCCGGCGGTTCTCGTTGTTCTCTCCATTGCCGGAGCTAAATCTGTAGCTAAATTAGCCACGAATTGATGGAGTTGGTGAATACTTCGGGGACCCTTATTTCTCACACCGGGTACGTCCACGTGAGCTTAGGAAAACTGAAGTGTTATCTAATGACATGTAATCTCTGCGTGCGGAATGCGGGGGTTCGGGGGCAGTGCCTCCCAACGGGGTTCCGCTGCCCGGTCAGCGGACGGCTGCCCCGCTCGTTGATGAGCGGGTGGGGGCTTAGGGGCAGCGCCCCGAAACCTCAACGGGTTTGAGCTTTTATTTAAGTTGGCTCGTATGGTGCGAGATTAAGAAATTTTGTATAGGTTTAGGTTTTGAGCCCGTTTATGGCACATATATATTTTGCTCGTTTTTCTGATTATTATAACGAGTTAAGTGGCTGTAAACCGAAAATATAGTGAAATCTCTTTAGAGGATGTAACCCTAATTTGAGGATGAACCTTGGTAAATTCGTGCATCGTCTATTTTCTCTTTCTTCTGCGTGATCATTTTGTTTCGGTTCTCGATACATCCCTTCAATTGGTATCAGAGCTAGAGTTGTTGGAGGAATTAGGGTTTATTCGAGATGTCAGGAGGATCACGAATTGAGATAGAAAAATTCGATGGAACGCAGTTTGATCTGTGGAAGATGAAGATGGAGGATCTTCTTTGTGATCGAGTTCTTTGGTCGGCAATCGAAACGGAAAGGCCTGTTGTTGTGCAACCTGGTGTCGTGATAGGAGTGGTGAAGGAAGCGGATACAACTTCCAAACAGGCAGATCCAAAGGAGATTGAAGGCTGGGATCGGATTGATCGGAAAGCAAATGGGTTGATTTGGCTGTGTCTCGCGGACTCAATTCTAACAAATGTGATGAGTGAACCTACAGCTAGAGATTTGTGGCAAAAGTTGGAGTCACTGTATCAAAGTAAGTTCTTGGTTAATAAGTTATTTTTGAGGAAAAAGCTGTATAATCTTCAGATGCATGAGGGCGACTCGTTTTCTACACATCTGTATAACTTTAACACATTGATTAGTCAACTCGTATCAATTGGTGTTAAGTTCCAGGATGATGATAAGGCAATAACACTACTCTGCTCACTGTCGGATTCATGGGATAATTTGATTGTGGTGATCGGTGTTGGGGATAAGGAATTATCGTATGAAAGTATGTATTCTGCCTTGTTATAGGAGGAGACACGAAGAAAGGAATCGGGAAATTCCGGTAAAGAGGCATTGGCGGCTAGGGGAAGGCCAGTAGAGAAGACTCTGAATCAGAGAGGATCCAGATCCAAATCTCGTGGGCGATGGAAGAGTAGGGAGAGGAAGGTACAGTGTTGGAAATGTCAAGAGTGGGGCCATGTGAAGCGGGACCGTAAAACAAGCCAGTTTTTAAGAAAGAAGCTGAATCATCCTCGAGTAAAAAGAAGGTTGATGCAAGAGATATGTATTTGGCTGCTGCGTGTATGACGCAGTTAGACAAGGATATATGGTTGATTGATACCGGTACTTCATACCACATGACGCCTCATAGACACTAGTTTTGTGAATATGAGCAATATAATAGTAGGGATGTCATGCTCGGAGATGATACTAAAGTTCAAATTGTCGGGCGTGGCAGGGTGAAGTTGAGGATGAGTAATGGCTCAGTGAAGACTATTCCAGACATGATGAACATACCCTTGAAGAGTAGAAATTTGTTATCAGTCGATACGATGGCTGATTCGGGAGTTATATTTAGCTGTGATAAGGATTCGTGCAAGATGACTCGAGGTTCTATTGTGATTGCACGAGGAGTCCGTTACAGGATATTATATAAGTTGCTCGGGGAAACAGTGACTATTGGTAGCTGGTTCATTTCTGAAGAGGCCAAGGAAGATGGACATGATACATCCATGTTATGGCATCAGAGGTTAGGGCATATCGGTGAAAATGGACTGTCTGCCTTAGCCTCAAGTCAAATGGTGGAAGGAATTCCAAAATGCTCTATGGGTTTCGGGTTCTGTGAATATTGTCTCTATAGAAAACAAACTGAGTTAGCTTCCAACATACTGGTACAAGATTCTCGAGCTGATTCACAGCGATGTCTTTGGACCTACTCCGACTCTATCTATTGGAGGATCCATGTACTATGTATCGTTCATAAATGATTTTTCGAGATATAGTTGGATTTATTTTATTAAAAGTAAATCAGATGTATTCGAGAAATTTTGAGAATTTAAGGTTTTGGTTGAAAACCAATTGGGCAGGAAAATCAAGATCCTTCGTGCAGATAACAGAGGTGAATTCTGTTCAAATAAGTTTGAGCAATTTTGTGTAGATAATGGTATTGCAAGGCAGAAGACGACTCCATATATGCCTCAACAGAATGGGGTAGCCGAAAAATTAAATCGGTCACTTATAGAAAAAGCAAAATGCATGCTGAGTTGGGCAGGTTTGGGGCCAGAATTTTGGGCAGAAGCTGTAGCCACAGCCAGTTATTTGAAGAACCGGTCACCGACCTCATCAGTGAAGGATCGTACACCATATGAGACAGTGTTTGGGAAGAAGCCGAATCTGTCGCATGTTCGGATGTTTGGGTGTGATGCATATGTTCATGTACCCAAGGAGAAGCGGGGTAAGCTTGACAAAAAGTCTGAGAAGAACATATTTGTCGGATACAAGGAAGGGGTCAAGGGCTATAAGCTGTGGAATCCAAAATCAAATACCATTATATACAGCATGGATGTTGTCTTTCGTGAATCACAACCCCAGGTTGGCACACAGAAAGGTGATGAGCCTAAGAAAGTGGTAGTGCTTGAAGAAAGTTCTAAAATTGAAATTATGGAGATGGTTCCACAAGGCACGCTAGTAGAGTCTAATTTTGAATCGGACCAAGGGGACTCGGTTAATGAAGTCGAGGATGCAGATTCAGATGAAGACCCGGATATAGATAGCATGCCGGCTCTCAGGAGATCGATGCGGGAAAGAAAGGTACCACTTCAATACTCACTTAATGCTTTGAGTATGTTTCATGCTTTGAGCATTACTAGAGATGATCCTAGTTATGTAAAAGAGGCAAGATCTATGATGATGCGAATCAGTGGGAGCTTGCAATGATAGATGAGATGTTGCTTGATAAAAATGAAACATGGAGCTTGTGTAAATTGCTTAAGGATGGAAAAGCAATTGCGTGTAAATGGGTGTTCAAGCGAAAGCTGAAACCGGATGGGACTGTAGAGAAGTACAAGGCTAGGCTTGTAGCTAAGGGGTACTCTCAAATTGAGGGAGTTGACTACGATGAGATTTTATCTCCCGTGGCAAAGTTGATCTCGATACGATTTGTTCTGTCTATAGCAGCTGCATATAATCTTGAGGTAGAACAGATAGATGTAAAGACGACATTCCTTCATGGGGACTTGGAAGAGAAGATATATATGAGGCAACCACAAGGCTTTGAAGTAAGAGGAAAGGAGAATTTGGTGTGCAAATTGAAAAAGTCTTTATATAGGCTGAAGCAGTCACCGAGGATGTGGTACCAGAAGTTTGACACGTATATACTCCTACTTAATTTTGTGCATTCAAATTCTGACCATTGCATTTATTTGAAGAGAATGGGCGATCAGTTTGTCTTTCTCACGCTATATGTGAATGATATGTTGTTGATGGGAAATAGTGTGAAGATGGTGAATTCCGTGAAGAGTTTGTTGGCCAAAAAGTTCGAAATGAAAGACTTGGGACCTGCAAATTTTATTTTGGGCATGCAGATTAGGAGGGACCGTGAGAAACGGAAGCTGTGGCTAGGGTAGGAGAAATACATAAAAGAAATATTGAAGAAATTCAATATGATAGATTGCAAGTCTGTCGGTACCCTTATACCTTTAGGGACCAAGCTATCTGCGGAACAATATCCAAAAATAGATGAAGAAGCTGAAGAGATGGCTCGAGTTCCATATGTGAGTGCAGTGGGTAGCTTGATGTATGTTATGGTGTGCACGCGTCCGGATATAGCCCAAACAGTGGGAGTCTTGAGTCGATATATGTCTAATCCAAGTAGAGAACACTGGAATGCGATCAAAAGAGTTTTCAGGTATGTTCGTGGAACTTTGAATTTTTCTTTATGTTTTGAAGGTACAGGGAATGGAAACATGCTTGATATCGTAGGCCATATAGATGCTGATTGGGGTGGAGATATTGATAGTAGACGGTCCACTAGTGGATATGTTTTCACATTGTTTGGTGTTGCGTTGAGTTGGATGAGTAAGAGGCAAAGTGTGGTAGCGCTTTCTTCTACGGAGGCTGAGTATATGGCTTTTACTCATGCTGGAAAAGAGGCCGTATGGTTACGGCGGTTGTGCTTGGAGCTCGGTTTTGAGCAAGGTGCCATAGATGTGAGATCTGATAATCAAGGGGCTATTTACTTAGCTAAGAATCCTGCATTTCACTCACGCACAAAGCACATTGATATACAATATCATTTCATTCGATAAAAGGTAGAGAAGAAAGAGATTCGGCTTGTAAAGGTCGACACGGTAGAAAATAGTTCTAACTTTCTTACTAAGGCCATCACATGTGCGAAGTTTGAATGGTACTCTACTGCGATTGGATTGAAGAAGAATGATATTGGAAAGGCTCTCATTTGCACAAAGTATCCACCAAGTAAGAGAATGATGGAGTTGGCGAATATTTCGGGGATCCTTATTTCTCAGACCGGGTACGCCCACGTGAGCTTAGGGAAACTGAAATGTTATCCAACGATGTGTGATTCCTGCGTGCGGAATGCGGGGGTTCGGGGGCAGCACCCCCCGACGGGGGTTTCGCTGCTCGGTCAGTGGACAGCTGCCCCGCTCGCCAGTGAGTTGCGGGGGCTCGGGAGCAGCGCCCCCGAAATTTCAACAGGTTTGGGCTTTTATTTAAGCTGGCCCGTATGGTGCGAGATTAAGATATTTCGTATAGGTTTAGGTTTTGGGCTCGCTTGGGGAACATATATATTTTGTTTGTTTTTCTGATTATTATAACGAGTTGAGTGGCTGTAAATTGAAAATATAGTGAAATCTCTTTGCAGGACATAGCTCTAATTTGAGGGTGAACTTGGGTAAATTCGTGCATCGTCTATTTTCTCTTTCTTCTGCGTAATTGTTTTATTTCGGTTTTCGATACATCCCTTCACGAATTTGTTTTCGTCGTAAATTTCATTGCAAATTAGCCACGGAAAATTTTTCATTGCAAATTCTGTAGCAAATTAGCTACGCAAAATTTTTTGTCGCAAATTAACCACGCAAAATTTTTCATCGCAAATTAGCCGTGGAAAATTTTTCATCGCAAATTAGCCATGAAAAATTTTTCGTCGCAAATTAGCCACAAATTTTTTTTCGTCACAAATTAGCGACGAATTTTTTTTTCGTCACAAATTCTGTCGCAATTAGCAACGAATAATTTTTTGTCGCTAATTTTCCGTGGTTAAATCCTTGTTTTTTTGTAGTGGAAGTCGCTAATTTTCCGTGGCTAAATCCTTGCTTTTTTGTAGTGGAAGTCTTCGAATTGGAAGGACACAAGGTAGATTAACTCATTCTTCGGCCGATCTTGGAGCTATATTCAGGCTAAAAGTTTAGAAAGATAGCAGCCAGGAAAGAACGTGCAATGCCGAACAAATTGTGCGTTTGGTTTGGTCGATTAGACTGAGTCTAGAAAATGTCATCGCGCTTTGAATTTATTGTTTTTATGATTGGTGCGGAACTCCGAGCATACTGGGAATTTCGTTTGAATGATTAGTAACGCATGAATTCCAGTGAACAAAATTAACCGGTTCGTGCTAGCTTTCATAACATGTCCAATATTTATTAGCGTGTTAGCTCACATAATCAGAGTTTATTAGGTGACAGGCATGTATGCATCTATTGGATATGTATGGATTATTCTCAGTTCAAGTAACTTGTTGATGGGTGTAAGTCATTCTCAGGAAGAAGCATGCGCTTGCATGTCTTGCACCTTTCAAGAACACGCATAAAGCTCACTTCCCCAAAGGGCAAGGGGCGTGGAGTTCGGCGGGGTCATAAGGAATATATGTGCATGCAATGAGCTTGGAACCGTGAGCTGCATGCACTATGTCAACAGTCGCATGTGAAGAGTACTTAAGAGTATTTTTGTTATTTGACTTTATGTTTTTTTGGATGCGCTTGTCTGTATATGAGAGAGGCCAAAAAAATAATCCCTAGAAGCTAAGCCTGTCAAATGAGTGGTTCGGGTTGGATTGAAAATGATCCGGTTCAAATTGATTGATTTTTACGAAATACAATTTCAATGACCCATACCCAACATGATCTCAATCATGACCTTGACCCCACCCATACACAAACCCAACTCAAGATCCAATTCGTAGCATTTTTTCTTCTAAAATTGTTACCTTTGAAGAATGGGCGACTCCATTGATTGGTTCGCCAAGTTGATGAGGGAGCTCAAGTTCTCAGATTGGGTCATGAGCTAGGACTTTGCATGGCACATAAGCAACACAGAGATTTACATAACAACCCTGTGCAGCCGGATCGGTCTCCCACTTCCACCTGTGCCGACAACAACCCAGCCTGAAGCGACCAAGCTCTCTCTCTCTCTCTCTCTCTCTATCTCTCTCTCTCCGCAACAACCCTAGTTCCTAAGTAGCACAAACACCGACACGTGACACGACACGACATGACTCGCCGACACGTTATTTCTCAAAAAATGAGAAGTTCGACACATTGGGATACGTTATATATTATATGTATATTTTTATATATACATGACAAATTATCATTTTTATGATTATTTCAATCAAATTAATTTGATTCAAATCCATTAATAAATAAATAATAAAAAAAAGAGTATCGAACGAGTGTCGGTGTCCGACACGACACAGAAGCCCCGGAGAGTGTTCGTGCTTCCTAGCCTAGTTCTACCTCTCACTTTCATTTGCAGTTCGCCAACTCCAATTTGTAGCCTATATTTGCTCCGTTACAAAAGAAGGTGAGTATCGTTCCTCCTCTGTGTGCGGGCTTGTCAGATCGCGCGATGTGGTGCCCGGTGAGCACCAATTGCCCTCGCCATGTGCGGATTAGGATGCCATTGCCCTGCCCCCATAGGTTGCTTGGCAGTGGCGGGGCGGATTTTCTTCGCTCGATGCGGGGAAGGGGAGCGTGACCTCCATGCCCAACCCTAGGGCTTTCGTGAGTGACCCTTTTGTTTTCTTATTTCCCAAAGCTTGGATTTTGCTTTGGCTTGTAATGTGTAATTCTAGTGTGAGACGGTCTATTATGCTATAGAAGATAGCTCGAAACAACTGACGGGGGATTATGCACTAATTTTTTTTCGGTTGGAGATTAGACCCTATCATAGATAGAATTTTTTTTTCCTATGTTAGAGGTGTGTCGTTTTTCTTGAAACTTGACCATATGTTAGTTTATGATTGCTACAAAGCTGCAATCAACCTCATCCAGGTCCAAGATTCTTTGAGCTCAAAATTCACAGTTTGTTCCTTTAGGACTTTCTGTTGGCTTTGGAGATGTTTGACAGACACTTAACAATGTCTTTCCCACTTGTGAATTGCGACTCGACGTTTGTATTTGGTCTTATTAACATTAATTGAACACCAGGTTTTCTGTTAATTGCTTTCGTTTTTAATACCGATTTAATTTAAAGTATATATTGTTTGTTTTGTTTTCTGGTTGTTAGAATTCGGACAGTACTTTTATGGATGAATGAGGAATCGAGTTTTATAATTTATGTTTTATATTACATGTATGAACCTTTTTATCTTTTATAATAGTACGTGACCACGTGTTCATCTTATGAATTATTGCTTTTGGTGAATAACAATTTATTGTTCATCTTTTACTATGACCAATATTGTTTGCTCATATTATTTTGTTATAAAAAATGAAACCAAAAAAGGGAACTAAATAAAAACAAGCTCTCGTGTATACTGTGGAACCAGACCGGAAAACTAAGATAGGTTCCAGGGCAAATGAGATAGATTGTAGGTTCCAAAAACTAAGAATCGGCTCTAACAAGGTAGATTCCAGGTTTTAAGTATGGAACCTAACCATCTTAGAATCAATCAACCCTAATACGTAAGTGTCAAACTAACTAAAAAAAACAAAGAGGCTTTAGATTTGAGAATTGGTGCCAGTTTGGTATCCCGTTGTCTAAGAATTTGCTCATTTTATATTTTTGGGTAAAAAATTGAATGTATATAATAAAATACTTACAATAAAATATGAAAGCTACACCACTTCACTACAAAACATATAATGATCAAGTGGTCATATTGTTGTTTGTTCATGTGGAAGATTACGTTTTGATTCTTGATGCATGCAAAAATATTTTTTCTTGTTTAGAAAAGTGACTTTAGAACAAGCCTTGAGAGACTCGGGCCAAACCTTCATGGACTTAGGCATGGGCATGTGGTCTTGAGCTCGGGCTCGAGGGATTTGCGGCCAACCTCTATGGACCTAGGTTGATGGCCGAGGAATTGTGCCTAGCCTCAATGCACCCAGACCGAGAGCCCGTGATTTGGGCTAGGGAGCTGAGTACCCCTGGATGGTCTCTGAGGACTCGGGCATGAGCACTAAGGTCACAGGCTTGGCCTCCAAGGACTCGAGGTTGGCCTTCATGGACTCAAACACGAGCACCAAAGTCTCTAGCCCAACCTCGAAGCAACTAGCCCTTGCCTCTATGGATGCGGACCTAGCCGTCAATGGACCGACTGGGCGTTAGTGACTTTGGAACGAAGCCTGATTCTCACACATGGCCGCTAGGGACTTAAGTATAGCCACTGATGTCTTGACCCCAACCTCAAGGGACCTAGGCAGGTCCCCGTGAACCCAGTCATTATAAAATTGGGACCAACAGAAGGACCTGGGCTGGGCATTAGTAACTTGGGCATGCCAGTCGAGCACCTAGGTAGGGTCACTAGGGATTAGGGGCACTGGGGTCTCAAGCATAGGCCTAGGCACAAGGTGTCAGGACTACCTCCATGGACTTGGGCTCAACCGTCGAGGAACTAGGATCAATCTTGTTGGACGTGGGTCGAGCACCAATGCTTAGGTGAGGGAGTTGAGTACCTGGGCATGGCCATCGGGAACCTGAACACAGGCACCAAGGTCCATGGCTCGAGTTCAAGGTACCTGAGCCTAGCCTCCATGGACTCGAGCACGTGCACTGAGGTCTCAGACTTGACCTGAGGGAACTAGGCTCTACCTCTGTGGATTATGGCCCAACCATCAAGGAACATGCCCGACCTTGATGTACCCAAGCTAGCCTTGATGGGCCTAAGCTAGGTGTCAATGATTTGGGCCTAGGAGCTGAGTACCCTGGCATGGCCACTGGAGACCCTGGCATGGCCACTAGAGACCTTAGCATGACCACCGAAGTCTTAGGCCTAGCCTCTATAGACCCGGGCATGAGCATTGGAGTTTCAAGCCCGACCTCAAGAGACTTAGGCCTAGCCTTTATGAATTTGGACCTAGCCATAGAGGAATCAGACTCAGTCTTAATGGACATGGGAAGGGTGCTAGTGACTTGGTGCGAGAGCCGGGTACCTGCACATGGCCATCGGAGACTTGAGCACAGGCATGAGAGGATATTGCTATTTGATTAAATGGGTTGAATTGGGTTTATTTTGTAAACCCATTAGAATCCATAACTAATTGGGTTTTGATTTGTTAGATCCATTTAACCCATATTTTAAATTTGAGGCAACTCATATTTCATCCAACTTAACAAATACGAGTTAAAATATGAGTTTATAACACATTTTGTCATCTCTACCTGTAGCCATATTAGTTAGGATAATGCTTAATACTAGGGTTTCGTACTTTGACCATGCGAACTTTCTAGAATGATTATTACTTGCGAATTGTGTTAAGAGTTTATATTTTCCTCAAACACCATCATATGTGTTCTGTGTTTGTACCTTCTTTTATCACACGCATTCTTTGTACGAAGGTTAGTCAATTTGATAGAGTCAAATCCATGTTATGTGCATAGTTTGTGTGCTAGTGCAGGAGCGCAAACTAATAGATAATTCAAATTTCAAAGTGACCACATAATATCGTGTCCATCATTTACAACGGAATTCAATGAGAAAATTCATCTCGCCTTTGAGTTTAAAATTCTCTAGGCCTGCCAATTGGTTCGAACATCGTTGTACTTGATGAGAAGCCTAAGAGACTCATTAACACTTGATGGTTAGAAACATCAATTTGGAGTTGATTGTGAGCCATAGGTTCTGACGAGTTTGAATTTTCTTCACAAGTTTTGGTGGTTAAAGCTAGGGTGAATAACGAGTTGCACGTGTCGTCATGCTAGTGAGGGTAAGAAGAGCCATTCATGTAGCGACACAAGACAGAGTAGTGAAAACAAAATAACCATAGTGGAAAAATATGTCTTTTATAATTTTTATTCTTTTTCAAATAATTCTAGAATATTTATGTTTTTTTTTGGCTGCGCATGATGACTGAAGATTGCCGTCACCCATCAAAATAAGCACTATTTGGCTTCTTAAGTACATTTTAGTATCTATAAAATTATAATCTTCTAATGCTCATTTGCATTTCTAGAAGTGTTACTTGTTCAAACTTCACCCTGAAGTCTAATTAAGAGTTATCTCACTGAATTTTTGGTCTTCCAATTTACCCATAAAAGTAGTAGCCGTCTTAACTTATGTCATATAGTTTAATACATATTTAATTTTTTATTAATGGAGAAAATAATAGCTAAATATACAGGGGTTAGCATCAGTCCAAGGTTGACCCTGGACCAACCCTAAACCAACCCAATTTAGTCGATCTTGGTGTGATTCCTTGAGGGATTGAGCTAGTCTCAGGGACTGGGGCTGTCCCTTGTCTTGGGGCTTTAGGGTTGGTGACCAACCTATAGTTATCTTCTTCTTTTCTTGTCCAAATCCTAGGTACATAATTATAAGTACCCCTTCTCTTCTTCCACCGTTTTCCTCTCCCAAAGTGTCACTCTCACTCTCTCCCTGATCTTCAGATTATTGCTGAAATCTTCCATTTCCATTTTTCGAACGGCAGTCTCTTCATCTTCTCTTTACTCATTGAACTCAGTGATCGATTCTCTTCCCCTCTCTTTCACGCTTCGGCCTCCAATGACTAAATCAGTTGTATCTCCTCTGATGCAGGTGTGTCCATAGGAATTAGTATACATAGTAAAGTCCTAGGAACTAGAAAATGCATAAAAACACATGCAAATTTGAACTTTGATTCTTCAGTTGTGTAAATCAACCATCGGCAATGGGAATTGCCCTCGCCATCATCTAGTTGCTAACAAATCGATTGCAACCTTAAAAGTTGACAACTAGCCTTGTCAATCAATAACCTGTTGAAAAAAAAAGTCGATAATCTGTTAACAAATCGGTAACCCTAAATCAACATCATATACGCCAATCGATAACAGACATTGTCAACCTTAGACCCATTGAATCAAGTTGTGTCCAATCTTTGCTTGATCAATGGTTGGGCTAAGATCAATCGATGCAATCTGAGTTGTGCCTTGGAGTTGTTCCATGATCCCGATACTCTCACATCAAAATAGGAAAAGGGTTAAAGTTGAATTCGAAGGATAAAGCAAACTGTTCAGTAAAGGATAGGAAATTGAACTGAATTTTTTGAGTGGTAGACAGCAAAAATGGATTGAATAGAAAAAGAAAACAGGATTCTAAATTGAACCAATACCTAATTGATTCGATGAATTCAAATGTATGTTTTTTTTGCCACTTCATCTATTATGAGGCGCTGTGGATGACGGGATTAGCTTTGTTAGAATTGAGCATTCCACTTGGTCGTGATTGGCGGTGGGAGATGTCTCTCCATGTTATGATTTAGACTTAAGGTTTTAGTGGTTTTCTCTTTTGAGTTAGATGAATTCAAGGGTTGTAGACGACGAAGCAATTACGAGTTGTTCATCTGGCTATAGTGATGGCTGCGCCACATTAGTTTCTCTTGAAGGAGTGAGGACGGCTTGGTGGTTTGGATTGGATAAGTCTATTAATGCTGAATAGTGCATTGAGAATGTCAAGAAGTTTGAATTGGCTAAGTCTAACTGGTGCATATTGTTTTTTACTTGTTAATTCCTTTGTATATATAATGAAAATATTCTTTTTTTTTTCTAGATGTTGATCGTCTTACCGAGGAGATTACCATTGATAAATAGAGTTTACACGATGAAGTTGATTAAATATAAGCAATGAGATGTTTTATTTATTGCACTAATGGTAATTTAATTTAAAACTATTGTTAAGTATTAATTATGTTTGTTATTTGTTTTGTTTTCAGGTGTTTAGAATTTGAAGTTATCTTTTTATGAATAGACAAAATATGAAGTTTTATAATTCATGTTTTATATCACGTACTTTTTATTGTTTATTTTATTTACGTGCTCTTCTTCTATGGTTTGTTACTTTTAACAAGTGGATGTCCCGTTGTTGCCTTATCTTGAATTTATGTTTGATTTGTACCGGTGCTCGCCGTTTGGTTGCTCAATATCTCATTATTGATGGATATGTAATTCCAAATAGTACGTTTGCCATTTCAAAGAATACAAAAAAAAAGAATTGGTTGGTCTTGGATTAACCTTCGAATTGTATCAAACCCATAAATTTGGTCCAGGCCTCGATCCCGGGCTCAACAAGATTGGTCCCCAATCTCAAAAACTATGTAGGTTGATCTCTAGGTCGAGTGGAGCAGTCCCACTCAAACCATGTTCACCCCTATGAATATATATAGTGAATGTATGACACAAAATAAGTTGTAGAACCTTTCCGACTCAAAAGGTAAACATGTATAGTGTACGTGTATCACACCTTTTTTATGTACAAAGCGGAATTATGAACTATGTGGACATAATTATAGAAAAAGTCCTAAAATTAATGTTCAAATGCCAATTTAGCCTTAAACATTTCAATTTTGTCAATTTAATCTTATACTTTTTGATAATTTGTCAATGTAGTCTTTTCGACCAATTTTGGTTGAAAATCAATAACGTGAATGTCAGCCATCCTGATACAGCTGGTTCTAATTTAAACAATTTTTACAATTTCTAAAATATTTTTTAATTTTCTATTTTTCCTTTCTTATTTCTTTTCTTTTACTTTTCCGACCGACAGAGCCTCGGTCACTGGCCATAATGAGGGCATTGACCCTCAACAAGATCCATGAAAGGGTTGTTGTCGCGACCTAAATTCCTCATGCTATTGGATTATTAAGTATCGACTTAATTCGAGCCCTCCCAAGCCCTATCAATTTGTAACTTAAAATTTAAGTTTTTAACATGTAAAAGTTTTCATACTTTGAGTTGCCACTAATTTATTTGCGGTAGGTCGATTAGAAATCTAAATAAAATATAGAGATATATGTTTTATTCTTACGAACCAGAAATTCTAAGTTTGGAAACTTGATTACACTAGATCTAGTCTAACGCCATTTTAGTACATTTTATTTTCAAAATATGTTTATGCAGGCAGTCTAGATCTATTTTATTACCTAATCACTAATATGCAAGGTATTCATGCGGGTGTGTAAACTACCAATTTAACACCCAAGAAAACAGTAAATAAATTGCAAGGTTAGGAGAATGACGTACCTTAAAGCAATGCAATCATATGCATTGTTAGTAGAAAATCACACAGACAATCCTAATATGATTTTTAATTAACAAAGTAAGGCACTCAAGGTGTGCTTTAGGGTTTACGCTTTATTAAAATACAAACTAACCTATATGCAATAACGTGCAAAATATGACATGCGATTAATGCAACTTAGCATGCGAACTATATGACATGCGACGACGTGACCTAATTCTAATGACGGAAAACGATGTGTTTTTTCCATTGAAATTCGGAATTAAAAAAAATGCCTAAATTAACATGCAATCTATTCTAAAAAAAGATAATTTAATCTATCCTAAAGTGACTTCTTTTTGGTATTTTTATGAAAATTCGAAATCAAGAATTACCCTAAAATGAACCATCAAGATCAGGATAATATCTAAATTAAACTAGGAAATAAATTACTCCAATTCCTAATTTAAATTAAAAAGTTATCCTATCGGCTTATTTAAAGAAAGTTATTCTAAACCTATCATAAACATGCATCATTATTTTCTAATAAGATCAATTCAAATCCTAACTAATCTTTTTTTGGACTTTTCTTTTTAAAGGAAATAAATCAAATAGATAGATAATCACCACGATCAAAACCAGTCCACGCGATCAGCAAGATTTGTTTTATTATCTTTAAATTAAGGAAACGATATAATTAGACGATCATATCCATGTGGTTATGGATATTGATAGAAGGTTATTCGTTTGAATTTGGGAACAAAATAAAATCTATTATCGTATCCAAATAGTTATGAATAAGATAAAGATTTTCCGTACTACTGAGTATCGTATCTCATGATTGAGATCGAATAGTCGTCTCGACACGTTGTTAAGTCAGGAAAGTTTTCTAACTTATGGTGATTTTTAAATATTTGCAGATAGCACATACTCAACCACATATTAACAAAAATTAATAATAGATAACAACATTACCCAAATCCAGCAATGAAATATTCAAAACTATATTAGATAAGATCATTAACTAATTTGCAGATAGTTTCCAAATTCGAACTTAAAGGAATCCGGATCGGAATGGCCGATGGTGGTAGACCGGCAGTGACAATGGCGGTTCTCGCGGCGGTGTCTTGGTCAACCGAGGGCGCAGTGGAGGACTCGCAGCAACTATTGGACACTCGTGCTCGAAGAGGATTCACGGCAATGATTGTTGATCTTGGACCACGATGAACGCTTTTGCCCTCTTGTTCTCCTCACTTGTGAATGATCCAAAGTGCACTCCTTTAGAACTGTCTCGCCACTTCACTCAAGGATCACGCCTGCACACAACGGAAATTTCTTTCGTTTTTCTATTTTAGTAACAACCTCCAACGGACACGACACCCAAAGATCTCCGGCACAACTTCGCGCAATTGGGATTGTCCCGGCGAATTGTTCGGTGAAGCTTAGCTTGGCCACTATCAGCAGTGGGGAAGAGGCTGATGTTGATCTTTTGCCAAGGAAGAGCTTGCGGTAGTGAGGCTCTCGACGGCATCAACTCGTCGTTGGTGTAGCAGGAGTGTCGAGCGTGAGATGCTTCGCGACCTGGCCGCTTCGTTCTCGGCCAGGGGTGCAATGACTGTGAAGGTTGTTGGCGACGGTGAAAAGACACGCCGGTGTGGAGGGTTTGCTTGGTCGTGAGGCTCAGCTAAGGGAGTGGCCAAGACTCCTCTTCTCTATTTCGATCCCTCCTCTCTATCTCTGCATCATATTTTTTGTCATGCTTTCCCTGAACGTGGCACTGTCTTTCTGAATCATGAAGCCCCTCACGATATCTTCTTCTCCATGTGCCAAACTCTCTACTGTGGCCGTGTATGTAAGGGGTGTGGCCTCCTTCTTGTGAACCCTTAATGAATATATTTATAGGTAAAGTGTGGGTTTTTTTTTTTGCTTGCAATTATTTCCTATTTCGATTCAAAGAAGATATTGCAATATCTCTTGTAATCTATGACATTATCAAATCAATTTGTTCAATTTAAATCACAATAATATCCAAACTAATTTTTTTGAACTCGACATTTTCCAATGAAAATGTCAGCTCTTATAATGTTCATGAGCTTGGCCAAGAATTTGTTTGAATGCGGGCTTAGTCCAATTTCTTTAGTTCAGAGCCGTTCACTCGAGTCCATCCATCACCAGTCCAATGCAGATGCAACTATATGAGCCTATGCAAATGCTTCTAATATCTACATGCATTTTAATTAATATTTTTTTCCTAGAGACAAGGATCGATCCCTAATTTTTTATGCAAAAATTAACTAACTGGGTTGCCAAAATTTAGGTGTCAACAGCTGTTGTACGTGTTGAGGCCTCATTGGCCGAAAATCAATGAAGGGAAAAAATAAAATAAAAGAAAAAAGTGGAAAAAAATAAATTCTGATTTTTTAAAAAAATTGGTAAAAATAGTCTACACTAGTGCCGTCTGCATTATATAAGACGTCCGCATCACATAAAATGACTGCATCATATAAGACTACCGGTGTCCATGTTAGTAATTTCCGGCTAAAATTGGTTGGAAAAACTATTTTGGCAATTTTCCCTAACGATATGTGGATTTGGCAAACGAAGTGGACATACATGCGAACGAAATAAACTGCACAACCTTGATTTTAATATCACTTTAGAAAGTTCAACTCAAAGGATTAAGCAAATAGGTGGAGAGAGGAAGTGTTTATAAAGAGCATGTACTGGTTTTATGTTTTACCTCCGTTTGTCAAAGGTATATTAGTTTGTGATTTTTTGTGGTATTAATCCAATTTAATGAAAATTAACAGATAGTAAATTTATTACAAATATATTAGTTTGAGATTTTTGGTGATCAAAAAATTAATTTGAGGTAAATTTATCATAAGTGTATCAATGTGGGGTTTTTCAAGATATTAATTCTAAATAAAATAAATCGTTATAATCTATAAGCAATTTTTGGTTGTGTTAGGCACCATCCTTTTCTCTTATTCTCCTGCTTATCAATGATCTCCATCAAACGGCTGAGATCGAGAAACGCAAACCCTAGACAGACATTCCAGGGGATAACTTCTCTCTCTCTCTCCCCCCTCATTAATTGGTCCGCCTCCAACCCGTCAAATCTGGACGGTCCGATGGGATGACCCCACTCCCCGATGACCAGAGAAGCTTCCCCACCACTTGATCGGCTGACGTTGACTTGCGCCAGCCAATCATGAAAGAAATAACCCCGTGATGTACCTTGTAACCCAAAGTGGTCCCCACCTCCCAAGCAAGAGATGTATCAATCAAGACCGTTTAAGCTAATCAATTTTTTCCTCTCCTTGGATCACTATCATTAAATGGAAATACCCAACCCCTCCATCACAGGAAATTAAATGGATGGTCCTGATTTGGTGGTGACCACGTGCACCATGTGTACGTTACTAGAGAGTAAGCCACCCCCGCTACTCATGAGCTTGTGGACGAAGATGCGCCTTGAGAAAAGGACCACTCGAGGAGAGGGTTTAACCAATTGTCCCTAAAAAAGATTTCTTTCCAAAGCTTGTTGATTAGTGACTAACCAACAAAGAAGGCCTAAAAAAATAGGGACTAACGGTTTCAGGTTTTATGGATATTTTAATTGAAACTTGAAGCATATCTTATCACAAGTTCTAATGTCCATTTCAGGGTCTATTCAGATTTTATATGTATTATTAATTGAACAATTACAATAAATTATCTTTTTTTATGACTATCACTTACTTTTACAATTTATTGATTACAACTTATATTTAAACATATTAAGAATATAAAACATTAAGAAAGTAAAAGTTTTTATTATAAAATGAAAATTCAAACTAGTGGTTTAAGATTATATATTCATCCTTGGATATCATGAAATACTGCAGGATCATGCGAAAATATAAACAAAAAAAAACACAAAAACTTGTTTTAAGTTCCAGATTCCACATAGAAAATAGAACCTGCTCATCAAAACAAGTTCCATAATTTTTAGAACCTAAAACTTACCCCACATATCTTGGAACTTGGGACCAGATAGGTTCGCATCAGTTTGATTCTCCGGTTCTCCAATTTTTACCCTAGAACCATGCTCACCCCTATTAAGAAGATCCATCAAACCTAATTACCTTTTTTTTTGGGATAATGACATAAATAATCCTAAACTTTGGCTTAATATGCAATGTGGTTTCTAAATTTTTAATTTGTTAAATAGGGTCTTTGAACTTTGGTCCCTGATTTTATGTTGTCATCTCTTTATTTACATTTAGGGACAACATTGAATATTTTTATATAGTCCAGGGACAAAATTGAACATATGTCAAAAGTTCACAAACCACATTAAATAGATTAAAAGTTCAAGGACCAACAAATTAAAAGTTAAGAGACCACGTTACACGATGACCCAAAGTTCAAGTACCATTTGTGTCGTTTTCTCTTTTCTTTTTTTGAACCCTCCCTGTAACTTTTATATAAATCCTTCAAGAAGACATATATAACACTTTATGCAATTGCATAGTTGGCCTTTGTCTCATCGCGTGGAAATAAGTAAGATCGCATTCAACGTCGATGAGAGTCTTCGTGGGAGGAAAAAGAGTATGATTGGGTCGACTGATAAACTTAACTTTCTATGTATTTATCTGAAAACTTAGGTCACACATCCGGTACTTGGCGATTGTTCCTTATTATAACTAAGTTAAGTAAATACCTAAGTCCTGTTAAAATCTATTTGATGAGAATTTTTTAAGTATCTTTTACATTTCAGATCTTGTTGCCTAATAATATTTTATTCTTATTTAGGATGCGTTTGTTGCGTGAAAAATGAATGATTTGGAGAATATTTTCCTAAAAATAATTGCTTGTTAAAATGAATCTCTTTTTTATGGCTAGTGGTGGTATATGAGATCATCTTTCGCCCATCAAAATATATATTTCTATTCATTTAAGTTTGGTGAAAATATAGAACTTAAGCCAAATAATTTCACTAGGGAAAGATGAAATCTTATCCATTTGATTTTCATCATCTTTCCTACCATGTAGAGCATTGTGGTTGAAATAAAAAGAAAAGCTCATTAGACTAGCTGGGCCACTTTTGTTAAAGGTGTCCCTTGTCTTAACTTTTAAGTAAAGTACTCAGAAAGTTGATTAATCCTCCCTGGGTAGACAAAAGGGTACTTGAAAAATGGGGATAAAATATTGGATTTGAGCTATAAACACTGGCTTGCTTGCCGTGTCGGAACAGACTCGAGAAGAATGAAATCCACATCATTGCAATCTCATCGATGTCGGCTCGCGAGCCTACTATACCCTGCTTTGGGCACGACCTTCGCGAAACAATCGGTTGCATCTTCAACACCGAGCTACCGCACTTGACGGTCGGTAATCACCTAAGTTACTCCCTTCCGTGCATGCGCGATTTTCGAACGGAATGATCAGATGCTGCTGATTGTGATTAAGGCCCATAATTTGGGGCCCCATTTCATAGGGCCACTTGGGATCTTATGGGCCATGGAACTAATTTGCAGAAGAGAGAGAATGCCCTTTGATGTTGATCTCTCTCTGTCTCTCTACAGAGAGAATGCCCTTTTGATCTCTCTCTCTCTCTCTCTCGTAGTGTCCCTACCGTGAAAGCTCAATGATTCGTCCGATAAATTCTCATCACCTCTCTATGCGGTCGGAACAAAACCCCACCAAGCTCACGCTTGCTTAGTAAACCCTAGCTAATCTTACGAATTTGAGCAGGAAGCGTCATGCCCCCAAGCTCTCCATTCAAAGCTTTTGGTACGTGTAGTACAGAAAATTCATGCACATGCAGGCAATGAAGTCTTTTGGTCCCCCCTCCCCTCTGGAAATTAAACTTTGTATTATGAAGATCAATGCTTAATATTGGAAACCACTTTTGCATTTAACGGTTTCAGTTTTCTTTTTTTTTTAATTTTAGACTTTATCGAAATATATAATTTCTGCTTTTGAGATAGCCATATGTTACCCGAACAAGTACATGAGTGATACCGTGGTTCATGACTGGAAAGGGACGAATAGAGCCTCTTTTTTCGGCTAGCAAATAAGTTGAGTCCAATTACTGCCCCTCCTGTGAGAGAATCTCAATGCTATATATTTATTTTAGCAGGTTCCTCGACATCATTAACAGAGGAAATGCTACAAATTTTACTGTGAATATAGATTCTGCCTTACATTAGATACATAAAATATAATAAAAATTTGAAAACCGTCCCCACCCAAAAAAGGGTTTCACATTTCGCGTGCATATGTGCCACTTGCCCTAATTTTTCTTTCTTAGCGTTCATTCACATCATAAGACCAGAGAAATGATGACGGTCCAATTTTACCCTAGAAAAAGTCAACTTACCCTTATCATTGAACAACCAGTTTTCCTGGGGGGAGAAAAGATTGACGTGGTAATTTGTGCCACGTAATAACGAATTGAAGACCCTTGAAACTAAAGGAGGATTTGCAGCACGTTGTCGAATAGTTAAGCTACCCTCGACAAGATATTTAGACCTAGAAAACTCCTCCATTTAGGGGATAAAGATTGGATTGGGAGTCAAAGGTTTGACTGAGAATTAGTTAAAACCTAAGCTTACAATTCAAAAAAAAAAAAAAACCAACCTCGATTTTAGCTAGAACAGGCAACTGAACCTCCTTGATCTAAGGTAGGTGACGAGAGTTTCGTTTTACTTGTGATCCTCATGCGGTGGAACGGGTTAGAATCTCGATCGAACGCAAGTCAAAACCGGTATTTCCCGATTTGGTTGTTGACCAATCTTTGAGAAGACAGTTTCATCTGCCATTTTTTTTGTCTTGTGCCATCATGACAAAGACAATCTCAGGTTTCTGATTGCTTTGATGCAATTTAGAGTTTGGTAGATCTTCATGTTTGCTCTGATTTTGGACCACCACGGTCAAAAGACCTGGTTGCTCAATTGGTATATCCAACTTGTAGAGTGTTTGATGGACATTTAGGTAACCAGACCGGACTCGTGCTCGCGGATTATAAAAAAGAAAAAAGATTATTTGAAACACAATGCCAAAATAGGGACATATTAAATCCTTCTATTTTTTGCTATCCTCAATTACAATCAAAGTTTCATCTTAAATTTCACAAATAATCTCAATAAGAAAATGGCTTTTCATAAGATATATTCTCCTGTTCTTCTATCTTTGTATCTGTGTCAGTATCTTTATCTTTACACTAGCATGGCAAGAAATTAGAAGAAAAAGCTATATCTTTACACCAACAAAAGATAAGTTTTAAAAAATTTGGCCTATTTAAGAAGATAGATTTAATTTTTTGTAAAATAAAGAACAAATCTTACCAAAGATGAGAAGCTGGAAGAGCTAGAAAGAATAATGGTTAACGGTTGAGAGAGATTCATTTTACTTTTGAATGATAACTCTATCCCAAGTTAACATTAGAAAATCCAACTTAAAAACTTAAACCATTAGGTGAAGGGAAATTACATAAATCTAATTATACTTATATAAATCATGTACACAAGAGATGTGAGATATCTTGACATTGCCTCTCACATGCACACTGAGAATCGTCAAGTGCATTTGATGAACGAGAGCCTGACACGCGAAATTAATTTATTGTATTAAAAAGTATAACGGAAAGGGTTAAGCAATTAGGTAGAGGGAGACTACATAAATATAAAACCTATATATATTTCGTGCATGAGCAATGCTAGATACTATAACAATTAATCTTAGAATATTATATTTCACTATAGGTATTTCCAGTATCTTTGTCAAAAACTGCTTTTATCTAGTATACTAATTTGCCACCCAATTCGGTGTGTAATTGAGCAGAGGTGGAAATAAAATTTCATTCTCAATTTTATAAAACGATACTTGAATTATCAATTGCTTGGCCAGACTCTATCAATACAATACTCAATAGGAAAATCAATTTTTTGCTCGATTTAAGAAAGCTTAGGAATAAATGTCTTACTTCGCTCTTAGAAAAAGACTACACAAATTCGGCTTTTGATGGATTGAAATTCAATCTAAGAAGGCCAAGACTTTGCCGATTTATTTTAATTGACAACGAGAATATCTAAGTGTGAGCAACTCTTTAAAACGGAGATAAATGGCCACTTGAAAACTTTGCACAAAATGTTGTTATGATGGAAAATTATGAGTTAGAGTATGAATCAACCTAAATGAAAGCATTGAAATAAATGTGGCAAATATTAAACAAACCTTACATTTATCAATCCTTAAAGCCTTCTAGAATAAAAGAAAAAAAAATGGCTAGGGTTAAAGACAATCAAGTTTAATCGTTTGACATTAACAAGTTAGATGAAATCTTCGATTTACTCTTAAAAGATGACCAAATAAAATTAACCGAAGTCTAAGTTATCTTTAAAAAAAAATAGTAGACAAAAAATATTGCAAGTGGCACCACTCCTAGAGGCATAACACAATTAATTATATTGTTTTCAAGAAAACAATTCAAGAGGCAATTTGACAGAAAAAATTCAAATTGTCAATGACATGGGGCATACGATGACTATTAATTATCTAATTTAAAATAATCAAATGATTCATTGATTATTCAATTCTTTTAAAATGGGATATATGTCAACACCAAAAACTGACAAATTTTTTGTTATAATCAATAATTGATGGACTTATTCGAGCATAGGAGAGTTTGGTGAATAGTAGAAGTCATCGATGAAAAGAACGGTCGACAATTTGAAAAGTATGGACAACTCGTTACAGCAAAAACATATCTATAGGTGGTTATGTTTATTGCCACCATTTTAGGATTTTATAATTTCTTGTGGATAAATGTTGTTGTAACTTTTTGTAGTCGCAGATAGGATTAGGAAGTTATTTGTTCTGAAAATAGAAATAAGAAATTATTTTTTTGAAATTCAATAATCGTTGGTAACGACGATTGGGGGCTATAAATAGGCACATCGTTATTTTTGTAAATGAAATACAATCAATCAAAAAACTCAACGTCCAATGTCTTTATCTTTATTTTTCTAAAATATATCTTTCCTACGTGATACAATTGTCTCCACTTTTTGTACATTTAAGTTCCTCATCAATTGCTTTCTTACTAAAATTAATAAAGGACCCTATGCAACCTTTGCCAATTCGCATATCAATCCATCCATATTTCGACAGGTTTTTTGTTGTTAACTTTTCGTCGAAACAATACAAACCAATCTTGTATAGAATTGTCATTGGCATTTGACATGAAAATGGGTAAGATAAGTCATGTTCTCGTTCCTCTAGTAGTTGAAATGACCTCTCTCTTTGTTTCTATATCCAATTCATGGTCATTTTAAGTTTTATGATGTGTAATACGATGAAGATTCCAGAAAATTAGAGAAAAAAAAAACGAAAGAAGTTCTCTTTTGTCTTTTCTACAATCAAAGTTTGAAGAGTTACCTATCTATGGCATGAACACTAGTCATGGCCACGAGCCGATTTCGGCCCGGAACTAGCTCGGTCAAATCCGGGCTCGGCCCATTGACCGGGCCTGCGGTTTGGAACTGGAATCGGCCCTGAACCGCCGGTTCTGGGCCCGATTCCAAAAAAAAAAAAGAAGAAGCTGCAGCAGGGCCTGCACATCTGCAGACCCTGCTGCTGCGGCCCATTGCCAGGGCAGCCCCTGGCAACGGGCAAAATTAAAAAAAAAAAAAAAAAAAAAACCCCGCAGAGCAGGGTCTGCAGGCCCTGCTCTATAGGGAAAATTAAAAAAAAAAAAAAAAAAAAGGGCCCCCCGCACCCGCAGCAGGGCCTGCATGTCTGCAAGCCCTACTGCGGGCAGCATCGCAGTGAGCTTACGGCCCGTTGCCAGGGCAGCCTTTAGGCTGCCCTAGCAACAGCCAACGCCCAAACGAGGAAAAAAAAAAAAAAAAAGATAACCGTTGCAAAATTGCAACAGTTATCTTTTCTTTTTTTGTTAATCATAAATTTTCTTCTCATTTTTTTCTTGTAAATTCTCTCAAATTCTCTTCTCTCAAGTCTCAAATTTTCTCAATACTCTAAATTCTCTCAAATTCTCTCAATTATCTCAATTCACGCAATTCTTTCTTAATTCTCCCAATTAATCCGCTCAATTCTCTCAATCCACTCGAAAAATTGCAAGTGGAAGTCGAGTGCCAACTGGCAAAGGTAAAAATATCACAACGGAATCCCATCATTCTTTTGATCCTCGTGAATATGCAGATTTTCAAGATAATGAAATCAACATTTTTCTCAATGTGGAGCGCGTCCCGACGCAAAAAAGTTTTCATCCTCCTACCAAAATATCTACAACAAAAGAAGCGGAACGGGAATTTACATCTGACATTTGGAATCACTTCACGAAAATGGAAAGGTTTGATATTGATCAAAGAAGGTATGATATAATTTGTAAATATTGTGGGAAAATATATAAATATACAGGTAGACAAAGATATAAAACATTCAAACGACATCTTAGGAGCAAATATCCAACCGAAACGGGAATTGATATCAGGCAACAACAAATTTCCGGGTATGTCAATCCTAACACTTCCCCTTTATTTCATTTTAATGAAAAAACTTATAAGGAATAATTAGGCAAATTTATTTTCGTTGAGCATTTAGCATTTAATTTTGGAGAAAGATTTGGTTTTAATGAATTTGTACAAAAAGCATGTGCTCCACAAGCAAAACGTGTTCCTAGAAATTCAACTAAACAAGTAATTAAAAATCTTTACAAAAATGAAAAAAAAGATTTACAAAACTTTTTTATGCAATTTAATGGATGCGTGCATATAAATAGTGATATTTGGAGTGATTATTGGCAAAATCATTCTTACATGAGTATAACATGTCATTGGATAGATGACAAGTGAAGTATTCAAAAAAGAGTTATTGCATTTAGAGTTTTGGATGATAAGCATATGGCAAATAATATTTATAGAATAATTAGGTAAATTTTAGAAGAATATTATTTGCTTAACAAAATTTTTTCAATTGGCTTTGATAATGCCGCGGCAAATACCGCTTCAATTGCCGATTTAGAAAGTATTTGTAAACCCGCTTTTGGCGGAAAATTTTTTCACGTTAAATGTGATTGTCATGTTTTACATTTATGTGTACAAGATGGTTTGAAAACTCTTGATATTTTTCTTCAATCAATAAAAACGGCGATTCAATTTTTATGGAAACATCCCCAAAAAATGAAAGAATTGGGTAGATTTTGTAGAGAAAATGGCAAAAAGCCAGAAAGATTTCCAAGAGATATTTCAACTCGTTGGAATTCTACTTTTCACTTGCTTAGTGAATCTTTAGCATATAAAGATTTATTATGTGCATTCATTTCTAATAATATACCTTAGATTGATTTATACCCACAAGAGTGGGATATTTGCAAAAAAATTTTAGATGTTTTAAAGGTTTTTAATTAAGCAACTTATACTTTGTCAGGTGTTTATTATCCTACTGCACATTTATTTTTAGTAGAGTATACTAATATTGTCGGAATTTTTTATGAATATGAAAATGAAGTTGAATTACAACATACTATAGTTGCGATGAAAATGAAGTGGCTACATTATTATAGCGAAATTCTCATTATTTATTTAGTTGCTTGTGTTTTTTTATCAGCGTTGCAAATTGGATGGCTTAAGTGATTTTTTGCATACGTATTATCAATGTTTACATTATGATGCGATAAATGTTACAATCATATTACGTGAGGTTAAAAACGTAGTAATATAATTATATAATGAATCTTATACTAAATATAATTTAGGTGATATTTGATCTTCTCAATCTACGGAGATACAAAATGACAGTACAGGTAAAATTAGTAAAGGATACCAACTTTTATTACATAGACAAAAAAAAAACAAAATGGAGTAATAGGAAATATTTCTGAATTAGAGATTTATCTAACTGTTTCATTTGAGTTTACTGAATCCGAAGGTAGTACATATTTTTTAATTTTGGATTGGTGGAAGAGGCACGCAAGCCGATATCCAATCCTTTCTCTTATTGCAAAACAGATTTTTTCAACCCCTTGTTCCACAGTTGTGGTCGAACAAGCATTTATTGCCGAAGACAATATTTTGGACGAACATCGTTCAAGATTAACTCCAAAATCAGTGGAGATGCAAGTTTGTATTGCTGATTGGACGAAGGCTCAATACTGGCAACAGGAGATAGATCGGAATAATGAATCCGAATTCTTTAACGACGGAGATACTACCGGTACCGGTACTGGTACTGGAACGAGTAATGACGATTAAGGGTAAAAGAACTATTGGAGTTGGCAAATATTTCGGGAACCCTTGTTTCTCATACCGGGTACGCCCACATGAGCTTAAGGAAACCGAAGTATAATCCGACAACATGTGACCTCTGGTCCTCTGCGCATGGAATGTTTAGGTTTTGGGGTCATTTTAGAGCATATATATTGTGCTCCTTTTTTTATAGATCGTTGTAACAAATTGTAATGTACTTAATAATAATTTATTAAGTTCAAGCCCTCTCTTTTTTTCTTGTCTTTTTGTCCCCAAATTTGATTACAATTTACATTTTAATTACAATTTATATTGAATAATGTTCCGTTATCAGAACAGTAACTTTTTTATTTTTTTTATTATTTTCTTTTATGTTTTTTTTCTTTTCCTTTTCCTTTTCTTTTTTTTTTCTTTTCTTCCTCCCCCGGCCATAGCCAGGGCCAGCAGAGGTTGCCGGCCTCGCCGGTGTCGGGCAAGGGCTGCCCTCGCTTGGGCTGGGCGAGGCTGGCCTCGCCAGCGTCAGGCGAGGGCTTGACCTCACCCAACACCGACGAGGCTCGACCTCGCATGCAACTGGCGAGGCCGGCCTCCCCCGACGCCGGCAAGGTCGAGCCTCGCCAGATCTAGCGAGGGTTCAATCTCGCTGACCTCAGACGAGACCGGCCTCGCCAGTTGCCGGCAAGGTCGAGCCTAGCCAAATCTGGTGAGGGTTCAACCTCACCGGCCTCGCCAGTTGCAGGTGAGGTCAGCCTCGCCCGACGCCGGCAAGGGCGACCTCGCTTGAGGTCGGCGACCTCCACCGATCCCGGCTATAGTCGGCATAGAAAGAAAAGAAAAAGGAAAAGGAAAAAGAAAACATAAAAGAAAAATTATGAACCGGCCCGGAACCGATTCATACTTGGCCACGAACCGAAACCGCCGGTTCCGAACCGTGGCCATGACATTGAACACTTTGGCCAAGGAAAAAAAGATTAGTTTACCTATCTACTTGTAGGTTTGGCCAAACAAAATTGAAGAGCTACCCGTCACAAAAAGTACGAGCTACGAAAGGATCACTCCAAACCATTTCATGTGGAAAAAAAAAAGGAACTGTCTCCATCATTCAATTTTCAGTTTAATTCCAAGATTATTGAGCTTTTTCACGATTTCCATATGTTTTAGAAAAATTTTCAATCAGATCAATGTAATTACCATCCATTAGAAAATTAATGGAACAACAATATGACATAAAGTGACATGTGCAGATAAAATCCCATATTAATCTTCACTAAGTGTCATGTCGGTTTTTCGTCAGTTTTTTTTTAGAATATTGACGAAGTAATCTTGTTAAACAATTTCGAATTATAAGGATTTACTCGAGACATTGGTCACTTAATTGAAAATTGCTGCCCTAGAGTTGAATTACAGAGGATCTAATTAGCCCCTTCTCACCTAATCATGCGCAGATTCGCGATGAAGTCTATGGGCGAACAGTGTAATTATACAAATCCACTGAAGATCCTTAAAGTTGGACAACGGTGACCATAACACATCATGCTTTTCCACTCTTAAGATATGGTCGGTTTTAGGCTCTATGTTGATAATTATGATTACCAAGATTCGAAGAGGATTGCACTGCTCCTGCCCATAACAAGTTCACCTGACATTAGCACTAAAAAAATATAATCACTCCTAAAAAAAGCTACTCTTAAAGGGGAAGGTGCAAATATTTAATTGCATCGTGTCTTCCACAAGACTCTTGGTCGCTTCACACCATAGAACTATATGTTTGAGCACTTCTTGCTCATCAAGCTTAGCGGGCTCCTCCACATATAGAACACGACAAAGATAGAGTCAACTTTTAGAAAATTAACTTTTGTGTTATTAAAATCTCAAATGGAGCCTAAAATTTGCCAATAGAAAATCAGATAAGCTTCATCTTAACCTTATGCTCTTTATAAGCATGCGTAATATATCATTATTTCCTTTGTGCAATAAAATGAATCCATAGGAATGTTGCTGTTTCATAATTGGTTGATGCATAAGATATGAAGATCATTCTGTCATTTCGCTTGGTAGGGTATGGAGATATTTCATATGCAATTAATGGGATTCTGAGGATTTTCAGATGCAATTATGCCCACTTTACTAAAGGTGGTGGTCCTATCTCCCTATTCCAATGAAATCACAGGTGTATGATTGCTAGGAGCAGCAAGGCCAAACGGTAATCATATTTAAAACATGGATTAGGAATTGCTTACCAATCCCCTTCATTAAGGGCAAATGGCCGCAATAAGATTGTGCGCGCGTGTTTACATGCCACTTTTCCTCCAAACTAGCGAATTTTCTTTCTTTCCGTACGCGCCACGTAAAAAAACGAAATAATTGCTGTTTAGAATTTTTGTGTGTACATACTTAATATGTGTACTTCCGATTTTTCTTTTTTAGTTTCCTTGGCTTCATGTGAACTCGACAAATTTTTACCACAGTAAATGCGAACTAATCTCTTCTTCCACCAAAAAAAAATATCCTGTGGAAAATAGTTAGGTGCTTAAAAATGTCTCGAAAACCTTTCCAAATTAGCATAATATTTCAATGTTCTCTCTACAAAAAAAAAAAAAAAACTTTGAAGTTCAATCTGAAACCGAGAATATTGGGGCACTTCTTGATTTGACTCAGGAAACATACCATATGCAAAAAGGTTACAGCAGAATTAGGCTAGTCATGCATGCTCTCATCTCAAAACTCACAATCATATCAATCAGCAACCAAAATACCGAACACCCTACAGCCTCCCTCCCTCCCTCCCTCTCTCCATCTTCTTCTTCTTCTTCCTCTAACAAAAAAAATAAAGAACAAGTCATACCTAATTAGCGAAAATTGGTAATAATGTACAAGAGATGTACAGATAACATCGGCCCCCCAAACCTCCCACCCCCCCCCCCCCCCCCCCCCCAAATTTTTTTTTGCACCAATCCCTTTATTTCACTCTCGGTTGCCTCCTTTCCCACAAGCCCTCTTGCATCTGGTGTCACGTTGGAAAGATGGGTTTTCATTTCACGCCTCTTTAATCCCCCTTTTCTCCCCTTCTCTTTTCCTCAACTGAAGGAGGAGCACCCATCTATGGTACCAGCACTTGTGCCAGTGGCACCCATAAGAAAAAAAAACCCTCCAATAATTAAATCACCTATGAACCAAAACCCAAATCAAATCTCGGTCTATTTTAGCCTCTTCTTTTTCTTTCTTTACACTCAAAGCAACCAAAATAACCATGATGATTATGGGTATAGAAAGTTAGGAACTTGCATCCGGTGTTTTGCCCCCTCCTTCCAACACCTCTCGATGTCCTCCGCTATTCTCCGAGCATCCATCGACGTGCCGAGTAACCCATGCCTAGTGAACCCAACGGCGTATAGACCGCACTCGCCTTTCCACCCGTTTGGAAAGGCCCGTCTGGGAAACCCGTCGTCTTTCGAGAACATACTTCCTTCCTACACAAATGCAAATTCCACATCTCACTTTTTCGAATCTGTTTGATTGGCAAAAAAAAAAGGAAAAAGAAAAAGCAGAATGTGTCTATTCAAATTAGGGAAATGGGAGTGGAAGGTAGCAAGGTAAAGTTACCTTTAGCCAAGTAGGCACATTGCTTTTGTAACCTGTCGCTAGTATTATGGCGTCAAATTTTTCTATCCTGCCATCAACAAACTCTACTGTGTGGCGCTTCAACCGTCTAATTCCGGGATATACCGACAACAATGGCCCAATACAGAAGCTCTATCAATTGCCCAACACATAAAAACTTGCTTAGAACAAATAAAAAAGCTTGTAACTGCATCAGACCATAAATCTGGAATAACCATAGCTTAGTATCAAATCTTAAGTTGTCGCGAAGAATTGTTTTTAGTGATTTGGAACGAAACGGGAATTTTTTTCTTTTTTGGCAATTTCATAGCTCATAGCATTGTTTCTTTTGCCAACAAATAGCTAGCTAGGAGTGTGAACTATGTACTGTTTTTGCCACAGAAAAATGCAACATCTTTCCCTTTTCATTGATAGAACTCAATCACTATTCATCGATAGAATATAATTGGGTCCATCCAAATCTTAGTTTGCTAGAGAGAGAGAGAGCTAGCACTACAAAAAAACCTAGGATTTTCCTACGAAAATTTGCGACAAAAATTTTTCGTCGGAAATTAGCGATGACTTTTGCAATAAAAACTAAATTCATTGGAAATTTACGATGAAAAATGTTTCGTCGCCAATTTCCGACGAAGTTTGGCACGGAAAGTTATTCGTGACAAATTTGCGACAAATTTTGTGACGAAAAATTATTCGTGGCTAATTTGCAACGGAAAAATAATTTATCTCTAATTTGCGACACGGAAAATAATTTTTGTGATATTCATCCACACCCCCAATTTCTCTCTCTCAACTGATTCCTCATATCCCCTTCACTGTTCTCTCTCCCTCTCTCTCTTTCATTTCTCTCGATTTACCTATCTACGTACACACAAATCAATCTCGGTAAAGTTTTTCCGCCGGTAAGTGTCGTGGTTCGTTACTAATTGGCGACGAAAACGGTTCGTCGCAAAACTATTCATCGCTGGATTTGTATTTTTTGGAGTTATTAATTTTTTTTTTTCCTTTTCTTACTGGTTTAGCCGATTGTCGAAGACATCGCCAACCATGGGGCGAGGTCTAGCGGCCTGGCCATGGCCGTCGGTCGACCTCATCGATGCCCAGATGGGCTAGTCTCGCCATGGTCAGCGAGCTCGAGCTCGCTGGCCATTGCGAGCTCGGTCCTTGCCAATGTTGGCGAGGGCTAGCCTCACATGGGTTGACGGCAAGAGTCGAGCTCACCATGGCCGATGAGATCGAGATCTGGGCAAGCTCGAGCTTGCCCGAGCTTGGCCCTCGCCAGTGTCGGCAAGGGCTAGCCTCGCATGGGCCTCACTATGGCCGACGAGCTCGAGCTCGCCCAGAACTCGCCCAGTTCTGGGCGAGCTTGAGCTTGCTAGCCATGGCAAGCTCAGCCCTCGCCAGTGTCAGCGAGAGCTAGCCTCGTATGGGCTGACGGCGAGGGCCGAGCTGGCCATAGCTGGCGAGCTCGAGCTCACCCAGATCTGGGTGAGTTATGTGCGAGCTCGAGCTTGCCGACCATGGCGAGCTCGACCTTCATCAGTGCCGGCGAGGGCCAGCCTCACCCCCAGCGAGCTCAACCTCGCCTAGAACTTGCCCAGGCGAGGTCAACGGTCATGGCGAGCTCGAGCTCGCCAATCGCCAGACCAGCGACCAGCCAAAAAGAAAGGAAAAAAAATAAAAAGAAAAGGAAAAGAAAAAGGAAGAGAAAAAAAAAGGAAAATAATTAAAAAATGCATCTTAAGTAATTTGTTTTTATTTTAGGTACATGTCCATTCTAAGGTCTTGCAATCCAAGTGAACGTTGCAATTTTTATCAAATTGATCACTTTTTACTACAAAAATTTCAGTCAAATACTTGGTAAGTTTTTTCGACGTAGTAATTTTTTCATTTTTTTTAATTTGAAAGTAATTATTTCGTAAAAAAAATTTAATTTTTAGAAATTTGTGGTTTTAATTAACAATATTAAACAATAGATATTATATTTTTAATATTTTACGAGAATTTTTTTATTTTTATACAGACACAATGCAAAGAGACAGGGGTTGGATGTATAATAAGAACTTACCTGAACGTCGATGATTGACCGATGAGTTTCAATCAGGTTGGAATTATTTTTGGACTTTGCTAGTAGTAAATATGAGTTCATGGAAGGAAATAAGTTAAAGTGTCTATGTAAAAAGTGCAGTTGATAACTCTATAAAAATAGAGTTATTTTATCTACTTTAGGCAATAAATAATGCAATATTTGTTAGAATATATTTGGATTTCCTTTTATTTATTTAACTTTTCCTTGTTTATGCAAAATATTGAGATATGGAGAAAATAAGGAAAATATGGCAAAAAGAATGAAAGGAATATGCAACCCAGAGAAGAGTTAGAAGGTGGATATCACATTGAGAATTATGCGATTTATTCCCTAATTTTATGCGAAAAAGAAGCAATTATCTTGTGAGAGGAGTCTTGAATGTTGTTATATAAATAGGATAACTTGAGGGAATAATGAGTTTTTTTTTTCTTGGAGATCGTTTTTGTTTTTAGTGTTCTGAGAGTTTTTCAAGTATTTTGAAGAGAAGATAAAAATGATAACAGAATTCTTGTTCTTTGATTCAAGATGTTTGGTTTAATTTCTATTGTCGTTTCTTCTTCTATTATGTTCTAATTTTCTTTATTAGAGCTACGATGTAGCCTAAACCATGATTATATGAATTTCATGCTTTTTATGCTTTGCAAGTGATTTCATTCATGTGAGTTATATATTATTGTGCTTAATGCGTTTAGGTGACTAGCCACCACTTGAATGATCCGATGTGCATGTTTGAGACTAAGAAGTAATAATATGCAATTGCTCCTTATAATATATAACCATGAATTAAATGTGGATAGAAATATACCATGTTATTTGTGTAGCTTTCGGTGATAAGGTGGTCTAAAAAATTCATTGTAAATTGGGAATATTCACAGATTTTAATCACTTATGTTTATTTAAATTCACATAAAAATATAGTGAATTGATAAAGTGAGTAGGTTTGCTATACATAGAGATAGAATAGTAAATAGACTGGAAAATTCCACTATCATTTGTTTGATATTGTTTTTGTATGTATAATGATCCGAAATTCATATATAGTGGTTATGGTGAAATCGGATGCTCTAACATATTTTACCCGATTGATTATTTGCTTTTAGTTTATAAAATTTTGTTTTTAAAAATTGTCAATTTTTATTTGTTCTCAATTATATTTTGATCAGTTAGATAAATTTTAGAATTAGTCCATTTTTAATATTTAATTGGTTTATTATCATCAATCTCTGTGGGATCATACTCTTCCCATCATTATATTACTTGTTTAACACGTTTGTTAGCACATGCAGAATTTTACGAATAAGTTTTTGGCACCGTTGCCGGGGATTGTTTATTTAATACCAATTAATATTGATACCGGATAATTCTAAGTTTAATCTAGCTTTTATCTTATCTTTTTTCAGAGTATACATTGGTGCATGACACGTAGCCAACAAGGAAAACTTACTGAATTTGATCCAGAAATCGAACGCACATTTAAAAGGCGATTGAGAGAATAGAGAAATCATATTAAAAAGATAGAATGAGTTGATGATGGTAGAAATCAACGTAGACTCTTAAAAGATTATGTTGCGCCAATAATTGAAGGCACTATATTAAGTATCAGGAGACCTGCAATTCAAGCAAACAACTTTAAGATCAAGCAATCACTAATTCAGATACTTCAACAATCAGTGCAATTTAGTAGGCTGCCAAGCGATGATTTAAATGCTCACATCGATGCTTTTCTTGAAATCTGTGACACAATTAAATATAATGGAGTTTCAAATGATGCTATTAGATTGAGATTATTTCCATTCTCTCTTAGAGACAAAGCTAAAGGTTGGTTCTCTTCTCTTCCTGCAGGATCGATCACTACATAGAATGATATGGCTTAAAAATTTCTTGGTATGTTCTTTCCACCTGCAAAATCTGCAAAAAAGCGTAACGATATTACTAATTTTATACATATGGATAATGAATCATTGTATGAAGCATGTGAAAGATTCAAGGAGTTTCTTAGGAGATGCCTACATCACGGATTACCCGTATGGATGCAAGTACAAATATTTTATAATGAGTGTAGTACAAATCTTCGTTCTATGATTGATGCAACTGCAGGGGGAACTCTAAATAATAAAACACCAGAAGAAGTCTACAACTTATTAGAGGAGATGGCATCCAATAGTTATCAATGGCCTATTGAGAAGATACCAGTACGAAAAGCTAGCGGAGTTCATGAGGTGGATGCTTTCACGACAATCGTTGCGCAAATTGAAGCACTCAACAAAAAGATAGATAATATGAGTGTTTCAGGCATGAAAATTCAGAATATGACATGCAATTTTTGTGGTGGAGGACATGTTAGCACAGAATGTCAGGTAGGTAACACTTTTGCTCAATCTAATGCAAATGCTAACTTTGTTGGGAATTTTAACAGATCACGGAATAATCCATATTCCAACACGTACAATTTGGGATGGCACAATCATCCAAATTTTTCATGGAATAATCAAAATGTGATAAGACTACCACCGAGATTCAAACAACTAGAAGAGACAAAGTCCAGTCTAGAAGATATAGCCACAAAACTTGCCAACACTACTCAGGATTTCATCAAGAGCACAGATGTAAGATTTCATAACCAATAGGCTTCAATCAGAAATCTGGAGATGCAAGTGGGGTAGTTAGCAAACATAATGTCTGGGAGACAATAGGGTTATTTGCTTAGCAATACAAAGAAAAATCCAATTGAAAATGTAAAAGCTATAATCCTGAGAAGTGATAAACAAGTGAGTGAAGAAGATATCAAACAAGAGAATTCCAAAGACAAAGAAGAAGAGGTCAAGAAACAACCAAAGGAGATAGGCAAGAGCAAACTTTTTCCAAATAATCCCAAGCCATACGTGCCGCTAGTTTCATTCTCTTAGCGACTCCATCAGCATAAAATAGATAAGCAATTTTCTAAATTTCTTGATGTTTTTAAAAAATTACACATTAATATTCCTTTTGTAGATGCTTTAGCGCAAATGCTTAGCTATGCAAAATTTTTGAAGGAGATTTTGGCAAACAAAAGAAAGCTAGAGGATTACGAAATTGTGAAGTTGAATGAGGAATTTTCGGCCATCCTATAAAATAAATTACCTCCGAAGTTAAAAGATTTATGAAGTTTTACAATTCCTTGCATTATTAGAGATTCTTACTTTGAAAAAAACATTATGTGATTTAGGTGCAAGTATTAATTTGATGTCTTTCTCTGTTTTCAAGAAATTAGGATTGGGTGAAGTAAAAGCAATTATAGTGTCGCTTCAACTGGCTGATCGATCAATTAAATATCCGAGAGGTATTATGGAAGATGTATTGGTAAAAGTTGACAAGTTTATTTTTCCTGCATACTTCATGGTTCTTGACACGGAGGAAGATTTTGAGGTACCACTTATCTTAGGTCGTCCTTTTCTAGTAATAGCAAGAGCTCTTATTGATGTACAACAGGGGAAGTTGATTCTTAGAGCTCAAGATGATCTTGTTTCTTTCAATGTTTTTAAAGCAATGAAATATCCGATGATAATTCTTGTTTTAGAGTTGAGATAGTTGACAAGTTGGTGAATAATGTTTTTCAAGAAAATATTTTTAAAGATCCACTTGAAGCATGTTTGGTTCAACCAAAAGACAGAAAAATTGAGAATGAGGAGATAATGGAGTATGTAAATCTCATGGAGGCAAATCCAACATATTCAAGACATAAGGCAACAAAATTTGAGGAGTTAGGACAACACACAATGAAGCTTAAGCCATCAATTGAAGAGCCTCCTATTCTTGAAATCAAACCCTTAGATTCTCATTTGAAAAATGCTCATTTAGATGGAATTTCTTTTTTACCAGTAATTATATCTTCTTCTTTAACAAATTTGATGGAGGAGAAACTGCTCAAAGTGTTGAGAGAACATAAAAGTGCAATTGGATGGAAAATAGCTGACATCAAGGGAATTAGTCCTTCAATTTGCATGCACAAAATTTTGATGGAGGAACAACATAAATCCACTATCCAATCTCAGAGGCGTTTGAACCCGAAAATGCAAGAAATGGTGAAAGCTGAGGTAATTAAGTTACTTGATGCATGGATCATTTATCCTATCTCTGATAGTTCCTAGGTAAGTCATGTGCAAGTTATGCCAAAGAAAGGAGGTATGACTGATCAGAAAAATGACAATAATGAAGTGATTCCTACTAGGACAGTTATTGGATGGCGTGTGTGCATGGATTACAGAAAATTGAGTGATGCCACTAGAAAAGATCATTTTCCTTTATCATTTATTGATCAGATGTTGGAAAGACATGCAGGACATTAGTTTTATTGCTTTATTGATGGATATTCAGGGTATAATCAAATTCCTATTGCACCAGAAGATCAAGAAAAAACTACTTTCACTTATCTCTATGGTACTTTTGCTTTTAGAAGAATGCCCTTTGGTTTTTATAATGCACTAGCTACTTTTTAGAGATGCATGATGGCTATTTTTTTTATATGGTTGAAAAATATATTAAGATTTTTATGGATGATTTTTCCGCTTTTAGCTCATCATTTGACTCTTCTTTAAATAATTTAGCTTTGGTCTTACAAAGATGTGAGGAGACTAATTTTGTTTTAAATTAGGAGAAGTGTCATTTTATGGTACAGGAACGAATAATGCTCGGGCATAAGATTTCTAAAAATGGAATAGAAGTTGATCGAGCCAAAGTGGAGGTTATTGCAAAATTGTCTCCACCAACATTTGTGAAACTTGTCAGAGGATTTTTGGGGCATGCAGGATTCTACAAGCGGTTTATAAAAGATTTTTCAAAAATTGCTAGACCCCTATCTAATCTTTTAGTAAAAGATGCACTATTTAATTTTACTAATGAATGTGTGCAGGCTTTTAACACTTTAAAGGAGAAGTTAATATCAGCACCAATTATGGCAGCACTAGAATGGGATTTACCTTTTGAGCTAATGTGTGATGCTAGCAATTCTGCAGTGGGAGCTATTTTGGGACAGAGGAAGAATGGAATTTTTCAAACCATTTACTATGCCAGTCAAACCTTGTCAGGTGCACAATTGAATTATTCAACAACAGAAAAGGAACTTTTGGCAGTAGTTTTTGCTTTTGATAAATTTCGTTCTTATTTAATTAGCTCAAAAGTTATAGTTTATTCTGACCACTTTGCTCTTAAGTATCTGCTTGAAAAGAAATAATCAAAACAACGTTTAATAAGGTGGATTCTATTGCTGCAAGAATTTGATTTGGAAATCAAAGATAAGAAGGGGACTGAAAATCTAATTGTAGATCACTTGTCAAAAATTCCAAATTTAAAGGAAGAGGTATGTGCAGACCAAGTCATAAGGAGATGTGTTCCAGACAAAGAAAAAACAAATATTCTGCATCATAGTCATGACAAAGAGGCGGGTGGTCATTTTGATGCCACCAAAACTGCAGCTAAGGTTTTACAATATGGATTTTATTGGCCCACACTTTTTAAAGATGCTTACTCCTTTGTAGCTTCATGTGACCGGTGTCAGAGAATTGGAAATATTTCTAGAAAAAATGAGATGCCTTTAAACAACATTATTGTGTGTGAATTATTTGATGTTTGGGATATTGATTTCATGGGACTCTTTTCATCTTCTTATGGTAATTTATACATTTTAGTGGTTGTGGAGTATATGTCTAAGTGGGTAGAAGCTGTAGCATTACCAAAAAATGATGCTAAGGCTGTTGTCAAATTCTTAAAGAAAAATATTTTTACGCGATTTGGCACTCCTAGGGCAATCATAAGTGATAGGGGAACACACTTTTACAACAAAAAATTTGAAGCACTTCTGAGTAAGTATGGAGTCACACATAAGGTTGCAACCCTTTATCATCCTCAGACTAGTGGTGAAGTAGAGGTTTCAAATAGGGAAATCAAGAAAATTTTAGAAAAAACAGTGAATGCTTCTAAGAAAGATTGGTCAATAAAACTTGATGATGTACTTTGGGCTTATAGGACAGCATTCAAAACCCTAATTGGGATGTCTCCTTTTAGGCTAGTGTTTGGGAAGACTTGTCATCTACCAGTGGAATTAGAGCACAAAGCATACTGGGCATTGAAATTTCTGAATTTTGACATGCAATCTACAGGTGAAAGAAGATTGTTGCAACTAAATGAATTGGAGGAATTTCGCAATGAGGTCTATGAAAATGCTAAGATGTACAAAGAGCGTACCAAAAGATGGCATGATAAACACATATTCAAAAGAGAGTTCGAAATTGGCCAAAAAGTTTTACTTTATAACTCTCGTCTTAAACTTTTTCCAGGAAAGTTACGTTCTCGATAGTCTGGTCCTTATACAATCACACAAGTATTTCCATACGGAGCAGTTGAAGTTGCACATGATACCAAAGGCGCATTTAAGCTGAACGGTCAACGTTTGAAGCCCTACTTCGATGGTCATGGCTACCGCTCGACCTCGCCACGACGGCGAAGTCCAGTGGCGGCGACCATAGCAAGGCCGCTTGACCTCGCCCAGATCTAGGCGAGGTCCAACGGCCTCGTCCATGGCCGGTGAGGTCTCGCCGGTGGTGACGAAGTTTAAAGTTAGGAAAAAAAAACAAAAAAAAAAGTAAATAAAATAAAAAAAATTCGAATCCAGCAATGAATAATTTTGCGACGAATCGTCTTCGTCGTCAATTAGCCACGAAATTAGCCACGACATTTACTGGCAGAAAAGCTTTACCGGGGTTGATTTGCACGAACGCAGAGAGATTTATTGAGAGAAATGAAAAAGGGAGAGAGAGGGAGAACAACGAACAGGGATATGAGGAATTAACAGGGAGAGAGAGAGAGAAATTGAGGGTGGGGGTATATTACAAGTAGCAAGAGGGACAATTAGCAACTAATTTATTTTCCGTCGCAAATTAGCGACGAATTTATTTTTTGTCACAAATTCCATCGCAAAATTAGCGACGAAAAAAAGTAAGTCGCTAACTCCGTCATAAATTAGCAACGAATAATTTTTCGTCGCAAATTCCGTTGCAAATTAACGACAGATTTTTTTTCGTCGCTAATTCTGTCACAAATTAGCAACGGATTTTTTTTCATCGCAAATTTGCGACGAATAATTTTTTGTGGCAAATTCCGTCACAAATTAGCGATGGATTTTTTTCCGTCGGAAATTAGCGACAAATATTTTTCATCGCTAATTTCTGACAAAAAAAAATTTGTTGCAAATTGCATCACAAATTAGCGACGAATAATTTTCGTCATTAATTTTCCATGATTAAATCCTTATTTTTTTGTAGTGAATACCTGCTCATATCCATTTAAGGAAACACCAAATACATATCTCGTCTTTCGCCCGATGACCACTTTTGGCAATTCGCGTTACCTATCAGGAAAAACAAAATGAGAATTATACATCCAATTTTTTTTAATGAATTTCAGTTAATTCTAAACCATTTTGCACATCATTTTCTCTATTCTGACTAACGTTACGAGATTGATTCAGAAGAAAAGGGCCATTAATGAATGGAATAAAATCAGGGGGACCATGAAGATGGATTTGGAGATTGGGGCAGAGAAGGTTGCTTCTTGAAGATGAGCATTGCCTCGTTCAAAAGCATGACCGATGACAAATCGTGTGGGGATTAACAAGAGCACGAGCCTACTCTTCATGGAAAAGACAAAATGTTTCCCTCCAGTGGGCTAATTTTTTTCTCGAGCACACTTTTAAGAAAATTCAATGAATCCAGACAAAGAAAGATACGCAATTTTGACAATTCGGTCCTCACGGAGAATCAATAAGATTTTTCTCATCCGTCTACGCATCTCGAAATTGGTTAATCCTAGAAAACCTAAGGAGTTAGGAAGAAATAACTAAGTTTCCCGCAACTAAGTCATAATCTATTGGCATAATTCGGTTTCCGATCATCAAACATTTACATATATTCTCTCACTTGTTTGCTAAATGGACGAGATACGAGTACCAAGCGCATTTGGCGCCCATCCTGATATATTCGTGAATGGGGCCCGTAGAAACAAGACGATCAAAGATTGATATTTGAATAAAAAATGACTAGAACCCCCAATATAAAGGGCAAGTCACATTAGATTTTACCAACCAAAAAAGGGGGATTCTCACATGTCATCATCCATCTTCACAAGATCTGGTGAAATCGTGAATGCCTTCCACACGTCCCCAGTTTTGCCAAAGCCCAAGTTGCAAAAAGAGGGGAGGAGGGTGATGATGAGTGCACGAGCGATGGGGTAACACATAGCCCCGACGACATCAAATCAAAGCTTTGCACACGAATTTACATACATGCACTCCCAAATGCGAAACAAAAATCATTTGCTCGTCACTTTAAAGACATTCACAAGTCCTCTTGCCCATCTCTCTATGGAGAGAGAGAACTTGTAGGGTCGGTTTAAGCTGGGTAGCGCGATGTGATTACTTATGGGGTACCCCCTGTACCTTCTTCTTTTGGATTCTTTTTTAGTGCAATATTTTGTTTATTAGGAAATTTTTGTTCCTAAATAGATCTTAATGGATGTGATATATTGTCTTGATGTGGTTGTCAAAGCATCACAGTTGGAGTTGGCTACCTAACTAACATACAAAGCAAATCCAACAAGGGATTGCAATCTTTAAACTTCATCTAAAAAGTTCCGTCAAGTCTATGTACAGAAATCGTAATTAGCAAAAAATAGTGATTCGAAATCGTGAGTCTTATTCTCATGTAATGGGATTCGAAATTTGAGTTTAGGGTTTTCTCGTCTTACAATCATTTGTCTAACCCTCGTTTGTTTTAGCTCTCGAGGATTGTCCGCCGGATAATCAACTAGGACTAATGTTAGGAACACGAGGAGGGAGTAGGCATTGATATGAGTAACTATCAGTGTCCGATTTGACATTCTTTGTTTCCCAATACCATTGGCTCCACAAAGGCCCGCCATCAAATCGCCCAAACACATCATCCGCAAGTAATTAGGCGTCCATAATCCCCAAAAGTAATGCAAATCATATTTTTAACAACAGAAATGTGGCTGCAAACATTAGGATGTTCCAAACTTAAGCCAATTTAGCAAATCTCGTTAGAAACATATTTGGGAAAAGATAGGTCACACAATCAAACGAAATAATCTAGAGGTTAGCTTGAAGACTGGCCTTGGTGGGACATTAATCTAATGATCTCCAAGTTGCGATTCATCGTCATGGAGATTCGGCATTAACATGATGGTGAGATTGCACCTAAATACTTATGTTAATCATAGCACAATTCAATGAACTTAAAGTTTCATAGTAAGGATCAGGATATACTATGATAAAGGCACGTTATTCTCTTAAGTATGTCATGAAATGAATGAACCATCGGCCAAAGTTTCCTTTCCATCAATTGTTAGATGCACAGTCCATCAAGGTCCTTCTTTTCATCGGCCATTGGCGTCTCTCTCTTCTTTTCTTTTTTCATTCCCTATTTCTTTATTAAGTTAAAGCTATGAAGTTTGGAGCAATGATTAGGTATGTTTTGGTGAAGGAGATGGACCATATACTAATGTCCTGATCTTTGAAAGATGCTTCTGAAAATTTCTTAGCCACATGATTTTAAAAGGACACGTATACGTGAGCACGTTTAGGACTTTGATATCATGGCTACATTTATGAATCAACTTTTCTTGGAGTTAGCCTGAATTTTTGGTGGAGAGTTGTCCATTAGTCCTTCGTGGAATTGAAAGTTGAGAATATGATCTTCGTTGCATTATTATTTGTTCTCACTCCCCTCAATACCAAGTATGTTGATACGTCGCCCATGAAAAAAGTTTATGTTGTCTATTTAAAGCTCTCCGAGTGTGATATTATTAGGCCGGCCTGACAAAAATGATAAACCGACATTCTCATAAATCAGATTGCGCATTTCTTAACTAAACCTTTTCGAACATCCTCCCCTGGTTATCCTCGAAGAATTTACATATTAATGTCGAGGAACATTTTTGAAATGTGAGCACTACATGTTGCGTTGTGGTTGATTCATACCAACTTAGCTTTATAGGCAATAGGGAAATGCAAATTAAAGAACACAAGTACAAAGTGTCTAAAACTAAGCTAATAAAGGAGGGCGAAAATTGTAAAGAAATGATTGAAGCATCATGAATAAATAATTAATGCTGGGGATGAGCCGAAAGCAGTATAATTAAGCAAGAAAACTTGATTAGAGGGTTAATAGCATAGGAGATGGGAAGAGGTGGGTAGCTGACTCCCCAAAAAGTGGTTCCTAAATTTAGTAACATTCCTTTGTCCCTCTCATTTGGGAACTACAACTAGATCTACTAGACCACCTTAGCTAGTCTTTAACATCCACAATCACATATGGACATGGAAGAGAGAGAGATAACTTAAGTGATGGTGCCCTTGGCAGGGTCAAATTTTTGGAAGCCCAAATCAGCCAATCACTTGGGCTTCCTTAGCCATGCAGACTCCAGTTGACCAGGACTTGGTTCAAATTATTATTTTTCAATTTAGTTGTAGATTTATATAATTGTAGGTTCAATTGTATGATTAACGCAAACCATCTTTTGTTAACCTTGAACGCAGCAATAACAATCACAACAGGGTTGTTGCAATCTTGATCATGTGCACTCTAGGCCATTCAATTTGATTTGGCTGTATAACATTCATAATAATATCGTTTCATCACCAATTTAGCACTTCTAGATCAAATTAATGTTTCTATTCACATACGTTGAGATATATATTTATGTAACCTTGCTTAATTTGAAGTTGCTGTCTTAATATTGTTGAAAACAAGCTATAGCTCTTTTGGCATTGCATCCCATGTAAACTAGATCCCATATCGATTCGGTAGGGTTTTATCGACCTATCAATCCCATAATCTGTGGTATCCTTTTACAAACAACTTTAACTTTATTTAGTTTGATAACATAGATTTACTTTACGAAAGAATCTCGATTATTTAATGTATATAACTTCATCTTATATCTTTTCGAAGGCTAAAGTACCACTACAAGGGTTCATGCACTCATTTCATCATTAAATCGTCTTTTAATGCCACTATTCTTTGCCAATATATATGTTCAGATAATCTTTAATTCATTTTGTACATGCCCCTCGCGAAACCTGATGATTCTCGTGAACAACCATAGTGCTTTTCAGTTACATTCATCCAATTATCTCTATCATGTCTTTTGAAATGTATTGGGTTTCCTAACACAGGTATCTTTACCACTAAACCTTGTGATTTGCTTTCTCTCTTAATCATTGTCTAGCCTAATGTAGTCAACGAATTACAATAATTTAATATGACTTCGAAGTTTAAAGTTGCTAATATGGATAGTAGGCCCCTGATTATAGTGCTTAATAAAGTTTGCTTACAACCTAAATTCTTCATAAAAGCAACGAATCACAGGGATTATCTTGGAAATGCTCTCTTTCGGCCCACCTAAATTATCCTACAAATCAGCCTTTCTTCACCAAATCATGTTCTTTCTTATTTAACTTTTCCTAACTTCTCATATTATCCACTCTTTTAATTCACACAAATTATAAATGATAATGAAATGATTTATTAAAATGAATTACACACTTTGGGAGGTAAATTAAGATTTGTAAGGCCATGCTTTCTTTCTTTTTGGAGCCATGTGTATCTCCATATTTTGAATTTAAGCGCACAAAAAAGAAGCATGAGAAAAAGTTTTTCTTTTGAAGGATTTAAGAACTCCATTATTTGACACTTAGGTAGGCAAAGGTTCATGAGTGAATCAACTGTTGTTAAGACCATAACCTTTTCGATATAGAAAAATTGCCACTCGCATGCGGAAATATTTAAGTGCCTCTTCCATAGTTAGAATCACCAAAAAGAATGCTTAAGTTGACATTCTTTTGCTTGTGTACTTTGATTTGACATAACTAAACAAAAAGTAATATTACATGAATCATATGATATGCTTCCAGTAATCTTTCGGAACAAGTGATATGATATATTAGACACTACATTAATCACTACAGTCTAATCATGGCTAATCGAAGAGTGAAAGAACAAAAGAAACCCTCGAATTAAAAGTACCAATATATAGTTATCAGCACTGAAACATATTCAATTTAATGGAAGTAACGTCAACTTGAAGTTTAGAATCGTTTTAAGCAAAACCCTTTTAAGCCCATTAGAGAAAAACTGCGGCAGGGCTTTGTGGAGTCCAAAAAGGAGTTCACATTTATACTTGATACTCAAGGAAGTGATCAACAGGAAATTGGAAGCAAGAAGAATAACCTTTTTGTGGGTACTTTCACTTTTCTATATTAATACCCCAAGTGTTGGAAAGGAGAAATTGACCTGTCATAGGGTATAAATATAGTTATCGAAAATATATGCACATAATCACACTTTGAATCCTCCTCATGATACATACTACATGTTTTTCACTGCCGGTGTGTGAAATAAGAGTCCAGAAAAGGGCTAGAATGTGATCATCTAGCTCAATTAGCCAAGAGTTAAGTATTCTCGAATTACCATTGAAATTTAGATTTATTTATCGCTTGATCGAAACCTATATTGATACCTAAATAATTTTTGAAGAAATGTTGTTCTACTCGATTACCATTAAGGCTAATGTTCCACATATGGTACTCATCATTCTTGGTCATTGATCAACATCACAATAACTATATTTGGAAATCTTTAAAGCCTCTTATAGAGTTTGTTTCTCATGTACCGCCAGGGTTTCTGCATATCTCTAGGAACATTTTTTGAAAACTAGGAAATTTTTTTAGCTATTTCTCATTATTCATAGCACTCCAAACTCTTTCAAATTTTTTGGGTTGTTTTTAGAGAATGGAAGTGATGATAGTGGCAATACAAATCACGCATATTGAAGTGATTATTTTGTTTATTATTTGTGCAAAAGTGGTTAATTTAATTTGTTGTGATGCCATTTAATTTGGCCGGCAGGGGCAAGCTTCGCTAGAGACCGGTGAGGTCGACCTCGCTGGCTCGTGCCTTTGGCTGGTTGCTGGTTGCCGGACGAGCAAAAGGGAAGAAGGTAGAAAAAAAAAAGAAAGAAAAGAAAAAAATATTGATAATTATAAAAAAATATATTTAAAAATTATCACGTCAGCGTTGGTCAGACGGTCAGCGGCCACATTAGCACCAACAGGCCAAAATTGGCTGGATGGACTCAATTAGCAAGAAGTAAAAATGTTTACGACCGAATTGGAAAACTTAAAAGGTTTAGAACTAAATTGGCAAAAGTGCAATGGAATTAGGACTTTTTGGACAATTTTCCCCAAGAAAATCCGGAACGAGATATAGGGTTCTTATGACAAACACGTGGAGGTAGGGAGAATTACCGCAAAAGTCTTATACCTATTGCAATTATGTCAGTTTAGTCATAATTTTTTTTTTCAATTGAGTCATAACTATTTTTTATTTGTGTCAATTCAGTCAATTCGGCTAATTTTGATCAGAAATCGCTAATATGGACATCGACTATCCTACATAACGTTGACGTAGACATTTTAAATAATATTTTAAATATTTTTTTGAATTATTTGTTTGTTTTTTCTCTTTTCCTTTCTTTTCTTTTCTTTTTTTCTTTTTTTCTTTTCATTCTCTTTCTTTCTTTCTTTTTTCTTCCCTTCTTCCTCTACCCGGTCGCTAAGGTCCGAAAACACTAATAAGGGTGAAACTTGGCTGCTCCTTGCCACTGGGCGAGGCTCGCCCTTGCTAGATCCAACCACTTGAACTCTAAGCTCGACCTAGTTGCTAGGGCTTCGAGTTATTGGCCATGGGCACTCTAGCTTCTCACTCACATCATGGCTGCCAAATCTCTAAGCTCGAAGCCCTAGTCATTCGAGCTTTGAGCTCACAAATATGGCCACTCCCTCTCTCCTCATTTGGCAATTCTCTAGGTCCTCTCACTTGCTGCCAAAAATCGATCGAATCGACTAAACCAAACCTTGACACCATGGCCATGGAAGTTTTCTGGCTCAAGCAACCACAAATATACAAGCAGTGAGGGTGAGGCTCCCTATCGCTGGCCCTCGGCTCTAGTCGATTGCTAGATCTTGGCAACCGGCTAAAGGAAGAAGGGAAGTAAAAAAGAAAGAGAAAAGAATAAATAAATAAATAATTTTAAAAATTTTAAAATGTCAAAGTCAGTGCCGGCTGCGTCACGTAGAACAGCTGGCGTCCATGTTAGTGATTTCCGGCCAAAATTAACCGAATAGACTAAATTGACATAAATGTAAAAGGTTTAAAAAGGTTGAGGATTAAATTGACTTGATTGTAATAAGTTTAAGACTTTTTGATAATTTTTCCCAGCTACATCGGCAACCCTTTTCTTGAATTAGACAAAAAAGGGGGGCTAATTTGTTCATCATTGACCTCATCTTTTTGGATCAACCTGGCCATATTGAAAACAGTTCTTCAGGAATGCCCTAATCTTAGTGTTAATAATTTGTTTCCCACCGGATAGAGAAATAAATTGGACCTTTTCTTTAGACAAGTGATGAACTTGCCACAAAGACCTTATATATATAAGGGTGTTTTGCGAAAGTAAAGTCCCATCCGTGCACAGACAAGCGATGTGGGACGAAATCGGCGTGCATTTGAATTTGATTTAGTAGGCACGGCCCGCACGCACCGCCTAGAAAAAGCCCCTCAAACCAGCCCAAATACATGCACTAAACTGCAGGGCTTCATTCTTTCATCGAAATTGTGCCTCTCAAGCACGGGCTTTACGTTCATTCCTTTGTTCTGCACTTGAGTGCGAATCAAGGTTTTAGCTGAAGCCCATCATACAGAAAGAGGAATGCCTCTGACTTGGGAGATGATCAAGAAGCAAATGTAACACCTTGGGTTTGCTCAAAATTAATTTTAATTTTGTTGAAAAGATGGCGAACGCGTTATATGTGAATCTCCTCATCAATATTCGCAATTTCTTTTTTTTTTTTGAAAAATTGTAGGCGTTTCATGTAAAGGAACAGTCAAATTGCATGCTCTGCGAGATCCAACCTAAAAAAAGGATGGCTTTGAAAAAGTCTTACCAAATAGACCCTAAGTCAAATGATTGGGTATGATTGCGTTACGAGCCAACATATTCTTGATCGTGGAATAGCCCGTGCAACGCCTAATGAGTTGGGAATACCAGGCCGACCTTCCTTCCATAATTGTTCCTAAAAACAATATGGCGAATAACATTCTCAAATTTGATCATACCATGTACAGTTCAACTTGGGCATTCAGTCCCCCAAGCGAGATACAAAACACTTCAAGATAACAACTGGTTTCGCCCTACCATACCTCATCGGGAAATTAGCATCAACTCCCGACCAGTTTGTACACAAGAAGACAACCTTGCCTTAATCGATCTATTTTACAATTCCTAACACAAACACCTTGACAACTAGTTTCACTCTACCATGCCTTACCAGGAAAGTAGCATCAACTTCCGATCAGTTTGTGCTTGGGATGGCAACTTTGCCTTAATCGATCTATTCTAAAATTCCTAACACAAATACCTTGATACCACTCTTATGAACAAGTTGTATCATCCCTCTACATCATTCACCCTTCACCCCAATACCATGAGCTCCACTCATAAGGGCACGAGAGTATGAGAGAATTCAGTTCTTGACAATTGAGTATGGTCCATAGCTGTTCATTTCTTCATGTATTTCTCTGGACTAACTTTGCTTGAGAACTCCGAACTGGACTATAATGTGATCTGCGTGTTCTCGAGAGTGCTCATTGCCTTGCTATTAGCCCACAACGATTTTGAACTTGAGGGCTGATAATCAAAATAGAAGCCGAACCCATTGGATCAGCCTCGTACATCGTGGGCCACAACTCGTCATGTCCTACATAGCACTGACATTGACATTTTTAAATAATATTTTTAAATATTTTTTCGAATTATTTGTTTGCTTTTTTTTTCTCTTTTCTTTTATTTTTCCTTTTCTTCTTTTCATTCTCTTTCTTTCTTTCTTTTTTCTTCCTTTCTTCCTCTAGCCAGTCGTCGAGGTCTGGAAACACTATTAAGGGTGAAACTTGGCCACCTCCTGCCACTGGGCGAGGCTCGCCCTCGCCAGATCCGGCAGCTTGAACTCTAAGCTCAACCTGGTTGCTAGGGCTTCGAGTTGTTGCCCATGGGCACTCTAGCTTCTCACTCGCACCATGGCTGCCAAATCTCTGAGCTCGAAGCCTTGGTCGTTCGAGCTTTGAGCTCACGAATATGGCCACTCCCTCTCTCCCCATTTGGCAGTTCTCTAGTTCCTCTCACTTGCGGTCAAAAATTGATCGAATCGACTGCGCCAAACCCTGACACCACGGCCATGGAAGTTTTCTAGCTCAAGTAACCACAAATATGCAGGCAGTGAGGGTGAGGCTACCTATCGCTAGCCTTCGGCTCTGGTCGATCGCTAGACCTCGACAACCGGCTAAAAGAAGAAGGGAAGTAAAAAAGAAAGAGAAAAGAAAAAATAATAAAAAAAAATTTAAAAAATTTTAAAAATATTATTTAAAAATGTCAAAGTCAGTGCCGGCTACACCACGTAGAACGGCCAGCATCCATATGAGTGATTTCTGGCCAAAATTGGTCGAATGGACTAAATTGGCACAAATGTAAATGTTTACAAAGGTTCAGGACTGAATTGGCTTGATTGCAATAAGTTTAAGACTTTTTGGTAATTTTCCCCGACTACATTGGCAACCCTTTTCTTGAATTAGACAAAAAGGATGGCTAATTTGTTCATCATTGACCTCATCTTTTTGGAGCAACCTGGCCATATTGAAAACAGTTCTTCACGTATGATCTAACCTTAGTGTTGATGATTTGTTTCCGACTGGATCGAGAAATAAATTGGACCTTTTCTTTAGACAAGTGATGAACTAGCCACAATGACCTTATATATATAAGGGTGTTTTGCGAAAGTTAAGTCCCATCCGTGAACAGACTAGCGATGTGGGACGAAATCCGCGTGCATTTGAATTTGATTTAGTAGGCACGGCCCGCACACGCCGCCTAGAGAAAGCCCCTCAAACCAGCCCAAATACATGCACTAAACTACAGGGCTTCATTCTTTCATCGAAATTGAGCCTCTTAAGCACGGGCTTTATATTCATTCCTTTGTTCCGCATATGAGTGCGAATCAAGGTTTTTGCTGAAGCCCATCATACAGAAAGAGGAATACCTCTGACTTGGGAGATGATCAACAAGAAAGTCAAATTGCGTGCTGTGCGAGATCCACCCCAAAAAACAGGACGGCTTCGAAAATGTCTTACCAAATAGACCCTAAGACTAATGATGGGGTATGATTGTGTCACGAGTCGACATATTCTTGACCGCGGAATAGCCTGTGCGGCGCATAATGAGTTGGGAATACTAGGCCAACCTTCCTTCCGTAATTGTTCCTAAAAACAATATGGCAGGATCGTACCATGCACGGTTTAGCTCTGGCATTACGAAACACTTCAGGACAACAAACGGTTTCACCCTACCATGCCTCATCAGGAAAGTAGTATCAACTCCTAATCAGTTTGTGCACGAGAGAGCAATCCTGCCTTAACCGATCTATCCTAGAACTCCTAACACAAACACCCTAATACCACTCTTATGAACCGATTGTATCATCCCTCTGCATCACTCACCCTTCACCCCAATGCCACAAGCTCCACTCACAAGGGCATGAGAGTATGGGAGAATTCGGTCCGTGACAATTGAGTATGGTCCATAGTTGCTCATTTCTTCATGTGTTTCTCTGGAGTAACTTTGCTTGAGCACTCCGGACTGGACTATTATGTGATCTGCGTGGTCTCGCAAGTGCTCATTGCCTCGCTATTAGCCCACGAGGATTTCAAACTTGTGGGCCAATAATCAAAATAGTAGCCGAACCCATTGGATCAGCCTTGTATTACTGTGCATCGTGGGCCACGACTGGTCATGACCGATCTTGGGTCGGGAGAAACTCTTCAGAATTTGTTTGCAGTCTTGAAATTTTCTTGCCTTCTCTAAAGTGAATGGATGAATGATAAAAGAGAGAAAAAGAAAATGGGCCGAAAGGAAATGCCGCCTTGGAGTTTTATTGACAATTTGCTCGTGTAGGTGGAGATCCGGCACTTTCCTAGTCCTTACGTAAGACCGGTGATGTTTTTAGATAAGTCATTCTCGGACTCTTACCATGTTAGATGAGTAGCCATGGCATTTCTATAAGGGAAGTGAAAGTATGATCCCGAGATAAATACGTTCTTGTAATTGTCGATCATTGTCCCGACGGTTGATACAATGATATGACTATGCATAGGATACTTGATACTGATCAGTTAATATATATATATATAGTCTAAACCAGCTGTGGGGTTATCTCAGTTGGGGGAGTGTAAGACTGAGGATTTGAAGGTCGCGTGTTCAATCCACGCTCACCGCATTTTTCTTTCAACCTTCCCAATGTACTTTTTGTTTCATTGTCTTATTATTTTATAGGGCTTCACGATCTAGCTTTTTTTATTATTATTACTATAATTTTTGGCCAGTTCAACAGATCGAGCTAGACATAGTCAAACGAGACCAGCTAGATCTTTCATAAGGCAAGTTTGACTAGCTAGTTCCTAGATTCCATTACCATATGAAGAGCAACACAGCTCAACCCAGTTTGTAAAAGTGATAAAGAAGACAGGGCACGCAATAACTTTAGCAGATATAGCTAATTTGTCTGCGTAATTAGTACATTTCTCATATGATAAATAGAGGAATTTAATTACCCCTCCCATCTAATAAGACAAACCATACATTCCAATGTCCAGACATAAAGAAAGTAAAGGAAGTGTTGGGTTGTCTTCAAAGATCAAAAGCTCCCACAATAACTTTCGGTTTTCGCTACGTGCCTTTGCGGTGAGCATTTGACTCTTTGCTTTTTCCTTTTCATTCAGTTCTGCTCCTAGGAATCTGTTTCCAGATCCAAGATCGGTTTGCAATAATTTGTTTATAAGTGATGGTCGGACTGTAACTTGTTTAAAGAGCCACTCGCAATCTAACACATCACTATGTAAGCCGATTCCATGAACCCATTTTAACAAGTTTAGCATAGTGCGTTTCTTACATATCACCGCGAGGAGTCCTGTTGTTCAACGGGGTGAATCCAGAAGATTGGAAAAAGAGAAAATTAATGATGAGGACTGATTTTAGCGACTTTTGGCCTTCCACTTGCGGGAGGAATTGCGAACCGTGCGAAATGCACGAGTCAATATCTGTCGATGGATTCGCGTTTCCGTAAGGAGCATGCAAGCTCTATGTGCAGAAAGTTGAAAGGGCAAAGTTTAAAGTATCTTCCAATGGGTTGTCCGAAACGTGATGGAAACATGTCAATGTAATGATCAGAGAAAGAATCCTTACCCATGGACTCCACTAGCCGCTAAGGTTCCAAGAAAGGGGGTCCAAAAAGAGTAACCAATGGGGCAAAAGTTTATAGGGTTGCAAGCCCACGTGGCACACGGGCTCCGGTCAATCAAGAGTGCCCGCTTTTTTATGTGGTTTTCGTTTTTGGATTTGAGAGTTTGTCTTTTCGTTATTGCTTTTGACCGAATCAAATTATCGACATCCTTTCAATTAATCTATTCAGTTTATTCCTCTCGAGATGGATCGACATGCGAATATAATATGATGATGTATGATGATCTCAGGAAGATGAATTGACGAGTCAACTTGGTATAGTCCGCAAATGAGAAGATTCGCGCCTCCACTAGATTGAACAGAATAAACCCGGTTTGTGTACTCTACTAGTGAGTGCAGCAAAGGTTCTTTACGTGTTTGGGGTTTCTCCTCTGTCTCACTCTCCCTAGCTAGCTTTGTCTTTTTCTGTATCTTACACTTTAAGAAAAGAAGACATCTGCTCGATTACGGCGCAAAGAAAGACACGAACGACAGAAGTTTTCAGCAAATGTTGAGGAAATGGAGATGTTAATACGCTGCTTTCGACGGCTCGTGCGCGAGTCGTAACAAAAGCGAGGGAGAGACAAGCGGACAAAATGAGAAAAGAGTACCCTTTTGCGCCTTTGTTTTTCATGGAGTAAGAAAGGGGAAAAGTATCAAAAAAATCCTAAACCTTTTTATTTTTATGTCAATTTAGTTCTAAATCTTTTTTTTTGTGTCAATTCAGTCATAAACCTTTTGCATTTATGTCAATTTAGTCCTAAACTTTTTTTGGTATCAATTCAGTCCTAAATCTTTTGCATTTATGCCAATTCAGTCCTAAACCTTTTGCATTAGTGCAAATTCAGTTCAAAACATTTTTTTGGTATCAATTCAATCCTAAATCTTTTGTATTGATGCCAATTCAGTCCTTCCGACTAATAGTTATTCACGTGTTGAAGAACTAAATTGGCTCTAATGCAAAAGGTTTAGAACTGAATTGAAATCAATGCAAAAGGTTTAGAACTGAATTGAAATCAATGCAAAAGGTTTAAGACTGAATTAACATCAAAAAAAAGTTTAGGACTGAATTGGCACAAATGCAAAAAGTTTAGGATTGAATTAACACAAATACAAAAGGTTTAAGATTGAATTGACATAAAAAAAATTATGACTAAATTGGCATCAATACAAAAGATTTAAGATTTTTTTAACACTTTTTTCCACAAAGAAAGTGTATCGTGGACTTTCGAAATCGCCTTTGTTCTGGAATTGGAATCTAAAACGAGCATGTGGAGTGAGGAAATGGACATACAATGATTAATCCAAGTGTCCTGTAGCAGTCAAGGCAGAGTGGCGGTCCTCGAACACCCACACGAGAGAAGACAAGTGGACTTGTTTTTGGTAAGAAAAGTGCTTGTTGTTCGAGGGGAAAGGGAAAAGGATAGAAAGGAAGTCTTCGAATTGGAAGGACACAAGGTAGATTAACTCATTCTTCAGCCGATCTTGGAGCTATATTCAGGCTAAAAGTTTAGAAACATAGCAGCCAGGAAAGAACGTGCAATACCAAACAAATTGTGCGATTGGTTGGTCGATTAGACTAAGTCTAGCTAGAAAATGTCATTGCGCTTCAAATTTATTGTTTTTATGACTGATACGGAACTCCGAGCATACCGGGAATTTCGTTCGAATGATTAGTGACGCATGAATTCCAGGGAACGAAAGTGACCGGTACATGCTAGCTTTCATAACATGTCCAATATTTATTACTGTGTTACCTCACATAATCAGAGTTTATCAGGTGACAGGCATGCATGCGTCTATTGGATATGTATGTGTTATTCTCAGTTCAAGTAACTTGTTGATGGGTGTAAGTCATTCTCAGGAAGAAGCACGCGCTTGCATGTCTTGCACCTTTCAAGAACACGTATAAAGCTCACTTCCCCAAGGCCAAGGGGCGTGGAGTTTGGTGGGGTCGTAAGGAATATATGTGCATGCAATGCGCTTGGAACTATGAGCTGAATGCACTATCTCAACAGTCACATGTGAAGAGTACTTAAGAGTATTTTTGTTATTTTACTTTATGTTTTTTTGCGGATGTGCTTGTCTATATACGAGAGAGACTCAAAAAATAATCCGTACTAGCTAAGCCCATCAAACGGGTGGTTCAGGTCGGATCGGAAATGGTTTGATCAAAATTAACCGATTTTTACAAAATACAATTTCAATGACCCATACCCAACATGACATCGATCGTGACCTTGATCCCACCCATACACAATCCCAACTCAAGATCCAATTCTCAGCATTTTTTTCTTCTAAAATTGTTACCTTTGAAGATTGGGCGACTCCATTGATCGGTTCACCAAGTCAATGACGGAGCTCAAGTTCTTAGATCGGGTCATGAGCTAGGACTTTGCTTGGCACATAAGCAATGTAGAGAATTACATAATAGCCCTATGCAACCGGATCAGTCTCCCACTTCCACCCGCGCCGGCAGCAACCCAGCCCGAAGTGACCAAGCTCTCTCTCTCTCTCCGCAACAACGCTAGTTCTACCGCTCACTTTCTTTTGCAGCTCGCCAACTCCAATTTGTAGCTTATGTTTGCTCCGTTGCAAAAGAAGGCGAGTATCGTTCCTCCTTTGTGTGCCGGCTTGTCAGATCGCGAGATGTGGTGCCCGGCGAGCACCAATTGCCCTCGCCATGTGCGGATTAGGATTGCAGTGCCCTGCCCCGATAGGTTGCATGGCAGTGGCGGGGCGGATTTTCTTCGCTCGATGCGGGGAAGGGGAGCGTGACCCCATGCCCATCCCTAGGGTTTTCGTGAGTGAGCCTTTTGTTTTCTTATTTCCCAAAGCTTGGATTTTGCTTTGGCTTGTAATGTGTAATTCTTGTGTGAGAGTGTCTAGTATCCTATAGAAGATAGCTCGAAACAACTGACGGGGGATTATGCCCTAATTTTCTTTCGGTTGGATTTTATAACCTATCTTAGAGAGATTTTTTTTTTTCCTATGTTGGAGGTGTGTCGTTTTTCTTGAAACTTGACTATATGTTAGTTTGTGACCGCTACAAAGCTGGAATCAACCTCATCCAGGTCTAAGATTATTTGAGCTCAAAATTCACAGTTTGTTCCTTTAGGACTTTATGTTGGCTTTGGAGATGTTTGACAGACACTTAACAATGCCTTTCCCCCTGTTGAAATTGCGACTCAGCGTATGTATTTGGTCCTATTAACATTAATTGAACACCAGAAGGTTTTCTATTAATTGCTTTAGTTTTTAATACCGATTTAATTTAAAGTATATATTGTTTGTTTTGTTTTCTGGTTATTAGAATTCGAACAGTATTATTATGGATGAACGAGGAATTGAGTTTTATAATTTATGTTTTATGTTACATGTATGAACTTTTTATCTTTTATAATAATACGTGACTGCGTGTTCATCTTATGAATTATTGCTTTTGGTGGATAATGACTTGTTGTTCATCTTTTACTATGACCAATATTGTTGCTCATATTATTTTGTTATAAAAAATGAAACCAAAATAAAGGAACTAAATAAAAACAAGCTCTCATGTAGTCCGTGGAACCAGACTGAAAAAATAAGGTAGGTTCCAGGGCAAATGGGATAGGTTGTAGGTTCCAAAAACTAAGAATTGGCTCTAACAAGGTAGGTTTCAAGTTCCGAGTCTAGAACCTACTCACCTTAGAACTGATCACTCCAATTACGTATGTGTCAAACTAACGAACAAAAACAAAGAGGAATTAGATTTGAGAATTGGTTCCAGTTCGGTATCCCGTTGTCTAAGAATTTGCTCATTTTATATTTTTGGGTAAAAAATTGAATACATATAATAAAATACTTATAATAAAATATGAAAGCTACACCACTTCACTACAAAACATATAATGATCAAGTGGTCATATTGCTGTTTGTTCATGTGGAAGATTATGTTTTGATTCTTGATGCATGCAAAAATATTTTTCTTATTTAGAAAAGTGACTTTACAACCAGCCTTGAGGGACTCAGGCCAAACCTTCATGGACTCAGGCATGGGCATGGGGTCTCGAGCTCGAGGGCCTTGGGCCCAGCCTCTATGGACCTAGGCTTGATGATCGAGGAATTGTGCCTAGCCTCGCTGCACTCAGGTCGAGAGCCCGTGGTTTGGGCTTGGGAGTTGGGTACCCCGGATGGTCGCTGAGGACTCGAGCATGAGTACTAAGGCCATAGGCTTGGCCTCCAAGGACCCGAGGTCAGCCTTCGTGGACTCAGACATGAGCACCAAGGTCTCTAGCCCAACCTCAAAGCAACTAGCCCTTGCCTATGTGGATGCGGACCTAGCCATCAATGGATTGACCGAGCGCTAGTGACTTTGGCACGAAGCCTAATTCTCGCGCATGGCCGCTAGGGACTCAAGTATAGCAACTGAAGTCTCAACCCCAACCCGGAGTGACCTAGGCCAGGTCTCTATGGGCCCAATTATTATAAAATTGGGACCAGCAGAAGAACCTGGGCCAAGCGTTAGAAACTTGGGCGCGTGAGCCGAGCACCAGGATAGGGTCACTAGGGATTAGGGCACTGGGGTCTCAAGCATGGGCCTAGGCACAAGGTGTCGAGTCTGGCCTCTATGGACCTGGGCTCAACCGCCGAGGAAATAGGATCAATCTGTAGGACTTAGATTGAGCACCAGTGCTTAGGCGAGGGAGTTGAGTACCCTGGCATGGCCGTTAGGGACTTGAACACAGGCACTAAGGTCCAGGGTCCGACTTTGAGGTACCTGAGCCTAGCCTCCATGGACTCGAGCATGTGCACTGAGATCTCAGACCTGGCCTAAGGAACTAGGCTCTGCCTCTATGGATTAAGGCTCGACCATCAAGGAACATGCCTAACCTTGATGTACCCAAGCTAGCCTTGATGAGCTTAGGCTGGGTGCCAATGATTTGGGTGTAGGAGCTGAGTACCATGGCATGGCCATTGGAGACCCTGGCACGAGCACTGAACTCTTAGGCCTAGCCTCTATAGACCCAGGTATGGGCATTGGGGTTTCAAGCCCAACCTCGAGAGACTTAGGCCCAACCTTTATGAATTTGGACCTAGCCATAGAGGAATCGAACTCGGTCTTAATGGGCATGGGCAAGGTGCCAGTGACTTGGTGCGAGAGCTAAGTACCTGTGTATGGTCGTCGGAGACACGGGCACAGGCATGAGAGGATATTGCTATTTGATTAAATGGGTTGAATTGGGTTTATTTTGTAAACCCATAACTAATTGGGTTTTGCTTTGTTAGATCCATTTAACCCGTATTTTAAATTTGAGGTAACTCATATTTCATCCAACTTAACAAATACATGTTAAAATATGAGTTCATGACACATTTTGTCATCTCTACCTGTAGCCATATTAGTTAGGATAATGCTTAAAACTGGGGTTCCGTACTTTGACCATGCGAACTTTCTAGAATAATTATTACTTACGGATTGTGTTAAGAGTTTATATTTTCCTCAAACACCATCATATGTGTTCTGTGTTTGTACCTTTTTTATCACGCGTGTTCTTTGTACGAAGGTTAGTTGATTTGATATAGTCAAATCCATATTATGTGCATAGTTTGTGTGCTAGTGAGGGAGCACAAACCAATAGATAATTCAAATTTCAAAGTGACCACATAATATCGTGTCGATCATTTACAATGGAATTCAATGAGAAAATTTGTCTCGCCTTTGAGTCTAAAATTCTCTAGGCCTGCTAATTGGTTCGAACATTGTCGTACTTGATTAGAAGCCAAAGAGACTCATTAACACTTGATGGTTAAAAACATTAATTTTGGAGCCAAGAAGAGATGTGTACTTATGCTACCAATTTCTCATCTTGATTGTGAGCCACAGATTCTGACGAGTTTGAATTTCCTTCCCTAGTTTGGGCGGTTACAGCTAGGGTGAATATCGAGTTGCACGTGTCGCCGTGCTAGTGAGCGTAAGAAGAGCCATTCATGTAGCAACACAAGTCAGAGTAGTGAAAACAAAATAACCAAAGTGAAAACATATGTTTATTATAATTTTTATTCTTTTTCAAATAATTCTAGAATATTTACGTTATTTTTTGGCTGCGCATGATGACTGAAGATTGCCGTCACCCATCAAATTAAACACTATTTGGCATCTTAAGTACATTTTAGTATCTAGAAAATTATAATCTTCTAATGCTCATTTGGTACTCCTAGAAGTGTTACTTGTTCAAACTTCACCCTAAAGTCCAATTAAGACTCATCTCACTGAATTTTTGGTCTTCCAATTTACCCATAAAAGTAGTAGCTGTCTTAATTTATATCACATAGTTTTTAATACATATTTAATTTCTTATTAATGGAGAAAATGATAGCTAAATATACAAGGGTTAGCATCAGTCCAAGGTTGACCTCAGACCCACCATAGATCAACCCAATTCAGTCGATCTTGGTGTGATTCCTTGAAGGATTGAGCCGGTCTCAAGGACCGGAACTGCTGGAACCTATACTATGCAGATTGGTCCCTTGTCTTGGGGCTTTAGGGTTGGTGACCAACCTGTAGTTATCGTCTTCCTTTTTTGTCCAAACCCTAGGTACATAATTATAAGTGCCCCTTCTCTCCTTCCACTGTTTTCCTCTCTCAAAGTGTCACTCTCACTCTCTCCCTCAATTTCATATTATTGCCGAAGTCTTCCATTTCCATTTTTTCAAAGGCGGTCTCTTCATCTTCTCTCTATTCATTGAACTCAACGATTGATTCTCTTCCCCTCTCTTTCGCGCTTCTGCCTCCGATGATTGAATCAGTTGTATCTCCGCTAATGCAGATGTGTCCATGGGAATTTGTATACATGGTAAAGTCCTAGGAACTAGAAAATGCATTAAAACACTTGCAAACTTGAACTTTCATTCTTCAGCCTTGTAAATCAACCATCAGCAATAGGAATTGCCCCCGCCATCATCTAGTTGCTAACAAATCGATTGCAACCTTAAAAGCAGACAAGTAGCCTTGTCAATCAATAACCTGTTGACAAAAAAAATCAATAATATGTTAACCGATCAATAACCCTAAATCGACATCATGTACGCCAATCGATAACAAAAATTGTCAGCCTTGGACCCATTGAATCAAGCTGTGGCCAATCTTTGCTTGATCAATGGTTGGGCTAAGATCAATAATTGCAATCGGAGTTGTGCCTTGGAGTTGTTCCACTAATCTTGATACTCTCGCATCAAAATAGGAAAAGGGTTAAAATCGAAATCGAAGGATAAAGCGGCGTGTTTAGTAAAGGATAGGAAATTGAACTGAATTTTTTGAGTGGTAGACAATAAAATTGGATTGAATAGAAAAACAAAACAAGATTCTAAATTGAACCAATTCCTAATTGATTCGATAAATTCAAATGTCTATTATGAGGCATTGTGGATGACGGGATTAACTTTGTTAGAATTGAGCATTCCGCTTGGTCGTGATTGGCGGTGGGAGATGTCTCTCCATGTTATAATTTAGACTTAAGGTTTTGGTGGTTTTCTCTTTTGAGTTAGGTGAATTCGAGGCTTGTAGACGACGAAGCAACAACGAGTTGTTCATTTGGCTATAGTGATGGTTGCGCCACATTAGTTTCTCTCGAAGGAGTGAGGACGGCTTGGTGGTTTGGATTGGATAAGTCTATTAATGCTGAATAGTGTATTGAGAATGTTGAGAAGTTTGAATTGGCTAAGTCTAACTCTTGCATATTGTTTTTTACTTGTTAATTCCTTTGTATATATAATGAACAAATTCTTTTTTTTATATGTTGATCGTCTTACCGAGGAGATTACCATTGATAAATAGAGTTTACACGTTGAAATAAATTAAATATAAGCGGTGAGATGTTTTATTAATTGCACTAATAGTAATTTAATTTAAAACTATTGTTAAATATTAATTATGTTTGTTATTTGTTTTGTTTTCAAGTGTTCAGAATTTGAAGTGATCTTTTTATGAATAGACAAAATATGAAGTTTTATAATTAATGTTTATATTACGTACTTTTTATTGTTTATTTTATTTTACGTACTCTTCTTCTATGGTTTGTTGCTTTTAACAAGTGGATATCTCGTTGTTGCCTTATCTTAGATTTATATTTGATTTGTACCGATGCTCACCGTTTGGTTGCTCAATATCTTATTATCGATGGATATGTAATTTCAAATAGTACCTTTGCCATTTCAAAGAATATAAAAAAAAAAAGAAAAAAAAAATCAGTTGGTCTTGGATTAACCTTGGAACCGTATCAAACTCATAAATTCAGTGCAGGCCTCAATCCCAAGCTCAACAGGATCAATCCCCAATCCAAAAAACTGGTGACTAACACTAGGTAGGTTGATCTCTAGGTCAAGTGGAGCGGTCCTACTCAAACCATACTCACCCCTATGAATATATATTGTGAATGTATGACACAAAATAAGTTGTAGAACCTTTCCGACACAAAAGGTAAACATGTATAGTGTACGTATGACACACCTTTTTATGTACAAGCTGAATTAGGAACTACGCGGACATAATTACAGGAAAAGTCCTAAAATTAATGTACAAATGCTAATTCGGTCTTAAACATTTTAATTTGGCTAATTTAATCCTAAACTTTTTTATGATTTTTCAATGTAGTCTTTCCGAACAATTTTGATTGAAAATCACTAACGTGAATGCCAGCCGACCTGATACAGCCAGTCCTAACGAAAACGATTTTTACAATTTTTTAAATATTTTTTTAGTTTTTTTTCCTTTCTTATTTCTTTTCTTTTTCTTTTCCGTCTGACAGAGCCCCAGTCATTGGTCATAACGAGGGCATTGACCCTCAACAAGATCCATGAAAGGGTTGTCGCACGTGTCGAGGCCCCATTGGCCGAAAATCAATGAAGGGAAAAAATTAAATAAAATAAAAAAGTGGAAAAAAATAAAATTCTGATTTTTTTAATAAAAATTGGAGAAAATCGTCTACACCAGCACCGTCCGCATCAAACAAGACAACCGATGTCCATGTTAGTAATTTCCGACCAAAATTAATTGGAAAAACTATTTTGGCGATTTTCTCGAACGAAATGTGGATTTGGCAAACGAAGTGGACATACATATGAACGAAATAAATTGTAGAATCATGATTTTGATATCACTTTAGAAAATTCAACTCAAAGGCTTAAGCGAATAGGTAGATAGAGGCAAGTGTTTATAAAGGGCATGTACTGGTTTTATGTTTTACCTCCATTTATCACGGGTGTATCAATTTGTGATTTTTTGTAATATTAATCAAATTTAACGGAAACTAACGAATGGTAAATTTGTTACAAATATACCAGTTTGGAATTTTTGATGGTCAAAAAATTAATTCGGAATAAAATTATCACAGATATATCAATTTGGGATTTTGAGATATTAATCCTAAATAAAATGAATCGTTATAATCTACAAGCAATTTTTGGTTGTGTTAGGCGCCATCCCTTTCTCTTATTCAGCTGTTAATCAGTGATCTCCATCAAATGTTTGAGATCGAGAAACGCAAACCCTAGACAGACATTCCAAGGAATAACTTCTCTCTCTCTCTCCCCTCATTAACTAGTCCGCCTCCAACCCGTCAAATCTGGACGGTCCGATGGGATAACCCCACTCCCCGATGACCAGAGAAACTTCCCCACCGCTCGATCGCCTGACATTGACTCGCGCCAGCCAATCATGAAAGAAATAACCCCGTGATGTACCTTGTAACCGAAAGTGGTCCCCACCTCCCTAGCGATAGATGTATCGATCAAGACCGTTTAAGCTAATCAATTTTTTCCTCTCTTTGGACCACTATTATTAAATGGAAATACCCAACCCCCCATCATAGGAAATTAAATGGATGGTCCTGATTTGGTGGTGACCACGTGCACCATGTACACGTTACCAGAGAATAAGCTACCCTCCCCTACTCATGAGCTTGTGGACGAAGATGCGCCTTGAGAAAAGGACCACTCGAGGAGAGGGTTAACCAATTACCCCTAAAAAAATATTGCTTTCCAAAGCTTGTTGATTTTGGACCAAAAAAAAAAAAAAAGCTTGTTGATTAGTGATTACCCGACAAAGAAGGCCTAAAGAAATAGGGATAGACCGTTTCAGATTTCATGTATATTTCAATTGAAATTTGGAATATATCCTATCACAGATTTTAATGTCGATCTCAGGATTTATCTAGATTTTATTTGTATTGTTAATTGAACGATTACAGTAAATCATCTTTTTTTTATGACCATCATTTGTTTTTAGAATCCATCACAACTTATATTTACACATATAAAAATATAAAACATTAAAAAAGTAAAAGCTTTTGTCATAAAATTAAAATTCAAACTAGTGGTTTAAGATTATGCACTCATCCTCGAATGCCATGAAATATTGCAGGATTACGCGAAGATATAGACAAAAAAAATACAAAAACATGTTTCAAGTTCCAGATTCTACGTAGAAACTAGAACTTGCCCGTCAAAACAGATTTCATAATTTTTGGAACCTGAAACCTACCCCACATATATTGAAACTTGGGACCCAATAGGTTCACATTGGTTTGATTCTCCGTTCTCCAATTTTAACCCTAGAACCAACCTCACCCCTATTGAGAAGATCCATCAAACCTAATTATCTTTTCTTTTGGGATAATGACACAAATAATCCTAAACATTGGCTTAAGATGCAATGTGATCTCTAAACTTTTATTTGTTAAATAGGGTCTTTGAACTTTTGTGACATTCTGAATTTCGACCCACTTTCGGGATTTATGAAGTGATATTATCATCAATGCACTTTCTGGTATATCTCGCTCAAAATTGGCCATTCTTGAAAATACTAACCATTAGAAAATGGCTAATTAGGATTTAGGTACACATGACCCGAAAACTCGAACCTGGATTGACATTTCGACCATGAGGATTTACGAGGGGATATTTTGGACCATTATAGGCCGATCCAAAAATGATTATGGAACAATTTAACAATGTTATACAATTGAGTCACGGGTGATTCCGTTTAATCGTTGTATGCATTCCGAACGTTCCAAAAGCAATTTCTAACGATCATGTCAATCGGAACTAGTAATTGACCCTCGTAACCATATGACAACCAAAGTCGCCATGATTCGAATAAACTTAAACGTGGATTGATATCAAATCAACCATGGATCGACATGCATAAACCCTAAAAGCCGTCCGTTAGTTTGAGAGACATAAAAATCGCGTTTGATCGATTTTGGCCACGAATTGGAATCCAAACTTGGGTATCGAACTTCAAGGATATCAAAATTATTATTTTGGACGACGCCGCGTTAAATTAGCTTTATTATTGGTTTGCTCATAAATTTACAAAAAAAATGGAAATTGGCTTGGAAATTAGAAAAGATGATTTTACCCTTAGGCTTTCTAGAGTTTAATTATTGAGTAGAAGGACATAATGATCATTTTCCTCTCTCCCCCTTGACCAAAAATCACCTTGGATCATTTTGCCCTTGTCGTTTTTAGTCAATTTCAATAATACCCTTCTATAAGCTTTGGTCAAAGAAGCATTTATGGCCATTGGATCAATACTTGGACATCAAGAATCAATCCTAGCCCTCTAATTTGGATAATATGATTAGCACACACCCCTCTCTCTCTCTCTCTCTCTCTCTCTCTCTCTCTCTCTCTCTCTCTCTCGGCCGAGAATCACCACCACCGTCGTCCACCACCGTGACACCTCAGGCCGCCACCCTTGGGCTACCGTGAACCACTGTCCACGCCGAAACAGTCGCCATCATCGGATCACCGTTTGGGCCGCCGCCGTTTGCCAGAAATTCTGGACTTGGCCATGACTTGCTGCTGCTGATTAGGCCTAATATTTGACTTAAATTAATAGTAAGTAACTCCCTAAACCTTGATTAGATTAATAGGTTACCAATGAATAGTGTTTATGGGTTATTATGGTAATTTAGGGGTTATGGTAGAGGTTGATTTGAGGAAATTTTGGTGGCTAAAATTGATGATTATAGGACTAATTTGAATGTTAAAATAGGTAGATTTTGTAATTTGGGCTTGAGCATATGATTAATGGGGTTAATTATGCTTAATTTGACTAATTATGGTTATTTTAATTAAAATTCGTGGGTTAATCTTGTGGCTGCAGAAATCATATGTTAGGGGCTGATTTGGGTGACTTGGATATTAATTAACCCCCATTGATTTTAGATTGATTAATGATAATTTAGGGGCTTAATTACCTTGATTATGCGCTAGTTTTAATCGTACGGTTTAGATTAATTTAGGATGTGATAAAACATTGATCATGTGACTGATTTGGGACTTGAGATTGATCGTGTGGTTTTGATTGACAATCGCATGATTAATTAGTCGATTATGTGCCGATTAGAGGCTTAATTACGATCGTGCGGTGAATTGATTGTTTAATGCCGATTGCATGGTTAAATTGTATGATCAAGTGGTTAATTTATTAATCGTGGCTAATTAGTTGATTATGGCTTGATCGTGTGGTTAGAACGGTGATTTCACGGTCTAGAGAGAAGATCGTATGTTGAAATTAACGTTTGATACGAAAAACGAGTGCGATTCATGGCATATTTAATTATAGTAAATTGCACGTCATATATACTTGCATTGGCTAATTAAAGAAGATTAAAATTGGCAATGCGTGGTTGTTTACGTGTGTGGCCATGATGAGTTCCGTCTAAGACGAGTTCTAGATAATGTCCGACTAAGACTCGAATGCTGTCTGGTACCCGACTTGTCAGGGGGGAGGAGGGGAATTTGATCCCAAACATTGCCGATCGCGGTAGAGGCTGGATCGATGCTCCTAAATAGAATGTCGTCCGGTACCCGACTTGTCGGAGGGGGGGTTCGATCCCGAACGTTGCCATGCTCAAAGTAGTGGGGTGATGTCTGGCTATGCCAGAAGACCGGCGGGAGTTCAGTGTGACCTATGGTGGGTCGTTAATAATCTGGACAATTTCGAGTGTTATGTACATATGGCATGCTTTGCGCTTGATTATGGAATAAAATCGTGAGGCACGGTATGGAATGGGCCAAAGTGATTTCATCTTATAATCGAAACTCATGTGAATGATTGAATATGTCTAAATTATTATTATTGATGTTATGCATTTTGATAGTATGACATGGTTGTGATACAATTCGAGAACTCTACATAGTATGTGGCACCATTATTCGTTTTATCGGTACTTACCCTATTGGTTAGAATTGCATGATTAGAGTGCCAGAGGTACGTATTACCCTAGTCGAGGCTTAGGTAGTTTATTTATTGAGATTTTATCTCATTCCTCGTTGTTAAACATTTCAGACCCTCGACTTTGACCATGACTAAGCCTCCACTACGTTTCGGGGTACCGACGGAGATGGAGCATTGGGTGACTGAGTACCCTGCGGGTGAAAATATAGTATATGAGAAGTATGAGTGTACAGTTTTGGTGGATGATGGGGAGCAGTACTTGACGGCTCATAGGTATATGGCGTGGTACGTGCGAGATAGAGCTCAGAAATTTGGTCCTCTCTAGGGTTTTAATATTCCCTGGATGATGGTTTAGGATTGTGGGATCTTATGGAGATTGATCCCCCTGATGGAGCAGTGGTTGATCCCGAGCCCGCACCGATGGTGACCGATGATTTAGAACCGGAGTTGGCGCCTTTACCACCTGGCTCCTATAACGATGTATCTAACCCGGCTTCGCCAGGAGCACCGCCATGATATCGTGGAGGTTTTTGATAGGATCGGGGATCCCCATCTTTTTTGAGTTATTGTGGATAGAGTAATAGAGTAGATCGACCACCCTATCCCTTTTTGATTATGCATGATCTGAGTTTGTGGCCTTTAGGAATGCTTGTATATGTTATCACTGTATGTGACGTTAAGTTTATAGAATGGTTTGTTGATTTATTTAAATTGTCTCTTTCTATTATCCCGTTTGAATGTTTGTTGAATGGAGTATTCGTTTGGCTTCCGCATGTATTTTCTTATTCGATGATAACGGGTCAGCGATGAATTCTAAGAGTCGCATTCTTAACGACCGTGGCGGGATGTTACGTGTTCGTAGAGTACGGGGCGTAACAACTTTAGTCCCCAATCATATGTTGTCTTCTATTTATTCATGTTTAGGGACAATATTGAATATTTTTATATAATCTAGAGACAAAATTGAACATGTATCAAACGTTCACAAATCATATTAAACAGATTAAAAGTTGAAGGACGATGTTGTACGTTGGGTTAAAATTCAAAAATCAATAAATTAAAAGTCAAGAAACCACGTTACACGATAACCCAATTCAAGTACCATTTGCGTCATTTTCTCTTTTCTTTTTTTGACCTTCTCTAGAATTTTTATATAAATCATTCAAGAAGACATGTATAACACTTTATGCAATTACATAGTCGGCTTTCGTCTCATCACGTGGAAATAAGTAGGATCGCATTCAACGTCGGTGAGAGTCTTCATGGGAGGAAAAAGAGTATGATCGGGTCGACTGATGAACTTAACTTTCTATGTAATTATCTAAAAACTCATGTCACACATTCGGTATCTGGCGATTGTTCCTCGTTATAACTAAGTTAAGTAAATACCTAAGGCCTATTAAAATCTATTTGATGAGACTTTTTTAAGTATCTTTTACATTTCAGATCTTGTTGCCTAATAATATTTTATTCTTATTTAGGGTGCGTTTGTTGCGTAAAAAATGAATGATTTGAAAAATATTTTTCTAAAAATAATCACTTGTTAAAATGAATGAATAATTGTTCGCGAAAATTAATTGTTCATGAAAATGTTTAAATATAAATTGTTGTCAATAATGAAAAAAATTTCGTTAACTAGTTATTTCAAGCAATCGTTTCTAGAAAAATATTTTTCAAATTATTTATTTTTTGCGAAACAAACGGATTAACGTGAAATATTTAGCGACATTTGAAAATATATAAAATTGACATGTAAAGTTACATATACTATGTCATTATTTCTCGTTTTGGAACGACAGAGGTGTAAATTCTGTTTAAATGTATCTCTTTTTTTATGACTAGTGGTGGTATATGAGATCATCTTTCGCCCATCAAATTATATATTTCTATTCATTTAAGTTTGGTGAAAATATAGAACTTAAGCCAAATAATTTCACTAGGGAAAGATGAAGTCTTGTCCATTTGATTTTCATCATCTTTCCTACCATGTAGAGCATTGTAGTTGAAATGAAAAGAAAAGCTCATTGGACTAGCTGGGCCACTTTTGTTAAAGGCGTCCCTTGTCTTAACTTTTAAGTAAAGTACTCAGAAAGTTGATTAATCCTCCCTGGGTAGACAAAAGGGTACTTGAAAAACGGGGATAAAATATTGGATTTGAGCTATAAACACTGGCTTGCTTGCCGTGTCGGAACAGACTCGAGAAGAATGAAATCCACATCATTGCAATCTCATCGATGTCGGCTCGTGAGCCTACTAAACCCTGCTTTGGGCGCCACCTTCGTGAAACAATCGGTGGCATCTTCAACGTCGAGCTACCGCGCTTGACGGTCGGTAATCACCTAAGTTACTCCCTTCGGTACATGCGCGATTTTCGAACGGAATGATCAAATGCTGCTGATTGTGATTGAGGCCCATAATTTGGGGCCCCATTTCATAGGGCCACTTGGGATCTTATGGGCCATGGAACTAATTTGCAGAAGAGAGAGAATGCCCTTTGATGTTGATCTCTCTCTGTCTCTCTACAGAGAGAATGCCCTTTTGATCTCTCTCTCTCTCTCTCTCGTAGTGTCCCTACCGTGAAAGCTCAATGATTCGTCCGATAAATTCTCATCACCTCTCTATGCGGTCGGAACAAAACCCCACCAAGCTCACGCTTGCTTAGTAAACCCTAGCTAATCTTACGAATTTGAGCAGGAAGCGTCATGCCCCCAAGCTCTCCATTCAAAGCTTTTGGTACGCGTAGTACAGAAAAATTCATGCACATGCAAGCAATGAAGTCTTTTGGTCCCCCCTCCCCTTTGGCAATTAAACTTTGTATTATGAAGATCAATGCTTAAATATTAGAAACCACTTTTGCATTTAACGGTTTTAGTTTTTTAAAAAAAAATTTGCAAGACTTTATCAAAATGTATAACTTAATTTATGCTTTTTAGATAGCAATGTGTTACCTGAACAGGCACATGAGTGATACCGTGGTTTGTGACTGGAAAAGGATGAGTAGAGCCTCTTTTTTGGGCTAGCAAATAAGTTGAGTCCAGTTACTGCCCCTCTTCCGAGAAAATCTTGATGCTATATATATATATATTAGCAGGTTCCTCGATATCATTAAGAGAAGAAATGCTACAAATTTTACTGTGAATATGAATTTTTCCTTACATTAGATACATAAAAAAAAATAGAATTTGAAAACCGTCCCCACCCAAAAAAGGGTTTTCACATTTCACGTGCATATATGCCACTTGCCCTAAATTTTCTTACTTAGCGTTCATTCACATCATAAGATCAGAGAAATGATGACGGTTCAATTTTACCCTAGAAAGAGTCAACTTACCCTTATCATTGAACAACCATTTTTCCTGGGGGGAGAAAAGATTGACGTGGTAATGTTTGCCACGTAATGACGAATTGATGACCCTTGAAGCTAAAGGAGGATTTGCAGCACGTTGTCGAACAGTTAAGCTACCCTTGACAAGATATTTAGACCTAGAAAACTCCTCCATTTAGGGGATAAAGATCGGATTGGGAGTCAAAGGTTTGACTGAGAATTAGTTAAAACCTAAGCTTACAATTCAAAAAAAATAAAAACAACCTCGATTTTAGCTAGAACAGGCAACTGAACCCCCTTGACCTAAGGTAGGTGATGAGAGTTTCGTTTTACTTGTGATCCTCATGCGGTGGAACGGGCTAGATTCTCGATCGAACGCAAGTCAAAACCGGTATTTCCTGATTTGGTTGTTGACCAATCTTTGAGAAGACAATTTCATCTCCCATTCTTTTTGTCTTGTGCCATCATGACAAAGACAATCTCAGGTTTCTGATTGCTTTGATGCAATTTAGGGTTTGGTAGATCTTCGTGTCTGCTCTGATTTCGGACCACCATGGTCGAATGACCTGGTTGCTCGATTGATTTATGCGGCTTGCAAAGTGTTTTATGGGCATTCAGGTAGCCAGGCCGAACTTGTGCCCGCGGATTATAAAAAAGAAAATAGATTATTTGGAACACAACGCCAGAATTGGGACATATTAAATCCTTCTATTTTTTGCTATCCTCAATTACAATCAAAGTTCCATCTTAAATTTCGCAAATAATTTCATAAGATATATTCTCTGCTCTTCTATCTTTGTATTTGTGTCAGTATCTTTATCTTTACACTAGCATGGCAAGAAATTAGAAGAAAAAGTTATATCTTTACACCAACAAAAGATAACTTTTCAAAAATTTGGCCTATTTAAGAAGATAGATTTAATTTTTTGTAAAATAAAGAACAAATCCTACCAAAGATAAGAAGATGGAAAAGCTAGAAAGAATAATGGTTAACGGTTGAGAGAGATTCATTTTACTTTTGAATGATAACTTTATCCCAAGTTAATATTAGAAAATCCAACTTAAAAACTTAAACCGTTAGGTGAAAGGAAATTACATAAATATAGTAATGCTTATATAAATCATGTACACAAGAGATGTGAGATATCTTGACACTGCCTCTCACATGCACGACTAAGAGTCGTCAAGTGCATTTGATGAACAAGAGCTTGACACGCAAAATTAATTTAGGGTGGAAGCTCACTATGGTACCGTATTAAAAAGTCTAACGAAAATGGTTAATCAATCAGGTAGAGAGAGACTACATAAATATAAAGCCTATATATATTTCATTCACGAGCAATGCTAGATACTATAACAGTAAATCTTAGAATATTATATTTCACTATAGGTATTTCAAGTATCTTTGTTAAAAACTGTTTTTACCTAGTACACTAATTTGCCACCCAATTCGGTGTGTAATTGAGCAGAGATGGAAAGAAAATTTCATTCTCAATTTTATAGAACGATACTTAAATTATCAATTGCTTGGCCAGACTCTATCACTACGATACTCAGTAGGTAGATCAATTTTTTGCTCGATTTAAGAAAGCTTAGGATAAATGTCTTACTTTGCTCTCATAAAAAGATTACACAAATTCAGCTTTTGATGGATCGAAATTCAATCTAAGAAAGCCAAGACTTTGCTGATTTATTTTACTTGACAACGAGAGTATCTAAGAGTAAGCAACTTCTTTAAAACAGAGATAAATGGTCACTCAAAAACTTTGCACAAAATGTTGTTATGATGGAAAATTATGAGTTAGAGTATGAATTGACCTAAATGAAAACATTGAAATAAATGTGGCAAATATGAAACAAACCTTATGTTTATCGATCCTTAAAGCCTGCTAGAATAAAAGAAAAAAAAAATGGCTAGGGTTAAAGACAATCAAGTTTAATCATTTGACATTAATAAGTTAGATGAAATCTTCGATTTACTCTTAAAAGATGGCCTAACAAAATTAACCGAAGTCTAAGTTATCCTAAAAAATATAGTAAACAAAAAATATCGCAAGTGGCACCATTCCTAGAGGCATAACACAATTAATTATATTGTTCTCAAGAAAACAATTCAAGAGGCAATTCGATAGAAAAAATTCAAATTGTCGATGACATGGGGCATACGATGACTATTAATTATCTAATTTAAAAGAATCGAATAATTCATCGATTGTTTAATTCTTTTAAAATGGGACATATGTCAACACCAAAAAATGATAAATTTTTTGTTAGAATCGACAATTGATGGACTTAGTCGATGATAGGAGAGTTTGGTAAATAGAACAGTGGACAATTTGAAAAGTATGGACAACTCGCAACAGCAAGCGATCAATGCAAAAAGATATCTACATGGTGGTTATGTTTATTGCCACCATTTTAGGATTTTGTAATTTGTTGTGGATAATATTGTTGTAACTTCTTGTAATCCCAAATAGGATTAGGAAGTTATTTGTTATGAAAGTAGAAATAAGAAATTATTTTTTTTGAAATTCAATAACCGTTGGTAACGACCATTGTGGACTATAAATAGCGACATCGTTATTTTTGTAAAAGAAATACAATCAATCACAAAACTCAACGTTCGATCTCTTTATCTTTATTTTTCTACAATATATCTTTCCAGCGTGATACAATTGTCTTCACTTTTTGTACATTTAAGTTCCTCGTCAATTACTTTCTTACTAAAATTAACGAAGGACCCTTTACAACCTTTGCCGATTCGCATATCGATCCATCCATATCTCGACAAGTTTTTTGTCAGTAACTTTTCGTTGAAACAATACAAACCAATCTTGTATGGAATTCTCATTGGCATTTGACATGAAAATGGGTAAGATAAGTCATGTTCTCGTTCCTCTAGTAGTTGAAATGATCTCTCTCTCTCTTTCTATCCATATCCAATTCATGGTCATTTTAAGTTTTATGATTTTTCATATGATGAAGATTCCAGAAAATTAGAGAAACAATAAAATAAAAAACGAAAGAAGTTCTCTTTTCTCTTGTCTACAATCAAAGTTTGAAGAGTTACCTATCCATGGCATGAACACTGTGACCAAGGAAAAAAGTATTGGTTTACCTATCTACCTCTAGGTTCGGCCAAACAAAATTGAAGAGTTACCTATCACAAAAAGTATGAGCTACGAAAGGATCACTCCAAACCATTTCATGTGGAAAAATAAAAGGAACTGTCTCCATCATTCAATTTTCAGTCTAATTCCAAGATTATTGAGCTTTTCCACCATTTCCATATGCTTTAGAAAAATTTTCAGTCAGATCAATGTAATTGCCATCCATTAGAAAATTAATGGAACAAAGATATGACATAAAATGACATGCGCAGATAATATCCCATATTAATCTTCACTAAGTGTCGTGTCGGTTTTCCGTCAATATTTTTTTAGAATATTTGACGAAGTAATCTTGTCAAACAATTTTGAGTTAAAAGGATTTATTCGAGACATTGGTCACTTAATTGAAAATTGCTGCCCAAGAGTTGAATTACAGAGGATCTAATTAGCCCCTTCTCACCTAATCATGGGCAGATTCGCGATGAAGTCTATGGGCGAACAGTGTAATTATACAAATCCACTGAAGATCCTCAAAGTTGGACAACGGTGACCATAACACATCATGCTTTTCCACTCTTAAGATATGGTCGGTTTTAGGCTCTATGTTGCTAATTATGATTACCAAGATTCGAAGAGGATTGCACTGCTCCTGCCCATTAAAAGTTCACCTGACATTAGCACTAAAAAAATATAATCACTCCCAAATAAAGCTAATCTTAAAGGGGAAGGTGCATAGCTCTAATTGCATCGTGTCTTTCACAAGACTCTTGGTCGCTTCACACCATAGAACTATATGTTTGAGCACTTCTTGTTCATCAAGCTCAGCAAGCTTAGCGGGCTCCTCCACATATAGAACACGACAAAGATAGAGTCAACTTTTAGAGAATTAACTTTTGTGTTATTAAAATCCCAAATGGAGCCTAAAATTTGCCAATAGAAAACCAGATAAGCTTCATCTTAACCTTATGCTCTTTATAAGCATGCATAATATATCATTATTTCCTTTGTGCAATAAAATGAATCCATAGGAATGTTGCTGTTTCATAATTGGTTGATGCATAAGATATGAAGATCATTCTGACATTTCGCTTGGTAGGGTTTGGAGATATTTCATATGCAATTAATGGGATTCTGAGGATTTTCAGATGCAATTATGCCCACCTTACTAAAGGTGGTGGTCCTATCTCTCTGTTCCAATGAAATCAAAGGTGTATGATTGCTAGGAGCAGCAAGGCCAAACGGTAATCATATTTAAAACATGGATTAGGAATTGCTTACCAATCCCCTTCATTAGGGGCAAATGGCCGCAATAAGATTGTGCGCGCGTGTTTACGTGCCACTTTTTCTCCAAATTAGCGAATTTTCTTTCTTTCCGTACACGCCACGAAAAAGAACGAAATAATTGCTGTTTTGAATTTTTGTGTGTACATACTTCATATGTGTACTTCCGATTTTTCTTTTTTAGTTTCCTTGGCTTCAAGTGAACGCGACAAATTTTTACCACAATAAATGCGAACTAATCTCTTCTTCCGCCAAAAAAAATACCCTGTGGAAAATAGTTACGTGCTTAAAAATGTCTCGAAAACCTTTCCAAATTAGCATTATATTTCAATGTTCTCTCTACAAAAAAAAAAAAGAAACTTTGAAGTTCAATCTGAAACCGAGAATATTGGGGCACTTCTTGATTTGACTCAGGAAACATACCATATGCAAAAAGGTTACAGCACAATTAGGCTAGCCATGCATGTTCTCATCTCAAAACTCACAATCATATCAATCAGCAACCAAAATACCAAACACCCTACAACCTCCCTCCCTCCCTCCCTCCCTCCCTCCCTCTCTCCATTTTCTTCTTCTTCTTCCTCTAACAAAAAATAAAGAACAAGTCATACCTAATTAGCGAAAATTGGTAATAATGTACAAGAGATGTACAGATAACATAGGTCCCCCCCCACCCCCCCACCACAAATATTTTTTTGCACCAACCCCTTTATTTCACTCTCGATTGCCTCCTTTCCCACAAGCCCTTTTGCGTCTGGTGTCACGTTGGAAAGATAGGTTTTCATTTCACGCCTCTTTAATCCTCCTTTTCTCCCCTTCTCTTTTCCTCAACTGCAGGAGGAGCACCCATCTATGGTACCAGCACTTGTGCCAGTGGCACCCATAAGAAAAAAAAAACCTCCAATAATTAAATCACCTATGAACCAAAACCCAAATCAAATCTCGGTCTCTTTTAGCCTCTTCTTTTTCTTTCTTTACACTCAAAGCAACCAAAATAACCATGATGATCATGGGTATAGAAAGTTAGGAACTTGCATCCGGTGTTTTGCCCCCTCCTTCCAACACCTCTCGATGTCCTCCGCTATTCTCCGAGCATCCATCGACGCGCCGAGTAACCCGCGCCTAGTGAACCCAACAGCGTATAGACCGCACTCACCTTTCCACCCGTTTGGAAAGGCCCGTCGGGGAAACCCGTCGTCTTTCGAGAACATACTTTCTTCCTACACAAACGCAAATTCCACGTCTCACTTTTTCGAATCTTTTCGATTGGTAAAAAAAAAAAGGAAAAAGAAAAAGCAGAATGTGTCTATAATGGGAGTGGAAGGCAGCAAGGTAAAGTTACCTTTAGCCAAGTAGGCACATTGCTTTTGTAACCCGTCGCTAGTATTATGGCGTCGAACTTTTCTATCCTGCCATCAGCAAACTCTACCGTGTGGCGCTTCAACCGTCTAATTCCAGGATATACCTATAACAATGGCCCAATACAGAAGCTCTATCAATTGCCCAACACATAAAAACTTGCTTAGAACAAATCAAAAAGCTTGTAACTACATCAGACAGTCCATAAATCTGGAATAAAAATTTTCCATAGCTTAGTATCAAATCTTAAGTTTTTGCGATAGAATTGTTTTTAGTGATTTGGAACGAATCGGGAATTTTCTTTGTTGGCAATTTCATAGGTCATAGCATTGTTTCTTTTGCCAACAAATAGCTAGCTAGGAGTGTGAACTATGTACTGTTTTTGCCACAGAAAAATGCAACATCTTTCCCTGTTCATTGATAGAACTCGATCAGTATTCATCGATAGAATATAATTGGGTCCATCCAAATCTTAGGTTGCTAGAGAGAGAGAGAGCTAGCTCGGTCGGGGTTGGGGTCAAGAGGAAAAAGTGATGTGATATCGAAATATTATGGCCCCAAGTACCTTAATGTCTCCGCTTTTTATCTTGGCCAGCGCCCCAGCATCCAATACTGGAGTCTTGCCGTTCAAGTTCTTGAGCTCGAGAGGCCCCACCTTCGGCCGGTTCAGGCCCAGCCGGGCCGTGTCGCCGAGCATGACCCGAGCCACGAGGAGCAAGAGCCGGTCGACAAGGCGCATGGGCAGCCACTGGAGCAACCACATGGACAACCCAAAAGTCGATCTCCCCAGCACATCTCGTGGTAGGACGTGTACCTATTCAAAACCAAAGAAGAAAAGCACAAGGGGTCATCACTCTTCGCACCAAAAAACAAAAGCTCATTCACATTAACAAATGCTTAAAAGGGAATTTGAAAAGAGAAGCCAAAAGATGCAAAAGTCGATGAGCGACTGCGTGCTGTTTTGCTTCTTTTACAGGGCGAAAAACATCATAGTAAAAAAAGGGTATCTGTGATTATGATCAACAAGATCCTACGTCAAAAAAAGAAAAAAAAAACTTTCCTGACACATATATTGCGCATGCTCGGAGGATTTCAAGAAAGTGAGAGATAAAAGAACATGCTTTTTCCTAGTTTGATTTCTCCTACATAACTAAAGCTTTTTTGGTACTTAGTCATGACCATGTTTTGCATGAACTGTTGGAACTTGAAGTGAAACGCAACTCGCGCACTGAATTGGAAACTGTTGTCTATTATTTCCCCTCCCTCACGAGTGAATCTAGCGCCTCATGATGTAGTATCAAAAACTAAGATGCGCAACAAAGTGCTTTTTTGACACCAAAAATATTAAGAAAAAGCCTCAATCCTCATCTAGGGTTGGTTTTCTTGGTTGGACTCAAATCATACTACCTGCTCTTTAAAGAAAACAAATGAAAAATAGAAGAAGAAGAGGAGGAGGAGGAGGAGGAGGAGGAAGAGTGAAACCTAACTATTTCGTTCCTTTTTTCTTTGCCTCTTTTTATTATCAGATTCTGGTATCAAAAAATAGGTCTAGATTCGTCTAGTTCTAGTGACCCTTTTATCTCTTCAAGAAAACCCAAAATTAGAAGAGACATACCACTTTAAAATATATCTCTCCAGGTATGGACTTGATTGGATTTTGCTTGTTTAAACAGAGAGAGAGAGAGAGAGAGAGAGGTCTAAGACGAAGAGAGTCTCTTACGGTGTCTCTGACCACCAAGGAAGGCATGGCATTGTGGTTGCACAGATCCAAACACACCTCCATCCCTGAATTCCCACACCCGACCACCAACACCCTCTTTCCTGTGAACTCCTCCCCTCTCCCGTACTTGCTCGTGTGCTTTATGGGCCCTCCAAATCCCTCCATCCCCTCTATCTCTGGCACCACCTCCTCCGCATTCTCCCCCGTCGCCACCACCAGCCACCGGCACGCGTACTCTGTCTCCTCCCCCTCCTTGGGCCCTGCGCTCCTCACCCGCCACAGGCCCCACGCCCCATCATGCTCCGCCGCCGCCACCGTCTCGTTGAACTGCGGCCGGATGCCGAAGTGCCCCGCATAGGCCTCAAGGTACTCCACGAACTCCTGCTTGTCCGGGTACGTTGGTGACGCCGGGGGGAACCCCATGAGCGGGAGCTCGCAGAACTGCTTTGGCAGGTGGAGCCGGAGGCGGTCGTACGCCTTTTTTTGCCATAGCGAGGCTATGCAATCGGATCTCTCTAGGATTACGCTCTCGATGCCTCTCTGCTTCAGGCACGCTGCCACGGCGAGCCCCGAGGGCCCCGCGCCAACTATTATGGGTCCGGAAACGCAGACGCAGCCGCCTGAACGCTTGCTTATTCTCCGGTTGGCGTAGAGCGGATCATGCGATTGCTTCCATTCGATCTCCCTTGAGTCCATCAAACAAATAGTAGCCGCAGCAGCAGCAGCTTGCGACAGTTTATCCAAATACAGAATCTAGAAAAAGAAAATGGGTTTGAAGTGGAATTCTTTCTTCTGCTTCAACTGCCGAAAAGAAGAGCTTGTTAGGAAGAGGAGAAGAGGTGAAGAATACCCATTTAGCTGAAAAACGTGTTGTTGATGATGAAGAGTGTAATTAGGTATCACACAAAGAGATACTGAGATTTAGAAGGCCGAACAATAAAAGCGAAAAAAAGGAAAAACAAAAGATGGATGATCTGATCGACCCTCTTATCTATAACAAGGAGATTCAAGGCTACGTAGTCCTTGAAATTTGGAGTGGATATTGAAGTCGGAAGACGGGGTTCTTATCCACTTGTGAGCAATATGAGTTTTGTATGAAAATCTGTTTATCGTTTCAATGGAGGGTTAAGCGGAGGAATGAGCGAAGGCTACGGGACTAATGAATGAGCATTCAACAGAGAGAGAAGACAGAGAGGGAGAGAAAGAGATGGTGATGTGTGCGTATTTATATTCCTATTGCTTCCCATAAGAAAAGGAATTGAGTTGAGATTTTTCTTTTTTTTCTCTTGCGAGAGACGGGGAAAATATGGGTGAAGAGAAGCAAAAGATTTTTAGCCGCTCCCGAAACCCAAAATCTTCTGGGTACCCCGAGTAAATCATCACATGTGGGGTGTAATGAATTTCCTTATTTTCTTGTAAAACGATCACACTTATCATTTAGTAATCGATTTAAATGAACGGACGCGCCGTGATCCGAAAGCATCGTATAAAATCTCTCGGGCGATAACAAAAGAAAGTGGGGACATGCAAGTACTCTTTGTGTAGTATTATCGACAGCCATTATTAACCAACAAACCAATACATCCTCCAAACTCCCTCATGTAAACGTCATCATATTTGTCATGTGAAACCAGCATGAGGTGAGAACCTAGGTTGAGTGGGAAGTAGGGAGGGAGTGAGAGTTTCTTTTTTTTTTTCCAAAAGAAAAATAAGTTCAAATTCTTGCAAAAAGATTATTTAAAAAAATAAAGAAAGTAATCTATGATTAAGATAGTTTAAGTGGTTATGGAAAGGGGTTACCATTGATGATCTAGAAGATGAGTGCGAGTGTGATCCTCCCTCGTCATTCGGTAAAAAGAAAACGAATTAGGGTTGGCAATGGGTTGGACCGGACAGCTCTTTGGGCCTTTGGATGGAAGTGGGACTGTTACCAAGATGTCATCCACGAAATCCCACCGGATTGATGGAATTGCACTGATGAAATCATTGAAGTACAAGGAGAAGAAATATATCTAGTCATAAATAGCAAAATAAAGGGAAAAAGGAAAAGGCAAAAAAAAAAAAAAAAAAAAAGAAAGGACACAATCAAGAGATTTGTTGAACTTTAGGGTTAAATGAAAAATGACACGGCACTCCCCCTCCATGAAGGTTTTCCCTCCTATTATTTTTCCCATTTCACTACTAAGTTCAAATTATTTTGAGCTAAAATTTTCATTTTGTCCACCGTCGGTAAAAAAACACTGATGAATAAACAACGTGCCAAGAAGTTGTCATTCTTGCAATAGAATTATATTTAATGAATCGTTAAACTCCTATATTTCAAAATGCAAATATATTATCTTGCGACACCACTCATGGTAATTATATTTTTTTTTTGTTGACAGTGAACAAAATCAAAGGATTTGGACTCATATATGCTTAGCAGCTAAATAACTAAAATTATGAGAAATTATGTGTGTACTTACATGTCTAAATTTATATAATTTGGGAGGTTTTTCATGTGTTTCGCATTAAATAAAATTCAATGCAAGTGCCACAAAATTTGAAAAAATGGTAAGTAGTAAAAGTTATTTTAATTGTAGCTGCGGAGTTTATCATAACAAATAATCAGACTAAACCCTAAGGCTGTACAAAGTATGAGGTGATTCGGTAAAATAATTTCTTTTCAAAATTCAAACTCCTGCCTAAGTTTTTGTTTTGATGCAATCAATTATCTTCTTCCATAGACCATCGCCTCCTACCCTTATGTTTATCGTATATATTTTCAATAATACCTGCTCATATCCATTTAAGGAAACACCAAATATATGTCTCGTCTTTCGCCCGATGACCACTTTTGGCAATTCGCGTTACCTATCGGGAAAAACAAAATGAGAATTATACATCCAATTTTTTTTTATGAATTTCAGTTAATTCTAAACCCTTTTGCACATCATTTTCTCTATTCTGACTGACGTTACGCGATTGATTTAGAAGAAAAGGGCCATTAATGAATGGAATAAAATCAGGGGGACCATGAAGATGGATTTGGAGATTGGGGCAGAGAAGGTTGCTTCTTGAAGATGAGCATTGCCTCGTTCGAAAGCATGACCGATGACAAATCGTGTGGGGATTAACAAGAGCGCGAGCCTGCTCTTCATGGAAAAGACAAAATGTTTCTCTCAAGTGGCTTAATGTTTTTCTCGAGCACACTTTTAAGAAAATTCAATGAATTCGGACAAAGATGCACAATTTTGACAATTCAGTCCTCACAGAGAATTAATACGATTTTTCTCATCCTTCTACGCATCTCGAAATCAGTTAATCCTAGAAAACCTAAGGAGTTAGGAAGAAATAACTAAGTTTCCCGCAACTAAGTCATAATCTATTGGCATAATTCAGTTTCCGATCATCAAACATTTACATATATTCTCTCACTTGTTTGCTAAATGGACGAGATACGAGTACCAAGCGCATTTGGCGTCCATCTTGATATATTCGTGAATGGGCCCGTAGAAACGAGACGATCAAAGATTGATATTTGAATAAAAAATGACTAGAACCCCCAATATAAAGGGCAAGTCACATTAGATTTTACCAACCAAAAAAGGGGGATTCTCACATGTCATCATCCATCTTCACAAGATCTGGTGAAATCATGAATGCCTTCCACACATGTCCCCAGTTTTGCCAAAGCCCAAGTTGCAAAAAGAGGGGAGGAGGGTGATGATGAGTGCACGAGCGATGGGGTAACGCATAGCCCCAATGACATCAAATCAAAGCTTTGCACACGAATTTACATACATGCACTCCCAAATGCGAAACAAAAATCATTTGCTCGTCACTTTAAAGACATTCACAAGTCCTCTTGCCCATCTCTCTTTGGAGAGGGAGAGAGAATTTGTGGGGTCGGTTTAAGCTGGGTGGCGCGATGTGATTACTTTTGGGGTACCCCCTTTACCTTCTTCTTTTGGATTCTTTTTTTTGTGCAATATTTTGTTTATTAGGAAATTTTTGTTCCTAAATAGATCTTAATGGATGTGATATATTGTCTTGATGTGGTTATCAAAGCACCACAGTTGGAGTTGGCTCCCTAACTAACATACAAAGCAAACCCAAAAAGGGATTGCAATCTTTAAACTTCAGCTAAAAAGTTCCATCAAGTCTATGTACAGAAATCGTAATTAACAAAAAATAGTGATTCGAAATCGTGAGTCTTATTGTCATGTAATGGGATTTGAAATTCGAGTTTAGGGTTTTCTCATCTTACAATCATTTGTCTAACCCTCGTTTGTTTTAGCTCTCGAAGATTGTCCGCCGGATAATCAACTAGGACTAGTGTTAGGAACACGAGGAGGGAGTAGGCAATGATGTGTAACTATCAATGTCCGAATTGACGTTCTTTGTTTCCCAAAGCCATTGGCTCCACAAAGGCCCGCCATCAAATCGCCCAAGCACATCATCCGCAAGTAATTAGGGTGTCCATAATCCCAAAAAGTAATGTAAATCACATTTTTAACAACAGAAATGTGGCTGCAAACATTAGGATATTCCAAACTTAAGCCAATTCAGCAAATCTCGTTAGAAACATATTTGGGAAAAGATAGGTCACACAATCAAACGAAATAATCTAGAGGTTAGCTAGAAGACTGGCCTTGGTGGGACATTAATCTAATGATCTCCAAGTTGCGATTCATCGTCATGGAGATTCGGCGTTAACATGATGGTGAGATTGCACCTAAATACTTATGCTAATCATAGCACAATTCAATGAACTTAAAGTTTCATAGTTTCATAGGAAGTATCATGATATACTATGATAAAGGGGAAAAGTGCCAAAAAAATTTTAAACCTTTTGTATTTACGTCAATTTAGTCCTAAACATTTTTTTGGTGTCAATTCAGTTCTAAACCTTTTTATGATGACAATTTAGTCCTAAACATTTTGCATTTGTGCCAATTCAGTCCTAAACCTTTTGTTTTTGTGCCAATTCAGTCCTTCCGATCAATTTTGGCCGGATTTTACTAACGTGGACGCCGGCTGGTCACCGACGCTAACATGGACAAATTTAATAATATATTTAATTTTTTTAAATTTTTATTATTTTTTTTATTTTTTTCTTTTCTGTTTTTTTTCCCTCTCCCCTCCATCTAGCCGGTGCCGGCGAGGCTCGCCCTCACCGGCCGCTAGCGAGGCGAGCCTCACTGGCCGCTGGTGAGGGCGAGCCTCACCGGCGGCTGGGCCAGGCCCGACCTCACCGAATCTGGCGAGGGCGAGCCTCGCCAACGCCAGCCTATGGCCTCTGGCCGATCGCCGGTTTGGTGATCGGCTAGAGGGAGGTGAGGGGGAAAAGAAAAGAAAAGAAAAGAAAAGAAAAAAATTCAAAAAAAATACTAAAATATTATTAAAGTTGTCCACGTCAACGCCGTGGACCGAATTGGTACATCAGCAAAATCCGATCAAAATTAACCGAAGAGACTGAATTGGTACAAAGATAAAAGGTTTAGGACCGAATTGGCACCAATACAAAAGATTTCTGACTAAATTGGCACCATAAAAAAATTTATGACTAAATTAGCATCAATGCAAAAGTTTTATGACTGAATTGGCACCAAAAAAAAATTTAGAACTAAATTGGCATTAATGCAAAAAGTTTATGATTTTTTTGGCACTTTTCCTTATGATAAAGGCGTGTTATTCTCATAAATATGTCATGAAATGAATGAACCATCGGCCAAAGTTTCCTTTCCATCAATTGTTAGATGCACAGTCCATCAAGGTCCTTCTTTTCATCGGCCATTGGCGTCTCTCTCTTCTTTTCTTTTTTCTTTCCCTATTTCTTTATTAAGTTAAAGCTATGAAGTTTGGAGCAATGATTAGGTATGTTTTGGTGAAGGAGATGGACCGTATACTAATGTCCTGATCTTTGAAAGATGCTTCTGAAAATTTCTTAGCCACTTGATTTTAAAAGGACACGTATACGTGAGCACGTTTGGGACTTTGATATCATGGCTACATTTATGAATCAACTTTTCTTGGAGTTAGCCCGAATTTTGGTGGAGAGTTGTCCATTAGTCCTTCGCGGAATTGGAAGTTCAGAATATGATCTTCGTTGCATCATTATTTGATCTCACTCCCCCAACACCAAGTCTGTTAATACGTCGCCCATGAAAAAAGTTTAAGTTGCCTATTTAAAGCTCTCCGAGTGCGGTATTATTAGGCTGACCTGACAAAAACGATAAACCGACAATGTCATAAACCAGATTGCGCAATTCTTAACTGAACCTTTTCGAACATCCTCCACCAGTTATCCTCTAAGAATTTACACATTAATATTGAGAAACATTTTCGAAATTAAATTGGGCACCACATGTTGCGATGTGGTTGATTCATACCAACTTAGCTTTATGGGCAATAGGGAAATGCAAATTAAAGAACACAAGTACAAAGTGTCTAAAACTAAGCTAATAAAGGATGGCGAAAATTGTAAAGAAATGATTGAAGCATCATGAATAAATAATTAATGCTGGGGATGAGCCGAAAGCAGTATAATTAAGCAAGAAAACTTGATTAGAGGGTTAATAGCATAGGAGATGGGACGAGGGTGGGTAGCTGACACCCCAAAAAGTGGTTCCTAAATTTAGTAACATTCCTTTGCCCCTCTCGTTTGGGAACTACAACTAGATCTACTAGACCACCTTAGCTAGTCTCCAACATCCACAATCACATATGGACATGGAAGAGAGAGAGATAACTTAAGTGATGGGGCCCTTGGCAGGGTCAAATTTTTGGAAGCCCAAATAAGCCAATCACTTGGCCTTCCTTGGCCATGCAGACTCCAGTTGACCAGGACTTATTTCAAATTATTATTTTTCAATTTAGTTGTAGATTTATATAATTGTAGGTTCAATTGTATGATTAACGCAAACCATCTTTTGTTAACCTTGAACGTAGCAATCACAATCACAGCAGGGTTGTTGCAACCTTGATCATGTGCACTCTAGGCCATTCAATTTGATTTGGCTGTATAACGTTCATAATAATATCATTTCATCATCAATTTAAAATTTCTAGATCAAATGAATGTTTCTATTCACATACGTTGAGATATATATTTATGTAACCTTGCTTAATTTGAAGTCGCTGTCTTAATATTGTTGAAAACAAGCTACAGCTCTTTTGGCATTGCATCCCATGTAAAATAGATCCCATATCGTTTCGGTAGGGTCTTATCGACCTATCAATCTCATCTTCTGCGGTATCCTTTTACAAACAACTTTAACTTTATTTAGTTTGATACCATAAACTTACTTTACCGAAGAACCTTGATTATTTAATGCATATAACTTTATCTTATATCTTTTCGAAGGCTAAAGTACCACTACAAGGGTTCACGCACTCATTTCATCATTAAATCGTCTTTAAATGCCACTATTCTTTGCCAATATATATGTTCAGATAATCTTTAAGTCATTTTGTTCATGCCCCTCGCGAAACCTGATGATTCTCGTAAACAACCGTAGTGCTTTTCAGTTACATTCATCCAATTATCTCTATCATGTCTTTTGAAATGTATTGGGTTTCCTAACACAGGTATCTTTACCACTAAACCTTGTGATTTGCTTTCTCTCTTAATCATTGTCTAGCCTAATGTAGTCAACAAACTACAATAATTTAATATGATTTCGAAGTTTAAAGTTGCTAATATGGATAGTAGGCCCCTGATTATAGTGCTTAATAAAGTTTGCTCACAGCCTAAATTCTTCATAAAAGTGACGAATCAGAGGGATTATCTCGGAAATGCTCTCTTTTGACCCACCTAAATTATCCTACAAATCAGCCTTTCTTCACCAAATCATGTTCTTTCTTCCTTAACTTTTCCTAACTTCTCATATTATCCACTCTTTTAATTCACACAGATTATAAATGATAATGAAATGATTTATTAAAATGAATTACACACTTTGGGAGGTAAATTAAGATTTGTAAGGCCATGCTTTCTTTCTTTTTGGAGCCATGTGTATCTCCATATTTTGAATTTAAGCGCACAAAAAAGATGTATGAGAAAAAGTTTTTCTTTTTAAGGATTTAAAAACTCTATTATTTGACACTTAGGTAGGTAAAGGTTCAAGAGTGAATCAACTGTTGTTAAGACCATAACCTTTTCAGTATATAAAAATTGCCACTCGCATGCGGAAATATTTAAGTTCCTCTTCCATAGTTAATAACCGAAAAGAATGCTTAAGTTGACATTCTTTTGCTTGTGTACTTTGATTTGACATAACTAAACAAAAAGTAATCTTGCATGAATCATATGATATGCTTCGAGTAATCTTTCGGAACGAGTGATATGATAAATTAGACATTACATTAATCACCACAGTCTAATCATGGCTAATCGAAGAGTGAAAGAACAAAAGAAACCCTCGAATTAAGTACTAATATAAAGTTATCAGCACTGAAACATATTCAATTTAATGGAAGTAACGTCAACTTGAAGTTTAGAATCGTTTTAAGCAAACCCTTTCGAGCCCATTAGAGAAAAACTACGGCAGGGCTTTGTGGAGTCCAAAAAGGAGATGTTCACATTTATACTTGATACTCAAGGAAGTGATCAACAGGAAAATGGAAACAGGAAGAATAACTTTTTTGTGGGTACTTTCACTTTTCTATATTAATACCCCAAGTGTTGGAAAGGAGAAATCGACCTATCATAGGGTATAAATATAGTTATCGAAAATATATGCACATAATCACACTTTGAATCCTCCTTGTGGTACATACTACATGATTTTCACTGCCGGTGTGTGAAATAAGAGTCCAGAAAAGGGCTAGAATGTGATCATCTAGCTCAAGTAGCCAAGAGTTATGTATTCCCGAATTACCATGCAAATTTGGATTTATTTATCACTTGCTCGAAACCTGTATTGATACCTAAATAATTTTCAAAGAAATGTTGCTCTACTCAATTACCATTAAGGCTAATGTTCCACATATGGTACTCATCATTCTTGGTCATTGATCAACATCACAATAACTATATTTGCAAATCTTCAAAGGCTCTTATAGAGTTTGTTCCTCATGTACCGCCATGGTTTCTGCATATCTCCAGGAACATTCTCCGAAAACTAGGAAATTTTATTAGCTATTTCTCATTATTCATAGCACTCCAAACTCTTTCAAATTTTTTGGGTTGTTTTTAGAGAATGGAAGTGATGATAGTGGAAATTCAAATCACGCATATTGAAGTGATTATTTTTTTTATTATTTGTGCAAAAGTGGTTAATTTAATTTGTTGTGATGCCATTTTCTGCCTCTTCTTCTTCTTTCACACAAACACCCACCCACCGCCACCACCCCCACCACCCAATAGAAACTTCACCTAAAAGAATCTAGACAGGTTGTGTTAAGATCATGGGTTTTGTCCACAAGGGCTTTATCCATGTCCGCGAAGCTGATGGCTCGCTCGCTCGCACCATCATGATTGCAAACCACTTATTAAATAAGTTCAAACAAGAGCTTTTTAATAATAAAAAAAGCCCTTATAAAAATAGATAAAAATAATAATGAGAAAACAAAGCCAAAACACTCACATTCCATCAAGCATAATTGTGCACAAGTGTGATGGATCTATCTGATAACGACGTGCAGATATGAGAAGGCAAAGTTTACAATAATTTATGACAAACTGAAGACAAATTAAAGTTGTTAAGTCTGCTTGAGCCAGAATTCCACAAGCCTATATTAATTTAATTGGGGGAAAAGGGTTGGCTTCTTTATTAGGCTTCTTAGGGCCTATTTGGCAATGTGCCAAATAATTAAAATTTCTATTCTTTTGTTCTCAAAATCAGTTTAGGAACAAAAATCCGTTTGTTAAAATTTTTGTACCTGGGCACAATTTTGTAAAAAATTGATCCCAGAATCAGTTTTGGAACAAAATCAAGAAGTAAAAAAAAGTAGCTTCTTGATTCTGGAACAATTTTTCTGAAACTGATTTTTCTTGGTTTTCTTCTTTCTTTTTTATTTGTTCTTCATCTTCTTCCTGGCCCACTGCCAACCAAAAACCGACGAGGGTGGCCCTCGCCACCGTCGGTGACGGCGAGGTCAACCTTGCCCAGATCTGGCGAGGCCAACCTTGTCGTCGTCACCCCGGCGACGACAAGGTTGGCCTTGCCAGATCTGGGCGAGGTCGAGCCTTGCCTGGCCAAGGCGGGGCCAATCTCGCCATCGCGGAGGGTGGTGACAGCGAGGTCAACCTTGCCAGATCTGAGCGAGATTAAGCCTCGCCCGACCACGGCAAGATCAAGCCTCGCTCGCCGACCTCGCCATCATAGGTGGTGGCGATGGCGAGGTCAACCTCGCCCTGGCCGAACAAGGCTTGACCTCGCCGTTGCCGGGGGTGGCCACGGCGAGATCGGCCTCACCTTGGCCAGGCAAGACTCGACCTCACCTCGGCGATGGCGAGGTCGACCTCGCCAGATCCAGGCGAGGTCAAGCCTCGCCCGACCATGGCAAGGCCGACCTCGCCATCGCGACTAGCGAGGGCCGCAACACCCTCGTCGGCCATGGCCAAGGAAAAAAAAAGGAAAAAATATTAAAAATTTAAAAATATTATTAATAAAAAGAAATTTTGTGTAGTTACCAAACGCATTTCTATACTTTTTCTATTCCAAGAATATAAATTTTAAGCAATTACCAAACGCTTTCAAATGCTTAAAAATTGTTCCCGGGCACAGAATAAAAAAGAATCATTTCTGACAAGAATATGTTTTCTGGCATAGAATGATTGCCATGCGTAGCCTTAATATCATTTCCTCCATAAAGCGACTATTATAGACACAGAATCAGATGCGGGTCAGCCTCCTTCCACTCTGCGATTTCTCTCCCTCTCTCCTTTTTCTTGGCTTTTTTAATTAATCTTCCAGGAGCTTAATACAGTTCTATGATTAGCATAATCAAACCAAGTTCAAAGCTTGATAAGACAGTCGTGGGGTACTTCACTTTTCCATGATTTAAAGCGCATTTGTCCGCAACCCCTTTTTCTAGATCCGAAAGAGAATATAAGGGATTGAAATCAATCGATTTTATTATGTATCCCGCTGTCAGCAATAATCAAATTGCAGTCCATCAGCATGTTTTGGATGGTGACATTGTGCTATCTAGGAGATATGTATGGCCATGGTTTGATCAGCTTAAGAAGATGTACCCATGATCTCTAGCTTGATCACCAGCTCTATCTTTGTGGATATATGCCCGATATTTTAAGAGAATTATTAGATAGGAAATTAAATTTATTTTTATTTTTATTTTTATTTTTATTTTGTGTCGTTAAGATAGTTCGATTATTTTGTTTTTGGGGGGCCGAATATCCATCGATCCCACAGAAAAAAGAAATATGAATGCGAGATTTATAAATGGGAACGGAAAAGTAAGTACAAGATGGGTGTGGAAAGATATATATGCGACTAAATCTAGGATTATTTAACAGGCAATTTTTTTATTAGTAATAAATTTGTAAATAAAATAATTAGTCATTCTTCTTGCTGCTCGTTCTCGTCGAATCATATGAGTTGCTTCTATTTGTCTACAAATAAAGTCTCTTAGTAATAGGCATCTAATTGGTGTAAGTCTCTTTTCTATTCATTCGAGTAATTTAAAATATAACTCGGGTATGTGGGTTATTACTTATTTTACATTAATTATCTCCAAATTTGTGGCCTTGCAACGTCCTAATTGTAATATGAACCATCGTGAAACAATGCGGTGGTTTACAAATCTTACAATTCAACGCGAGAACAAGAAATTACTTGAGACATGAACAAGAAATGGTAAAAAACGTTAGAGATCTACGTAATTCAATCCAAGAGCCGATACCTACTCTACGAGTAAATATTCAGTGGTTGCAAAGCACCACGTCAATCGCCGACGTGGCGCGGATTTTTTGTTTATACCCAATAACTGATCGAGACGTGTCTGTTGAAGGTGGAACAAAGAAAAAAAAAAATCTTTTTTTTTTTCTCTTGCATGCTCCACCACCCACACGCCTGTGCAGATCCGGTTTTCGGCCATGGACGACACCACCAGCTCCTCCCATCCAGCCACCGTCTGCCCAACCACTTAAGAATCTGACGCGGCCGTCTCCAGCACGCAAGCCGGCGGGACCTTGAACGGTCATGGCGTCTCTCTCCCTGTTACCTCCCATGAAGTACGACCATGACAGATCTGGAGCCATGGCCGCGGCAAATTTGGCTTCACAGGGTAGGCCGGCCCTCACCAGATGTGGGCAAGGGACAGCCTCGCCAGGCCTTGTTGCATATCTTCTGAAGGATCGGCTCGACCGAGATCTGGAGAAGGCCTTGACGCTCAGCTTTTCTGAACACTCGACGATGAGTTGCCTGCGCAAGATGATTGGAAGAGGGAGTCGCCAAGCTTGCCGAAGATCTGGAGGCTTGGTCAAGTCTATCCCGATCTGGGGATGCAGCAAGCGACGCTGGAAGGGCAGAGATGGTGGCCGGAGGGTTGTTGCTCCTTGAGGGACGAGGATGAAGGAAAAAAAGATTTTTTATTTTTATTTTTTTTATTCCATCTCAGTTGACACTGCTCGATCAAAATAATTAGGTATGAATAAAAACACGTTCGCCGCATCAGTCAATTACTGACGTGGCGCTTTGCAATCACTGAATATTGTCTTCCTATTATATAGAAAAAACCAGCCACAAAAAGTTCACTATTAACTGGAGAGTTATGGATTTACAATCAATCGCTCGTGTGTTTCCCAACACCTAAGACACAGATCCTTAGGAAACTTGTTTCTCTCACCATGTTTTGCTAGAAAAGCCTAAAAGACACTCTAAATAGCTTGTATTCGTACTCTATACAAAATAGGAGAGAAAACTTACTTAAGAAATGGAAAACGGTGTCAACCAGATGTATGTAAGTCGACATATAGTTCCATGTACAAGAAGAATTAACGGGTGAGCCTAGGGTGACAAATATTGGCTCCGAACTTTTTATACAAAGCTCTTCTCTTCTCGCTCAAAGAGGCGATGAGCCTAGCAGATACGAACACGAAGTGCATGAATGAACTCACACATAAAATGAACTATAGCAAAGGAGCTTCAGGCTACTCGATGAAGCACATTGTTTTTCACTTCTTTTTTTTTTTAATTTATGGCCGGTTATGTGGATATAGTTGTTAATGAAGAGAAGCGCAAGTTACTTATTGACAATTCCTAGTGGACTCACTGGATTAGTGCCAAACCTAATGATTCATTGTTTAATTAGTAGGCAAAGAAGGTTCTCAGATCATTATGCTCAACCGATGTGCTACTCCAACCAAAGCAATGACATGCTTTTACAATACCAAATATGGCAAATTGGTAATGCGTGGACGACACTATACCATGCTAAAACTCAGCAAAATCTAAACAAAAAAAAAAGGTGCAATTTTGTTTTAGACAACCTTTGCTTTTGTATTTATGTAATGTCACCAATGACAAAGCAATTATTAAAGGAAAAATTTTAAAAATTGAGAAAAATATTATTGGACCTACCATGAGTTAAGTTCCAATTGCATTGTGTTGCATTTTGTTCAAAAGCATCCCACCAAAATGAGTCGCAATCCAGTAAGAAACCCAGAAAAGAAATAAAGCAAAACCGTCCATCCAATCGATTTATGCCAAATAATCCCCAATTACGTCTAATCCCTTCACTAATTCGGAGCAATAAAGGCTTGAGTGGCGAAAAGGAAAATCATTCAATGAGTGGATGAACACGATGCCCCCACCAAAGTTTACTAACACATGCCACTGTCTTAATAAAGAATTAGAAGAAGAAAAAGAAGTCTTATTAGTGGGAAAGCCAAGATTTTCCTGCCCGAAATTATTGTATGGATGGAATGAACTTAGAAAATCTCCCTTAACTTTGCGATTGCAAGCCTACAAGCCCTCCAACACATGTTGATTGATGTTGTTCGAGGTTTCTGTGTCACTCGAGGTTTACACTAATGATCCCATGCATGGCCCCTTCTGAGGTTGTGCAGGTTTATGTGTCGCTTGAGATTTATGCTCGCTTCCGCGGGAACGATACCGAAAGGTATCAACCCAGATTCTTAATAGTAAATCTCGGGTTTGGGTCATTACATTTCTATAAGGAACAGTCATTTGTCTGCAGCGTTAGACATGAAATCGATTGATTTGTAGCCAGAATGTGTGGACAAAGTGAGATATAACATACGCCCACAAAGAAAGTGAGGCATACATAGTATCCAATGAATAGGGTGATAGGATGGACTGGGGCTCCAAATTGTACATGGGCCTCATGCTGGACCCGAACCCTCCAACCCTCTGAAGCAGGCTCTGCATTTGCACTGTGATTAGTGAGACAAGTCTTTAATCTAAGATTCTTGATTGCCATTGACCTTATTTGTGCTGATATGCTCGATGTAATACCTCATTTTCATTTGTGATCATGCTAATCACATAAAAAACACACCACGCAGGGCGATACAGTGGTTGAGAGACCAACTCGCCATCGAGACGCAACATGTTCAACTCTAAATCATAAAGTTTCTTGAGATCTCAGTTAATAACATGGATGAAGTACTATTCCAGAGATTTTCCCCATCCATAGGCAGTCGGAAATGCGTGAGCATCTTGGATTATCATATTCATTAGAGCCTCTCCATGTTAATTTCGAGTATTCACATCAAAACAAAGCTAAAAGAGTTTGTGATATCATGCTTTGTTAATTCATGCTTATATGTACGAGGTAAACGTACGTTTTTGGGGTTATTAAAATCCATCTTTTGAATTTGCCTTGGGATTATTAAAAAAAAAAAAGAACTCTTTTTGCGGTAATAAAGCCTATAACCCTCTATTTGGATTGCCACTTATGCTAATCAAGCTGCATTAAGCGGGCGGGTTGGGCTTCTAGCAGCCTAACATCACTCTTCAAGTCCACTACTTATCTATATATAGTCCAAGTGCAGCTGAGATTTGCATTTTAAGCCCATTTGTTTCAGCTTTTTTTTAATGTTAAAAAAGATTATCTGTATTTTCCATTAAAATAGAAAATTAGTTTACTTTATGCAAAAACTCCACATGAACTCATAATTTGCTAAACGAGGCCAAATGGTGGAGCTAAATCAATTAGACTTTTTGAGACACGATTGAGCTGAAATAATTCAGGAAGGGTGAATTGGTAAGGCATATTAAATTGAAATTAAATTCGTAAGTTTGTATCTATAATTTTTTTCTTTATAATTTCTTACTTTATCAATTAGAAATAGTACAAAAAATTCTTCTTGCGTTTTATTTATTATATATTTCAAGTGATCATATTGATTTATGAATCGCCATGCACATATAATATCTCTCATCTTATATATAAAATATACTAATTTTGTAAATTAATCTGTTAAATTAAATTGGCAAGCAGGACGTATAGAAATTGTTGATTAGCTTTACTTCAAGCTTAGGTAACAAGCCTGCGTTGGACCCCATCAGTTTGCCTATCCACTTGCACCCAAAAATAAGAAAGACACGACAACAATATAATGCCTTCTCGCGAGACATTTAAATGTAGGAAAAAGTGGTTGGCATGAAAATTCATGCATATAAAAGAAAGTCTTTCATTTAGCGTTTATGTTTTTTTTTTTTGGGTCAAAATGTAGCATTTATGTTACGTGTCACGTTATCGTGGTATCAATTACAATATAACAATCCATTGTAGGTCCGCGGTACACGTGGGCAAAAAATGTGACACAGAGATTAGGTAAAAGCTTTTATTTTTGTGGTTTGTCGTCTAGTGTTATGGTACCTAGCTTTTCCTACGATTTGTGGCTCATTTATTTCTGTCGTAACTATATATGGAAACATTGTGAAATTGGAAAGAAAAGTAGGTCCACGAGCTCATATGCGCCCACCAAAGACCGGACAAGCTGCTAAATATAGGCTGGAGTACATCTAAGGTCATGGCCAATTGCGCAAAAGAAAAAAAAACGATGAAATTTAGACTTGCAAACAATAATACCCTTACTTATCAAACTGATAAAAAAAAAGAAGAAAAAACCACTAACTTCGGTTTATGGGACAAAAATATCCATCTGCCGCTTCTTTTCTTTTTTCATCCAGATGAAGCTTATGTAGCGGCTGACACGACCAACGATGATGACGTATATAAATGAAATGTCGTCGAAGTGAAAATTGGTGTGGTCATACGTACAAAACAGTCTCGTCTTAAAGTCACAAAGTTTGGACCCAAAAAAAAAGCCGCAAAGTTGAACAGCTTGAATCCGTGACAACATGATGTCAGTTTATGTATGTTGTTACCCTTAATTTTTGCTTGACTGACATGTCATTTGTATATATTGACGTCCTTTGTCATGTCAACTAGCACATAAAACTCGTTTTGATTGAAATGCCAATGGATGGATCTACAGCACAAAATTTGTGTTTTTTATCTGTCCTTTTGAAGGGTGAGGGTATTTTTATTCCCCAACTATAAGTTGTTTTTTTCTTGGGCATTTGGCCATTTAGATATACCATGCTTGTTAATTTGCATGGAAATATTTGTGTGTAACACGATGATTAATTTTGTCTTTGCCAGAACTTGATGATAATTGGCAAAGATCAAAGTAGCCCATCTCCAGAGGGCATTAACCCTTGGTTGTTTACCAGATCTTTGTAGGAAGCCAAAAAAATATGAGAGAGAGAGAGTAATTCAAAATTAATTCCGGGCACCCGTTAACAAAATCCTTTACAAAAAAGCATGTGGACATATTTTAAAGAACAAATTAAAGTGATCATCACTTCCAGAAACACTCAAGTGGGCTTATCGATAATAACTCTCCAACAGGAAGATGATGCATACGTTTCACCAAGAAATGAATTCAGCTTTGGTCATGTTTGACAAACCCATCTCAACGCACAACTGAGTCCCAATAAATAGGGTGGTTGTTCGTTTCGAGACATCGATCCAAAGGTCCATGCAATTAAAGATCTTCTTGCCAATTTCCCTTCCCCCCTCCCCCCTCTCTCTTTCAACACATAGACGTAAAGTTGTGAAGTTGACAATAAGGGCGTGTTTGTTTGAGGTAAAAAGCTTTCTGCAAATTAGTTTTTTAAATTTTGATGCATTTGGTTTACTAAAAATAATTGGTCAATGAAATATCATTTATGGTCAAAGAAAATATGCATTCTTAAAATTAAGAAAATGAACTCCTTAACCTGAAACAAGGGAACACATTTTCTAGAAAATGATTCTCGGAAAATGTTTTCCTTTATTGTGATGTTTTTCCAGAAAAAAAACACACATACACACCCTAGGGATCTTTTTGATTAATTCTTTGACCCCTCACCCCATCCTCATTGATGCATGTGCTATCATTGCATGCATGGAGAGAATAATGAGGTTGCAAAGACTCAACTCTCAACTACCCAATTTCAGATGGCTTATCTCTCGTGTTCTGACTAGGTTGATGCTATGAAATCAAGATTAATGTGATATATGAATGCCGTCTCTCAATTTTCTAATATTCTAATAGAAGTGAAAAGATATACGAAAACTTACCTGTCAATTCTAAAAGATACTGATTGTCTGAAACTTCGGAGGTTTCTTGTGACCAATTTTCAATTTTCACTAACAAGATAAATTAATGATTTCGTGGAACGAATGCCGAAGATCTTACAAGTTTAAGTCATCCATTGGAGAACTGCTATTATGTAATAATGAATACGAAAATGGACAAAAAAGAAGGATCTCTACGATGGAATACACCTGTTACATCTCCATCTCCACAGCAGGTCGGCATATCTTTTTAACATTACGTACATAAAAGGGTGAAGTAGAAAGTTAGGTTAAGGACGAGATAAGAAAACAAAATGTTTCGTGTGATTCTGCATGTAATCTGTCCAATGTTCTTCTTTTTGTTACTTGTTATTAACGTCAAATAATAATGTTTCCTTTCTCTCTCTAGCTATGCTCCACCTGTCCCACAAGATGTAAATGCATTGGTTGTACGAAGGCCGGGGACAGTTGAAGTGATTAAGCCTGCATCAGCGGCATGTTGTGTTGGTGGGTTATGTGGTGTAGAGCTTTGGTTTGAATTCACCACCTCTCAATCTGCCTTATAAATTTGGAACTTCATTCCTCTCTTATTTCCATGTAAATCTTTATCTCTCTCTGACTAAATCATCATCCTCTTGTAGATTTCGAACTTCAATAATGGAGTTTAGACTCCTGCATGTCCTAGCTTCTCTCACAGTACGTATTTTCTTTGAAGAGTCGTCACTTTTAGTTTAATGCACGAGGCTTATTTCTTGGAACTTCAACAATTTTTGCATTTTTTTTATCGCGAGTTCATTATGTTGTTAATCCTTCAATTTTTTAGAAGCTAAAAGAGATTTTCGTTGTTGTGGAATTTGGTGTAGGTGATTTTGGCGACTTCCCATGCAGCTCTAACTCCAGAACTATACTGGAAGTCGGTGTTACCCAACACCCAAATGCCAAAATTCATCAAGGACACGTTACAACAACAGTTAGGTTTGTGCTCAAACTCTGAAAAACAAAAAACATATCTTGCACCACCAAGTAAAAACGAGGGCAAGAAAATTTGCGCTTCATCTAGTTTGAATTCGTCAAGAAGCTAACCGAATCGAAACTAAAAACATGACACATTAAGGTAAGGTAGCTTGTAAGTCACATGTCAGCACGAACCTTCAATTTCTCAATGGATTCCCAGAAAATCTGACAAATGAACCGGTAAGATCTGAGTTTTTGTTTTCCGAACAAAAAAAAAAAAAGATCTGAGTTTTTGTTTGATATAAGGTCATTTCATGCTAGTCTAGAGCAGAAGTCTTATTTCTAATAAATAACTTGTTCCAATTTATATGAATCTTGGCCGGCCTTTGCCAAGATGTGCACATCCTCGCTCAATTTTTGATGAACAATGATGATAATGGCTCTAAGAAAGTATTAAATGAGCGTTTATAAACAAGGTGACCACATGTAGATGAATCTTAGCACATCTACCTTTATTTTTCGCTGACACTAGTTGAGCTCAAGTCCACTTACCAATTTTCCAGACTTCATGGAAGACAAGAGCACCTCAGTTGACGTAGGCAAAGGTGGAGTGAACGTTGATGCCGGCAAGGGAAAGCCTGGTGGGACCACAGTGGGCGTCGGGAAGGGCGGAGTCGGGGTCGACGCAGGGAGCACTGGAAACGGGACCAGCGTCGGAGTTGGCAAAGGAGGAGTCGCCGTGCACACAGGCCGCAAGGGCAAGCCCGTCTACGTCGGGGTCAAGCCCGGATCCAGCCCATTCCTCTACAGCTACGCCGCATCCGAGACCCAACTTCGTGATGCTCGGAACGTGGCCCTCTTCTTCCTGGAAAAAGACCTAAAACCCGGAACAACAATGACTTTGCACTTCACCAAGACTTCAGACTCGGCCGCTTTCTTGCCCCGCGAAGAAGCAAAAACCCTACCATTTTCATCTGACAAGCTACCTGATATCCTGGACCACTTTTCCCTGAAACCCGGATCAGTGGAAGCCGAAATAATGAAGGACACTATCAAGGAGTGTGAAGAAGCAGGCATCAAGGGAGAGGAAAAATACTGTGCAACCTCATTGGAGTCCATGATTGATTACACCAAGTCCAAGCTTGGAAACAATGTCAAGGCTATCTCTACAGAGGTGAACAAAGGGACCCAGTTGGAGAAATTCACCATCAATGCAGGAGTGAGAAGAGTAGCAGCAGATGAATCAGTGGTGTGCCACAAGGAAAACTATCCATATGCTGTCTTCTACTGCCACAAGACCCAACGCACCCGGTTCTACGTGGTCCCAATGAAAGGCGCGGATGGGACGGAGGCGAAGGCCATCGCCGCTTGCCACACCGACACGTCGGCCTGGAACCCGAAACACTTGGCCTTCCAAATGCTCAAGGTTAAGCCAGGGACTGTGCCCGTTTGCCATTTCCTTCCTGAGGACCACATTGTGTGGCTTCACAACTAGGGGTTTCGCTGTTAATGAGAACATGTGGTCACTCTCAACTCTCTTGGTATGTATTATTGTTGGAGGGTGCACATGTCATAAGTTTGTATGGAGCCAGTTTAGCAAATATAAGCATTACATGTACTTGTTATGCAGACTAGTAAGTATAAGCAGTTTGTGATATGTCACGACATCTTAGGTTAGTTTTATGAAATATATCCGATATTATTCTCTAACGGTTTAAGCTTTAGCTCAATGCACATGCTATGTTTCATATTTGAGTTATACATGGAGTATCTCTAATACTTTATGAGATGAAATCTACATTCAAGTAGTGCGCCTTATCGACTCGAACTTGGATCGCTTACATTCACATTTTTCAGTTATCACTTCATCACCCAAATGACAAGATGCCCCAGCCCATCCATGTGTGTTGATGTTTCAATTCATAAAAAAATTAGTGACTAGAGATAAGTGATGATGGCTTCTCATTAGCACCTTCCTAATGTCAATTTTTAAGAAATTAGGAACTCGTATGGCCCAGTCTTCATGAGAATAATTTATCTCTAATCATCCTCATTCCTCACTCTTGGCATCAGAAAAGTGGATCTTAAAGCTGAGCTGGTGATGATCCCACTATCTCAAAATTCTCCTTGCTTGACTTCTCCCCTTTTATGAATCTCTCCCTAAGGCCTAGCTCAAGAAAGAGGCTTCTCCAAATAAATTAATCGAGATGGAACTAAACTCAATTAAAATGAGGAAAAGTTCCAAATAAGGACATGAAGTACCTTCATTTTCTCAAATAAAAATTTAAAGTGAACTTTGTCTCAAGTTACTTTATAAGTATTTTAAGACTTGAAGTGCCTTCATTTTAGTGTGGCATGAAGTGAATATTGAAAGTTGCTGGGATGGAATACATCTTTACTTCTCCATCTTCACAGCTGATCGGCATATCTTTTTTTTTTCATTAAGTACATAAAGGGGTGAAGTAGAAAGTTAGGTTAAGGACGAGATAAGAAAACAAAATGTTTCGTGTGATTCTGCATATAATCTGTCCAATGTTCTTCTTTTTGTTACTTGTTATTAACCTCAAATAATAATGTTTTCTTTCTCTCTCCAGCTATGCTCCACCTGTCTCACAAGATGTAAATGCATTGGTCGTACGAAGGATGGGGGCAGTTGAAATGATTAAGCCTGCATCAGCGGCATCTTGTGTTGGTGGGTTATGTTATGTAAAGCTTTAGTTTGAATTATATAAATTTGGAACTTCATTCCTCTTTTATTTCCATGTAAATCTTTATCTCTCTCTGACTGAATCATCCTCCTACTGTAGATTTTGAGCTTCAATAATGGAGTGCAGACTCCCGCATGCCTTAGCTTCTCCCACAGCACGTACTTTCTTTGAAGAGATGTCACTTTTAGTTTAGGGTTAATATCACGAAAAATTTTAAATTAATATATGTGATATTTTTATTCTAAATTAATTATTTGACTACTAAAATCTCAAACTAGTCTACATGTGATAAATTTATCCTAAATTAATTTTTTGAATACTAAAAACTCTAAACTGATACATTTATATCAAATTTACCATCCGTTAGTTTTGGTTAAATTAGATTAATATCATAAAATATTATAAACCAGTTCACCTATGACAAACAAAGGGTAAAACATAAAACCAGTACATCAGCCAACCGCCACATGTTATTTAACAAAGTAATTCGATAGTAAAATTTAACGGAAATAAATTGAGAGTATATTTGTCACAGACGTATTAATTTAGGGTTTTTGGTGATTAAAAAATTAATTTGGGCTAGAATTGTTACAGGTATACCAGTTTGAGATTTTTCGTGATATTAATCTTTTAGTTTAACGCACGAGGCTTGTCTCTTGGAACATTTACAAATTTTTACATTTTTTTTTTATTGCGAGTTCATTATGTTGGTAATCCTTCAATTTTTTAGAAGCTAAAAGAGACTTTCGTTGTTGTGGAATCTGGTGCAGGAGATTCTAGCGAGCTCTAACTCCAGAACTATACTGGAACTGGAAGTGTTACCCTATACACAAATGCCAAAATCCATCAAGGACGTGTTACAACAGGAAAAGTGCCAAAAAAGTCCAAAACCTTTTACATTAATGTCAATTTAGTTCTAAACCTTTTTTAGATGTCAATTCAGTCCTGAACTTTTTGCATTGGTATCAATTTAGTCCTAAACCTTTTAAATTTGTGCCAATTCAGTCCTAAACTTTTTATTTTTGTGCCAATTTAGTCCTTCCGGCCAATTTTGATCGGAATTTTCTGACATGGATGCCTGCCGGTCGGCAACCAGTCACTGGCACCGACGTGGCACTGACATGAACAACTTAAATAATATTTTTTTGAATTTTTATTTTTTTTCCTTTTTTTTCACTTTTTGTTTTTTTGGTTTCTCCTTCCTCCGACCGATTGCTGTCCGAGAGGCCAGAGGCCGGCGAGCCCGACCTCGCCGACCACTGGCAAGGGCGGCCTCGCCTTGGTCGGGCAAGGCTTGACCTCGCCAGATCCAATGAGGTCGAGCCTCCCCCAACCATGGCAAGGCTCAAGCCCTCGCCGGAGGCCGTGGCGAGGGCGAAGGCGAGCCTCACCCAGCCGTCGGCAAGGGCTCAAGCCTCGCCATGGTCAAGGGAAGCCCAACCTCGTCGAATCTAGCGAGGTCGAGCCTCGCGATGGTCAGGGGAGGCCCAACCTTGCCGGGCGAGGCCACCCTCACCAGTGGCCGGTGAGGTCGAGCTCGTCGGCCTCTGGTTCGACGACCGGTCGAAGGAAGGAGAAACCAAAAAAAAAAAGTGAAAAAAAGGAAAAAAAATAAAAATTCAAAAAAATATTAAAATATTATTTAAGTTGTCCACGTCGGCGCAAGTCGCCGGCCGGCAGGCGTCCATGTCAGTAAATTCCGGTCAAAATTGACCGGAATGACTAAATTAGCACAAAAACAAAAGGTTTAGAACTGAATTGACACCAATTTAAAATGTTTAGGACTTAATTTGCACCAAAAAAAGATTTATGACTAAATTGGCACCAATGCAAAAGGTTTAGGACTAAATTGGTACCAAAAAAAAAGGTTTAGGACTAAATTGGCATTAATACAAAAGGTTTAGGACTTTTTTAGTACTTTTCCCTATTACAACAACAATCAGGTTTGTGCTCACACTCTTGAAAAAAAAACTATATCTCGCACCACCAGGTAAAAACGAGGGCAAGAAAATTTGCGCTTCATCTAGTTTGATCAAGAAGCTGACCGAATCGAAACTAAAAACATGAAACATTAAGGTAAGATAGCTTGTAAGTCACATGTCAGCACGTACCTTCAATTTCTCAATGGATTCCCAGAAAATCTGACAAATGAAACCGGTAAGATCTGAGTTTTTGTTTGATAGATATAAGGTCGTTTCATGCTAGTCTAGAGCAGAAGTCCTAATTTATAATAAATTACTTGTTCCAATTTATATGAATGCCATCTAGATTAAATTTACATGGCTTGGCTCGCCTTTGCCAAGATGTGCACATCCTCTCTTAATTTTTGATGAACAATGATAATATGGCTCTAAGAAAGTATTAAATGAGAATCTATAAACAAGATGGCCACATGTTGATCAATCTTAGTACATCTACCTTTATTTTTCTCTGATACTAGCTGAACTCAAGTCCGCTTACCAATTTTTCAGACTTCATGGGAAACAAGACCACCTCAGTTGACGTAGGCAAAGGTGGAGAGAACGTTGATGCCGGCAAGGGAAAGCCTGGCGGAACCACAGTGGGCGTCGGGAAGGGCTGCGTTGGGGTCGACGCAGGGAGCACTGGAAAGGGAACCAGCGTCGGAGTTGGCAAAGGAGGAGTCGCCGTGCACACAGGCCGCAAGGGCAAGCCCGTCTACGTCGGGGTCAAGCCCGGATCCAGCCCATTCCTCTACAGCTACGCCGCATCCGAGACCCAACTTCGTGATGCTCGGAACGTGGCCCTCTTCTTCCTGGAAAAAGACCTAAAACCCGGAACAACAATGACTTTGCACTTCACCAAGACTTCAGACTCGGCCGCTTTCTTGCCCCGCGAAGAAGCAAAAACCCTACCATTTTCATCTGACAAGCTACCTGATATCCTGGACCACTTTTCCCTGAAACCCGGATCAGTGGAAGCCGAAATAATGAAGGACACTATCAAGGAGTGTGAAGAAGCAGGCATCAAGGGAGAGGAAAAATACTGTGCAACCTCATTGGAGTCCATGATTGATTACACCAAGTCCAAGCTTGGAAACAATGTCAAGGCTATCTCTACAGAGGTGAACAAAGGGACCCAGTTGGAGAAATTCACCATCAATGCAGGAGTGAGAAGAGTAGCAGGAGATCAATCAGTGGTGTGCCAAAAGGAAAACTATCCATATGCTGTCTTCTACTGCCACAAGACCCAACGCACCCGATTCTACGTGGTCCCAATGAAAGGCGCGGATGGGACGGAGGCGAAGGCCATCGCCGCTTGCCACACCGACATGTCGGCCTGGAACCCGAAACACTTGGCCTTCCAAATGCTCAAGGTTAAGCCAGGGACCGTTCCCGTTTGCCATTTCCTTCCTGAGGACCACATTGTGTGGCTTCACAACTAGGGGCTTCGCTGTTAGCGAGAACATGTGGTCACTCTCTTGGTATGTATTATTGTTGGAGGGTCCACATGTCGTAAGTTTGTATGGAACCAATTTAGCTCATATAAGCAATACATGTACTTCTTGTTATGCATACTGGTAAGTATATGTAGTTTTTGATATGTCACGACATCTTTGGGTTAGCTTTATGAAATATATCCAGTATTGTTTTCTAACAGTTTAAACTTTTAACTCAGTTTACATCCTATCTTTAATATTTGAGTTATCCACGAGGAATCTCCAATACTTTATGGGATGGAATCTACATTCAAGTAGTGCGTCTTATCGACTTGAGCTTGGATCGCTTATATTCGCACTTTTCGGTTATCATTTCATCACCCCCAATAACAAGATGCCCCAGGCCCCATCCATCTGTCTTGATGTTTCAATTCGTAGAAAAATTAGTGACTAGAGATAAGTGATGATTGCTTCTCATTAGCACCTTCCTAATGTCAATTTGAAGAAATTAGGAACTCGTACGGCCCAGTCTTCATGAGACTAATTTATCTCTAATCACCCTCATTCCTCACTCTTGGTGTCACAATAGTGGATATTAAAGCTGAGTTGGTGATGATCGTGCAATCTCAAAATTCTCCTTGCTTGACTTCTCCCCTTTTATGAATCTCTCCCTAAGGCCAAGCTCGAGAAAGAGACTTCTCCAAATAAATTAATCGGGATGGAACTGAACTCAATTAAAAAAATAAAAAATCTCAATTAAAATGACATGCTATTGTCAAATCGAATTTAGAAATTACCAAGAATATAACTTTGGAAAGGAAATAGTCTTTTGCTTGTTTTTGAAAAAATTATATATATTTGCGGCAACTTGCGGTCATCTCATCATTTCCAAAATGCATTTTGCCTCGTTCTTTAGGCCACAAGGTACTCTGCTGGAATTGCTTTTCTTTGTTGAATATGCTAGAACTTTGTAAATTCGATTGTTAATCGGTGTGGCATTTTCATTTGATGTTGAATATTCCTTATTTCATCAACAAATTGACACAACAATTTATTAACAATTCTGGTCGATGTCAAGAAAACCTCCTCACCTTTGCGCTAAAAAATAATTGAACATGTACGTTATTGCTCACAAGAAATTAGTCTGAGAACAATCGAAATTTTTTCCAGACATTTTCCTGAACCACCTCAACTTAAAGTACTCTCATACCATTTGGGACAAACATGAGACGAGGAAACATGTATACAAAGCTCCAATTTCCAGGAACAATTATTCTTGCAATTCGGAAAAGGTCATCACTCCGGTTGATTCTCTAGGGCAATAGGAGCAATGCCAAGGGTTAACAAATTTCGTCGAACGACACTGTGACAGCTTGAACAACTTAGCTACAAGTTACACATAACTCAAGCATGGAACTCGGGTCTGCGGCCCCACCCATCTTGAAGGGCCACATGTTCATCGTACACTTCCTTACGCACGTGTAGATAAGCCCCTTAAGTTACGAGAAACGGAAACAAAGCCAAAGCACAAATGCCTGTACCAGAAGACCCCAGTGGTCATGGCCAAGTGGTTTGGGACGAGAACATCGGAGCATGCATCCGACAGAGAGACTTTGCAACTGCTGCACAACCAACAATCCTGAACGGAATATAATGAGGGTGAACGTTCCAAGAAAAGCGGAAAAATTAGAAGAAATAGCGTTTGGAATTAGCTGAAGAAACCTAATCAAGTATTTGCCCCGTACTTCCAATTCCTCCTAAGCTCTGTCTGAGTTGAACATTTCAATGTCCGGTTGGGGAGGGAGCATACATTTCATTCCTCCAGTGATACAGCAAGGTCCACTTCTCAGATATATCACAGCCACGCAAACCCGTTATAAATCCTTTAAAAGGCACCATCAGAAGTCATCTCAAATAAAGCACACTGCAAAGGGAAAAACCTCCATTAAAATTTAAAAGTCAGTGTTCTCACATAGCTGCTGAGTTTTACAACAAAAAAAACAACCAAATATTATCCTAGCAAATGAGGTCACAAAGTGGGTTTTTTCTTATAACTGTGGCATATCTTATTCAAGTTTTACATGACATCCAAGCGCTAAAAAATGTTATGGTCTCAATCCACGTCCTCTCAAGTCTTTGGCGGCCCTTCTGACCCACATACCCATCATAAGGTCGAGTCTTCTCACTGGAGTATCTTAAAGGTCGTTCTTTCCTGTAAACCACCTTAAATAAATTTATTTGATTTCCTCCTCAACTGGACAAACCAATTTTTCCTCAGATACGCACATTTTGATTCCCATCTTTTCTTGCCACAAATCCAGTGAAGCGTTACTATCCGCAAAAGACGTTTTTTCACTAAAAAAAGAACATTTTCACTCGCTCACAATATTATGATCCAGTTACATAATCATCACATGTGATTAGAATGTACTCCCATGATCCAACTTTCATAAATAAAACAGGAGTAACTGGAGGCAAAATTATGTCCTCTTTGCTTTCATTCATTTATTTTTTCTTTCCTTCCCCTTATCCCTTTTGTTCGGGTGGGGTTGCTAATCTTTCATGGATTCTAATGGCTTGTCAAACAAAGGTTACAGAAAACAGCAGGAAATCAAACTGCAGTTCCCATACTGGCAAACAAAAGAAGATTGACGGAAGCAAACCTGCATGATCAGATTCAGAGACGGAGCTCAATCTAAAGTTCTTCAAACACCAGCTCCTCTGCTGGACCATCCACAAAGCACCACTATGACAAATGATGCCTAAAAGGACATGCAAGTGAAATCAGCTTCCACTTCTATCCCACTTAATGATGAGAATAATGCAAATATCATTAGGAAAAAATTCTGTAGTTGACGGCCCTGAGTGACGAGGGCAAAAGAAGATAAATCCGTATTAATTCAGAGTGACACGTAGCTCTCTAGTTGCGGGGTTTCTCTGTGCCAACTAATCATTGGTGTAAACGTGTTTCTTTCTAGTTCCGTTCCATTCCTTTGATTAATCAATGCCATTTGCTGAGGGGTCGTTCCCACAAACTAAATGAATAAATAACTAGGTTGCACGCGTGAGGGACAGCTAGAGTGTATCATATTATTAGCAATTTCATATATATGTGTGGGCAAAAGCTCAAAAATAGAGGCAGGCTATCATGAACTGGTCATTACCTCACTGGAACTCTAGTCACTCTGCAAATTGGCATCCTTGCAAGCCGTACCCAACTTGCCAGGACACTTAAAATCATACGATTTGGAGAAGCATCCCAATGCAGAATTAACCACCAATTTTCATTCTAGATGTACCCACAATGCATAAATTAGCTGAGGACAGCATATTCTCCAGTGGTAGCTCCTGAACTTGCTTGCTTTGAAGCAGCAATTGCTTGCCAACTCCAGGAGAACTGTCTTAATGGGTCTCTCTGATGATGGAAAGAACGATATGCCTGGCCCATGAGCCAACTTTCTCCACTGGAGCATTCACTGTGCTCCCAAATAAGCAGGTCTTGTACCCAGAGACATTGACCCACATCTTCATTCTCATCTAATGTCAGAATGTCCAGACATTTGTTGAACAGATAGAAGCTGGTAGTGGAAAGTTCTGCCTTATTGATCAATTTATTGGAGTAGATGTACAATAAAGATCTTTTGTTACTTAAGAACCACCGGCTACAACTTGCTCTTGATTTTCTGTGCAAAAAGGCTCCGAGGAACCCCAAGTTCTCCCAACTTTCAATTTGACATTCAAAGGAACTGAAGAACGAAACATAAAATTATTTTTAAATCAAAACACGCAAAACTGTATATGTCATTGGCAAATGTACTTGAAAATAAGAAACAGCAGAGAGCACGGGATCCTGATTTGTTCTTCAAACTAATAAGTTATCAAACATAAAGAAACAGATTACCCCTGAGTGAGACAGCATTTTCCATGCTCCTTTGCAGGAGTAGTGCAGCATCCTTTAGAACAGTAGGATCCACTTCAAGCACTAATTCGTCATGGACCTGAAAAGCAACATTCGTGACTAACTAGAGCTCCACATGTCGTGACCTTACAGTATATCCTAGAGAAGAAACAGAGTGAAGACTCAACAATTTGTTTTAGTCAGTAACAAGAACGAGTCAGGGTAAGAACGTTTAAGGAATGAAAAAGAGTCCAAACTATCAAAATTCACAGTCAGTAGCATGTCCTTCTGCCGTTTCCTCAAAACTCAAGTTATCCAATATTGGCATCACAAGAGAAGAGAAAAGAAAGATCTTGACAAAGCACAAATACCTTTAGTCTAGTCTAAACTTATAAGATTTAATTGGACTCGCAATTTGTTTCATTGCTCATATTCCTATGCTTTAATATCAAATTTGATAATTCATATGTATCGGCTCAATAAGCTCAATATCTTTTCTACAAAAGATAGATAGTCAAAGCTCCAAGAATTTCTCAGCTTCCAACATCGGAATTGTCCATACTCCATAATTACCAATAGACAAACTGCATTTAACATCTTTCTCTGAAAGAAAAAAAATATTAGTGATTACAACATTGTTTTAAAAACCTTTTAAGACATCTTACATATGAATACTGACTTTCCATACAAGTTTGTGGATCATAGTTAATGAAGCAAGTGAAGCTAGATAGTTCACAGCCAGTATTGATGTTATGACCACAGAATTGTCACTCAGTCATCTTAGGTCAGTCACAATTATCCTCCAAAGACAGATGAAATGCAACTCCAGCTTTTAAGAAAAAAGATAAACATATAAACAGATAACAATACCTGCAACAGAATTCGACACCGGCCCTTCAGCATGTGAAAATTTGTCTCGCGCGGAGAGCTAGAATCAAATTCAATTCCAAGTATCACTGAGTGAATATTTATCATCGCTATCTTGATTATGTCAGCTGCAGATCCCTAGAATGAGAAAATTGTCAGAAAACCAGAACAGTTTCATATTAGAGGGGGAAAAGGAGCCAATAGACAGAGGAAGAAAAATAACAGATACTTTACCTGACAAATCGAATGAAAAGACAGTGAGAAACCATTATTTGAATGCTTCTTTCCACCATTACAATGGAAAGAAATTAAGGTAAAGAGAGTGGTAGAATGCTATACCTGACAAATTGAATTTACAGCTTGCCTCTGAGCCTTTGATTGTTCATTGCTATTTCCAAATTTTATTTTCGAGAGGAAACGTTTTCTTCCCTTCAAAGTCTCCACATACCTAAACCAAACCATAGCTCAGAAAGTATATGGTTCACAATGTTTCAAACTTTAAAAATATCAAGGTAAGTATCATTACATCTACCGGTCAACAGAGAGGAACCATTTTTCTTTTCCTGAAATTACAAATACAATTGAATACACATTTTTTGAAATGGGGTGCTGGGTATAATAAGCTTATTGTTGAAGACTGCCAAGTGACATTTGTTTACCCAATATGATGGTTAACATGTCAAGCCAAAATCATGCTCAAGTCTAGCAGAGTCTTATTGGCCTTTTCTCTTTTTCATCTCCACAACCATCCCCCCACCCCCCCACCCCTCCCAAAAAAGAAAAAGAAAAAGAGAATAACTAAATACTAAAGAAAGAAAAAACGGAAGCTTCTAAGTTAAATGTAAAACCAGTTAGAAAGTGTAGACATTGGATCCAAATTCCAATCATAAAACACTGCAGTTGTTAATTAAATGCCTATCTTGATTTTACTAAGTTAAAAAGGAAGACAGGGTTGCATGAAACAGACAGGAGAGAAGCAAGGTATTGCTACCCTTTCTGACGGCAAGATGAGACTGCCTCACGAAGCCAAGAAGCAACACCAGGAAAGCTTGTTTTAAAGCTTTGAATTTTTTCTGTGGCTCCGTCAGGGGTACAATCCAATTGTTCAGCTAAGGTCTTAGCACCCATCCCATAAATAATGCCATAGACCATACGTTTTGTTTGATCACGTTCATGGGAGCTAACAGCATCTTCTGTCTTTCCCGTCCATCGAGCTGCTATCATTTTAAAGACATCCCCATTAGGCTTGCTCAGCAGTTCAATCAGAAAAGCGTCTCCAGAGAAATGTGCCATCAACCGTAGTTCGATCTGAGAATAATCTGCTGTTAATAACAACCAGTTCTCCTGAAAAAAGAAATCCAAGTAAGATACATAAGAGGAAGCTGTTTTCTCAGCTGCGAAACCCATTGTTAACCCCAAAAAGATTCACAGAAAAATGTCAGGATGCTCAACCCACTCAAGCTAATCCTGGCACACAAAGGAATGTACATGCAGACACACCTGCACATAGTACACACAAACAAGGAAATAAACTGCCACCAACCCAAAGAGCATGATTCGTGAACAACCCACAAGGAAATCTCTTCTCAGCTGAATGTTGTGAAAGCTAACCCACCCCCATCGCCCCCTTGCACCATTTGAATCCTCCAACTTTACAAAGAGATTCTACAGCCTGCACAATGGTCTATGTTCTAGTTCTATAACCACACTGCTTCAGTCATATTCAAACTGTAAAGTCACAGGGTTTGCCATGTACTATACCAGTAGCAATAATATCAACATATTACCTCTACCGAGTAAACTTATTAGAATCCCATGCATAGTTGTATTGAGAAAAATTCATACCCAAATCAGGGAAACCTTTTCAAATTGTTTTAGCATACAGCTAGTTGTGACAAAAGGCAAACAAAGTTAAAGATTATGCATGGAATTTGCATCATCTGATGACTTTCAAATATAAATTACGCCAAACTACAGTGAACATTTATTCTACTATGGTTATCAACATCAAAATTACTTTATCCATTTTCTTCAACTTACAAAAGAAGTAATTTCGAAAGCAATAATTTTCAAGACTGAATCTGCTTTGGAGATTTTGGAAGTACTGCCATGATGCATAGAGAAAGATACATCTAACTAACCATGATGAAAGCACCTTACATGAACTTAGCTTGATAAGCAATACCTGAGTAGGAACAATGAAATCTCGAGCATTGATTTTGTGATGATCTGCACCATTTTCAACTGCAGTCTTATCTGTATTCATCTTGAATTCAACTGCATGCTCAACACACTGCACAATTTAGTTCTGATCAATGTCTCCATCCAACAAGAAAGAAGATTATCATGACAGGAGCGAAATATAGATTAAGCCAAAACAAAACCCAGACCTGAAGATTAGGCTCTTCCATTGATAGCCGTCCTGTTGCTGTTGATGTCTGTAGCCAGTGGCCGTGGAGTGTGTACTTCTGAGTACTTGTAGAAAGCCTGGAAAGGGAACAAATTGATCCAAGCGTACAGTTCCGGAGCTTTGCCAACGTTCTATGCTCTTTGATGATGGGAATAATAGGATGCTCATTCCTGAGTAAATCAATATTCATTCTATCGTACAATTGTTCCACACCACACTAAAATACTTTTAAGACAGTCTGAAGGAAAACTTAAAAAATGCACCTAAGCATCAAATTAACTAAATATGGAATGCAAGTCAAAGAATGGAAGAGCAAGTCATCAGCAATGCAAGCGGAGACCAGTAACCACATCCTATAAGTGGTGTACTACACCACCAGTACGAGGCAAAAATGTCTTCACTATAGCAAATGACACTAGTAGTACATGAACAACTTCTAAACAAGCCTAAGACAAAGTAAAATATAATATCCACACAGGTTCAAGATCAGATAAATATGAAAGAGATCAAATGTAATTTTCTTTTCCCTGTAATACCTTAATAAATCCAAACAGTGCTTGTCTGTACTTGGATGTTGTTTTCCTTTCCCAAGGACTTCGGGTACGGGCAACTTTAGATGTCCATAAAGGACATTTGCAATATCTGCAGCTGCATAGAGTGAGAATGTAATCCCAGCCAATCCATAAGCTTCCTTCTCAAGATGCCTCAACTTTTGCCCCAAAATGTTATGTGCCTGGAGGCACCCCTCCAGGTCAACACCTATTCCCCAGAGCTCCATGTCTGCAAGAACCTTAACCTGAAAACACAAGCATCAAACGGGTGTCAAAAGATCCAAAGAAGATTGTCACGACTAGTGAGATGATAATCATTGCAACACATAACTCTACATCCTAAGAAAGACACCCCTCAACAAGCTTAAGCTCTAAAGAACCATACTTCGAGCATGAATTTAGGAGCAATACATAGAAAACATTGGAGAAGCAACATCTCTGGCATTAAATATTATGACTTAATCAAACCAAGTCAAAAGCAGGTGGGGACCCACTTAAACAATCATAAAATGTTTAATCTTGGGTTTTATTTTAATCAGTTTGCTGGGCTACCCGACCAGAGGTAGCCCTCCCCTTTCCCAACCTCACTCCTTGATGAATGTAATTTGACTCAAAGTCCTCGTTATCAGAATGTAAGCACTTAGCAGCGCAACTGGCTGCATCATCCTTACACCTATTCTTTAGCCAACCAGACAAAAAAAATTTACAGGTCTTAAGTTGTGAATCTATATTTTATCTTGAACATTTTATGCGTGATGCAATGCAAAACTTACCAGTGGAACTTCAATCATCATAAGTGGTTTGAATAGTTCTTCATCGATAAGTAATTTCCATAGAACAGAGCGTAATGCTCTCGTCTGCGCCACCCGTCGACAGCAACCGTCATGTGCAGATTTTCTCATTTGATTCTTCCACCTGCCACAGCGATGAGCAGCTGCGGCCACCTCACTTGGTAACCTTTTCTTGACTTCCTGTTTTACAATCAAAACAACTTCAGATGTGAATTGTTAAAATACATATCCATTCAAGAAATCTTCATGACATATTTGTGCCGTCTCAAAGAGAGCTTTCCTGGGGCAAGAGGAACAAAATCACTAGGTTTATGCTATAACTCTGGTATTAGAAATCCTACAGGAGACAAAGCTGAATAATATGAAAATGGGTCCCTCTTATTACCTTCTCCAGGTTTGGACAAGAGCTCCTCTCCTCATCAGGCCACAAAATCCATGCTACAACACAAATATCAATTCCATCATTCACATTGACAGGTGGCAACACCAAGTATGAGTTATCTAAAATTTCAAGACCCATATCTTTCCCTGCAAGATATGGATGACCAATTCTCTGTACAGAAACTGCAGAATTCCTGAGAACCTGAATCTGAACTTTCAAATTCCACGAAAATTTTTGGACAGATTTTTTTCCCATTATACCACGGATCCTATTCCACCGTATTTTGATGCCTTCCAACCAAGCATGCTGAAGTGAACTTTCATTTGCAGTAGACGATGTTAATGGGTAACTGCTTTTTCTCTCAATGGTCCTCATTAGATCCTTCGGAAGATTAACATAGTATACTGGTGAATTTTCCCAACACACTGCTAAACCACATATCTCGAACGGCGCCACAGAATTCACCTCTTTCCGTTTAGTGTAGTGGATGTCAAAATAAAATTCGTTGGTAGTATCCCAAAGATCCAATAAAGTATCGATTCCACCAGGAGTATTAACTGCAGTAACAGGGCCCTTATTTGTGCAATCTTTATTTTGCACACTGCTTACCGGTATCTGAACACCATGATCAACAGGAGCATCAGTTCCAACAGAATTTCGGTTTTTGTGACCATTACTCTCTACTAGTATGGCGGTAGTTGTATCAGCATCTTTTCCACAAATAGTTGCAACGTTAGGCTCATCACCAACTGCTATAGGCTCTTCAGCCAGGAAGGGAGGCACATTAGCAGTAGGAGTTGCAATTTCACTAGTTAACATCACACTTTCTGAAGCATTAGATTCACCAAATGACTTTGTCTCCAACGTCTCCCTTCGAGTTTCTGCAACTCTATTAGATTTCTTGCTCTCCCCAACAATTGCCACAGGCAGAACATGCTCCAAGGATTTCACACCCGACGTATTATCAGTGGTTTCAACACCAGAGGACATTCTCACATGCCCTTGTCCCATGTGATTTCCCATCATAGTTGGCACAGGTCGAGAAAATTGCGTGATGTCTAACCCAAGAGACTGGAAGGCAGAGAAGGCAGCAATTCTTGCTTCCTCGGCTTTATCTAGAACAATCTTGCGGGCCCCATTCTTTATTTTTTTGGCAACTCCAACTTGTAAGCGCCTTTGTGCTGAGCTTTCTAGTCATTTATAATAGATACAATTAGTACTAACTTACAGAAAGAGAAGTCCAAGTATATACAACTTCTAAAGCAGGATATTTTTGTCCACAGCTGAAGTAACATTTGACTTTCAAAAAGAAAACAAGAATCAAACAGAATAAAAGAAATCAACTACATTAATCATGACGTATGTTTCGTCACATAACAAAAGTACATAAGCCCAAAGCAGAAGAATGCAGCGATGCACTATTCATAGAAGTCAATACAAGAAGTTCATAAGAAGTATGGACAAGTTTTTGGCAGCAATAAGTTGTTCTTTCAAGTCTTAAAGATTCATTCTAACCAGTGCTTTCCTCTTGTACTAATTTTATAAAAAAGCATCAGTCTTCTCCACTTCCATTCCAACAAGAAAGCTTGCTCCATGTGCATGCTGTGGATTATCTCTTTACACCATTTCTTTGTGTGCTGGTTTAGAGATTGGGAGCTGGAGCCACATTTTCACTTATAGATATTCAAGGAAGGATGTACAAGGACAAAAGAGTAAAATATTAATTATACAAGTATACGAGCAAGTAGCAACTAATGTTGCACACTAAATACGTAATTCTAAATATATATAATAGTGGAATGTTATTTTCCCATTAGTAAAGAATCGATGACATATCAACAATAATTTATCTATTTAGACAATATTCAAGAAATAAAAAAGAATTTCGTTTTGGCATTTCACAGTTTGGTAAGTGCAATTGGATTGTTTAAAATAGAGTTCCTCAATCCCTCCACTTTTGTTCCAAAGATGGGACAGAGCTTCACTGGGCCACTTGAAACTTTTTCTCTTTAGTCCTTCCCTTCAAATTTTCCCTCCTTCCCAGAAAAGGATGAAACAATCATTCCTCCTTTTCTTTCCCCTCCTTCAACTCGCCTCTCTCTTTCAACTCTCTCAAGCATAGACTGAGAGTTTGAAAAGAACACAGTGATCCTAACTTCCTGCACAACCATGGCAGGCGAACCCCTTACTTTGTAGCAATTGCATCAAAACATATTTTCAAGGCTAAAAGCAAAGCCAACTACATAATGGCACTGTAACGAGTAGAGATTGAGGTTCAATCAACATGCTTAGTATCTTTCATTTGATGATGAGCCCACATGTTGCATGCATCAATCCATTTTCTTAACGTAATTATGCAAAAGCGATGAACATCCAAATCAAATCCAGCAGCCCATAATTAACATTCAAATGAAGACTTCATCAGATGAGGTAAATGCCGTGTGCGTGCAGTCATGCACCTTTCATTCTATGATCAACCCAAATTTTCTAGTGGAAGCATAGCTTCATCGTTTAACCTATTTAAAAGAAGTCCATAATTATCCACATTCTTACCTTCAGCAGCCCATGAAGAATATTCAAATAGAGCTTTTACTATTTCAGAAGTGGAAGCTTCTGCAATTGCTAAAGGTGTGCGCAGGCCAGCTTTATACAGTGCTCTGGCTCGAGATCCCTAAAATTGGAAACAGTTGTCAAAACCAGGAATACTAATTGAACTGACACAGAAGCATTCCACCACTGACCATCAGGAGAATAGTACTTGCCAACATAACGCATACTTGCCTTGACATATGGGATGTTCGTAAGCTCTACAATCTCTGCTCTCACTCCAAAGGACACACGATTTTGGAACTTGCCAACCAAGCCCTCTAGATCATGCCATCCAAGCCTCTCACAGAATACAGAAACCATTGAAGCAAATCGACCTGCATTTTCTTGTAAAGCTTGAACCATTCCTCTGGCCACTTTATATGCTTCACAGACTTCAGCCACCGGAGCTTCCTTTACCACAAAACTTAAATCATCAATTAAAGCTTCAACATCTAAACACGTGTACACAGTGAATCGCGTATTACATACAAAATGCAATCAGACTATTGATGGAAAATGCACATATGCTTTTGGCTTAGACACTGTCAGCCACTTGTTAAACAGGTAATACTTGAAAGCTTCATAATGTTTCAGGAGCACCTGGTACTAGGAGCACAGTAAGCAACTATAAAGAAGATAAATCATCTTTACCTGACAAATCACAGTCGTGTTTATCTCCAAGATCATTATCTAAATCATGACTAAGCACCAAAGTATGTCAACATGTTATAGATACTGCATACTCGTAAAATGGGGACAAAAGTCGAACACAACTTTGTATTAAATTAACTTATAGTATGGCTGGCTGGTACTTGGAGCATATTAAGTTTCAAGGTTTAAGAGTGTAGTACTAAAATTGGTTATACAATAAGGCAGGACCATTGCATTAGCTGTGTTGTATCCTCAGATATGCTACAATTACTAGCATTCACTTTTTAAAACTTCTAAAGACAAACACTCATCATCTATTTACAAGTCCTCAAATGACAGTCATCACAGTGCTTGCAAGGAAAAGTATGAATCACAGGTCAAAATATGTCATGATACTGAGACGGGGAAAGCATGAGAACTATACCTGCACTAATCTTGCCAAAATGAGAGCAACATAAAATCGTTTACACACACGAAATGCTTTCTCCTCTGGAAGCACATGGTTGTTTGAGATTCCAGACTGCTTTTGCAATTTACCATGTGATCCTTTTGTATGCTCCCTCAATCTGCCTATGGTGCGCATAGGAGCACCATGTGCCATTCGCATCAAAAAGGGTTCAGACACTCCAACTTGATTCCCAACTGACTGCATCTCATACATTTTAAGGTAAGTTAAACGCATGCACAGATCTTTGATTGTGGAATAAATATGAACAAGTGTATAAAATCCAACTTTCACAGATGTTGCTGAAAGCATAATGGGAATAGACAGATGAAGGGAAGGAATTATGGCCCTCCAAATCCGGCCATATGTGCCTACGCAATTGCAGAATATCAATTCCAGCTATCAAAAAACCATCAAGCTTCATTATAAAAGTAACACTGACATTGAGGTAATTGGAGGAAATTAAGACTAAAAAAGGCAATCCGATTTATCATAATCAATTACTCAAATTGTTGAAAGCATATTTTCCTTGCCTTCCAGATATTGATTCATGTATAAGAATACAGGGACCAAAGGTCAAAAACACAATCATATTCAACAGTATTTGCGTCATAATACACCATTTATTCTGCCACAAAAGCGTGAGACATCCACATAAAATGACTAAAATATTCGAAATCTCCCAGAACAAACATACTAAATATGCATGGGCTGAAAAAACTATCATAAAGATCTTAGGTAAACTATAAACACTTGCCACTATCTTGCCCCAAACACCAATAGAGGCTCAAAGCCTCAGGCCTAACCTCCAAACACAAGCCAGGAGATCTCTATGGAACAGACTGAATATTAATGCCAACTGCCAAGAGCTAGTTAAAATGATACTAATTACCTGATCCAGAGCAGACAATTCCATGAACCTTTGGTAATAAAGTTCCCAATCTGGCTCGACATCAACATTAGTCGGGGTAACTAAATAAACTAAATGCAGATCAGATGCAAGCACAAATCCTTCTCTAGCTCTAGAAAGATCCTCCAGTACAATCTGCGAAACAAGCAGAGTCAATACATCCCATCAAAGTACATTGTATTAGCAGTCTATACATCATTCCCTCACCCAAAGTATGAGTATCTAAATCTACAGAACTTGTCAAGAAACAACTCTGAAATTACATGTACATTGACTGGTGCATCAACTGAAAACATGACTAATGTGATCAAGAAGCAAAAGCTTTACCAGTGAGTCATCTGGTGAGAGAGAACTTCCAAAAGCTGCACGCCCGAGAGGAGTTGTACTGTATAACTTGGTTTCCTCATTCCATTCAAGAAACTTTTTGTGGCACAACCATCGGAGAGAATCCTGTGCTGATTTAACCACATCTTGAAATGGTTTTGTAGAATTGAGAAGAGTACACCTGACATATCGATTGATATCATTAGCAGTTTGAACTATCCCACCAGCAACAACTTCTAAGATCGCATGAGTCATTCCATTTTTGTCCTCAGATAGACAAGAATTCAATGGTGGGCAGCTTTCATTCAGAAGGGCAACAATTCTTTTAACCTCTTCCGATCTACAAATAAGTATCTGCACAGGTGTAAATATTTCTATCAGAGATTTAGAATTCTCTTGAATTAGGACAAAGAAGGTACCATTTATTTCAGAGAAGGAAAAGGCTTCTTCAGAAAAAATTATGGGCCATTGTGTGTCATTGTGCAAAATGTAAACCACAAAAGCCATGAATTAAATACGTCAAGTATAAATTAATAGAAATTCAGTATATGATCCATTTCAAAATAAGAAAGATGTGATCAAAAAGGAACATGAAACATACACTTTCACCCTTGGTATCTATACCAGTCCGACCGGCTCGACCGGCCATCTGCTTGTACCTAGTCCCATCAATAAAATCACGGCCAATCCTGGGTTGTCGGAAAATGACCCTCCTGGCTGGAAGGTTGACCCCAGCAGCTAATGTAGATGTGGCAGTCAAGACACGTAGAAGGCCTCTCCGGTAACAGGTCTCAACTATCTCTCTTTCCTCAACCTTCATATAGCATAGCCATTACGAATTCTTGGTTATAGAACATTGCGATTTTCACATCAATAGAGAAAAAGGAGCATGAAAGCATACCGTAAGGCCAGCATGGTGGTAAGCAACACCAGAAGGAAGAGTCTCTTCTAATATAGAGTCCAATCCAGCAGGGCTCCTTCTCAAGGCATCTATAGCAGTAGCAATATCAGTAAACTCATCGGAATTCTGAAGATTGACAGAGAACTTCCACAGAAACTTGGCAACATGTCTTGCAGTTGATTCACAGCCTTTGCGACTTGAGCAAAATATTAAGACTGAATGACCTTCTTTAACAACCTGAAATATGTTCACAATCCATCTTATCAAGTTCACACCTATGCATGTACATGTTAAGTAGAAGGGGAAAGCAATTATTTTCCAACCTCATTGCAAAGTTCTACAATGTGATCTGGATCTTTACCACCAAGTTCGGCCGCTTTTGAAATTGTTCTGATTATGTCCATCTGCTCATTATAAATGGTGTTCCCCACCTTAATATATTCCTCCAATGGAACTGGTCGAAAGTCCGTCTGGTATAATGCAGCCTGCAGGCAAATTTCTGGAACTTAAATTTGTAAAACAAGAGCCAAGACAATCAGCAACATGAACATAAACGGAACTTCCTTATTGGGCTAAACTGCTAGAGAACAAAAATTAAAATTCTTAAACTTTTGCAGCAGCAAAACCTAACAAAACAAATGCACTTGCATTTAGAAACAAGTTGATGTGTCCATACATGTAGATACAACAAAATAGGGAGGAAATTACGCCATATACTCTTAGAAGAGTAACATATAACTCTCTACCTAACTCCTAACTGCTTACAGAAACGATAAGTTCCTGCTGATAACAGGAATATGACCCCTATGATTCACAAACAATGTATATTGAGTAAAAACATTCAAATGCTAGCTAAGAATTCTAATTTGATTGATGTTCACCAGTCCTAGGCTTTCTCTGCCACTAGATCTGTCTCAGGCAATTGAACCAACAGCACAGCCACAATTAACAACCGATTTTAAGTAATTCATAGCATCACCATCAGTCATGGTAATAAAGACCAAGGGCCTAATAAGTGAAGCAAGCTTTATTCTAACAAAGCCAGCCAATTGGACGACAGAAAGGCAGAGGATGCTCAGTTCTGCTTACCTGAAGCCAATCGGCAACCACTGCCACATTTGGCATGGTCGCACTCATCCCCACAATTTGCAGTCCACGAGCAGGGTCAGCTCTACCACTGCTAGTATTTGAGCTTTCTCCGCTGCTTGAGTCGGAGTTGCCTTCACCAGCAGCGTAACGGAGCTTTGTCAACATAAGTTCCAAAAGATAACCCCTGCTTTGGTCACCAACCTGTCAGTATTACAGCATCAATTTAAAAATCCAGAAGGAAAAAAAGACCTCCAAAAGATGGACAAAAGATGTCTAATATATAGACTACAGAAGATTTTATCCAGGTATTCCAACTTAACAATCAAACTGGCACACACCATATGCAATTCATCTATCACCACAATTCCAATTTCTGATAGACGACCCTCCTCCAGCAGCCTATTTATCAAGGAGTTTGCCTTTTCTATAGTGCAGACAGCCACTGAAGTGTCCTTAGGAAGTGTTCCACCACCTTGACTTCCATAGTAACTTCGCACATGCTTACCTAGTGGTTCCAAAAGGGCTTCAAGATGTTCTGCCTACGCAAACATAATCAACAAAAGTTCAGTATAGACAGTAAGAAAAATAAAAAGAAGGGAAAATGAAAACAAGAACATTAGAAGAAAGAACCAAGAATAAGCACCTTCTCTGTACAAATAGAAACATAAGGAAGAACCAGTAGTGCGATTTTTCCAGTTGATAAAACTCTTCGTAACATCAAAATTTCAGCTACAAAACTTTTACCAGCACTGTTTCAAAAGGAAACATTGATCAGCAATGTTACGGAGGTATGAGAAATAGGTTGAACGCCTAACAAGAGTAGATGTTCCTTCCTTCCTTACTTAATAAAGGTCTAGCACCATATTGAGTCATGGACATTAAACTATCAGCTTAGCCAATCCTCACCGGAAGAGAGAACATAATAACATGGAGGGAGAAAAGATAAAATATGTAAAGCATGTTCATAAGCTTAAGTTAATGCATATCCAGTCTAACAAGGTTGCACCTCTCAAACTTCTTTTAATAATAAAGGTCCTGTGGTAAGCTGGCTTTTTGTCTATATCAATACAGTAGAGATAAGAGAAGTCCCTAATCAGTTATGTTGTTTATCTCATCATAGTTGGAAGGAAAGGAAGGTCTTCTATCCAACAAAGTAAAATGAAAAGCTACTTTAAAATATTAGACTAGATTGGAAAGAGAGAGAAGTCAAATACATATAGAAAACATGAAATACAACAGAATTGACTACTGAAGGACGTTGGGCTTTTGAATTTAGCATGTTGCTCCCTCGCATGATCATGCAAACCAAACTTCACTGCATTTGTGCATGTGTGTCATACAATAATATATAGATGACAGTCGCATCACACATTTCCTATCAATGGACACAATTAGCCATAGCACACCAGTCACAAAGTCAAAATTTTAACCTCTATCAACTATTGGCAGTTACAACAGCCGATCAAATGCCATAGTGTATACAAATTGTAACAGGACAACATTGCATCCTTATGTGACATGCTGATGTACACACACGAAATGCTATCTAAATAAGGCGTTCAGTAATAGATAGCAAACAGATCTATACAATGAACGGATGGACCAGCAAGGACATCCAAATGAGATGCAATCATATGCGTGTATCATTTTAAAAGATAGCTTCCAAGATTAACAAGCAAGACAGCAGCTTATTCTGAGTTGATACCTCGTAGACGCACAATATACAAGATTCTTTCTCTGCAACACACCTTCAACCTGAAGGCAGTCAACCTGAAAAAGAAAGTGAAAGCATATTTTTCTACCATAAACTGAAAGATAGCACAATAGCATATTACTACGGTATCAAATTGAGCAATGCAGTCCCTGACCCACTAATCCCATGAATGGTTCTTTATGTTTGATACGAGGACCCACAACTTCACTAAGTAAACTGATTTTTTTTCATCTTTTTTTAGCAACCAGCACAAATCTAAAATGCGCTAAAAAATATTTAGTTACAAATTTGTTGCCAGTTTTTAAATCCATGGAAAAATTCCAAGAATAGGATATCCAGCTTCTTAGCTAGTTAGTTACTGCACAAGAATATTTCCTAAAAATGCTAGATATTGTCCCAACTGAGGCGACAAAATAACTCAGACTTACCCAACATCACAACAAGAAAACCACTCAGAATTGAAATGGAGCCTTTTGCTCCAACTATTTCCAAATTTTGGCCAAGCAACTGTTTGTCAAGTTCTATATCTCACGCTTTTGTGAGCCATCAAACTTATACAGTCCATAAAATATTCTAAAGCAAAAAATTAAGAAGAAAGAAAATGTAACCTCCCTCTGTCAATCATATTTAAACATAAAAAATGAAGAACCTCCCAGCCCAAAAATAGCCCAAATATAATATACACAGCATCCACCACAGCAACCCATTGAAACAATGTCCATATGTCTAACTGATCTACGTACCATATATCACATCAGGAAAGTCAAAGTCAATTAGGATGGTAGATTAAAGACGATGTTGACACTCAAATATGCCCCACATATGCAAAATCTAGTCCAGATCTAAATGGAAAAATCCATCAGTTCATCCATAACGCCACTCCATAGCAAGGTAAGGATTGCATGCATTGCGAAGATACCTGCCACTGGTATAGCCTAAGTATTCCTTTCTTCCTATATAAGCTGCTTATTGCAGGAGGAAGCCAATTGCTAATGTCAAGATTATCTTTGTTCTGCATGCTACATGGAGTACAAGCTTCACCATTTTGATGATCAGCAGACAAATTCTTCACAGGATACATTGGCGAATCAGATTTTGAGCTGTCATCATTTTGAGCAAATAAATCCGCCTTTCTTTTTATTAATGTATCCAATGGATCCATTGGTTGATTCTCATGCTCTTCTGTCTTCTGTCCATTGCTACAGCGAGCTAATGTACTTGTACTCTGAAGACCTTTTGGACCTACAGATTCACAATCAGGCCGATTGTCATCTCTGCAGGTTGCAGCTCTCAAATACTGTAGATCAGAACTATTGACAATGACTTTATCCAAGTTCTTGTCCTCGCAAGAAAAGTCAAAATGCTTGACAGGCAAAGGAGAGACTTCTTTCAGAGAGCCTTGTGTGCGCTTCTCTACTGAGTCTGATGTAATAGTTTTCTTACAATAGACTCTGTTGTTCCTATCAAGTAGTGTTGCCCCGTTCTCCTCATGATCTGATCTGTTTGGTTGACATACTTTTCCTACAAGGTGATCTTCCTCAAAAGCTTCAGAAATAGAATGATTTGCAGGAGCACAAAAACCATCGGCAAGCTTAATTGCTTCACTCCAAAATGCTTCGCCAGGGGAAAACATAGAGCTTCCACATGTTGAACTAGGGGTTTTATCGACAGAGGATTTTACAACCAGTGAGACAGGCGTGGAGCACCCAATCATACGTACAGTCAATGGAGGTGGCTGTTTGCATTTCTTCAAGCTTGCTTGAAGCTCAATGAGAGTGTCCGCAACAGGTTCCTATCATATTGAAGATGTAAACAAGCAATGATTATTGAAAAGATGTCTTTCAAATTAAATTTATATTTACCTCTTTAAAAGAATCGAATGCATGTTTCCTGGTTTCAGAAACTGAACATGGAACCCTTTCTAACGTAGCCTTTCCTTTGTGGAAACTGTAATCATCAGCTACTTGTGATTGACCAGTCATTTGAAACCTCTTATTGGATCTCTGTGATTCCTCATCAAGTAAAGATGGGTTATCGCGTCTCTTACCATTAGAAATTCCATCTGCCGGTAAACTTGAATGGATTTCACTGCGTATAGGTACAGAAACTTCAAGAGGAGTAAAAAGGGAAAAAAAATTTAAAATACCTGTCCTGATGGACCAGAAGAGAAGAAAATTTTGCTTTTGCTTTCTAATCAACAGATCTAAATGTCCAAACGAACGCTTCAATAGGAAGGAAATATAAACTTGGGGCAAACAAGAATGACAACTTTTTTCTAAAATCCAGAATGAGATGAAGCTTTGATAAAATTCCTAATCATTAGAGTATTAAGGATGGGCCAAGAAAAAGAGCAGTCCATCCATAAACATGTTGGTACCTGCAGTATATTGACAAGAAATCATTGGCCAACTGTTTAAGTTCCGAGTTTTCTGTGCCATTTGCAGACAAGAGGCAATCCTTTGAAGGAGCATGAGCCGCAGCATGCTCCAGGTCAGATGAACTGTGAGATGCTTCCTTCTGAGCAGCTTCCTCGGGCTTAGGCACTTCAGCGGACAACTGTACTTGCTTATTTTCAGGCTTCAAGTTTTTCTCTGCCTTCCGTAACAGATTCCGCTTTACTGAATCGTGACCCACTGATGAATAATCACTAGCAGTATGCAAGGGCTTGGCAGCACAACCACCTTCCTGAGAGGTCATCAAGTAATTGTCTAAGGTGCCTTTGGCACCAGGCGACCCTCCAAGAGGGGTTACCTCATTACTTTCGGCCCTCCGTGATTTCAGATGAGGCGACGAGGATTTCCTTTTCTTCGAAGCAAAAAACTGTCAAAGCAACAACAACCACAAATCGTGTCATTTTAAGCTCTTGACGCCACAAATTGAATTGCTTGTCTGCAATAACTTGCAACATTGTTCCCAGTATGGGGTGAGTTCAAGTCTCATTGCATACTTCCCAAGAACCATCAGTATCGTCTTAACCAGTGTCAGAAAGTACAAAAATAATAATTTGCAATGCTTCTTTGACATTGGGGCTTTTGCTGATTCGACATGTTTTAAAGATCCTTTTAATTTCCATAACTAATTCTCTCGGAGCAGAAATGTTGCGATGCACCAAACAAAATCTTTTTTTTTCCCTTTTTCGCAATTCGACTCTTTTATGCTGGGATAGGCACGCATGGATGGTGATCATAAACAAGATCCATGATTCAATCTTGTAAAAACTCCTTTCTTGAATAAAACTCTACTCAAAATGGAGAACCCAAGAAAGCAAAACGATTCAGCCAAATGCCATACGAGCTTGGAACGAATCCCAACCCAACCCAGGTATTCAAACGCTCTACGCAGCTGCGGAAAAAGAGCAAAAAAAAAAAAAAAAAGACCGTTTCTCAGCGGACCACACCAAGGGCTACTACACATTGTCCACTTCTCTATAAAAAAGAAACCGAACTGCGCGACACCCTTCTGCAAATCCAACCGAATGCTCCTGCATCCTCGTCCGATTCACACGCGTCGCGAGAAGGAACAGCAACAAATTACCTGGTCGACGCGGTTCCGAGGCGAACCGGACGCCATCGCCGGACACGGACACGCGACCTCGCCAATTTTGAGGAAACCCTCGGAATTCGGACGGAGACGGAGATCCTCGAAGACGACGCCGCCGCTCAGGTGGCTCGAGACCTTCCGCGGCGGGCGACCGAGCGACCGAGCGCCGTGTGCTACCGCGACTGCTGCGGTTTCAATTGGGCGATGGAATAGGTGCGACGGAGAGAGAGAGACGTACGCTCGGAGGCTTTGGAGGGTCCAGCAAATTCAAATGGGTCGAGAAAATCTTTGTTTGCTGCCGTGCCCTTGGGTTTTGTGCTATTCCTAGTTTCACCCAGCTTTTTTGATCGAATTTTTTAAAATAGGGCCCTCGGATTCTTGACCAAAATGACCACGTTAACGAGAAATGCTCGAAACTAATAGGAAATGGATGCTCACGCGACATTTTCAATCAAAGAAATTAATTTGCCGATCATATCTAAACATCTTGGTAACTACACATAAATGATGCGAATAATCAACATAGATACGATGCACGCAATATGAAGTTGTCAATCCAGTCTATCGTTCCCGCTAAGAAGATTTAGGTCTAGGGGCCAATTTACCGGCAATAGCCAGACCAGAAAACTTCCTAACTTGGGTAATAAGTTACTCGCATATGAATTTATTAAGAGTTATTCCAATGTTTACAATAGATAGAAATTATTAAACACGCTCGATCGTTGTAATTAATGCTGATAGATATTTTCTCACTCGTAGAAGACTCATTAATCAAGTGAATAAGTCACCCATTTAAAATATTCCCGAATAGATTTTTACTTTTTGATTCATGTAAATCTTACTTCGAATGCATTTCGATTTTTTTTTAATTTCGAGGCAACTGAAGGCTTTGCAATATATAACTGTCTATACATAGATTTACATATAATTTTTTCATAATCATTAGAAATTTCGATGTTTGACGGAAAAGTGAAAATTTGATTTTTTTTCTTTCATAAAAGCAAAAACGGACATGCCATTAATGAACTTTTTTGCTCTAAAAGCTACTAAAGTTAATAAGAAAAAGGAAAAGTTACTTTAAAATTTCCCACGGTTTAGTAACTTTTTAAAGTTAAAAAGCTACACACGATTAAAAAAAAGTTTAAAAGCTACACTAAAATCTGCTCAAGTGGGTTCCAGCATAGGGCCCTTCAAAGTTTTACATGTTTGCTTCGAGTAAAAATCTTATTTTTGTTTTTCTGTGTGAAATGTTGTAATAATACTCAATCTTGTCTGATTTTCATTCTTCATTTTGTTTATATAGTGAGTAGAATTTTTTTTTAATTATTCTCATTTAAGGGTGCATTCATTTCACAAAAAACTCAAATTTGAAATCGAAAATAATTATTTGCATTACTTATAAAAATAAATGAATGAACAATATTTTAATCACCCATGAAAATAGTTAGGTATAAATTATTGTTGATAATGAAAATATTTTTCTTTGACCAATTTTTCTAGGGAAAATTATCCAAAAAATCCTAAACCTATTTTACTTTTGCCGATTCGATCTTAAACTTTTTAATTGTGCAAATTTAGATCTCGACCTATTCACATTTTACCAATTGAGTCATCCGGTCAATTTTGACTTAAAATCACTAACATAGACGCAAACTGTCTTATGTGACACAGCCGATACTAACGTGGACAATTTTTAATAATATTTTAATATTTTTTGTATTTTTATAAATATTTTTGCTTTCCCCTTTTTTTGTACTCTTTTCCTTCTTTACTTTTTTATTTTTTTCCTTTTTTTTCCTTTTCTCTTCTTTTCTTTTTCTTTTTTATTTTTCCCTCCACCAGACATCACCGAGCCTCTCGATGGCTAGCTAAGGTCGACAGAGGGAAAGAGAAAAAAAGAAAAGAAGAAAAAAGTTAAAGAAGGAAAAGAAGGAAAAAAAAAGTAAAGAAGGAAAAGAAAGAAAAGAGTAGAAAAGGGAAAGAATAATAAAAAATTCAAAAAATACTTTATTAAAAATTGTCCACGTTAGCATTAGTAGTGTCACATAAGATTGTCGAGGTCCAAGTCAACAATTTCTAGGTAAAATCTCTTGGTATGTCCATCCCGTTCAAGCCCACTTGGGTTAGGGACAATTTTTCGTTAAATTAAAATTCTAAAACATGGTCGAGCCTTGGGAGAATTTTTAAGGAATGGTACTAAGTCCCGACCAGCCAATTGATCGGGTCAATTTTCTTATTTTTCTAGTTTGAAATTGATAGTGGATGATACATTCTTCTAAACATTTCTTTTTTGAAAACCAAAAGGAAAAACATAGCTTTTTAAATATGTTTTTTTTGTTAATTGCTGATAAATTATAGGACTTAATGTCATGCAAGTCACCAACCATATTAAAAACTCGTAAATAATTGGCACCTTGATGTGCCCTTATACAAGTTGCTGAGTACCACGCAAAGGTACTAGCTTCAATTGCCGAAATACAGGGGTAATTATTTTCGAATATCAAAAGTTGTTAAGTTGTTAATCTAATCACGAAATACATATTAGCAATAGTATAAATTAATAAAATTACATTTTCTCATTTGCATTGATTTGAATCATTCGGAGAATGCCTTATATGCATTAATATTGTTCAAGGAAAACATATGGACAATCAAATCCATCTCTCGATTCACTGCTAAAAAAGTTAAATGGGTCCTAAATAAGGAGAAATATTTAAAAAATGGGTCCAATTACGCCTATTCCTAATTTTAAATGGAATGTAATAACGCCGGGATCCATATATAAACATAGTATAAATGACCCAATCTCATAAAGAGAATTCCGAGCCAATTCGGTATGGGATGGACTTATAATCATGAAATCGACTTGATCATTGGATCACAGATAATAAGTTCATAACTTTAGCTCATTACCATTTTGGGCAGAACAGATCTACTAATTATTTAATTTGAGTTAGTAAGAGGGAGCTTGAGCTAAGAAATGTATTCTAAAAGCTAAAAAAGGTATCCCATGCAATTGCAATAACTGGGTTCATTGATATTTATTGTTGTATTGATTTTACGTACATTTCCCCATGAAAATCCCTTAACCATGCGAAATTACCATTGGCTGTAGTGTATCAATGTTACTTTTGATAAGCAAGCTGATTAATCACACCAAAAAATAGTTATTCGCTTAAATATATATATATATATATATAGTTGCTTTTTACCATCCACTTTGATGAGGTACCAATTATATTACGTTTCTATTTTAAATTTTTCTAGCCACGAAATGACGTTATTAATCCGCGATATATCCATAATCAGTTCTCTATAAGAAAAGGCATTAATTAGGTGAAGAAGGCACCATTATAAACATTTTCATTTATATAATTATATAAAGTAAGAGAACCTCCTACTTTTGAAGATTTCAATCTTGTTTTCTTCCCCAAATATCATCGGTTAATTATTTTATAAGTTCTTTATCAAAGTGCAAATGCTAAACTAATAATTCTATTTTATCTCATGTGTTACAATATTGAAATTTGAATCTTTTTTTTTTATCACAGAACAACTTTCTTAAGAGAATTCAAATCTTGAAATATTTTTTCTCTTTCCGCGCATACAATTTTCTTGAAATATCTAATCTAATCTATGATTTATTTTCATAATTTAATAGTATAATATCTCGTGATTCTACTTAATTGTTCGACTTCTGATTTATTTTACACAAAAAGTCTTGTGCAATGTTCCTTAATAGTAAAAAAAAATATTAATTCAATATATATTGATTATTTTTTGCTATCTAGAAGAGTATCCTTATGAAGAAAATGAAAGAAACTCTACCAATTTAGATAAGTTTTTTTTTTTTTATCACATGTGTAATCAGCATGAAAATCCATTAACAAAGAAGTTACTGGTTACTGATATATGGTAATGTTAGTTAGTAGTTTTTATACGCAGGTAGAAATTTTCCTTCTGCAAAAATAAATATGAAAGTCTTGACCGCAAGTCATTTTCGTTGCTGAAAACTTTCCACTTGCAAAAGTAAGGATTAAGATATCTGTAATTAAAATTTTATTTTTTATTGCATAGGCATTTTTCCATATATAACAATTTAGGAGGATAATAACATAAAGGTTCCTGAACTTTAGCCTAATACGTAATGTGGTCCTTAAACTTTAAATTTGTTCAAAGTGATCCATGAACTTTAACCAAATGTACAATGTGGTCCCTAAACTTTTAAATTATTCAGTGTGGTCCCCGAATATCCAATATTGTCCACAATATTGACTATTTTCATATAGTCAAATGACTAAATTGAACATATGTACGAAAAGTTTAGGAATTAAAGTGAACAAACTAAAAATTCAAGAATCATATTACACATAGTGATAAAGTTCGTGAATCATATTGAACAAATTAAAATTCATGAACTATATTACACATTAGACCAAAGTTCAAGGACCGTTTGTGTCATTTACCCTAATTTAGGTATTGAATAAATGATGAGTAAAAGCTTTTTCCATTTGTGTAATGAAAAGTAAAATTAACTTTCGAACCACCAATCTATGGTTAAGGGTGTGCCTGGGAAAGTATTATATTCGCTCTTATGGAAAAGTCAAACTTAAAAACTTAAGTTATTAAATAAAGAGAAACCATGTAAATATAAAAAGAACATATATCTCGTTGTCAGGGGATATGAGATAATATATCAACATCCCTTATCACGTATAAGTCGCTTTATGAGTGGCACGCGAAATTTGATTATTGGGGGTGGATGCACATATGCAAAAGAAATAGTACTGGCTTTGTAACTACGATACAAAGTCAATACAAAGTCCAACCCAAGCTTCAAATTCCACGTGCCGCTTTTAATTCGGCTTGCGCATGAATAGTACTAGCTTTGATATCATGTTACAATATCCAATCCAAGCTTCAAATTTCACGTGTGGCTCATAATTCGGCTTGCACGTACGTGAGAGTGAGAGTGGCTGGACGCATATGTTAAACGGTAAAGCCTGACTCTGATATCATATTAGAAAGTTCAATCGATGAACTTAAATTATTAAATGAAGGGAGACCACATGAATATAAAGAATAAGTATTTAACCTGTTGCCGAGCAACATAGAACAATATTTCAACGTGCTCAAAACAAATACCGCTTGGTTAATTGATTTTGATATATTTTTTGCGAAGTCCCTTTCAAGTATAAAAAATAAAAAAGGAAAACAAAGAATACCTCACCATGGAAGCAAAACCAGAATTCAAGATAAACAAACTTAAATACGAATGGAGATCTTGAAGATACCCAATCGTATTTGCTTCAAATTTGTTTTTAGCTCTTCGAGACGAAGAAGAGAATCCGGAAGCGAAGTAAATCTGAAGCAAACTGGAGAATGAAGATCTTCAAGATATCCCTCGCTGAACTAAGCCTCGCAGAATCCAGATATGAAGCAAAATCATGCCGGCGATGATCAAGCCGTCGAATAGGCTAGGCAGGGGCAACACCAAGGTCAGGGTCATGCAACCTTAAGTGAGGTAGCACTAGATCATTGGCGACCCTCGACCATCCTCGAAAATTGTCGGTGAGTCGAGCGCGACGATGAGCAAGGGATCGGACCGGCGATCAGATCCGGAACATTTGGTTTAGCAAGGGAGGATATCAACGGTGATTTCAAGGGCCAAACTGGAATATGGAGATATTAGTGAGGGCAAATTGGAAAGGAAAAAAAAATTCATCAACCCTCTAAAACAACATTCCAAAAATGCTAAATGCTGATGTCATATAGGACTTGCGCTGGGCTAACACGGCCTTAGGAAATGCTAATTCGCATACGCAACTTTGTTGCCAAACGCCTCAACATTTTGCGCCTAAAATCTTTTGGAAAAGCCATGCCAAACCCACCTAATATTCCACGAAGTCATTTCATCTGGCAATATTCTGCGAATTTTCTGTCAATACATTTACTATCGCTCGTCATTTGACTGTCAGTAAAAGTTGCTTATTGACCGGCAAAAAGGTTCACCTATCTTCACGGTTTCATCTAATCCGGACCGTCCACATCCGTCGATCGAAGATCGAAAGGTGTGAAATGGGCACCAGCACGACCTGAAATTCCATATTTTTTTTTTCCATTTTTAAAATCGGCAACAAAAGACAAAAAAAAGTATTACATAAATAAGCTGCTGTTTGGTGCGAGTAGAGCGTAACGGCGACCAATCAAGGCCCCCCGTCCTGCCTACTCCTAACGGATTCTCCTGTTGACCTCGTTCCCAAACGCTCCCCCCAACCTCCTTTGTCTAATTACAAAATTAGTCCATGTAAGATTCGTTCAGTACGGTCCTCTAACCTAACAGGTAATGTTCGTTTCTTAATTTTTAATTTACTTAACGTGATCTTTAAATTTTTGCTAAATATTTAATTTAATCCTTAAATTATATTTATTTTTTTATCGATTCAAGTTTAGGAACAACACTAAACATTTCGTTTAGTCCATGAAATCAATAGTTCTGAGCCCACGTTCAACGTATCGAAAGTTCAGGAGCGGCATTTCGCGCTAGACATAAATGTTGAGGGACCATATCTAATACTTTTAATAAAGCTCCATATTTGTTTCATTTTTCGTCGTTTCTTTCCGAACACCGACGACGTCGTACCGCCTCAAAAAATGTGACCGTTGCCGCTAATCACCCACCCACCTCGGACAAAGGACACACGCCGACGAGCAGGGAGGAGCTCGCGCGGAGCGCTTCTGCACACATACTCACATGGCGTGTCCCTGTCCCCAAGCACCGCCCCCCCCCCTCTCTCTCTCTCTCCTCTCTCTGAATCCCCGCTGCCTCTCTGCTGTCTCCTCTGCACAAGCCTGCGTCCTTCTCTCTCTCTCTCTCTCTCTCTCTCTATGTCTCTCTCTTCGTGTAGCGCAAATCGGCAACTGGGTTTCGTCCTCCATTGAAGCTGCTTCGCTTGAGCTTCGAATGCGGAGGTAGCGCCCGTCGACTCCGAGCTCGGACCGAGGTTTTTTTTCTTTTTTTTTTTTTCCGGGTGAGCTGTTCCGGAGCCAGAGCTCGCAGGCCGGGGGAAGAGATGGGGTGCGCGCAGTCGAAGATCGACAACGAGGAGTCGGTGTCGCGGTGCAAGGAGCGGAGGAACCTCATGAAGGACGCGGTCGGGGCGAGGAACGCCTTCGCGGCGGGCCACACCGGGTACGCCATGGGCCTGAAGAACACCGGGGCCGCGCTCAGCGACTACGGCCGCGGCGAGGCCGAGGAGGGCTTCGACCACGCCCTCCGCAGCCAGGCGCCGCTGGACGCCGCCCCCCCGCCGCCTCCGCCTCCGCCGCCGCCGCCGCCTCCGCCGCCGATGGACAGCCTCGGGCCGCCTCCGCCCCTGCCGGAGTTCTCCCCCAGCCCGCTCAAGAGGGCCACGAGCCTGCCGGAGTTCGCGGTACCGACGAGGCGGAACCCTATCGCGAGGGAGGAGTCGGTCGCGATCCCGGAGGAAGAGGAAGAAGAGGAGGGCCAAGCCAATGTAGGGGAGGAGGAGGAAGAAGAAGAAGAGAAGATGCAGAATCTCCGGCGGCCGCCTCGTCCGCATCCGAGGACGAGCAATACGGCCGCTGTTCCTCCGATGAGCGCTCCGGTGAGCAATCCGGTCCCGCCGATGCCGGAGTCGAAAGGCATGGCGTGGGATTACTTCTTCGATGTGGAACCCATGCCAGGTCCGAGCCTGAACGATGAAGAGGAGATTAATAACGAGAACGATGAGAGCGAAGGCATCGGATTCGGAGAAATGGGCAACGGGCTGAATGGAAACGGGGCTATGGAGGTCGAGCCAAAGACGCCGGAGAAAGTGGTGGAGACGAAAGCAGTGCAGGAGGAGGAGAGCGCCGTGAAGGAAGTGGGGAATAGGCAGATTGCGAAATCGAGTAATGCTCCGGCGGAATTTGGCCGGAAAGTGGGTAAGGCTGTAAATGGGGTTAGCATGATGAAGGTGCTGAGCGACATTGACGACCATTTCCTCAAGGCTTCCGAGAGCGCGCAGGAGGTCTCGAAGATGCTTGAGGCGACACGGTTGCATTACCACTCGAATTTCGCCGACGCTCGAAGTAATTTCATGCGCCTGTCTCTTTTTTACTATTTCTGTCTGCACATCTGGGTTTGTTTGCAGAACTGCTGTGTTGAAGATTGATCCATGGGGATATCTGTGCCTTGTCTGTGCTTGAGTTTTCTCAACCTGTGACGCTGACAAGTTCATCGATCTTCATCTTATGTATCTCTAGATAAAAGTGAAGCCGAATGTGGTCTAGCTCCCTTAACTTGCGTCTTTCGCCTCTTTCTCAAGACATTTGTTGGATTTAGTATCAACCTGATGGTGAAATGATTCATGTTGAGTTGTAGAAGAGACATTCATTTGTAGTTATAAGCAAATGGTTTATCGTGAAAATGTTTTTCCACACTGGGAATAGTAGATAATCGCAAGCTTTCCTCAGCTCCTAGTGATGATTCTCTTTTGCAAGGAGAGCACAACATAGATATAGCGTGCGAGTGTGTGCTCTGGCTTCTTGCGGAGCACCAGCTACTGTTCATGTTAAGATGATGGTGCTGGTAATGCTGATTACGGGATGAGACCACCTGAGCTTGAAGGATGTTGCTCTAGACATTGTCAGTTAAAAGTGATAAGGGGGAAGAAGGGTAGCATCCTTAGAGCTGCACCGCTAGAAGGAGGAGATAGTTTCGATTTAGACTCTGGAACTGGAAGTGGTAAGCGATCAAGTATGTTTCTTGAGTAGAGATTTGTTTCCTCAAGTGATTTAGAATTTCCAAAGAGACTTCTTCCTTAGTTATTTATTCCTAAGGTGTTCCTCTGAGAAGGAAACATGTTCATAGAAAGGTTGTTCGTTATGAATTCTCTATAATCTATTCTTCACGACTGGCATTGAAATTGCTAAACTTCAATGAACATATGGGATATGCTTACATTTCTAATTGAATATCTTACTTTTGGTGGTGGACATGGCATAACTTTGTCATCAATCTGATAGGCTTTAAATGACACAGGTCACATTGATCATTCTGCGAGGGTCATGCGTGTCATCACTTGGAATAAGTCATTCAGAGGTGGTATACCCAATGGTGACAGTGGAAAGGATGACCTTGATACAGATGAATGTGAAACTCATGCCACAGTTTTGGATAAGCTATTAGCCTGGGAGAAAAAGCTCTACGAAGAAGTGAAGGTATGCAGTCCACATTCTGTACCAGAGATTTGCCAATCTGATGATATGCATGACCATTTTGATTTCTTGATTGTCATTTTAGTTTATTTTGGTTCAGTTTGCGAATGATGGGTAAACTAAGCCTCTAGGTTAATCAAATTAAACAAAATTCTGAAAGTTTCTCTCAATAAGTAAGCTCTTGATCATGTTTGTAGATTCGCTGCAAAAAGGACAGGAGATTTGTAATAAGTCAAAATAGAAATTGATGTGAACTTTGGAGTTTTGAATAAGCTGCTCCTTTGTGTTTTGATGCATGTTTTGCTTTTTGTAATATGATAAATCTTTCTCTGTGTCTACGAATTGATAGCAAGGTGAGCACATGAAGCTCGAGTATCAGAGAAAGGTGGCTTTGCTAAACAAGCAGAAGAAACGTGGTGCTGGTTCTGAGTCCCTGGAGAAAACAAAAGCAGCTGTAAGTCATTTGCATACGAGATACATAGTTGACATGCAGTCCATGGATTCAACTGCTTCAGAAATAAACCACATAAGGGATGGACAGCTGTACCCAAAGCTTGTGGAACTTGTCGATGGGTAAGTTCCCATATCTGGAAACTGATTCTGTTTGTTCTGTTTCAATCAATGTATCCATGTATTTTCATCTTTTATCCGCCTTCTGCTTCTGGACCATTCCTCTTATAACTAGGAGCTAGAACGTGTACTGCACCAGCTCGTCATTCTCCATAAGTCTGAGTTCTCCTTTCCGAAAACTTCCCTTCTCATATCTTTATGAAGTGACTCCAGTTCATCTATATTGATCTATCTGCTCCTTTCTCCTGGTGGAAATTTCAAAATTTTGGTCCGTTTTGATTTTGTCTTTCTCAAGTGAATGCTGACTCGTGCTCGTTACAAGTTCAATCAAACCTTGTCAATTACAAATTTGTCATCTTTTTTATTAATATTCTGTTTGCACTACCTTGGAATGATTGGATATCTTTTTTTTTGAAATTTAGGATGGCGAAAATGTGGGAAAGAATGTGCATGCATCACAAAAGCCAGCAGTCTATTGTTAGTAACCTGATGTCCCTGGACAGCTCGCATGCTCCCAAGGAAACAACCAAGCATCACTATGACCGTACAGACCAACTTCATAAATATGTTCTTGAGTGGCAATTACAATTTGACAAGCTCGTCACCAGTCAGAAACAATACATCCAAGCTTTAAACAGCTGGTTAAAGTTAAATCTCATTCCCATTGAGAGTAGCTTGAAAGAAAGAATCTCATCTCCACCCAGGGCCCAGAATCCTCCAATCCAAGCTCTGATAGTCTCGTGGTATGACCACCTTGAAAAGCTTCCTGATGAGCTTGCCAAGTCTGCTATAACCGCATTTGCTGCTGTAATAAACACCATCATGATACATCAGGAAGAGGAGATGAAACAGAAAGAAAAGTGTGAGGAAACTAGGAGAGAGTTCTTGCGCAAGAATCAGGCATTTGATGATTGGTACCAGAAATACATGCAGCGAAGGGGGCCCGACGAAACTAGAACAGAAGATGCAAACCATCATGACCCTGTGATAGAGCGGCAAGCGGTAGTGGAAAGCTTGAAGAAGAAGTTGGCAGAGGAAGTTGAAGCTCACCAAAGATTGTGTATTCAGGTCAGAGAGAAATCGCTGGGGAATCTCAAGAATCGCTTGCCCGAGCTCTTCCGAGCTATGGCAACCTATGCACAAGCCTGTGCAGAAGCTTATGAAAATTTGAGGTCCATAACACAGTCGCAGAGAAACAGGGCTTCCTCCTAGAATGGTAACACCTGTTTCATTAGGAGAAGTGTTTAAGATCGACCTTCAGTAGGCTTTCTTCCTAAGAATATTGTCATGCACATATTTCCATACAGCCTCTGTTGTTGTTATCTGTTAATATCTGACCGTCACCTCCCACATGATCATGCATATGCTCGGGTGGTGTGGTAATTTTGAAGTGAATGCCCAGGCATTCTAGTATTTGCTGTGTTCGCAAGTTTATTTGAAAATAGCAAGCACTTGTGCTAAGAGTATTCTGAATGCCTTTGGCCTTCGAGGTTGAAACTGTTGCGGTGCTCGAAAAAATGCAATGTAGTATGGTCATGATGAAACTGTTGATTCATTATTGTGATAGTGTGCACAATCTTTGGGGCATTTGGGAAATGAAGTGGCATTACAGAAAAGGCCAGGCATGAGTGTGCTACTCGTGCAGTCCGTACAAAGTAAGAAGGATCACCAAGTATCCGAAAAGCCTAGAGGCCCCTAACCCACGTGCCTCTATACTTTAGGCCCTGTACATTTGGGAATCTAATCAATTCTTCGAATGACTTTTGGTGCACCAGTCATGTTCATGTTTCCTTTCCTTGAGAAATCGGAAACCGTGGTTGTACTCATTTGGAAGTTGTTCTTTGGTGTCATCTCCAAAATTCGAAAAAGGATCAGAAAAACCAAGACGAGACGAAACGTTACTATTCGGAAAATTACTTAGTGGAAAATTGGAACAGTTATTGTCCAGTTAGGGGGGGGGGGGGGGGATAATCAATCCAAAAGCAAGATTACTACTTTCGGTTCATTTCGATGGGGCAGGGCACATCAGGGCCTGGCTCCTACAGCACTTTTTTAGTGGCAGATGAAGAGAACATTGCCTTGCCTTCTCTGGTGTATGGTTAGTTGCATTCCTCGTCCCACCACCTTTTGCATTAAGCACGGTTTTACATCTTCACATGCTGGGCAGTTGTGGTAGGATTCGTTGACTCTGAGATGGGGTCTCATGTGAGCCAGGAGGAAGGACAGAGAGAGAGAGAGAGAGAGAGAGAGGTGGCTGGCAAAATTTGACCTTTCGGCGGTCGTCTTTATTAAATTTTTGCACACTTTTGGATGCCTGGGGGTCGCTAGGGGACCTAAACCTCATCAGCGACGCCCCAACTTGGTCCTGCTGGTTTGGGACCAGGAGGTAAATTGCATCTACTCACTCAAAGCTCATTACACAAGGGCTAGCCTCAATTTGAATCAATGAAATCTGGATTACTTCGGTTCTGTCACTCGAACTTTATCCTTCGTTTCGAATCTGGTATTTCGGGTTATGACAAAGGCACGTATGGATGGTCTATCAGCGGGTCTACAAATTAGTTGGCTTGATCTTTTTACGAATCATTTGCCAAACACTGATCCGTTTTGCCTTTCTCTCGGTTCTTTTGTCAAAGCGATGCTTTTTTTTTTCGGTATTTTCTTGTCAATTATGTATGACCAGTTCATATGGAGATCCTCCATCTGCTAAACCTGAGTTCTCTTCCTTTGTCTTGCATGACCACCATGAGATATTTATTCTCAACTATCAGGACCACTTCTCAGAGTTATATGAGATGTCTCAATCCTCTGTTAAAATTGTCACCTCTAGAGTTTACCGATTTGATGCTAAAATTTGTTATTCTGACCGACTCTCAAACGCGGCTCATTATTGATGGGCGCGCTACTCATGATTACTCGGATCCTACAGCCGTCTAGCAAAGTGGGATCAAGTCAAAATGCTGAATATACATTCACACATGTCCCTCTTAAAGTCATAAAATACACCAAAGCTAACATTATTGGGTCATGTTACATGCACACCTACATAAACCCACATCTTTTGTTCAAACTCATGTTGTGCTTCAAGATCTGCTGATTTCATCTTCTCTCTTGGGACAAAGATGGGCATCAAGAACTGGCGTGAGCCAAGGATGGAGGCCATCTACTTGGGGAGGACCAGCAACAGCAACAGCAATAACAAGCCTAACCATGGTCGACATGAGAAAATGCATCAATGGTGGCAACTATTTTGGAGAAGATTCAAGAGGGACAAGAGGGTCTCCAGTTCTCTTAACAACAACAAAATCAGAGGTTCTTATGATCCTGATGAATACTCTCAGAATTTCGATCAGGGATTCGATTGTACCGAGCCCGAAAATCTCTCTCGGTCGTTCTCCACTCGGTACGCTGATCCGTGGTCAAGAATCGATCCGAAGAAGATATTGTTGATAGATATGGATTGAGTTTGTTCGATTGGTTTCAACTAGCTAGCTCCTGTGTATGTAACCCTCTTTCCAGGATTGGGTCTTGAGTCCCTCTTCTAACTATATTATAATTCATGTAAAGGGTTTGGCTATTCTTTTCTCTTTCACTTGTCTTTCTCTCTGTCCTGGAAGCTATTGCTTTTTTCTTATTTACAGAGTGACAAATTCAAATATTAGACACAAAGATAATGTCCACCACAAAAGGAAAACCAGCATCAATCATGAGCATAATGAATTTGAGAAGATAGGGAACAATTTAATGGAGAAAGGAGTGTTTTCAAATTTCTCTTCAATGAAAGATGTTGGTAATAACGTCATTTGTATTTGTAATTTGTTCAGCGCATAATTTTTCGGTTCATGATATTAGAAAAATTGCAACAGATTGTAAACAAAAAAACACTTTAAAAGATTGAATTTTTTTTATTTAATATGTTTAACAAGCGTCCCAATAATGTCAATGTTCAATGCGGAATATATTCTCCAATAATAGCAATGTTGAACGCGGAGTATATTCGGCATGAAGCAAGGAACTGCGAACGACATGGTGGGTCGTCCAAGTAATGGCTTTCCACAGGGTTTAAGCTGCACGTGTCAAGAGTCACCATCATTGACAATTCAAAGTCATTGAAATTCGGTTGGCTCGGATTAAAAAACCACCACCGCACCCTTGTTTTCAAGATGGCATCTCGTGCTTTGAAAAGCAACAAAAGAAAGAGGCGCGCTTTCTCTTTTGGTATTTGTATGCGAAAGCAGGCACGTCTTTGGGTTTAATGGCCTTTTGACATCGGTTCAAGTTTTGCGATCTCAATGCAACGCAATCTAACTCAGGACAAGAACAAAAAGCTGGAATGTCTCCACCTTTTCTGCTACCCTTTAGCCAAAAGTAGCCAAAGACCATGTGAATGTTAGAGAGAGAGAGAGAGAGAGAGAGAGAGAGGGGTTCTTTACTGGCCAGTGGAAGACAACATCCGTGCAAGAAAAGAATCTGTGTCAGGGGAAACAAAGTTAAACTGCGTTTTGCATGGTTAGACAGATAAGAGGTAGATGGTTGGGGGCATGTTTCAACGTCTTGGGGGAAAATTCAAATGCTTTGCTCATAGTTTTGTCTGTTGCATGAGGAATTCCACATGCACAAGTTTTCACCTAACTTTGCTCGATACTTCTTTAAAAAATATAGTGATAGTGTAAGAAAAATGTTGAAAACGAAATCTCAACCTGTCATGATTCATGATGATTGTCGAGATCATTGGTCATGTTTTTCCCCCAAAAAAATGAAGGAAAAAACAAAAATAAAGCATTTGTCATGGAGTGCTGATGTGGTGAGGATGCAGGGGGCGTTTTTTGCTTGATTTTATACCAATTTTTTTAGTGAAATAATAGTGGATAGTCACTAGTAATAAGCCCAATATTGAAGAAAAATAAGTAGCCATATTGAATAACCCCAAGGAAAGGACTAATTTGCCCAAAAATTGTTGTTATTGCGAAATAAGATTGCTAATTGCGTGATTAATCACTCTCGGTGTGTACATGATTCCAAGCCTTAATCACCGGAGGCATGCTTTATTCTCATAACCAATTGCTAAGAACAACAAGAATAGGGTATTTCTAAGTGTTAAGGGTTCTCACTAGATTTAGACATGTCATTAGCCTATTGGCTTTTGTTGTCATTTTGGACCATCACATGGTTAAATCAATTATCTTTAGGAAAATATTTTCCAAATCATTCATTTAACATTGTCCACGAATCAAATGCCGTAATCTCAGAATGGCTGCTATAGCTAATTGTGTGAGAATCTGATCAAACTCACAGAAGAAAAAATATTTGCCAATTGTAAGCTCACTAGAATATCTTCAAATATGTTGTATGAACCTTGCTTGAATACTTTTGTAGCTAGGACTGTAATCGAGCCAAGTTAGGTTGAAACACCATCGAGTTCAAGCTCGGCTTGACTCACAAACTCGATGCTCGAAACCCACCTCGAGCTTGATTCGATTAGAAATTGAGATACTCGAGCTCCACTCCGCCAGGCTCGATTAGATTAAATTAAGCTTAGATACGAAGTAATTTCATATATTTTGTATCTATTTTACTATTATTATTTATTGTTCCTGAAAAATAAAAACTCGATTAGACTCACAAACTTGTCGAGCTGGGTATTTACAAGCTCGAGCTCAACCGGACAAGATACTCAAAAGCTCGATCACAACTCAAAATTAGGTGAGCCAATCTTAAGTAATCATTGAGTCGTGCCCGAGCTACCGGTGAGTGGCTTTACTCACTTTCACCCATAGTGGCCGCTAAGTAACTGTAAAACTGATCATCCTCTTCACCCTCTTCCATGTAAAATCTATCCTCCATTTTTTCACCTCTCATATGTTCCCACCAACAGAATCTGCATAAATGACCTCTGTTTAAACGAGAGATCGAACAGATGAACACATTTCATTCTGCAAGACCTTTTCTGTCTGTTGGTAAAAGACAACGAAAGCTCATTCAAATTTCTTGACTCAATAGTAAATAAGCTTCAAGAACACTTCCTTCACAGTCCTATTCGATTCTGTCACATTGGTGATTTGATTATCATGTCATTTTTCTAACTAAATTGGAGGAGAGTGTGCTCAATGATCCAAACTTTAAGAAGCAGCTGGTTTGCTTGCCACGTGCTTACATGGGACTCGTTGGTTTTGATTCTTCAGCTCATCGCCAGCCACAAGAAAGAACGCCGTGTGCCTACCAGCATCGTTACACAGAAACATTTAGTCTTTGCTACTAACGAAAATTGATATCAAGGAGAAAAGGGTGTTCAAAAAAATTTTCACCTGAAAAAGTTCATCATCTTAGTCTTCGAGTCGTCATCGATTTCCGTAACGCTGTCTAGTGCTTGCTGCATGTGATGCAACCACCTTTCCGCTGCTTGCCGGGAGACGGGAAATGGTCGATGGCGCCCGATTAATGCGGGATGACCTGCCAAATCAGCAAGGTTTGGAATAAACATGTTTAGCCGTACTCCTAGTAATCAGTCATTTAAGTACCGGGAATCGTTTTCCCTAAAATGCAAACAAAATAAGATTAAAACAAGGCGTTCTCTGGATAGAGCAAAACACCATGTTGAAGATGTTCATGTAAATCAGACACGACTTTTGGACATTAAGGACTACGAGTCTGGACTGACTCCCACTTTAGAACCAGAAAATGCTACAAAAGGCTCCATACTATACATATATAGCCATTGCTCCATGGCTTTCTTTTCATTTATAGAAGAGAAGACATAAATCATTTGAGGAGAGTTTACTCATGACTTTAGTAACATCTCTACTTGATTCTTGAATCCTCGACTTTTCGGAGGTGGAAGCTGCTACAATTTTTATAGTGTACACACTTAATCTCATCCGATAGCTGTACCAACTCGTTCCCTTATTATACAAACCATTACCATGGACATCACCACATCTTTGTTGCCTCAAATGGGAAAACGCGAATCGGTACATGACAGTAATAGGACAGTAGGGAAAATACCTTTCCTCTGAGAATACAATGCTGGACCGCCCATTCTTTGCACAAAGAATTCATATTGGTTTTGAATCGCTTCTTCCTTCTTTGAATTTGCGAAGATCGACCGAAACCATTCTTCTTCATCGTCGTACACCCTGATCCACCAGACCACACAGCAACAGATCTCAGATCAACAAGCTTCTGTACTCCACAACTCATGAGACAAATTTTTTTCCTTTCAGGCCCTCCTCATCATGAATCAAACAAGTACACTTTCTCTAACTCAAAAAAAATCAAGCAACACCATATCTAACGAAAGCAAGAAGAAACCAATTCACCCAATGGTCCGAAGTGCATCTTAAATTGGCTTATCAATACAAACACTTCACTCTTCCAACTAGTTGTTAATCATATTCTCAATCATCAAACGCCAGGATCTTGTCATGGTCTTGTCTTGCATATTTTAATTGACTCGTAACAAGTGCAGTTCATCAAGATCCGCTTTCTGAAAAGACATCGCGGGAGCATCAAGACTCATCCAATTTCACCAGACTCATCATCCCCCGCAATTTAGAGCAACACCCACGAACCCCATTGAGCAGCATCAACGCACAGCACGACCAAAACGAACGGGCGAGAACAGAAGGACGCATTCCGCGCTCGACAAGATCGAAAAGAAACGAATTTTTTTCTCGATACATGTGCAGAGAAGCGACCTGGTGTAGAAATTGGTGGAGAGATTGATGAAGGTGGGGAGGCCGAGCTTCTGGAAGAGGTTGGTGCCGTCGATGGCGAAGGCGTCTTCCGGGTCAACGCCACTCCATTGGGAGGCCTTTTCTTGCAGACTCTGCATCTCTCTCTCTCTCTCTCTCTCGCGGAGCTCGTGGCGGTCGCGTGGGCTTGAGGCTCTGTCTCTTGAACGAGATAGAGAGAGAGAGAGAGAGAGAGAGAGAGCGGGAATAAAAACTGTGGGCGTGGATGTTCGATGGTATTGGTCGTGGGAGAGGTGGTCCCGTTTGGTATTCTATTACATGTTCTCACCTGGTGACATGGTGAGGTCATTATGTTGCTACCGCGATCGGTCACGCAACGGCACGGTCCCATATTTTGGATTCGTGGTGCGTGTTCTCGACTTGTGTGGTGGGATGTATGTATGAGTCGCATTACAATAACCGGGATAGTTATCAAAAAAGTTACAAATATATTACAACTGTACCAATTCAGTTGTATATATTTTCTCATTTTGTTAACGGAGTTACAAACCTTTGTATTTGTATTAATATAATTTATTGGCCGAAAATCGCCGACATGGACGTGGGCCATCTTACGTGACACGATCGGCGCTGATGTAAACATTTTTAAGAATTTGTCGATTTTATTTATTTATTCTTTTCTTTTTTTTTTCTTTTCTTTCTCTTTTTTTTTTCTTCTTCCCTTCCTTCTTTCTCCAGCAGGTCACCAGACCTTAACGACCGGTCAGAGGCGAGAGTCCGCGAGGCCATCCTCATCGTCTCTAGGCAAGGCGCAGCTTCGCCATGGCTGCGCGAGCCCTCCCCAGATTTGGCGAGGCTCAGCCTCGCCATGGCTGGGTGAGTCCTCACCCAACGAGAGTAGGTCAACCTCATTGGCTCTCACCTTTTGTTGGTTGTCGGACAAAAGAATGAAAAAAAAGAAAGAGAAAGAAAAGCAAAAAAAGGAAAAAGAAAAAAAATTCTGAAAAACATTAATATAATATTAAACAAATATTCACGTCAGTGTCATATAGGATGGTCAACATCCACGTTATCAATTTTCCAATCAAAATTGGCCAGATAAACTCAATTGGCACATGATTCAATTGGCAAAAAAAAAGCTTATAATTGAATTGACATAATTATAATAAATTTAGGACTTTTTTGGTAATTTTCCCTAGAAAAATCCCACAATAGAGAATTGATATGGTCGGGAGCAGTTAAGATATCATAATTGATCAATAACTTATTTATTTAAGTTTTTTAGTGAATGTGAGTCTAACTAAATATGTTAGCAGACTCGGACTTTGACTCCCTTTTGGCGATCTCCCTCAACAAAGTTATCGAGCTTTTGTTGCGCATTCCCAATAAATGATATCAAAGTCGATGATAGATTGGTGGGCACCTCAACTTCTTCCACCGTTTGGTAAATATTTCAAGCAATGAATCTGGTGACCAACGTAGTTTCCGGGCAATGGTCGTTGTAGTGTACCAATGAGGGCCCAATGGGTATTGATAGAGATTCAAGTTGAGATATTTTGATGCAGAAGGATACTTGATTTGAGAAACCGAGAATTCTAGTAATAATAGAGCATTTAGGGAAAAACTGAATCTTTATGGGTTTGCTCATTACTTTTATAGAGAATCTCGTTCTGAATGCAGACTGGAAGTATCGGATGCGGTTTCCAAAATTCATCAGGAAGAATCTTAGGATCGAGGATAGATGCACTGGCTCTAGTATTAATAAGTGCTATAATCTGGATAGGGATATCGTACTTAGTGGGTATGATATGTGTGGGTATGTATGGGTCATGAGATGAGGTGATTTTGAAACTTTCAAGGTTTTATATAGGAGCTGATCTGGCCCGGAAAACGGTCTTTTGACATCTATTCCAAAAGATCGCGCCACTGCCATTGAAAGAAATTTTCAGATTAAAAGAAGAAGGACTTTGGATGCTATGTTTGGAGAAATTCAGCAAGAAGTTCATCTAGCCATTGATGATCTATGCCGGGGGGCGTAAACCTTACAAGTGAGGGGGGGACGGGACTATTGAGATATATATATGAGTTGTGTTAAAAAAGTTTCATCTTAGAGAATTAGTGGGGTGTGAAGCTATTAATATATCATAGTTGGTTCATAACTCATTAGCTAAAGTAGGTCCAACTAGATATTTTGATGGGCTCAAACTTAGGCTTCTTTTTGGTAATCTCTCTCGACGAAGTTATCAGGCTTTTGCGGTGTCCTCCGATCAAATGATATTAGAGCCGATGATAAATTAACGAGCCCCCAACTTGTAGGTGCATGGTGAATATTTCAACGAAGGAATCCGGTGACCAATCCGGTGATGGGCGTTATGGTGTAACAATGACGGCCCAATGACAAACTTCATGGTTCAGTATGGATAAAGAGACCATGGATGAAGTTGCGTGTTAATGGAGATTTAAGTTACAATATCTTGATGTAAAATGATACTCTGATTAAAGGGAATGAGATCCAATACTGAACTCACACGTGAGAGGGAGATTGTTGAGATGTACGTATGAGTTCTGTTAGAGAAGTCCCACGTCAGAGAATTAATGCAGCGTAGAGCAATTAATATATTATATTGTGCCCATAATTAATTGGCGTGAGCTATTCTACACTTCCCTCACACATAAGCTGCCCGGAAAGATTAGATTTGAACGCAGACATTTGCTTCGATACGATGCGCGAGATTTTGTGGCTCCATTGCTAATGATTTTAAAAGTTTAAGTCATTAGATTAGGCGTGATTTAATTAATATCAAAGTATCGTTACGCAACCGTGCCTTTTGTGGTATTTCTCATGCGAAATGCTCATATGCATAGTTGGATAACCTAGGACGCATTACAACGGAAGCCTCTACTTTGACAAATTGAAAGAGGCTTATACGACACTCCGAGGAAGGCCATGTCCGAATCCCCAGGAGCTTCTTTACATGTCTCTAGCTCAGCGCACCGTCGTCGAATGCCGCCCAGAATCGGCCATTCCGTCCTTAGAAGCCTGGAGGATCCGTTCGTGCCCGCGCTACGAAGCTGCGGGAGCGCGGCGGAGCTGAAGAGGGTCCACGCCCGCATCGTCCGCCGCTCGCTGTCGCGGAGCAATTTCCTGGCGACGAAGATGATCGGCGCGTGCGATCGGTGCGGAGATCTCGGCTACGCGAGCTTGCTCTTCGGGAACGCGGGGGACCCGAACGTGTTCCTGTACAATGCGATGCTCAGAGCTTACGCGCGCAACGTCGCGTACGGTCTTGCGGTGGGAGTGTACAGGAAAATGCTGGAGGACGAAAGGGTGTCGCCTGATAAGTTCACGTTCCCGTTTTTGATCAAGTCGTGCGGAGGGTTGGCGAGCGAAGATCTGGGTACGCAAGTGCACGCCCACGTGTGGAAATTTGGGCCTGCGGGGCACTTGGTGACGGAGAATTCGTTGGTCGACATGTACGCGAAGTTTGGGAATTTGGAAGGTGCGTATAAGGTGTTTGACGATATGCCTCAGAGGGATGCTGTCTCATGGAACAGTCTCGTTTCTGGGCATGTGAGGTTGGGGCAGATGACGAGGGCGAGAGAATTGTTTGACGAGATGCCGTGTAAGACTATTGTCTCTTGGACGACAGTGATTTCCGGGTACTCTCGAGTCGGCAGTTATGTCGATGCCCTGGAAATATTCAGGCAAATGCAGACAGGTGGTGTTGAACCTGATGAGATAAGTATTGTATCCGTCTTGCCAGCTTGTGCACACCTAGGAGCTCTCGAAGTTGGGAAGTGGATTCACATGTATGCGGATAAGCACCGGCTTCTTCACAGGACTTGTATTTGTAATGCTCTGATGGAGATGTATGCAAAATGCGGTTGCATCGAGCAAGCGAGCCGGTTGTTCAATGAGATGAACGAGAGGGATGTTATTTCTTGGAGCACAATGATTTGCAGTTTAGCCAATCATGGAAAGGCTAATGAAGCAATTGAACTGTTTCAAGCTATGCGAAGAGCAAGGGTTGATCCGAATGGTGTCACATTTCTCGGTATCCTCTCAGCATGTGCACATGCTGGTCTAGTAGATGAGGGACTGGAGTTATTTTGTGCAATGAAGAGAGACTATGAGTTAGAACCAGATATCGAGCATTATGGCTGCTTGATAGATCTTCTCGGACGCTCGGGATGTCTCGACCAGGCTCTGAATGTGGTACATACTATGCCAATAAAACCAGATTCCACAATATGGGGTTCTTTGTTAAGTTCTTGCAGGACTCATGGCAATCTTGAGATGGCCGTTGCTGCAATGGAGCATCTGGTAGAACTGGAACCAGATTTCACAGGGAATTATGTGTTGCTGGCTAATTTATATGCAGATTTGGGAAAAAGCGAAGGGGTTTCGAGAATGAGAAAGCTCATGAGAAACAGAAACTTGAAAAAGCCACCCGGAGGGAGCTCAATTGAAGTGGACAATATGGTACTGGAATTTGTTTCGGGTGATAATTCTAAGCCATTTTCAGGAGATGCATATAGGATGATAGAGCTGCTGGAGTCAGAGCGGAGCCTAATAATACAAAGAATTCAGGCTGGGGTTGCATGAACTCCTAAAATCACTTTTGAACTTAGTGATCGAAAGACAATGCATTGCTTATGCTGCACTAGAAATGTTTCGAGTCACCTATTGGGGCTGTGATCTGCTTATGCAGTTGCGTTCCTCGTGGCCGGCCTTCTTTCTTGGGGTTTCCAACAAGAAGTACATAGTTTGAACGGTAGCTTCTGCAATTATGAAGCACAACAAGCACCTCAGGGACCCGGTGCAGAAATGAGGTGCAAAGAAGACTTATTCTTATGCTCTTGGTGTTGCTTCCACAAAAGATTGAATGTCAAACGGCAATTGAATGTATTAAAACTGAGGATTGACATATGTAAACTGGAGGCCCTAAAGAGGGCTCAAACAGAAGAATTGGTCCATTCGGTCATGGCAAATACCTGGATGTGCAGATAGCTATGAGGGGGGATGAATATGGCTGATGGAAAAGTTTGTTTTACTAAATAGCTCCATCACAATCTCTGAAAACCGTCCATGTGCACTCTGCTTTATCGTATAGAAGCCATTCAAGATTGATACGTAAGGATAGTATTCTCAAAGCTTTGATTGGCTATTCATTTTCCTTGAGCTATTCTGAACTTCCACCAATCTATGATCTTCTCTTTAACCTAGTGATATCAATTCTCTCCTTAAAAAGGATCAAGCAGTAAATTTGTTACAGAGTAGCAAGGATCGAATGAAGTAGCTGAATGATGTTACGAAAGTACAGGTGCTTTATTCAGTCAAATGCCCAAAATTGGCTACATTAAATCACAGAGCCACGATACAAGACCCGTATACATCGGAATATGGAGTGTATACTGGCGAAATTCACTATTCCACAAGACAGACTACAACATGACTTCATCTAAAAACGAGCACATGAAATAAATAAATGGGTCTGCAAGAGCAAAGCTGCAGAAACTACGCGCTATTATTCAGCCACAAAGGCTTGCAAAGCAGAAAGGTACAAAAAGAAAAAAAGTTTAGCCGCTGATCTAAAGTCAGCCAACAATAGTAACGGCTCTCACATTCCGATATAATTATCCGGATCTAAGAGAATATCTGTGTAAGCGACAAACCACATACAACAACCACAGAGTAGACACTGCAATCCATGATTACTGCATCCATTACTTTCATCATCAGAAAACCTAACTCCAAGCTATTACCAACTTGATCAGCCCAATCGCTCCTGTCAGCTGAAGGAATCTTATTGTCCCCTTTGACAGCACTTGCAACAGTTGATTGTTTGCCCAAAAGAAGTGGGGCAAGTACAAGTGTCACGCTGGTAAGCAGGACGAGGTAAAGAGGCCTTAACATCAAGACGGACTGGATGATCTTGTTGCCTAATAGGGGAAAACCTATATCTGAGAAAACCACTAGCAGCCCCACTACCATAGCACAAAGTAAGCGTGAAGTAACTGAAGAATCTATAGCAGAACTAATTTGATTAGGACTAATGGACATGCTACGCAGTGCCTGAGGAACTGAGGGTTGTTCTACATGTAAAGTAGGACGAGATGCATTTTGATGTGAGGCTGATGGTAAATAAGTTTCTGAGTCCTCACTGATCTCCAATGGCGGAGCCTCTGAGCGTTTATTGCTTGTCTGACTGTTCTCTGATGGAAACTCCATAGTTTCTCTACCTCGGGAACCTTCAGTCTCACTAGCATCTCCACTTTGATGATCCTTTGGCAACACAGTCTCAAAGGCTTGACAGTCTCCACGATACAAAGCTGCATGCAAATAAGAAACACGAGTAAGAAAAGCGGGATAGGTTTTGCTAAATCTGATAACAGGATACTTCCTCTTCCTCATGCTCTTATCCCGCTCATCCCCAAAACTCAAAATGCATATATGGAAAATTCATAAAAGAGAAAGTTTTTCCAGGACAAAACCAATTTCAAATCTCAAAGCACTGCTGCATTGCTTTCTTTAACCATGGTAGGAGCAAATCCTCGATTTTTACCCGAATGCCTGCATCGTACGGATCCAGAACCCGACCAAAGGGAAATAATTGAAGCAAATCGATGACGGGGCATAAGGTCAGCATTTTATGACACCGCTAAGCTACACGGTAACTCCCCAAGGACATATAGCAATTAGCGAGCCGATCAAAGTTTCGCCGAAATGAAAATGGGTTCCTCAAATCTCAAACACAATTCGCTTTTGCTTTGAACAGTGAAATCGTCACTTTGCCCATAAACAGCATTATTCCACGAATCAGAGCTTCTAGTTCACACAATAGCAACACCCCAACACAATCCCCTCGCATCAAGACAAGAACTTGGCCAGGAATGCTCATCCTAAACTCCAAATCAGGTCTTTTTAAGCTAATTCATCCGCGCCAACGCAATTCACCGACACCCACATGCTCTCCACACACATACCATCATCCTTTCTCTGCCGAAACGAAACGCAAAACAACGCCACCGAGACCCTCAAACCCATTTCGCACCAAAAGGAAGAAAATTCCCTCAAAACCAACAATTGGGAAATCGCCAATGCGAAACAACAGTCAATTTTTTTTCCAAACAGATCGACGAAGGCGAGATATACGGGGCAGAGGCGCATTTAGAATCCGGAACCTGTGCCGTCGGATGGGTGATCTGGGGCAAGAGGGGACGGGCCGGGATCGCGAGGGGCGGGCGGTGGCGGCGGCGAGGAGTCGGAGGAGGAGGGGAGGGACTGGATGCGGCCGGTGATGAGGGCCAGGCGGTCGGCGCCGCGCTCGACGATCCTCCTCCGGCGGGATTCTCTGCTCGCGGTGGCCATGCTCGGGAGAGCTCGTTTTGAGATTGCTGCGGATTGATATAAGAAGAGTGCAGCTTGCGATCTCTGTCTCCATCCGTTTTTTCTTCTCAGTTTTTTGGGCCGTGAAAGTTGAATTTTTTCACACAAAAATGGCTACTGCTAACGTTCACCTCAGTACAATTTGGTCCGTAGAACTTTCAAATGTCGCCTAAAAGGGATAATAATACAAATAATTCTCGAACTTTGAAAAAATATAACATAGTCTTTGAACTTGAATTAATAGAAGGACTACATTAAATATTTTTATAAAGTTCAGGGACTATATATAGACCACATTGAACAAATTGAAAGTTTATGGATCGCATTGAATATTGGATTAAAGTTCAGGGATTATATTGAATAAATTAAAAGTTCATTGACCAAATTGCATATTGAGTCGAAATTCAAGGACTGTTTATGTCATTTTTCGATCATAAAACGATGCCAATTTTTCACTCGAAAGATAGTTTTGGCCACTATTAATTTTTTTTATTAAATTGTCATACGAGACATCTGAGATTACAAATGGACGTTCGCATGGCAGCCAAAAAACTAGCTTCCATAAATAATCTAAACGACATTGCTTCCATGTCTAATTTAAACAACATGTTTTCACTTGAGCTGAGGATAACTAGTCAAAACAACATTGTTCCCGCTAAACAGGCAGAACGAGGTTATTTGGAAATAAATTAATTGAGTCCAGAGAGAGAGAGAGAGATAGGTGTACGGAATTGGGGTGAATGTCATAGTTCTCGGCCTAATTCTACAAAAAAGCACCAACTTTAGGTCGATAGACAATTCTGATCCAAACTTTTTTTTGTTCCATAAAAAAACACCAACTTTAAATTGAAGGATAATTCTGGCCCAAACTTTTTTTTTGTTCTATAAAAAAGCACAAACTTTAGGTTAAGGAACAATTCTATCACAAACTTTTTTTCGTCCCATAAAAAAGCACAAACTTAAGGTTGAGTGATAATTTCGGCCCCAATTTTTTTTTTGTCTCATTAAAAATCACCAACTTTCATCATGATCCTAAATCTGATCACCTGTTGACTTTCACCATTATTTGAGAAAAAAGGTTATGGTGATGAGCTTGGCCAATCTCGTCCATAACGTTTGTCGACAAGCAGTGGTCAGTTTCAGATTACGTTTGGCCAGAGAGATTCAATCTAGAGATATTTTTAACTTGTCAGTGAAGTGAATGAGATAAACAGTTTTACCGTTATTCTTCAAATTGTGGCTTAAAAATAAGACAATAAATATTGCTTTAAATCCAGTTAACAAGTCACGTGGATTTATTGCTAATATGGAATAATCAAGTTAAATAATCAATGGTTTTAAGTCAATGGGGGCCAGATTTGGGATTTAAGTCAAAGTTAGTGTTTTTTTATGAGACAAAGAAAAGTTGGGGTTAGAATTGTCCTTTGACCTAAAGTTGATGCTTTTTTACGGGACAAAAAAAAGTTATGGCCAAAATTGTCCATTAACCTAAAGTTAGTGCTTTTTTATTTGATGCTTTTTTATGAGGCAAAAAAAAGTTCGGGCCAAAATTGTTCCTATATATAAAGTTGGTGCTTTTTTTTCGGAATTAACCCCATAGTTCTGGTTGTTTATGGAAGTTATGTCCATTCACCTGACACTCCTCGTTTGTCATATCGACATGGGTTCGCCACCTCAGACGTCACATATGCATATTTTGGCCAAAATTACCTAGTGTACTAAAACTGATGGCTTCTTATGCAATGCTTGAAAGTTAGGGTCAAAATTGCTCATCAAATGAAAGTTTATGGCTTTTTATGCATTTAAAAGTTGAGGTCAAATTGTCTCGAGTGAAAAACGATGCTTTTCTTTTATAAGAAACCCTCATTATGTCGAGTTAAACATTTTTAAGTGGGTGTTTTCTTTTTCTTATTACAAGCATACAATTCTTCTCCACAACAAATTCTCTAATCCTAATTAGCTTTTGCCGCTCTTCAAAAGGGTGTCCAACATTGGCATGCAGGGGAATGTTCAGTTTAAAGTCGTGGATTTAGTCCACTCATAATTACCAATGCGTGCACGCCACCCATGTCCCACTATTTTGCGAGTGGATAGCCCAAAATTGATGATACACCTAAGGTGAGGCGCGCTCCTTCGCACTCTATCCAAAGTTTTGCGAAACCTAAGATGTGTTAGGTAATTAAATCTAATTTTTGGCTTGTGCACCAACTTATTAGGGGTGAGCACCAGTTCAATAGAGATCTTGGAACCGGATCGAACCAACTCTACCTGCTGGTTCTGGTCTGTTTCTCGATTCCAAATTTTGGACCCGACTATTATTGGTCCAGTTTCCAGTTTCTGGGTGCTGAATCGAAACAAACAGGAGAACCGGACTGAGATACCATAATTCTCTCCTCTCGCGTTTAATATTGACCGGTTCCTGAGTGGACCTTGAATTGGAACAAAGGGTAAGTTCTGAGTTTCAAAATTAGGAACCGATCCCGACAGGGTACGTCTTAGGTCCAAAACCTACCCATCCTAAAACTACTCACCCCTACAACTTATGGATCACTTTTTTTTTTGTCTGTCCTATTTCTAATTTTCCTCACTCTCAGACTTTTACTCTGCTTCTTGTAAAGCGCGGAAATCGAATCTCGCACCTGTGATTTCCCTCTCCCGGCCCCCCCCCCCCCCATTACCAGCTAGGTCGTATGTCTATTGACAACTTGTGGACCACTTGATTGACCACCACCATGGCAATCTTAAGTATTTAAAACCTACCAATTTTTCCGTACTTTAATTAATAACAAAAATTGAAACATGAGAGCGAAGAAATGTACAAAATGTCAACATTTAATTGTAAAAAATGTTCACTCTCAAACAAGAATTTTTGCAAAACGAAAATTAGAGGAGTGAAAAGGAAAAGTAATATCAAAAGGAAAGAAACGAAAAGTTCTGTCAGAAGTGGGATTTGAACCCACGCCCTCTCACGAGGACCAGAACTTGAGTCTGGCGCCTTAGACCACTCGGCCATCCTGACTGCTTTGGTTACGATTCTTGAATATATTATATATGTACTATTCTAGAATGTCGGATTTTCTACCAAATTTCCTCTTTGCTGGGCCTGCGCGGTGACCCAGAAATGAGGCCTTTCTTCCCAGGATAAAACGAACCGAGGTGTGGGATTTTATGCCTAGCGCGACCTTCGGATTGCTTAAGCTACATGATAGTACAGTACCAATTCTTTCATAGGGCCGACCCAAGTGCGCTGGTCACATCGACTCGGATGTCGAACCGAAGGGGCCTTTGATAGAACCAACTCGCTCCGGCCGCTTGTGGACCATGCCGCGTAGCTCCTTTCGGGTTCGATTGTCCACTCGAGAACCGATTCCTACACTCGAATTTTGGAGATTTGATCGAGGATTTCATCGCTAAACCGAGCTAATGCAAAGACTGCTAAGGCTGAGGCGGGCAAGCAGATGGTTGATGTCACCATGAGCAGAGCACAAACTGCTGGCTCGGCACGACGCTCAATTCAAGACAAAGAGAGCCGATCTGTCGTGACCTAAGGTAGCGACATGCGCGCAAGGGGCCACCGATCCTCGGTCAACTCTTTGCAAAGGGACACGAAGAATTCTCCCGTCATTCGCATGTGATACTCAATGCTATCCTCACAAGGCGTCAACGCTTTTCTTCCCAAGGCATTTATTAGAGAAAGATATGGCAAGCGGCTTGCTCGGTTTATTCTTTATTCCCCGTTTAGATCATATTTTCCCTTTCGGTTGATCACGAATCGAGGATCAGGGAACACGCACCTCTTCTCCTTCTTCAGGTCGCTAGCCATGTCCACAACCCACGCCTCCCGAGCTCAGCGAACAGCTTCGATCTTCTAGTCGGCGGCGGCGGCCGAACCTGTGGTAAGCCTCTTTGATTTAAATTAAAGCCGTAGCTATGAAGCAAGTCGAACCCCTTTCACCTTCGCTTGGTGATTCGATTTCTTTGATTTAAATCTCTTGATTTCGAGTCCTCGTCACATACTGCATCGATGCCGAAGCGTCGGTACTTCTGTTCCATCACATGTAACCCTGTCTAAGATGAATGTGCTTACTCGACACGACCTCCTTAAGAGGGTCCAAGAAAGTGTCCAATCTCTAATCAGATAGGAGAAGTGGGTTTTGAATTTGGTGTGCAAAAGCTGACCTTTGGACACCACTAGAGAGAGACAGAGAGAAGGGTCGCCTTTTGCTAATCTTCTATGGGGCACAAGATTGTCCATATAAAAGATATATTTCTGCCGTTTTCAACGAGCATTATTCTATCATATCGCTCCGGATCCAATGACCCAAACAAGTGGCACGAGAGGTGGAAACTCTTGCGCATTTTTCAACGTCTAAAATCAAAGGCTAAAGCCCCCCCAACCCCACTAGCTGCGTAGACAACGGAAATTTGATGGCAGAACTTGGAAACGGCCCTCATTGAATCCGAAAACTTACAAGGAAAAAAAATCAGACAGAAGACGTCTACGTGCATGCAATTCCATAGTGTATGTCAAAAGAGGTTTCTGACTTTGGAGCATGTGACATGCTCGAGGTCGGAAAATGGCCAATGAAAACAGTACCCGAACGCTTAAACTATCATATCCACGAGGCAATGCCATTGGAGTTCTTAATACTACATGGTTTTTTAGAAAGCTCTCTCCCACCTATCGCGAGATTTTTTTTCAAAAAATCTCCATCTGTCGCCACGGATGAAATGGGAAATCTGTCGCGGCGCTGAGCTGATGACGATATGACTCGTTTGTGAAACTAGCAACAAGAAGAGCGCGCCCCTTCGCTTTCGGACCCTTTTTGCCCGTCTCTCCCTGAAGCGCTGAGAGTTTTCAGCAGCCGCAGCGAGCAAAGCCCCGCGAAGAAATGCCAACGCCAGACGTGAGGTCACCGCTGCCTTTGCTGTTCCGACGGCGCTCCAGCGGCGAGATCAAGAACTTGGCATCAGTTTCTAGCAGTCTGCTGCCGGCTTTTGGTACCGTCGTCGATGAGAACTATCTGCAGCTGAAGAATTACGTGATTGCTCCTTACGATCGTAGATATCGGTAAGTTTTTTCCTTCTCTGGTCTGTCGGTTATCATGTTTTTTTTTTTCTCAGGACTCTGAGCACATGATGCTGCTATTGGGAGGAAAGACGGAGATACTATTCTGAACATTGTACGTGCAGGTTGTGGCAAACGTTTCTTGTGATATTGGTTGTGTACTCGGCATGGGCATCTCCCTTCGAGCTGGCTTTCAGGAAGGTTGCAACAGGGTCTCTGATATACGTCGATCTGGTTGTCGACAGCTTTTTCGCCGTTGATATCATCCTAACGTTCTTTGTGGCCTACTTGGATAAATCGACTTATCTCCTAGTAGACGACCACACGAAGATTGCTATCAGGTGCGCACGTCCTCGACCTTTTTGTATTTCAGATTAACGGCTTCACTTGCACCGGGTTCCTGACACAAGAGGGCTAGCTAACGGTTCGAACTTCTGGCGGTTGGTCCCTCGTTTTTCCAACTTATTTTCAGAGCATGGGAGAGCCTTTCTTCCTAAAACTGGGAATGAGCTGCCTAGCTAATATCTTGGCTGGCCTAAGCCTTGAAAGAAACGTAAAATTTGTCATCTAACAAGCCTAGCTCAGGCCTCTAGACAACAATGATTGACTAACCTAGACAATTAATTTATCTGGGAGATTTAGATATCAGAATATGTACAAACTTGCACCATTTTCAAATAAGAGAGGATTTCCGGCAAGCCTCGTGGCTATAGCTGATAAGCTGGCACTTAGTAGCACCTTTCCCTTAGTTCTTGCCATGTTGCCATGAACCATCAAGCTAGGCCATCTCCCTTTCGCTATCGTGTTTTATGTCCTAAAACCAGGTAAAACCAATACCAGGACTAAGCATGTAGCCACAATCATGTCTTTAATGGAACCATTAATTAGATGTACATGAGTCCAACAAACTTCATTGTGCTGCGGAATTAGGGAAAGGAGGACAGCCTAGCACTCGATGACAAAAAGGTTGCAGCACACCAGAAACTAGATAGACATATATTGTGCAAAGTACCCAGCAGGAATGGCGAAACTAAATTCTGGCATGGTTGTGCCCGATTACTTGGTATCCATACCATGATAAAGTATCATGTCTCGTCTGTCGACATTGTTCAGACCGCTGGAAAAGAAAAACAACTACCAAAAGACAGTGCCGCCACTGCTGCTTGTGTTATCAAGGTTAAATGGCACCAACATGTCTTTGTCTTAAGATAACTCATATGCCAGCACTTGAATGTTTTCAGACTTATTAAATAGCTCGGCTTTCAACCTCGGTCGAATACTAGTCCACCAACATAACCACCTAACACCAGTAGATGGATTCTTCGGTTCCTTATTGAAGTTTTTCTATCCTAGGTATGTCACAGCGATTTATTTCCCTTTGGATGTGGCCTCAACTCTTCCATTTCAAGTAATATACAGAATTTTAACCGGAAAAATGCGCGATGGCAACATTTTCGGCTTCCTCAATTTGCTTCGATTATGGCGACTCCGGCGTGTTAGTGAACTCTTCACAAGGTACCATCAACACTCATATTTGTAACTAAAATCCATTTAACTGTCATGAGATATTCTCACCTAGCAATGAACATCACTCGTGTTTTGGCTATTGTCTGGTAAAGATTACAGTTACGATGTGGCTAACCTATTTTGTGTATTCAGGCTAGAGAAAGACACTCGCTTTAGCTATTTCTGGACCAGATATTGCAAACTAATTGGTGTAAGTATATCCATCCTAGGAGGATGGGAATTTTCTTGGGTGCAACCGTTTTCTACATGGATAGTCATACGCAACTTTTCTTCCCCATGACTTTCTCTGCAGGTTACCCTATTTGCAGTTCATTCAGCTGGTTGTTTCTATTTCTGGCTAGCCTTCCATCATAAAACACCAGACAACACATGGATTGGAAGTCAGGTTCATGATTTCAAACACAGGAGTGTCTGGCTGGGCTATACTTATTCCATGTACTGGTCAATTGTTACCCTCACCACAGTCGGCTATGGAGATTTGCATGCAGTGAACACAGGAGAGAAAATATTCAATATGGTCTACATGTTATTCAACATTGGCCTCACCGCATATTTGATTGGCAACATGACAAACCTTGTCGTCCACAGTGCTGTTCGGACCTTTGCCATGGTAATCACTCTCCTATCATAACTGCTAGTTGTCCATGTAGTGCCCAATCTGTGTCAGATAGTATCAATTTAAGTCTGAGCACCATTAACACCAAGCAACACTAGCTATTGAGAACTTCAACAGGAAATGAATGAACTGAGAAAACTACAGATAGTATATGTTGCCTTTTTCATCTTTAGGGTCTTTTGAAATATGCTTTTCAATGAACTTAGCCATTCAGCGGAGTTATCAGTGAAGAAAGAAATCGGATGTAAAGTGAAAAGAAAAAACTGTCCAAGGATGAAACTCAGAGAACTGCCTAAATGAAGAGATTTGTAGAAAGTCAGATAGTTTTAAAAAATTAATAGCTTTTTATTAGGAAAATTCCATTCTAAGAAAAAAGGTCAAGAAAATTAATTGAAAAGATGGTAACTTTATTAACTTGACTGAAGTGCAGAAGGCTAATTGCAGAGCTTGAGAACCATTTTCAGAGCACAAAATGCAAAAAGAAAACTTGAAACATTAACTTCTCATGTTCCTGGATGAGCACTGGACATTAATTCGAATAAGATTTTTCTTGCCCTTGAAAAGGACCCATCATTCATATTTAAATCACTCAGTGGCCATTACCTGGAGTACAGCTTACAATCTATACATACCGACAACTTCGCAGAGGGATGCTATAAATGAGATATTGCGCTACGCAAGCAAGAATAGACTCCCAGAAGGTTTAAAAGAGCAAATGTTGGCACACATGCAACTCAAGTTCAAGACAGCAGAACTACAACAAGAAGAGGTACTGGAGGACCTGCCAAAGGCAATCAGATCTGGAATTTCTCAGCACCTATTCCATAGAACTGTAGGAAATGCCTACCTATTCAAAGGAGTCTCTGAAGACCTTATTTCTCAGCTGGTAAAATAAATTTCCTTCCTTCTTCCAACTAAGTTTGCTTGGTTACTAGCTCACTAGTTTGAACTAAGTTGAAGATATATCACAAAAATCCAGGGGGTCTTCATCTCTGGACCTATCATTAAAGGACTAGACAGTTTTTCTTGTCCCTTAAAGTTGTTATTAAAAGTTCGTGCGCACCCTATCACAGATAATAGGTATTCTTGCCATAACTGAAGGGTAAATGCAACATTATTTTCTCCTAGTATCTAAATTCTGTGGTTTCGATGTGTTCAAAGGGTAGGCAGGTAAACTATGTTATTGTCTTTTCCGTTTAAATTAGTTCAACCGCAAGATGTCAATCATTTGTTTCAACAGACAATATCTTAGAATCATGTCATTGAATTTTTTACAACAGGTATCTGAGATGAAAGCAGAGTACTTTCCACCTAAGGTTGAGATCATCTTGCAAAATGAAATTCCAACAGACTTCTACATAGTAGTATCTGGAGCAGTGGTAAAATTTCTTCTTTACTGCCCATATTATTCAAGTAAATCATGTGGACAAGTCTTAACAGTATCCCGAACTGCAGGATGTTTTGACATACAAAGGTGGAATGGAGCAGGTATGATCAGCAAAAGGTCCTGTTTTTACATATGAAATATCATATCCCGTTTTTAAAATAGTTAATCTTTCATATGCTGAAACTCACGAGGGATTAAATTTTGAACCATTAATGGCGACTTGAGCTCCTGGTGATACTATGTAATACATTATACATACATATGAAACATGTACGTATAAACATATATACTAAGTTTCACCTTCTTACTCCTATACATCTTTAACATTATACACTGTAACTTAATTTCTTAATATGATGCCATTGCAGACTCTGACAAAATTAGGCTCGTCTGAAATGGTGGGAGAGATTGGGGTAATTTTTAATATCCCTCAACCATTTACAGTGAGGACAAAAAGGCTCTCTCAAGTCATCCGGATTAGCCATCACCACTTCAAGCAACTGGTGCAGCCACATGGCAAAGATGGGAAGATAATTATTACCAACTTTGTTCAGGTTGACAAAAATACTCCTACTTTCACTTGACTAATCTGAAGCAAAATAACAGCTAAAAATATGTCAAAAGTTTAAAAAGAAAAGGGCTGTCAGAAATTTTGAGATTAAAGCATGCCATAAAAGTTAAATATTATAGTTTAAAAAAAAAAGGAAGAGTTTCCACCTCAGATATCGCTAAATTACAGTTGATAACAGAACTTTTCTTCAGCTAAACTAAACCTATATTTGTTTACAGTTTGTCGGCTATCCTGATTGCTTTCTTCCTTGTGATTTTATAAAAATCATTCGATGTGCATGTTAATTTTTCTGTTTCCTTTCCCGTAATCAGTACCTGAAAGGCCTGAAACCCGAAGTGCTACAAGAAATAGAATTTCTGACAGAATCTCTGCATGATCTGAACATAGAGGTATATCTCCTGAACTAAGCAATATTTTGATAAATTTTAGTTTCCTCGATGAAAATCAAAGTCCACTTAAGCAGGTAAAAGTAGTTTACCCAAGCAATACATGGTAAAGAACATTGGTAATTTATTAGCATTATGAAGTAAAGCAGCAGCTAATGAGAAAAACAGGGGGTGATGATTGATATGCTACTATGTTTCTCTTCTTTGGCAGCATGTGTTATCAAATGAAGAACTCGAGAATGCTGCCAATGGTAATGGAGATGCAAATGCAAATGGTAGCTTCTCTCACCCAAAACAATAATATCAGCATCATGTCATCTGGATATAGTGACAATTTATTATGTCTTAGAACCAAACTCCAAAAGTACCAACTTCCTGTTGTGGCAGGGCTAACTCAAGTCCCGGTTTGACATATTCCTTCTTTAACATTAACGGAATCCTTGAATCCCCAACAGAAAACTATTTGACTGCAAGTAACTTTTAGGGCTTAGGTGATCGAGAAAATAGATAGTTTAGGTGATATTTCAATCAGAGCCTACATGCTACATCCATTCACCATAATTAAAAACATAAGTTTCATAGATACAGCTGCATTTTCACAGTGTCAACATTAAGCAAAACAGTTGCTTCTGCTCTCTCATAACTTAATCTTCTGCAAGCTACTAATAACTATGATTTCAATCTTCAGTATCACTAGTTTTCTTGTGTAATTGAATCTGACATTTTATGAGTCCGAGTGTGTTTTACGTCCAAAGGTTGGGATCTGAGGGAAACCCCATCTACGGTGGGCTTCGTTAAAGTGAAATATTTAAGTTTAGAGTGTTAGCTTAAAGAAAATTTGGCCACCAAGATGTTTTTCAGGAGCCAATGTTCTTTTTTAATTGGTTTTTTATTGGAATGTGTGGGGAAAAAAATCGTTACTCTTACTCTCTACTTCCATTTCCTATGCTAAATAAACTTATCTGCACCTCCAAGACATATTGATAGATCACAAGTGAGTTATGCCAAGCCACAGAAATAATTTAGACTATGTCATATTGAGAAACACTTTCTTTATTATTATTATTCTGTCAAAGAATCTTATGCGTGCATTTCGCAGAAGCACCGCCACCCTCCACTACCTTACCAAGCACATTTCCAGTAAGGGTAATTATACACGACCATCATCCCAGTGAAAGTACATTGGAATGCAACATGACAGGGAAACTGATACATCTACCCGACTCCATAGAAGACCTTCTCAAAATAGCAGGTATTATGGACATATTCTACTATTTTTATCGTAAAGCAAGTCATTTCCATGTAATGCCAAACATAGAGTTCCCCAGATAATCAAGCAACAGCAATAGAAGACATAAATATGCAAATTATGTTGAACATAATGGCTTTCAACAGCAGAGCCATCAACATATTACGATGAATTAATCTGCTGAAATCATAATCACAAGAGCCTGTATACTTCAGGCTTCAAATGCACACAGATGCCCATAGAAATTCATGAAAGCACAAGTACACAACCCCACACACGTGCTTCCACAAAGAATAATCACTGACGATGTGCTGCCAGCTGCTGTAAGGGTAACTTTATGTACTCATACTCTTTGTTTAGTAGTACACAGAGTCAAACTGTCTGTTAAGAGATTGTTACATAATATAAACTTTTCTCTTTACATCCTTTGAGTTCTAAATGCCTCCCTTCATGAAAAATTTGACCTAGTGTTGTTTTACTTAATTTGGCGGGTGCAGAGAAAAAGTTCAGCAAGAGAGGAAGCACAGTTCTCATGGCTGATGGTGCAAAAGTGGAAGAACTCAATGCCTTGAGAGAGAATGATCATTTGTATATCTTTTAGATTCATATGCAGATGACCATGAAATAGTTTTAGCATTTCCCTTTTTGTTAAACAATCCTTACCGATAGCAAAGGATGGAAATATGGAATAGTTATTTAAATGCATGTTTCTTTCCACCAGCGAATGCAATGATGAGTTCCGTCTCTTTCCAAACTACCTAGAAAAGCTCAGTATATTCTTGCCCTGCATATTAGACAAGAATAAATACAGTTTTGAAGCTTGCCTCAATTTCCAACATTGAGCATGTCGATAACAGCATAAGCAGCTCTTTGGAATTGCTTCTTCTCTTCCTCCAGACCTTTCTTCCTCTCAAGAGCGGAATTCCTGCACTTCTCTATATCCTCGATAATTCCAGCACTGCTTTGATCAGCTTCACTACACAATAGTCATCATATAATTATCAGATGAGATTATCAACATGTCTGATTAGATAGATAATTTTGCGATACAAGATGGGTGAATGTACATAGTGAAAGCACTCTTGAGTTTAAAAAGGCATACCCAACACGTGATGGAAATCACTTATTAGGGCAGAGGCACTGGAGATTCTCTTTAGGGAAACAAATGTCAATGACGTATGAAAAGTGATCAAACTCTGATACAAAGAAAAGCATGAAAATATGTTGATTATCGTAAAATCAAAAGCCCAAAAGGCCGTCGCACACAAGGGGAAGTAACATTGGACGATCTAAACTGATTCGCAAAGCTTTTCTTGCTAAGTGCCGTTGCAGCAATTCATAACAAAAATCAACATGGGCTACTTCTGTGAATTGAATCGAATGCCAATCATGATCAAGAGGAGCCGAAGTTTCAGCATCGTAGACAGAAGCAATCCAAAAGGAACATCTCAACTCACTTTATCACCTTCAGCATGTTTTCCATCGCCGCCTGCACCTGTTGCGACATATCTGCAGCCACGATGCAACAGTCATCAAGTAAATCGCTTTTACCGGTTGGCAAAACCAAAAGAACTCCACATGTAGTCGCGAGGCAATCCACGTACGACACGCCAATCTTATTATCACAACAAATTGCGCGCGGACACTGGCGCCTATATAAAATTGTAAATTCTCGAGCCTCCGATGACGATACACAAAAGGAAAACAATATATCCTTCCATAACTTCATCTAAATCGTAAGTCTGCCTGAGATAACATCTTAGCGTGCCAAGCCAAAAGCAGTTACGGAAATCGCAACCGGCAGCTTCTTCCCGCGACCAACCAATCGTCCAATTACATACCGCGCGTTCAGACGGAACCGTTTCAGCTCACGACCAGAAACAACAAAAACACATCGGTCACCGACTACAAATCGTGCGTAGACGTCGATCCGACTGCTTCCGTACATATGCGGAGGATCAAACCGCGATCCGATCACGTCCGATGCAACTCCGCAATGCGCGCGCGCGCGCGCGCCTCGGCATCGCTAGCGAAGCGACGGGCACGAACCGGCGGTCGACCGACCACCGCATCCTCCCAAAAGAAACAAGGCGAGCGCTCGCCGAAACTCGTCGGAACAGAAGCGGAAATCCGCGTCGCGCGCGCGCTGCGGAGGGACGGAGAAGGAGGAAGAGAGAGGCGTGAGGTGAACCGTATACGAGGGAGGCGAGCCGCGATTCGGCGGCTTCCGGAGGAGGGAGACGAGCGGTCGCCGCCGGAGACGGTGGAGCCGCCATCGATTCCGAAGCTCGAGCTCGCTTTCTCGTTCTCTCGGGAGGCGAGAGAGGAGTCGTGAGTTGGCGAGCAATCGACTGTTGCCGCGCGGCGAGTCTTTCCCGCGGGGAAATGTTTAAATATAAAATACTATTAATAATAAAAATATTTTTTACTAATTAATTATTTCGAGCTATGACCGATCAAAACTATTTTAAGCAATCATTTAGGGAATATATTTTTCGTGAGATTAACGGAGTTCTAATATAAATAGGTTTAAAGATCATGAATCCTAAGTTTGCAAGGGACCCACCAGCGCGTGTATAGATTTGACGCACGGCATGAATTTGATTCTTTACCCTTAGTATTTGCAAACAATGTCCCGTCCCGAGCCATTTATACAAATTTTATCTCGCGCCTCATCTGGTCTTTTTATGTTAACGGAGAATGGATGCGGCGGGGCCTTGTGTCATGCACAGCTTTGCGTCCCCAACCACGGTTGCAACTCGTCCAGTGATAAAGTGGCAATTCACCCTCCATCAGGTCACAAGTTCAATTTGAGTCGAGGGGTGTCAACAGGTCGGGTCGGGTTTCTACGATACCCGACCCGGCCCAAATCACAAGGGGCGCATGCTCTCTCTGACCCGGCCCGGCCCAAAACGCATAGAACCCAAAGCGAAAATCCGGGTTGGGTAGGGCCGGGTTTTTGAGGTTCTTTTATTTTTTTTTTTCATGGGTAAACGTATAAACCAGTACAACGTGGGTGTGAACCCCGAATAGCCATAGTAAAAATTGCAAGCTGCTTACAATCTTTTGTCAAGTTGGCTGCATAAGGTAAAAAATGGGAAGAAGATAGCACGCTTAAACTTCGACACAGAATCAACACTCCTGGGAAAAGAAACTCTGCACTGTTGATCCTGTTATCCAAGAAGCGGTTTTACAATCGCGCCTGTCAACGTGTCACGAACAAAGACCGACCTAAGACCAAAAGCTACGGAACCGATACCATAACAGTATCGGTCGGTCGGCAAATACCTTTGCACAGCAAATTCGATCGCTTGGGAACTCGAAGCAACGATTCGGGTCAAAACTAAAAAGAAGAAACTCGAAGCATTCGAAAGAATATCTGTTGCTCTAATTCAAGGAAAGCCTTTCGACCAAACAAACCACTCCCCCATCATCTCATTAGAAAAATGATTTAGCACTCGTCAGGCCGTCCAGATCTCCAGAGGCAACAGCAGCGCACGCTCGAACCGACCAATCCACGGATCGTCCGGACAGAGTCGCGCGACGGCGCAAGATCAACAAGGTCCAAAAATATCAGAGCAAAGCTCGTGCTCAAAGGCGGCATCCATTACAGACTTAATCCAAACTAAAAGAGGAGCTCGAGCCACAATCCAGAGAAGCACCAGTCGGCTAGGTAGCTGGGGAGTTACCTGGACGCGGAGGGGTTGACGTCCTGAAAGGCAACCACTCGATCGTCCTGCAAGCGCCAGAGCACGAGGCTCCAACAAAGCTTCCCAGGGGACATGAAGAGATGAAAGCGAAGGAGGAGAAGTAGTCGTGAAAGGATCTTCTTGCTGGAAGCGCAGATCCCTGACCCTCGGAAGCGGCCGCGTTAGTGGTCTCCTCCGGCCGCGGCTTCCGCTTCCGGCAAGAGGCACGCCACCCGATTCACCGGATCTCCGTCGAAGACTTCGCTGCAAACCTCTAGAGAGGGGGTGAGCAGGAGCTCGAAGACGAAACTGACGAAAGAGATGTCGATGACACGATCTAGGGGGTTTTTTAAGTCACGGGCCGACTGTCAACAAAGCCCGATCCGGACCGGGCCGGCCCGAAACAAGGATAATATATGAAATTTTGAGCTCTTACCCAACCCAGAGGAGGCCCGCCCCGAAAAGGCCCTCAATTTCCGGGCCGGTCCGGGTCGGGCCGGGCTTTATTGACAGCCCTAGTTTGAGTCGCGAGCAAATTTCTTCGGTACTGCTAGTATCTTTGGTAGGAGCAGCAACGACAGGCTCATCAACCTCGGACTTTTGGGCCATGCGGGTGGGCGTTGCGGAGCAGCTAATGTGCAATCTCAAAATTGAGGGACGAGTGCATTAAAAATTAAGTGCAATTAAATCTTAAAACTTATCAAGAAAGCGCAATCGAGTCCTAAAACTTTTGAAAAGTACAATCAAGTCCTAAAATTTGTCACGAAAGCACAATTGAACCCTAAAATTTTAAAAACGTTCAATCAAGTCTTAAAATTTGTCACGAAATTACAATCAGGTCCTAAAACTCGCCACGAGAGTACAATCGAGTCCTAGAACTTTCAATTAGTGCTATCAAGTCCCAAAATTTTCAAAAAATGCAATCAAATCTTAAAATTCTTCATGAAAACGCTGTCGAGTCCTCAAACTTTCAAAAAGTAATAAGTTTTAGGACTTATAGCGGACTTATCCATGAGAAAAAGTAGCGTGACGTCATTGTCTTTACTAACTTACCAGAACCGCGCGAGCTAGGCAACACGGGCACATCTGCGATTGCCACGTCACCCTCAGTTAGGCCAAAGTAGAAAACGATCCGGCCGTTCCTTTCCCTCCTTTCTTGCTCCAAACCCAACAATAGCAAAAAGCCCTCATTAGAAAGCCCAACTAAAATTAAGGCAAAAAAAAAAAAGTTTTGTAAATATCGGCACCAATAAAATCCGATCTAACCTTGCAAAAAAAATTTACATTTTAGATATAGATCTACTGATACTGAGCTCACACATGACGGTTTATAAGTGATTCTACTCCGTCGTATAGATAGATCGTGACCAGAATATTGCCCATGCCGATGAATAGAGGTGACGGTAGATGCCTAGATGGGCTGTTCTTATCATGCCATGAGAAAACTTTGTTGTCAAGTTGATGGTTATGTGAAACGTTAAATTCAGGGATCCCTGTTTGCTCAAGGGAAATTGTTTCCCAACTTTTTCGGTGTTGGCAACGATGAAAAATGTTCTTCATGAACCAAAAATAACAAGCTTGGATAAGGAGGAAACGACATTCCCTTATAGCGAGAAGGAAATCACTTCTCTAAAACCACAAAGTGAAATGAAAACTAACCATTTTTCTTAAAAGTGATTTCCATGGAATATATTTTCATCTACCATAAAATTTTCAGTAAAACAAGTGCACCCTAGAAAAAAAATGATCTAAAAATGATTGCTTGAAATAATCAATCAATAAACATTGGTTCAAACATTTTCGTAAATGATAAAAATATTTTTCGTTCGTCCATTTTCTCAGGTGATACAAGCGATTATTTTTCGAAAAAATGTTTATCAAAACATCAATTCTCCGCGAAATGAACACGCCGTTAGTAACAAAGTTTTCTGTCATTTCCCATAAAAACGAAATTAGCTTTAATTTAATTACCATGGTACGAGGCCAACCGGGCCCTAACGTCGGGAAAAAAAAAAATCTGAAGTTGTTTTTTAATCCTTCGGTTCATAAAAAATTCCCCACACGCATGCAGCACACGGTGGGAATATGTCGGAACTTGTGGAGTATCGGAAGCAGAGCTGAGCTTGTAAAATAGATTAAATCAATAAATAAATCAACAAATAAAAATATTACTATTATTATTTTAATCCTAGAATCGTCGTTTTTCGAATATTTTTTACGTTAAATTAGTACGATGTTAAGAGTCTAAGATGTTATTTACGCGGCGTCTTTTACCTTAGGACTTCGTCGGTCTCTAGATCTTGGTTTGCTTAAAACTGCGCCACGTGGGGTTTATCTTGAATGCGAGTCATTTTGGTACAAAAATTAAGCTCGTTTTTCTTATAATACGACCCCCGGTTATGAATTAATGTGTGTCCCCAGGGCACTTTTATAATGAAAAAAAAATAATAATAATAATTGCACGTCTTGATCAAATCGTCACGTTGTAAATTTTTTTTAAAATTTTCGGGGCAGGTTTGATGTGGCCCTTGACAAGTGCCCATGATGTATTGTTTGACATTTTTTTGTTGATAATTAAGGGACCAGTAACACTAAAAACTCTAAACTTCGCCCTCAGTGACATCACTGCTTCTAACATTCTTTTTATGTCGTCAGAATTTCCAAAACCTGTACCAACGTAACAAACAAATCAAAAGATTTTGCCATGTTAGTGGTATTTGGGCTGAAAAATTAGGATAAATGTGTCATGCAAAAATAAATTTAGGATTTTTTTTTTATGTTATACGAGAAAATTTAGGATGGCATGATTTGAAGTTTTGAGTGACTTCTTCTCTCTCTTTTTGTTTTTATTGGGAGAAATTCCCGATTTTATGTTTTTTTTTTCCTTTTCGGTACGACCTCTTTTGTCTTTTCGGAGGTACCCTCCAAAATACTTTCCTTGCAATTCAAAAGCACGGCGGTATCGACAAAAAGAAAATTATTCAAAAGTACGGAAGCCGAAAGGAACGAGGACCGTCGATTGGTGGTCCCGCACGACCGGAATCATGTCATATCCACCGTCAGATTTTTCACGCAGGCGTAAACTGTCGCATCAGAAAACGACAAAAGAAGGACAGACCAATAAGACGCCAAGGTCGGTGCCGTACGGAAACTTGGGCTCCGGCCATCCGTTGAAGGGCTTACTAGAAAAAGCCCAAAAAGAAATTGTTTTTTTTTTTAAATGGTGATTCTAATTAAGAAGTACCAAGTTTTACTAAAATTAGCTAACACATTGGTTTAGTTTGCAATTGGTTATTGAATATCGCCCATTTGTTTAAAGACCCACTTATGGACCGTCGCGGTATTTAGTATACCAATTTTGTAGATCAATCTTTATAAGTTTAGCATTGTTCCCCCCTTTTTTTTGCTCGGCATAGCAATTATTCTCATGATAATTTTGATGGCACCGTTGCTTTTCTTTTTTTGGAGCGTAGAGATTGATTGGTACCTTAATCCATTTCATGTGTCGTAACCAGATTCACGTCTTAGAAACAACAAGACTTGAGGATTTTTCGTCGGGATTTACTTTACTTTTTACTTAACTTGGTCTGTCTTCAAAAGGTTATAATAAAGTGAAATCGTATCCTGAATTTCGCAGCTCTTGACTTGTGGGCAAAGCACCGAGTGTTTTACAAATTTTATGATGGGAATAGCATCTGAAATTTCTGCGTGCGTCGGGTGCATTTAGGTTAGTAATTTGGCACCCAGTTGAATGGAAGAGCTCAATGAAATTTTTGGCATTTTTCTTTTGTTTGCTCAACTAGATCCAAGAGTGACATAATTGACATGATTCATGTGCCTTTCTTCTGCAATCTCTACTCTCCACCTGGTGCTGGAATGATTCCCCACAATTCCAAACCTTTTTTTTTTTGCCAGCTTCGAATCAAAGCTTACAAGTTTTGAAGGTCATTGACGAGGGCTTTTCCTTTTTTTTTTTTTTTGGGTAAAATCATTGACGAGGGCTTTGCCAAAGGGAAAAAGTTTGGAAATGAATGAAGAGGATCCCATGGCTGATTGCATGGGGTCCAATTTGGCTGTTGCTGTTGCACTTTTGTATCGATTGCAACGACGTGGTCCATCAATCCTCCCATGCGACTTCCTCCAAGGAAGCAACGACAGGACACGCGATTGTTGTCACGCGATTTCTCTTTCCCATGTTAAGGATCAACCTCGCGACATGCGTAATTGATATCTTAAAAATTGAATTATTTAGATTAAAGTATACTTAATAAGTATCTCGGAACGCTTGTTAACGGTACCCTTTTACATTAAGAAGTAGACGGAAGGAATAAAGCTATGCTCGGATATAGGTAGTTAAGAAATACAATTCATCCCCGAGCTTTGCGTGGATTACTGGCATTTGCTCGGATTTATCTCTTGATTCAATGCGTGGTTTGTGAAAGTCGGTTTGAATGTGCGAACGGAAAAGTCAATATGTTAGCGGGACGAGGCATGCTAATTGGACATGGTGAAGAATTAGGGCATCCATTACTACTAAGTTGATCACCTTGAGCTCTCCTTGAAAACCAAAGAGAAAAAATGGAAAGACAAATTAGGGTGCACATGTAGAAATGTTAAAGCAAAAGTGGGGTCACAATGGGAATAAAATGAAGATGTTTTTCTTCAAAAGAATGCCATGGAATTGTCACTTTTGAACACAAAAAGCTGGTGAACGTAGAGAATTACAAAAAAAAAAAGTCAAAAAAAAGAATGTAAAATAAGCTTCGCACAAATTAGACACTCCAATACCAAAGGCCAATATTGTAGAATATCTTAAACATGGTTGGGTTAGTCAAAACCATAAATATAATCACGTCAAAGAACACAAGATCTTAGAAAAGATATTCTCGCGATTTCGATGTCAAAAGAAGCGCGTCACGAGTAAATTTTTTAATAATTCCAAATGACCTTTGCATGAATATTATTAAATAAAAATCAACCACCCCAAACATTGAAAAGTGAAAATCAGGAAGAAAATCACTCTCAACTAAACTTTTTGCTTGATCTTGCTTTAAGTAAATATTTCTTTTTTTACCGGACTTTCGATTTAAATATCATTATCGATCACAGGTTTCAAGACTTTTGGGGTGAATCTCACCTGATATCAGGGGTGTGTAAAAAATGCCATCTGGACCGGACTGGTCGGATTGGTTCAATTCCCGATTTCAAGGGAGAACCGGATCGGACAGAACAGACTACATACATTTTTTAAATTTATTATTTCTTCAAAAAAATTAGTTAAAGGTGAACTAAACTCACGTACACCACAATGACTTTTTACTTATCGTCGCTTCCGTCAATACATTGAGATTTGTCACTTTTTCTCATTGTGATGGAAAAGAAAAAGGGATCGATTTTATTGCACTGGTCCAGTCTGCTCCTAGATTCTCAAAATTGGAAACCGAACTAGTTCCTGGTGGTGAAACTGGACTAGATCGGAAACTGGTCACTCTTACTTGATATGACCAGTAAATAATTATGCGTCTTGAAATTTATTAGCCGTCTGCTCCTTGGTTTTCAAAATTGGGAACCGGAGCGGAAACCGATCACTCCTACATGACATGACCAGTAAATGCTTATTTATCCTGAAATTGATCAGCAATTTTACAGATTTAATAAAAAAAATCAAATCTTTTTCCAGCCCCTCTCGTAAAAAAAAAAAATCTCTGGTTTGGTTTGGTCAGGAGGGCAATCCTGACCGAAGAAAACAAGAAAGAGAGGAGGAAAAGTGTGAAAAAACTACGAACAATCGTCTTTGGACGGATACACAGTCACTTTTGCTGTGTATTTATGCCTTTGTCACCATCGCGAGACTCGTACAAAATACTACAGAGAGACAGAGAGAGGGTCTGAGGGGGGCTGTGGGTACTCCTGTGGAGACTGAAGAGTGCACCAGAAGCTCATTGAAGCTCTGACTTTGAGGCATATAAGAGAGAGAGAGAGAGAGAGAGGAGAGAGGAGGGGGGGAGAGGAGTGTTGTGCAAGCATCACACGTTCATAGAAAGAGGCCTGGCCTCCTCCTCATCAAATTCACACATTTCAGCGTTGCATTGAGGTCTCTCTCTTCTCTGTGAGAGAAAGCACTAGAGAAAACAGCAGCAGGGTCGCTTTGAAGTTTCTAGAAAGGGAGAAAGAGAGAGAGAGAGAGAGAAGAAAGACACCCGAGTGAGTTCATTTGATTCTCCATGCCTCCGACCCTTTTCTTCTTTTGAGCCGATTCCGTGGCTGGGCTTGCTGACTCCGCTTTCTCTGACTCTTCTGATGCAAATTTCTGAGCTTTTGCTTTGTCTCATCTTTCTGGGTCTGTTCGCTATCGTGGGTTTAAAGGGAATAAAATCACACCGCGCACCGTGTTTCTCTCGACCTTCACAAACACTGTTTACTCGTCTCGCCGGAGGTGCCATTCACGTCTTCTTCGGGGGGTTGTGTAAGCATTTCAAAGTTTGCTCCTTTTTCTGGTTTTTGTACGGGTTGTTGACTCGATCGAGTGCTTTGATAGTTATAGGAAGCGAGTGAGAACGACGATGAGGCGATTAATGATTATCTCGTTCGTGAGTGTTTTGTGCAAACACGCAATGTGCGTGTTCGCAGGCTGTGTTTGTTGCCTCTGCAGAAATTTTAATTTTTGACTGGAAATTGATGATTCTTTGATCGCTTTTGTTCTGGGTAATGCAGCTTATAAATGGATTGTGGATTTTTAGAATACCCATTTCAATATTCATCGTTGAGATGTTCCTTGAAAGTTTGTTCACCTGATGCAGGTGAGCTGCTTGCTTCTGTTTTTTGGAAGGAAGCTTTTGAGATCTTGACACAATGCTGATGAAGAGGACTGGTTCAGTGCAGAAAGAAGTGGGTCAAATGACAAAATCGGATTCTGATTTGTACTCCGATCTTAAAAGGCAGAATTGTAGGAGCAATTCCCTTTTCAGCATCCCTGGTCTTTATGCGGGTTTGAATCCAAAGGGCTTAGCTGATGCTGATTCGGTTAGAAGCCCTACATCTCCTCTTGATTTTTTGCTGTTCCCACATCTGAGTAACCCCATGAGGTCCCCTCGATCGCCTTGTATCGGGCAGCGAAAGAGTTGGGATTGTAGCAAAGTAGGCTTAAGCATTATAGATTCTCTCGATGACAGCGGAAACTTATCAGGCCGGGCTCTCCAGTCATTTCATACTGGAAACATACTTTTTGGACCTAAGATCGCGGTCAAGAATCATAAATATGATTCCAATATCAGTTCCATTGAATCACCGAAATCCCTGCCTAAAGATTATACATTCTCTTGTTACGCCCGTGCCAAGTCTCCACTCCACTCGAGCAGCAGCATCAATGTTGTTTTTGAAATTGCAGATGGCCCTATAGAACCTGACCCTTTGGGCAAAATCCAGTCTAGCTCACTGGATTCTTGCACAATAATGAGTTATCGTCCTCAAGTGATTAGAGAAAGTCCAAAATTGAGTAAGGTTTCGGGTACTAGTCTGACTTCAATCCCTCTGTCTGTTGAACCTGGCAGTGGGTTTGGTGATTCTCTTTCAGCGAGTGAGATAGAACTCTCAGAGGATTATACTTGCGTGATTTCACATGGTCCTGATTCTAAAACCACTCACATTTATGGTGACTGCATTTTAGAATGTCACCCGAATGAGTTGAGCAATTTTGTCAAGGAGATAGAGGAAGACACTGTGTTGCCTCTAACGAAAAGCTCGGAAACTCCCTTGTACATTTGTGATGACTTCTTGAGCCTCTGTTACACGTGCAAGAAGCCATTGCCAGAGGGTGAAGATATCTACATATATAGGTTTGTATAAATTGCACTTCCTCTCGTGGCCTCACTTTTTGTTTGACTGTACCTACGCTTGCTCATTATGTGTTCCTTGATTTGACTTCTTGCAGAGGCGAGAAAGCATTCTGTAGCGTGGAGTGTCGTTCAGAGGAGATTTTGTCTGATGAGATTGAAGAAGCTGTGGATGATTATGATAATTCGCCAAAGTCCAAAAGCGGAGATGGGCTTTTTCAAAGTGGCTCTTTTCTCCCTACGTATTAACCATTCATGTAGTCCCTGTGGCCACCATGCCCATGATTGCCGGAACAATCACTGAGGTAGATGCCCCAGATCGTCCGTTTACAAAAGAGCTGCTTTTGTGTGCATCAGTTAGCAGCCATGGATGATCAATTTTGTACATTTCTCTCTTCACCGAAAGGGATTCAGCTTTCATGGTCTTGGCGGTGGCAATTATCTGCTGCAGCTTTTTTTGGCTTTTTGGAAGAGACATGACCATATTATATGCTATGATAACTCATATTATATCACATAATTGTTTTGCATGTGAAATGGGTGTTAGCTGATTTTTATGGCTCCCCATCTATATCCCCCACATTTTGCTTCCGGGGTAAACTTTTCCTGTAATAGCAGCCGACTAAAGTGCTTTTCAAGTATAGTATCGAGTTGCTGTTGTAAGATCATGTCCTCTAAATTGGTCTTGTCGGTTGTTGATTACCGTCCCCTATCTTTTGTTCCCTGATGTTGACGAAGAAGGCATACTGGACCTACCTATTTTATGTCAGGAATTCAAGCTCTGCGGCGATCTTTAGCCATGTGAAATGTGAATCATATGTTTCTGACTGTCGTTAATCTTGTAACTATCTGCTTTTGCTAGAAGATCCTGTAGAAACCAGTGGAAATTGAGCGAAAGTTACCTTATCGATGGTAACGAAAGCGAGTGACGGTAACTTAAGAGTGCATAAGGAGAACTGAGAATTTACTTGTATCTTCTTCAAGGTAAATCTCATTTGGTTGCTAGAAAGTTAAGACGGTTAAGGAGCCGAGCCAGTTACGCTGCAGTGTATGCAAAGGAGCCATTCTGGTGAAAATCTCCTAAATGAGTTTTTAACTTTTACTAATGCGAGTGCAGTGAGGTACTACTTTGCACATGTGAAGGTTGTTCATGCTCGAAAGCTCATCTCATGATGAATATCCGTAGACCAATGGTGTTTTCTGCCAAGGTTGATGGATTCGGCCTAGGCCTACTAAGCTCATTGTCTGTTCCGACCCATTTGAGTAACCTGACCCAATTCATTTGATGAAATTGTCCTTGGTTACCTTCCAGGGTAACATATCATGACAGCAATTCTGTTTGCTTAATTTTCTGCAACTGAACAACAAGCAGATAGAATGTAATTAACCTGAAAGTGGTATGTCAAATTACCAGTATTCTCTACAAGAACATTGTCCATCATTAAACCGGTGGAATCTGTAATTGTCCCGCAGCATAATCTCTCTATCATAGGAAAGCGATACGAACTTCATAAAGGAATGACAATCTCCACAAATCCGAAGGTTATTAACTATACGGATGGTACTCTTCTCGCTGCTTATCAGCCCGAATGCCACTGCCAGCCTCTCACTGTGATGACTCAAAGTCTCATGTCGCTCTTTCTGTAATCTCCCCTCAATCTCACCTAGCATGGAATAGATTTCCAGCGATCGAGAGTTTGAGAAGTCCTTGGTTCTGAATTCATGGACGGTACCATTTTGTTCTATCATGCTACAACCTGGATGCTTTCGAATCCCTAGCTCATGTAACTTTGTTCTGACCAAACTTGCATCATCCCACCTTCCAGCTCTTGCATACATCTTCGAAAGAAGAATATGAGCTGCATCGTTTGTAGGGTTGATCTCAATGAGACGCTTGTGTGCATACTCTGCTAGTTTGACATTTCGGTGGGTTTCGCAGGCTCTCATGAATGAGCTCCAAACAACAACATCTGCTTCCACTGGCATGGAACGAATTAGTTCTAGAGCCTCTTTTAAGTGCCCGAAACGACCAAGGAGATCGACCATGCATCCGTAATGCTGAACCCCGGGGTCAATTCTGTATTCATTTTTCATCTTGTGGAAGTACTTGTATCCTTCATCTACCAAACCCCCATGGCTACAAGCAGAAAGAAGAGCTATGAAAGTGACATGGTCAGGCCTCATTCCCGTGGCTTCCATCTTTGCGAACAAGTCCACCGCCTTTTGCGCTTGTCCCTCCATGGCATATGCTCCTATCATCGCGGTCCATAGACATATATTTTTATCTGTTATGTTTGAAAACAAGTCTCTTGCTTTTTCAACACTTCCACATTTCCCATACATGTCTACCAAAGCAGTTCCCAGAATGTGATCCAATCGGATTTGGTTCTTTTGTATATACAAATGGATCCAGGTGCCATGACTCAGTGCCCCAACGCTAGCACAGGCAGAGAGCATATTGGCTAAAGTGATCTTATCCGGTTTTATCTCCGAACTCTGCATCTGGTGGAACAGCTCAAACGACTCTCGAGCCGAGCGAGATCTAGCATAGCAACTGATCATAGTGTTCCAAGAAATCAAATCCTTCTCAGGGATCCCATCAAAGATACCTCTCGCCTTATCGACATCCCCAGCTCTGCAGAACCCATCCAACATCGAGTTCCAAGAGACAACGGTTTTATAAGGCAAGTGCTGAAATATGGAGAAGGCATCATCTAACCGACCAAATTTGGCATACAAGCTAAGCAGAGAATTTCCTAGCATTCCTTCGACAGTCATTCCGTGTTTGACAATGAAGCTGTGGATGGATCTTCCAAAGTCATAACCATCCGTATTCATGCAAGCAGTGAGAGCAGTAACAAGTGCAACCTCATCAGGTGTCACATTATCAAGCATCATTTCAATAAACAACTCGAGACTTTCTGGATATCGACCGGCTTGTACGTAGGCCGATGTCATCGTCGTCCAAGAGATCAAGTTCCTCTCAGTCATCCTGTCAAACAATTTCTCAGCTTCATCCATTTGATCCGTTTTCGCATATCCACACAGCAATGTTGTCCACGAAACGACATCATTCTCAGCTTCGCTACCGCCCAAGACCTTACGTGCCTTCTCCATATTCCCACATTTAACGTACATATCAGCTAAACAGTTCAACAAAGTCCCCCCCATCTCCATATTCTTCTCATCAATGTACAAATGCATCTTCTCGCCCATCTCCAAATCCCTCATCTTCGCGCACGCCGAAACCAAGCTGACCATAGTGATCTCATCCGGCTCGACTCCATCGTCCATCATCCGCCCGAACAAATCCAACGACTCCCCGAACATCCCCATTCTAACGTAACAAGATATCATAGTATTCCAAGCTACCACATCTCTCTCAGGGAACTCACCAAACAGCTGGCACACTTCCCGCAGCCTCCCAGCCTTCGCGTACACGCCCATCAAATTCTTCCTCAAAGAATCGCTAAATCCAAGCCCGGACTTCAGAACCCGCCCGTGGACTTCGCCGACATCCTTAACCGCCACAATTCTCGAAGCGGCGCTTATCAAGAAGTGAAAAGTGGACACGTCCAACGCCACCCCTTCCTCGACCATACGACGATAGGAAACCAGCACATCCCCCGGCAAGCCGTCCCGGAGCTGCTCCTGGATGTAGTCGTTCCACGGCGCCGTCTCCGACCGATGATGGGTTCCGCTCAGGACGCGGCGGCAGCGGCGGGCGACGAGGGCGTGTCGGGTGAAGCTGGCGGGGATCAAGCGCGCGTGGATCGGCGCGAACTCCTGGGTGCTCGGGCACGGGCTTGTCAGGGAGATGAGGTTCCGCGATCTCGAGGAGGAGGAGGCGATGGAGCTCCGAGGTTCGGCGGCCGGCGGTTGGGCTCGCGGGCGGAGAGGAGGAGGAGGGACCGCGGCGGGACGAGCGACGGCCATTGGAATGGCGGCCGCCGTCCCGACAGCCTCTGCTTTTTCTCTGTACGGGCGGGAGACGTCGGGACTCGGAAAGAAAGAGCGGATGGGGCTTTTTGGATAAGAAACGCACGTGACATATCTAGGGGATGATAGAACCGGAGCTCGTTCGGGAGTGACATCATTCGATGGGAGATGAGGTGCACATCTCGCTTGCCTGTTTTTCCAATTGGAGACCCGCTTTTCGCGTCTTCGTTTCCGTGCAAAGTGTAATTTCGCACCTCGAATATTGATTTTGGACGCCACTTTGCACCTGGGTTTTAGTTGTTGTTATTTGTCATGCCTTTTATTTACCTTCCGCAAATGTTTCCGTGTAAATTCTTGAACTCGCCACCCGCTCGAAACCATCCAAACTCGATTCAACTCGAACCCTCGCTCACCTAAAATACCACCGCCAGTCGTGCTTCCCTCTCTCCTCCTCTGGGTGCTCTTTGCACCACCCCTCTCTCTCTCTCTCTCTCTCTCTCTCGCTCTCTCTCTTTCTCTCTGTCTGGCTCGCTGTCGGGACCATGGACGGCCACGGCGATGGCAAATCTTATGGTAATATGGTCTCTTCTGTTGAATTAGTCAAAGTATTTGTTTGTTTTTTTTTTAATAAAGCCTAGTTGGTTGTCCTAGTTTATAGGAATCTATTGCAGCATGTTTGTTGCTGCACACTCGTTCAGGATAGTGGGTAGATAGTTCAGCATAGTGGGTCAATTGTTGTAGCTATTTTTCTAGGATTTTCTGTCGGTGTATGTGGTCTATTTAAAATGCTAAGTTGTTATTCAATTATAATGAATGAATGCAGTAAGCATTTTTTCACGGGTGTACACTCTCTTCTCTCTGACTCTCTTTTTTGTGTTTTTTCTTCGTGCTTGCAAAGCACAGCCAGCTTCTGCACCTTTTCTGTAACAGTGGTATCAGAGCCATTAAAGAAGGAAAAGTGAGTTAAAAACACGAGAGGAAAAAGTGAGAGTGAAAGGCAGTAGCCAAAAAGTGAGCTTGAGTTGAAAACACGCAAGAAAAGATTTTTTCTTGGTATCCAACAGCGGTGATGGCTTCAGAAACCTTTGTCCAACCAGCTATTCCACGCTTTGATGGTCATTATGATCATTGGAGCATGCTAATGGAGAACTTCTTGAAATCCAAGGAATATTGGGATGTTGTCGTCTCTAGAGTTGCCAAACCAGAAGAAGGAGCTACGTTGACAGCAGCACAACGGACGGTTCTGGAAGCAGCAAGATTGAAAGATCTCAAGGCCAAAAACTACCTTTTTCAGGCCATTGACAGATCTATCTTGGAGACAATTCTTTGTAAGGATACCTCCAAGAACATATGGGATTCCATGAAGAAAAAATATCAAGGTACCGCAAGAGCAAAAAGGCAGCAACTTCAAATGCTTCGTGGAGAGTTTGAGTTACTAAGAATGAAGTCGGGAGAGTCGATTACCGATTTCTTCTCTCGGACAATGGCAATTGTCAATAAGATGCGGATTCACGGCGATAAGACGGAGGATGTCACCATTGTTGAGAAGATTCTTCGATCTCTGACACCAAAGTTTAACTTTGTTGTCTGTTCTATGCAAGAAGCCAAGGACATTGAAGAACTCTCAAGTGATGAACTGCAAGGGTCGTTGTTGGTTCACGAACAAAATTTTCTTTGGCAAGAGCCGAAAGAGAAGGCGTTGAAGGCAACTACAGATCACTTTTCGTCAACAACAAGAACGAATAGTGGCAGAGGTAGAGGAAGGGGAACCAATGAACGTCGCAGTTTCAATCAAAAACCTAATGGTCATTTTTCTCGTGATGCTCAAGGTGGAGGACGAGGACATAGAGGTCAACACTCAACTATTTTCAAACCAAGGTCAGTAGACAAATCTAGAGTAGAGTGTTTTAGATGCCATAGGTATGGACATTACAAATCTGAATGTCGTACCAATTTAATTACACAAAGCATGGAAAGGATAAATTTTGCGGAAGAAAATGAAGAAGCAGTGTCTCTCCTAATGGTGTGTCAAGAAACGGAGAAAATTTCATCGAACCTGTGGTATATTGACACCGGTTGCAGCAACCATATGTGTGGTGACAAGAAGGCATTCTTTGCATTAGATGAGTTGTTTTGCACCTTAGTCAAATTTGGAGACGACTCGACTGTGTCAGTCAAGGGTAAAGGGATAGTTGCAATTGTTCCTAAAGGAACCTCGGTTCAGATGATCAAAGAGGTCTTTTATGTTCCTGAGTTAAAGACCAACCTTCTAAGTGTTGGACAATTGCAAGAGAAGGGATATGAAATTACACTCAAAGGAGGTGTTTGCAGAATCCAAGATGAGAAACATCATATGATTGCTCAAGTTAATATGACTGCCAATCGGATGTTCCTGTTGCATCTTCATGGCACCTCTCACTCATGTTTTTCTACAAGATTGAAGGATAAAGCATGGTTGATACGGACACCTCAACTTTGGTGGGTTACGGACGTTACATCATAGGAAGATGGTGGAGGGACTTCCCCCAATCATGGCACAGTCCAAAATATGTGAAGAGTGTTGTTAGCAAACAACACCGAGATCATTTTCCAAAAGGCAAAGCATGGGGAGCCAAGAAGCACCTCGAACTTGTCCATTCAAATATTTGCGGACCAATTTCCCCAATGTCCAATGGAGGTAAACGATATATCATTACCTTCATTGACGATTTCAGTCGGAAGGTTTGGGCTTACTTTTTGCAGGAAAAATCTGAAGCCTTTGAAGCCTTCAAGAGCTTCAAAACTCTTGTTGAAAAAGAGAGTGGAAATCCAATCAAAGTTCTCCGCACAGATAGTGGTGGTGAATATATTTCAATTGCGTTCGCAGATTTTTGTGTGGAGCATGGGATTAAAAGATAACTCACCACAGCTTATTCACCGTAACAGAATGGTGTTTGCGAAAGGAAGAACCACACTATTCTGAATATGGTGCGAAGCCTCTTGACATCAAGTGGAGTTCCAAAAGGCTTCTGACCGGAGGCAGTCAATTGGAGTGTTCATCTTTTGAATAGAAGTCCCACTCTTCCTATTTTAAATAAGACACCCGAAGAAGCTTGGAGCGGGAGAAGACCCGCAGTTGATTACTTCAGAATTTTTGGGTATCTTTCATGTGTCCATGTTCCTGACCAGAAGAGGAAGAAGCTAGAAGATAAAGCAGAAAAATGTATTTTTCTTGGCATTAGTGATCATTCAAAAGCCTACAAACTTTATGATCCTATAACCAAGAAAATTACCATTAGCCGTGATGTGATCTTTGATGAAGAAAAATTCTGGTCATGGAGTGAGAAGAATGGTGGTGATTGTGGTGAACAAATTCCAGCAAACTTTGAAGATGATACTGAGCTGGAAAAGCAGCGCTCTATGAGTCAAGTCACCACAGAAAATGCTGAAAATTCAGCAGTTGCTACAACATCTGAAGAACGACCACAACGCATCCGATGGAGGCCAGCATGGATGGAAGATTATGAAGTGTCGAGAGTTGAGCAAACTGAAGACCCACTGATCCATTTTGCTTTGTTTGCAAATAGTGACCCAACTACTTTTGATGAAGCGGTACAAAATAAAAACTGGAGAGTTGTAATGGATGCAGAGATCAAAGCAATTGAGAAGAATGGTACGTGGGAATTTACAAATCTTCCCGAAGGGCAAAAGACAATCGGAGTCAAGTGGGTATACAAGACGAAAATGAACAAGAATGGTGAGATTGAAAAGTACAAGGTGCGCTTGGTGGCAAAAAGTTACAAACAGGAATTTAGAGTGGATTACAAAGAGGTGTTTGCGCCAGTTGCGAGACTCGATACAATCCGATTAGCGATTGCGCTAGCAGCACAAAATTCATGGTTCATCTATCAGTTAGATGTGAAGTCGGCATTCTTACACGGCGATCTTCAAGAATAGGTATTTGTTCATCAACCTTTTGGATATGTCAAGTCGGGTAATGAGCATAAAGTCTATCAATTGAAAAAGGCTTTATATGGGTTGAAGCAAGCTCCAAGAGCTTGGTACAATAGGATTGATGCTTATTTTTTGAAGGATGGATTTACAAAATGTTCATATGAGCATACGCTATTTATTAAGATTGGTCATGGTGGAAAATTGCTTCTAGTGTGTTTGTACGTGGATGATCTTATCTTCACAGGGAATGATAGTGTTATGATTGACACATTTAAGAAATCTATGATGGAGGAATTTGACATTACTGATTTTGGGTTGATGCATTATTTTCTGGGCATTGAGGTAAATCAATCTGAAGTTGGAATTTTTCTATCTCAAAAGAAATATGTTCAAGAGATTTTAGAAAAATTTCAGATGACGCATTGCAATTCGGTAACCACGCCAACTAAGGTTGGATTGAAGTTGTCAAGGGATCCTGATGGAAGAAAGGTAAATAGCACCTTCTACAAGCAAATCGTGGGGAGTTTAATGTATTTAACAGCTATAAGGCTAGATATTATGCATCCTGTAAGCCTTATTAGCAGGTACATGGAGAATCCAACTGAAGAACATTTGCAAGCTGCAAAGCGAATTCTTCGCTGCTTGAGAGGGACTGCAACTTTTGGGTTATTCTATAAGAAGGGAGAAAAATCAAAGTTGATTGGTTTCACTGATAGCGATTACGCTTGTGATATGAATGATCGAAAAAACACTTATGGTTATCTATTTATGCTTGGTTCGGGGGCTGTCTCATGGTGTTTGAAGAAGCAACCGATTGTTACTCTGTCAACAATTGAAGCTGAGTTTGTGGCTACTACCTCTAGCGCTTGTCAAGCTATTTGGTTAAGGAAGATTCTTGGAGAGCTTCAATTTAAACAGGAAGATGCAACTACAATCTATTGTGACAATAGCTCAGCCATTAAACTCTCAAAGGATCCAGTTCTACATGGGAGGAGCAAACACATAAATGTGAAGTATCATTTCCTAAGGGATCTCACGAAAGATAAAGTGATTGATCTTATTTTTTGCAGGAGTGAAGATCAGCTTGTTGATTTGTTCACCAAGCCTCTCAAATTATCTGCATATCAAAAGCTAAGAAAGCTTCTTGGTGTTGGTTCGTTGGAAGCTACAGGTTAAGGGAGGGCTGGTTCTAGTCCTTTTAAACTGATGTTGCAAACATCAGTTTAAGGGAGGGTGTTGAATTAGTCAAAGTATTTGTTTGTTTTTTTTAATAAAGCCTAGTTGGTTGTCCTAGTTTATAGGAATCTGTTGCAGCATGTTTGTTATTGCACACATGTTCAGGATAGTGGGTAGATAGTTCAGCATAGTGGGTCAATTGTTGTGGCTACTTTTCTGGGATTTTTTGTCAGTGTATGGTCCATCTAAAAGGCTAAGTTATTATTCAATTATAATGAATGCAGTAAGCATTTTTTCACAGGTGCACACTCTCTTCTCTCTGACTCTCTTGTCTGTGTTTTTTCTTTGTGCTTGCAAAGCACAGCTAGCTTCTGCACCTTTTCTATAATATCTTCATGATAGGGGTGTTTTGTCTAGAGGTACGAGAGTGTGTATTTTTGAAGACAAAGGGGGGGGGGGGGGGGGGGTGATGATGGCATGCCAGGTAAAAAAGCAAGGAATGTTTTTAGAGTAGTATCTCCCTGGATGGAAACCATCTTGATTTCACAATGCTTAGAAGTTTTTAAAAAGTGCTTTAAAACTCAAGCAAGCTTTCCTTCAAACAAAAGCATGTCTCATTCTTCAACCTCATAATCGCGCTATCAAAGTGCTCATGACTCGTCCACGGTAAGGTGCTCCATCCACAGAGACTGAGCCAATAACAATGAAACAGGGGAAGATACGACCTTGATTACCATCTGCCACTTGGCTAGACAAACGCTAGTGCAGTCGGATCCTTGTTTCAGAAAATGGAGTTGAACCTCGACAGACTAACGACGACTACTAGGCTGCTTTTTGACAAGTCGAGCGATGGGCACGATGCCTTGGTCACAACATGTGGAACTCAGATGTACAAAACTTAAGCAGACATCGGGAACCGCAACAGTCTGTTGAATCACAGAGAAAAACCAAGCAAAAAAAGAGATAACCTCAACTGTCTGCATTCTGTTTCTTGCAAGTTAAGGAAGGATCAGAAGTCAGATTCCTGAAGCAGTACTGGGACACGCGACTGGAATTTGTGAATGACCATTGAAAGAATAGTCAACATTGACCAATCGGTCCATACAATAATTATTTTTGGGGAAACCCAATTCAAATGCAGCCCATTGAAATGGGATCGCCTTTAGCTATGACTGAAAGATCGAATAAACATCCGATGCCCCAGATGCCAGCTTATTCGAAAAGAGGAACAAATCGCAGCAGAAGTGCTGCTCGCTCAGTGAAATTACCATGAATTTTTAACTCCTTTCGGGTACAGATATTGAGGAAAAAAGGGAACCGCCAACAAGCACATTGGACTTGGAGAAAGCCATGATTCATCGAGTCGATGTTGGGATGCCACTTCACGAATGCGCTGCGACTTCACATCCATCATAATTGTCCGGGGACAGTCGTTAGAGGGGAAGCTCAGCCTCTCGTCTGGCGAGTGTTGTAGGACTTGCAGTTCAGGCACTTCTGAGCCACTACATGGAATTGCACCTGAGAGGTTTTCCCACAGTCGTTGCAAAGAATCCACACCTGTCATGCAGCAATCCGTGTTACACTCGTGATACCCAAAATTAAAGAGCAAACGTTCCCACCAGAAAAGTAAGGACACACATGGACATGTAAGGCGAACACAAAGTATGATTTTCCCAGGGGATGATGACAAGGGGCGATAGATGATTTACCATTTTATTCTGGTAAGGCTCTGGCATCGGTGTTGCAGCAATCTCCAAATCAAATTTCTCCCAGACCTTGGACATATCACAAACAGACTTCGAACAAAGGGGGCAAGCATATCTGCATTGTATTCATCATATGATAGAGCACATTCGTGAGAAGTCCAAAGAACAGCCAAGGGATTTCAGCGAAAGCTACATGAGCGAAAAATAGATATTTTGAGGGCTTACTGAAAATGATCTCTCATCTCCTTTAAGCAGTGCTGATGAATCGTGTGCCCACATGGCATAACAGTCACATCGTTCCTCGAGTCGAATAAATACTGCAAATCACCATTTGGTTACTCATTTAGTACCAAGAACAAAGGATGCCAAATCCCCATTTGCAAATCAAACTCAAGTAAATCTCCATGACATGTGATACTGAAGTTTATCTTAGCTCACTATTTTAGCCAATCAATTCTTACTTCAATCAGAAGATGAGAAAATGAAAACAGAAAAGAATCAGAATTATGCAGAAACAAATACAATTTTTACCTCAAAACAGACAGGGCAATCATGATGCATTGCTCCTTCTATACAAGGGTGGCTGTTCTTGAGCGAAATAGAATAACAGCAACCTTAAACATAAGTGAAGATGAAAACACAAATCAGTCTTCCCTTAACTACCCAATATGTAATATCAATCCGAGGCTGGCAATAGAAAGGGCTTACTTACCACACTTGTAGCAGTGAAAGAAATTTTCACTCCCTCCAATTCTGGACAGGAAAGTTAGAAAGCTCAATCAGAGAACCATAACAATAATGACCTCTCTAAAAGGAATACAATAAACTGGATAAAAGGAGGAGGACAATAATGTGAAAAGGAGAGGCAGAAGTAAACAGCCAGGCGGCTCATTATTGGGAATGGACAGGAAAAGAAATAAGCAATAGATTTGAACACATTCCAATCTCATAATGTCATCAAGTAGGGAGAAAATCCTTACTCATATTGACTTAAAAATTGACTCGGACAAAAAAAAAAGAACTTCAAAGTGAGGTGATAAAAGAAGCAGCAGCATGCTAATCCCAAATTTCATTTGCTAATCCATATGAAAAGACCTTCGACAAGGAACTCTTAAGACATTACCGAATAACTAAAGGCTCAAAAAACAATCGAGGACATAAGCAATACCTGCATATTCCACATCCACTGCAGTGGTATTGCTTTTTAGATGTCTGCAATAAAAGAGATTCGTAAGCATGTAACAACAACGTAGTTCGACAGACGTACATAATCTCATTTGACAATTATTCAAGCTACTATTAATGATGTACAAGGCCCCTGAACATGCAAGTGGATGCAGGACCAGACAGAATGTCCTTGTTTGTATGGTTGAACGCAAATTTTTAGTAGATTTATGGAGGAGGGAGCCACTGCACCACAAAATACTTACAGGAAAGAGAATAGATCAAATCAAATAGAAAATTGAAAAAATATGAAACAGAGGGAAGATAAGCCACTTACATCATCGTCGAACAACTTGCACGTCGCACAAAAGTATTTCCCCATGCACACGCCACAGTTTATACAGAACTGCTGGACCTGCATTGGTTCCAGCCAACATATATATTGGAAATTCCCTCCCTCAAAAGTAAGATTATCCAAGCACGAAAACTCGGGCCAAGATTGAAGTTTTCATTCTCACCTGTTGTTCAGTGCCACAAAGGGAACATATCACCTGCAAAGTCGATAAGAATAAAGTCCAAAATATTAATCCAATGTTTAGTCCACAGTGAAATTAATAATCCTGAACAAGATAATATCTACCGAGAGAGAGAATTTACCTGACTGACTTCATGGCGTGGCATGTCATGTCTATCTTTCTGATCCACATTGATACTATTCTGAAAATCAATATGCAGTTCACGGTCAGATATACAAATCGTGACAAAAAGAAAAATTAAATACACAGACAAGCTCACATTTGATATAAAACCAACTGGCCACTTCAAAGCTGCATATTGGTGACTATTTCTTAAGATAGCAAGCAGCACTCGTCACACTAAGACCAGAGACAGAAGTTCTAATCTCCAAGGAAGAAAACAGGAAAAAGCATAAAGCTTAAGCTTTTGAACCTTTTGATCCTCCCCAATACAAATAGTTCTATATATTTCCAGTACAGCAGTCACCAACTCTAGAGACACTTCCACAATTGCATAAATTAACAGTTTAGTTGATCTCTAGGTAAGATGTAGACACATTGGCAACAGCCAATGCTTAAACAAACCGAAAGGTCCAAAACTAGAAAACCGAGCAAAGGGAAAAGGCTCCTCATCTGAAAATGACAAGGTAACTATTGGATACAACCTAAATTGCAGGAATCAAAATATCAAAATCTAATTAAGAATAACTCCAATGCATGACCATGGATGAACACTTACCCTAGATCCCTGTTGGCTAGACAAAGATTCAAAGAAGAAAATGGCTGAAAAACCAAAACTGACATTAAGTAATTGCAAAGAGAAACCAAATTCTGCGCTGCCTAAAAAATTTTATACATTCTCACAAGCAAATCCTCATTCATTTTGCCGATTCTTTCATCTAGGTATATATAATCTGTGTCTTTGATTTCGGAATTCTATATGGAAAAAGAAACAAAAGAAAATTAGCCTTTATCAGATTTTGATACTTCAAAATAAATCATGCAGTTACCTAATCCTACAAGCAACTGGAAGCTGTAAAAATGTCAAACGTAATTCGAAAATCATAAAAAAAAAAATATGAGAGAAGGCTCACTTTTGCCTCATTATGACAATGGCGACAATCATAGATTTCATTACAACACGGAGCTCTGATGCGGCACCTCCGCCGATAATGTGAACATCTGCAAACAAAGCACATAAATTTAGCAGAACAACGGTATGAAAGCATCATCATTGATATCAAGAAACAGATTCAGAACATACCCAAAGAGTGAGCATCCTTTCTCAAGAAAATCATTCACTTTTCCAACATCTTCTAGAAAAACAGTGGGCACGCATTGGCCGTCTAATTGTGGCGTGCATTTATCAGCTTTCTCACTATTCTTATCTTCACATATGACAGGCTCCAAGGTCTCCAAGTTCTTTGACTCAAATTTCTGATCCTCAGAATGCTCTACAGTTAGTTCCCCCATTATATATATATATATTCCTCGGATCTTATATGTTCAAGAAGGTTGCCAGGTACCTGCATAAAGGAAGAATTTAGCAATACTCCAATAACATTAAGTCATGTCATTGACCCAATTAAGCCAGGCAGCGCCGTATAATATTATTGCTCTGCTCCTGGAAGAAGGATTGAAATCAGCTAGAAGAGAACACATCCAAAGAAAGTTTGATGGCTCCAATCAGCAACACTCCAAGAGATGCTCTCACGAAAGCTAGAGGCTAGAATCATCCATACAATATATACGCAGCAACGATGAATTCCAGAGCCTCCCACTTCAACGAATAACAAAGGCACTGTATCATTACTCCATTCCTCTCAGGAACCTGGGAGGCTGGGGCCAAATCCAATTATACTGAACACGATCAATGGACACGCCGACCTAATGTAAAGGCAATAAATCACATGATCAATTGGTTCCTAAAAAATGAAAATTAGGGGAATATAGGAATATTTGTGGTGCGATTGTCCTTCGAGGACATCCCTACCTCAATCTGCAACTTTGCAGAAACTTTCCATCGAGGACAAAAATTTACTGAGTAACATTTCTTCCAATGTCGAATCATCAGCTTTCTTCCATCATAATTTAGCTCATCTGACCACAATCTTCTCACTTTTCATCTAAAAACCAGAAGAATGCTGGGAACAAATTCAAGCTCCTCAAGCAAGGAGCTTCTTGAAAAACCACCCAGATTACAGGATTGAATCTCCATGGATTTTGACATTGACATGCTCAAGAAGGTTTGGGAAGATGGAGTAGCACCTAATCACCAGGAACAATGCGAAGTTTGTCTAAATTCAGTACCCTAGCAAGAAAGGTTCATGAATACTTGACAACCTACATAGGCAATGAGAATGGCACACCCTGAACTGAAAGTTAAACTACTGGCAGATAGTAAGTTTATATAGTGATTTTTTGCTAGCCCAATAGTGGTGCAAGTTACATGTTGTTGGTGCCAAGCATTGAGAGATAATAAAGGAATGTAAACTCCTATCGTGTGGTCTCAGATTTTCCAACTACAGAATTCCACCTGGAGAATCTAATGAAAGGAGACGAACAGCTTCCATGTAATTCATCATGGAATTTGTGGATCTCTAGAACAATCACTTTGTGTGGGTAATGTTAACTTCCAGAAACTCTCCTCTATATAAGGGCTAACCCCAACATCATGTGCATAATCATTGGCATGATGAAACTCCTTCAACATCGGCACGTTCTGCAAGTGCCTAATCTATTAGCTACAAGGACAGGATGCTCTGCCTCCACTTTCAACCGTAGCTTTTAGTGGTTGGGATTTTTTGGGGCCAACTCCATCCAAGACAATGGAGGCAGAGGTTGCTCCTGATCTAACTATCAACGTAAAAGTTCATAGCAGCAGTGCCAGTAATACAAGTCCAACGTACAAGACATCCATAACCAGGGTATTACATTTTTAGCCTTAAAACTTGGAAAACACCACCTCAATCTTATACAGTTCCAGAAACGACCAGCCTCTGGTGCACCCGGAAGAAAGTAAACTCCAACAAATAATACAAGCAGCCATCTATTCTCATATCCCTTTTTCACAATTGTCTCAAGGATCTCTTCTTATCAATATTAACATAGTTCTAAATTTCTTTGGTAAGGTCAGGTAAGGAATATCCTATAGGAGCAAAGTTTCACATCCTTTCCAACAAAACTTAAGATCAGATTGCCTCAATACGACAAAGCTGCATAAGATCACCTCCCCAGAGAATAACCTCTTCAAAGGTATCTCAGCGCAACCCCCAAACTTAAACAGCTCATGAAGCAATTCGGCGGACCATATTAAAGAAAAATCCAATTTCAAATTGCTCTTTCAGAAATCTGTCTCACTAATCCCGAATAAATCATCTGCTCTACCTCCGTTGACGCAGCCTTAGCCTACGTGCCCTCAATGAAATCCTTTGATCAACTATAAACAGTAACAACATCAAACACAATTGACACAATAAGGCATTAAACATTATCGTGTAATGTACACAATCAACGAGGAGATCATCCGGTCCTGATAACATGGTCCTGACATCACCTGGTCCAGGGAAAAAATTTGCAGATATCTAAAACAAATATTGCACCAAAAGTTGCACAAGAAAACAAGAATCTTCTCCACAGAATTAAGGCGCTCTTATGAATTGCCCAAATGACCTTGCAGGCAACCAACATAAACTACAAATTTCCCGAGCTCCGGCGATTTAACCAGTGGGCAGCAGTCACATTACCCAAGATGCCGTTATTCTCTCTCTTTAAATTGCATGATTCACATCACACAATCATTACCCTAGAAACATCGTACCTGTTGGGGACTCGATCAGACCGAAGCAGCAAAACCCGAGAACCAAAACATATGCCAACAGCGCGCACGCTTGAAGGAACCGAAGAGAAAACCTAAGGTCTACAACCACTGTTGCCCCCTGACCCCGATCAAATTTTCCCGAACTAGACTAAAAACAAGGCTCGAGAAAGGCGTCGGCTATGCGAACGAAGTCGAAAATCGCGGCAATCAGACAAAAGAGGTGGAAGAAGATGATCGCGATGAAAGCGACCGAGCGATCCAAGCAAAAGCCGGCACAAAGCGAATTTCAGGGGGCGAGGAAGAAAAAAACAAACGAAAAGCACAACGAACTTCCAACCCGGACTCCTCAGATCGTGAACGGAGGAGGGAGCAGCGGCGGCGGCGGCGGCGGTAGCTGCAGCAACTCAGCAAAGCTCCAATTAGCTTTCAGCTTCCTCTCACAAGACACGTCGGCGGCGTCGTCGTCGGCGGCGACGCGAGAGCTCGCCGGAGAGAAGAGGAAACCTAAGCGGAGCAAAAGTCGCCGGCGGACGGCGGAGGGAAGAGAGCGAGAGGGGTGCGGCTTGCTTCCCGAGAGAGATCGAAAGATGGCCTTTTTATAGGTCGGCAAGCGACAGCTGTATCGGCCAAAAGGGCCACCGGCTTTCCGCGTCTTCTTTTCAGTCAACAGTTCTCGCGCGCGCGAAATTACGTAGGCGCCCTTCGATCGGCCGCCCCGAAAAAGATCCGCGGTCGCGATCGCTCGAGAGAAGGGATCGGGTGGTCTCGTCCGGACGGCTGAGATCGGCGGGCCCCACGAGATGAAGCTTCGGGAACAATCCGGTCCGTCCGATCACGCCCCTCCGGCGTGGGAACGGCGGTATACGATAAAAAGATCCGCGGGCATCGGTGGTGGGGGTTGCTGACTCAGCTCCAGCTCAGTTGTCGGTAGGATTCGCAACGCGACGCGCCGACCTGCGTTGCCGTTGGCGAACGTCGCGTCAGCGAGCGACACGTGTCGCGTCAATTCGGGGGAAGATCGATGGAGATTATTTTTTTCGCGCGGACCAAGACGCCGGGGGGGACAGTGACGTGGACGGTCGTGGTCAGAGTCCGATCAGTTTAAGCATCTGTCGATTACGATGATTTTGGTCGCGCTAATGTCTCTGGTCGGTCGAGAAAACAATCCATTATATGAGTCTTTGTAATTGTAAGTAGCATTGATTGCTGCAATCGATGCTTTGGAAGTTCAAATATTTTAAATTGAATTATACTTAACGAGTATCGGGACAATTGTTAGTGCGGTTTGATTTGGAGATAAAGGCATGGCGACCGACGTGAAGTGGATTGTGCTCATCGTTTGATTTGGTCGGTCCCCAATACAGATTATCAAATTCGCTAAGCAGATAATTAAGGGATTCGAGTGGGGCTTCCATGGAGTTGATGACTCTATACGTAGAGTCGAAAGCGAATATTTCTCATATAAGAGTCGAATAACTAATGAGACTAGAAAATGCATAAATAAGGTCGTTTCTTTTGGTGAAAATAACAAATGAACTAAATGCTGAAGAGACCCGAAACTCAATCGAAAACAAAGGGTCCATCAGCGATTTATCTCTTTCGATTGGTTACGGTGGGCTCAAAAAAGCGAATGATAAAGTCGCGAATCGGAAGATCAGTCCCCGATGAAGCTGTTCTTGTTGGCATTATAGATATATTGTATGCTCGATTCATTTGAAATTACTCTACCTTCAATTGATTTGTTACATCACGTGTCATTGCCACGTGTTGTAACTCTCCCGTGAAATAGTTCACTATTGCGTACAGAAAAAGTAATTCTACCTCCCCAGCTGGAACTTCAAAATCAATCTCCTAAGAAAGGATGAGATCCCACCACATCCATGACAAATTATTAACATTTCCAGCAACCACAGACGGTTCTGCAGCGCTCAATCAAAACTATTCAGCGGAGCCACAGCAAGAAGCCAAAGCCACCTGCCTTTGCACGAATCGACTCAATGAAATCTGACTCTCTACAACATTTTTAGCTGCTGACTTCAAGTGGTGCCTGAACGTTGCATCGAGCCAAGCGCAAAGAGATTAAGTTAGAGACGATGCTCGTGTCGTGAACAAGGATGCGCAATCTCCTCAACTGTCCGCCGGCCAGATTGGTGAACAGGGATCGAGCCCCAGAGGTTCTGCAGTCCAAGGGGATCGCTAGACCTGAAAAAAATAAACCGAAGAACAAACATACGATAAGCCTTACTCACCAAGACAGAGATAATGAAAGAAGACAACAATCTGTCAAAAACTTATGAGCAGGTAAAACTAGATATTTGACTCCATACCTGCTCAAGCGAAGTATCTGAGATTCTGAACCATAGCGATAATGCCTTAAAGCTCTCCCATGCTTAGGCCATGGTATCTCTCTTGGGTCTGCTAGATAGCAGAATATAGGCCTTGCCATCATGGGCTTATTGGCAACCTTGCCCACATGAATGAAAATGCTTTGATTCGAGTAGGAATAACACATCTGGTTTCCCCTGGTTGCAAAAGTTAAGGAGTCGGAAAAAGCTGAATATAGTCAGTCAGCGGCGAGTTCGCTTCAGCGGATAGAGGTTGCAGCAGCCCACTATTGGACAACTCTTCCAAGCCTTTAATTTCCTGACGCAATCGGGTTGCACGTAAAATGGCATGATCAAGAACAATAGGATCATCTGCGGGTTTCTGGAGAAGAGAAAGCAGAGCCTGCCTATAACCTCGGGAAGCTAATGATGTTCCCGCAACCTGACGAGTTCTACACAAGATCGCCACCTTGATGACGTGTTTGCATATATTTCCACACTTTGACCAGGAGCAATCACATAGGGAGAACTCTGAACCTGGATTCCACACTGTGTATACTGAACTTCTGTCTTCAGAGAGAATTTTTGCAAGAAGGAGATTTTGCTCATCCAATATCACGTCAACATCTGGAATGTTGAGGGCCTGATGCCAAGCATTACTTGTCAAACTCCGGTCCCTAACATTCTCAAAATACCCAGTCTCTAGAGAATATTGATCCAACCAGAACAAAGAGTGATATTCAGTTGCCAACATGTGGATCATCCAATCGATTCTTGGCCATAAGTTGCAATATTGATTGTCTAAAAGCTTAAACTTTGATCTCAGATGGTAAGACTCAATTGCAGCCTGTTGTTCAGGACCAGCAGTTGGCAAAGACTTCACACTATTAATCAAAGCATCTGCAAGATAAAAGAGGCATCAAAGTTCTGAGCAACTATACCTTTCAAAGCCATAGGCAAATCACAATTCAAGGAGGACAATTTTAGATTTTAGATTTGCTTAACAGTACCTATACGGGGTAACCACCGCTCTCTGAAGTACTCCATAAAGGCACATTGGTCAACATAAACTTGCATGAACTCTTCAACTGCATTTATTCCCGTGCAGTACAAGATGGAGCCTAACAGCCTAAACATCTCTCTTTGTACACCAGAGTCACAGCTTCGTTTTAGGAGGTTTCTTATCCAAGCACGACGAACACGCCAGAGGCAAAAGAGTACTCGGCATCGAAATGCCTCTCTGAAAAATAGGATGAGCTCAACATTCATATCGTCACTTCTCTGTTTCTTCCCTAATAGCTCAAGCAAATTATAACATGGTTTACCTTATAAGAGAGACCTTGAAGGAACAATCATCCACTAGAAAGGAACTCAATTGCCATGTAGGATCCTTTGTGTAGATCCTTTTTGCTAGGGGACCAATCCATTTGTGAATACCTTGACAGATGAGGGAGGAGGAAATGATCCAGGCAACTGGAATGGCATTATGGGATGTGTCGAAAGCAAGCAAGGTGCATAAGGGATACTGTTGAGAAAATACATCATAACTCAAACAGATTCAGATCCCATCCAGTCTAAAGGAAACAGGTCAGCAGTTACAAACACTAAAACTTTTTGTGCTAATGTCAGAGGCAATCCTAACACCTGAATTAAGTCAGTAATTGTTATACGCACAGGCACAGAATCCAGAAACTAAATCGTGCCATTACTATGCTACTTACTAACGGAATATAAAAGGAACAATACCAGAAACCTACAGTCAAGCCCACAATCATCCCACTTCTTATCAACTACTATTCCATTAGGGAAAAGATGATTACATCACCTCTAGTGACACTTTCATTCTCTCACATTCCTAAAATTTACCTTGAACAACAGTATTAACCAGACACATGCATATATCCCAACAATTATCATGCTCACAGTGCTCTCTATCCTCAGGCAACATGTTTGATATCAATTTAAATTTTCAAATAGTTGTGACTATCTTTCCTTTTCCTTCATGTGGGTGGTGGGTTGATGGGGAAAAGAGAGGTTACCTTCAGCTTGTTCCTGCCGAAGGATGAATGCATAGCAATGGAGCCATTCTGCCCATGACGCAGCATCTGTTCCAGCTGCCAATTTGTCTGTATACCCATTATAAAAGGTTCTGTATCAGTGTATTCTTGAAAAAAGAAGACGTACTTCTGATGACGTTGCACCCATATCTTTACACTGCATTCATCATTCTCATCCAACTCATGTGAAGAACTGTGAACAAGCCTTTCCATATTACGAACATCGTTCCTACTGAGAAAATCATCACGGTTGAGAGGCCCACCATGCCTCTGCACCAGGCCCACGTGGTGCTGCATTATATCATCTATAGGTATTGCAACGTAAAGCATAGCCATCACTCTCTGGCGTAGCTCTTCTGAAATTCGGGGAGCATACATAGCTCTTGTGCCAACAGCATGGCGATCAAGTATCCCATGACATGGTGCACCGGTTTTATCAACATGCTTTGGCTGATTATAGATAATTAGTGCAATTGAGGGTCGGATGTATAGACGCTTTACCGTGAAGTGGCAAACACAGCCCCTCATCATGTGACGTCTTCCAGGCCTGCTCCCCTTCCCTGATACAGGCTTCATGCTCGAAGTGTCACCAACACCAGACTCATTGTCTCGGTAGTCTTCAGGACCATAAGAACACCAATATCTACAGCAGGCAAGAATAAATTCTTGAGTTTCAAGTTATTGAATGACAAAGATAAAGCTACTTCCTTGTCTAAACCAAGGAAAATATATCGTTATCTCCGCTAATAAGATTGAGCAAAACTGGAATTCAATTGTAAGTGCCATATTACATTTTTCTTTCCCATGCGTTCAAGGTTCATCAAGACTACTTTTTTCTTTTAATTATAGGCAGGATATCCGTCTCATGAATGCAGTATTATTTTCAACATGCAGACTCCATAATTGAGCTGGACTTGAACTAAAAGAGCAATTTATATAGAGCAAATGGCACAAAAGCAGTAGATAGCCACAATTATAATGTGACGCACAGGGTGTATTCAAGATAGCCATCTACCCTTGGTTTACTGGTGCTCCCCTCACGTCTTCTCCTTCTTGACTCAATACGAAAACTAGCAGGGCAGTCCACATTACTAGATTCTCCTTTGACAAAGTCTTCAACCCTGGCAAAAGGTATAAGAGCAGCATCATCACCACCTTGGCGACCACCCACTATTTTCACCCACTTCAACTGAGAGGCAGAAAACTCTGCACAAGGAGGATCTTGAACAGGAAGATTAAGAATATCCTCCATTCTAGCTGCCTACAATATGAAGCACATAAACTTTATAAGACTAACAATAAAAAGGTGATGAGCAAGATATCAAGAAATAGTTGAAGAATGCCAAAGCCATCGTTTAACAATTCATTTAGGACACCTAAGCAAGGGCAACACGGCATCATGAATCTCTCAACCATGTGCCGGTTTCAATCCCTGACGTTCAGTTGTTAATAAATGGACCATCTGTTGTGGAGACACAAGAAAAACCTAGAAAGCATTTTTTTTCCTGCAAGATTACACTCCAACAAGCCCATTAACAGAATGCCGCACAACCTGACAAGCAGACAAGAAAACCATGTAAAGAGATACCAGACACAAACTTCAAGGATCCCAACAAGGAAAGTGAAAGCAAAATGAGTTGAGATCTTCCACGTCAAAAACAGCGAGAAGAAAGCAATTGCACCAGCCATTGGGCTAGGACCTATTTCTGCTAGAGGGCCTAACACCCCAAACTAACGAAATAATCAAGGAATCGAGTGATCATTTTCTTCACAATGTGAGACGAGAAGATCTTGATTTCACTTCTTTTTCCCACCCTAATCGCAGCAGCAGCAAATAGTTCTCCGTTACAAAACAAGCGCATCATCCAAACGACGGCAACCGTGAGAAGCAACACTTCGAACTCGATCAACAGGTCTTCATGACCCATCAAACGAAAGCAATTGCACCAACCACTGGGCTAGGACCCATTCCTGCTGGCAGGCCTAACGCCCCAAACCAACGAAACAATCGACGAATCGGGTGATCATTTTCTTCACCCACGGGAGACAGGAAGATCTTGATTTCAATCCTTTCCCACCCTAATCGCCGCCGCAGCAGCAGCAGCAAATACTTCCCCGTTACAAAACAAACCCATCATTCAAAATGACGGCAATCGCGAGAAGCAGTAAGACTTCGAACTCAATCAACAGGGTTCCCATGACCCATCACCTCAAACGAGCGATTCAATCCGCACGAACACCCAACCAAAGCATTAGCCGAAATCGCAAAAAGTACCTTAGCCTCACGGCCCTTCATCTTCCCACCTCAGCTTCGTATTCGATTCGGTGTTGTGTGGAGCCGCTCCTATAATGCCTGCAGATAATCAGCCACACCAGCGGATGACGATCGTCTACCGACGCTCCCCGAAGCATTGGCAAGAGAGATGGAACTCGATTCTCTGTGGAGAAACTCGAGGACCCAGAAATGGATGAGGGTAGCTCTCGAGCTTTCGATGGAGTTTCGGGGCTGTTTCGCGTCGCAGATGGAAGCGAAGATGAAGATCGCGATGGAGTAGATGAAAAGCGGCGAGACGAGGAAGAAGAAGAAGACCGGCTTCACGGATGGTGGTGTTGTAAAATTTGAAGTTTGGAAATTGTTGTTTCCTTTGTTTTTTTTTTTTTGCCTTTTTCGGAATAACTCTAGCCCTATAATCGAAAAATGGTAAAAATATCCATAAAAAATTCTATCGCGATGCCAATATCTTATTTTTTTTATCAATAAAATTCTAAACTTATATTAGTGTAACAAAAATACTCATGTTCACAACAAAAACGCTCCTATTTTGTCTCACTAGTTCAAATGTTGGAATATTTGTGACACGAAAACAAAAGTGGGACATAGATTAAATTTTTGTAACATATTATTGTCGCATCGAGTTTAATTTAGAGTTTTTGTGATATTAATTCTTAAAAAATTGATATATAAATTGTCATGTTGAATGCTTTCATGTTAAATATGATCTGCTTATTTAAACTTGAAGCCAATAATTATGCATTTACTGTTCAGCGTGCATCATGGAGTTTGTGTCGGTGCAAAGAGTAATGATTTATTTTAGTAATCATGGGAAAAAATTGCTTTTTGAATTTGCGTTTATAGATTTATCTTAGTGTACCTGACATCGCTCTTTTATTCTTTTAACAAAACGATTCAAGAATGTAACCAGATCAATTGAGGTTTTTGAGAGGAAGTTGTCCATTAGACCAATATCTTAATTGAATCAATTGGAATTTCAAGGACGAAATTACGTAATGGAGGAAAGTGCAAAGATCGATAGTGATCGTGTATGAAAAATTCATTTAAGATTCTATAATCACGAATACGGTAGAGTCACATTGATATCCTCATTGATTATGGTAGTCACGTGGTTCAATATACACACAGTGATCATGCAAGCATACTAAGGCTTTGTTTTGTTTCACAGAAAATAAATAATTTCTTAAAGACGATTGTCTTTATTATTTATAAGCATGAATAAACGAAAAATATTTTCATCGTCTAGAAAAATATTTAGACATAATTTATTTTTCATAATAAAAATATTTTCCACCCACTAAATATTTCAAATGATACAAATAATTATTTTTAAGATTCGAAATCATTAATTTTTCACGAAACTAATTGAGCATAATTTGGGTTTGACATTGCATGGAGTGAAGAGTTGGAGGACGCAAAGGCCCATTAGTGTTCTTTCAACTATGATCAAGTGGCCCAAGGATAATGGCTTCTAAAGTTGCGAATGATAACCATTATGTTTCTTTATTTCTGTTCCAAAATAAATTTAGAATAGAAATTCGCCTGGTAAAGCAATTTCATTTTTTATTTCTGAAATAAAATTTTGTTCCTGAAATAGGTTTGGAATAGGAATTAGAAGTTAAAATTTTATACTTTTCCATTTCTAGAACAGAAAGGAAAAGTTAAAATTATTCTCATCACTCGCCTTCTCTATTAGCCGGTCACCCACCTGCCGCCTCCCGCCATTCGCTGTCTCTTGCCACCAGCTGCCCGCCTCCCACCACCGATCATCGTCTCCTAGCTGCCATTCTTTGGCTGTCGCTCGCCTCCCATGGCCAGTCGTCGCCCGCCATCCATCGGCCATCGCTCTCACTGCCACCTGCCTCCCCCCGTCAACTACCGTGGGCCACCGCCTACCATCCACCGGCCACTAACTCTCATTGCCGGCCGCTCTCCTCCTGCCACTACCCTCCTCCAGTCGTCGATTGCCTCCAGTCGCCATCCTTCGCATTGGCCACTTCACCGTTTGCCGCCGCCTCCCCTCACCATCTGCTGTTCGCCGTTCGCTGCCACCTTCCGCCGCTCACCATTCGCTTACCGTTCAGTCACTGGTCACTCGAAAAGGAGAAATTTTATTTTGTTATCAAACAAATTTTTGTTTTGGGAACATAAATTTTATATCGTTATCAAGCGTGTTTTGTTGCTCAGAAATTCGTTCATGAACAGAAATATAAAAATCAATTTCTAGCTAGAAATTGATTTCTGAAACAGAATGATTGTCATTCGCAGCCTAAGCAGACCTAAATGGAGGCAATCAAGCCCATCAGTGTTTTTACACATGATTTTTTCCATTTATTTATTCTTTTCAAATTTCTTTCAACTTCCACCCTCTGGCTTTTATTCGGCCCGAGCATTTTTAATTTATACAGTTATTTATTATGGAACCATTTAGAAGTTTATCCTCATCGTCTTTTTTCGAAAGTACGCACGTTTGTTTAAGCTTTTCAATTTCAAGATTTTAAGAGAGAACACGAGGAGCAAGTTCTAAAAGTTGCAGCGAACGAGCATGCGACTTCTACCTCGGCGTTCCATCATTGCTACCAATTAAGGCGGTGGCTGGCGCAAGGACTTCGCCCGCTGCCGCCCGTGAGCATGCAAATCTATTTGGATCTTTCCAGAAATTCCATCGCACGGTAACTTATTGGTTAGCCTAGACCCGATTCACGAGCGGGGCAGATCCAAGGCCAAATCACGAAATCGTTTCGTGACTAGTGCAATTTCATGTCAGATTCGCTAGTTATTTTAATACGAAGGTCCTTTTTAGTCACGTATACGTTTGCACCCGAATAACTATTTGCAATTGCAAATGCGTTACCTCATTGGTGACGAGACAAGACAAGTCGTAGTTTCATGTAAATGAGGTGGTTGGCTTCTCCAAAAGCGTGATGTAACAAAGAATCTTCTAGGGCAATATCTTTTGTGCGCATCGTTGATGACAATGAACTTGGGTTCTTCACCAAGGCAAAGAGGGCAACAGACTGGAACTTGAGTTAATGATAATTGCAATGAACATAATTCCTCGAATATCATTCGTGGGTATAATTAAAAGCCTTTGAGATGTCAACGGATTGAAACGTTTTATCTTGTTACCTCTTGATGTTGACGGATCTTATCAATCTAATCAAATTTGCATGATGCGGACCTAATTTGGTCTTTGTCCCTATCCTTGTAACTTGTCTCGATATCCGACTTAACATTTAGGTTTTTTAAATAGAGGGAGGCTATATATGTATAAGGTACGTTGTAACCATGTACTCAAAACGACGCGGGATTACATTTAATAATCTTGATCGCTAATATTCATGACCCAGACCCAGATGTACATTCGAATTCATATCTAGATACAACGCTGAGCTAGAAAAGATGATTGAAGATGTTGATGAGACGCTTTTGCTGCAATTGAAGATGCTCGTCCTTAAGTGTTTTTTTGACTTCGTTATAAAAGGCCAAATTGAGTAAGGGGCCACATAGAAAGGTCACTTAGAAAAGGGCACTTGGAATGGCTATTATTAAGGACGACATTAACTATTTTTCTGATGCCAGCCATGTACACCAAGAATAGACGCAACGATCCATCTTCTTTTCTATTTTTCTGTTCTTGTCAACGCTCGATCGGTTCACTCCATGCCTTACATAAAACACCAAGAGCTTTATGATTGCTTATGTTCTCGAGAATACAAAAACGATCATTGTATAGTCTGATCAAAGGGTGTTTATGTTCGAACGATGTGCTCATGAGACGAGAAGATCCAATCTGACAAGGAAATGAGCTTTTCCAACATGACAAGGAAGCCGGGAAAAGTGCCAAAAAAGTTAAAAACCTTTTACATTAGTGCCAATTCAGTCCTAAACCTTTTTTTGGTGCCAATTCAGTCTTAAACCTTTTGTATTTGTGCAAATTTAATCCTAAACCTTTTTTTGGTGCCAATTAAGTCATAAACCTTTTAAATTGGTGCCAATTCAGTTCTAAACTTTTTTTTATTTTTGTGTCAATTTAGTCATTCCGGCCAATTTTGATTGGAATTTGCTGACGTGGACGCCTGCTGGCTGGCGACCGGTCACTGGCGCCGACGTGGCACTGACGTAGATAATTTAAATAATATTTTAATATTTTATTGAATTTTTTTTTCCTTTTTTTTCTTTTTTTTTTTCCTTTTTTTTTGGTTTCTCTTTCCCCTAGCCGTTTGCCGGCCAGCAGGCGTCCACATTGGCAAATTCCGGTCAAAATTAACCGGAAGGACTAAATTGATACAAAAACAAAAAGGTTTAGGATTGAATTGGCATTAATTTAAAAGATTTAAGACTTAATTGGCACAAAAAAAGTTTAGGACTAAATTGACACAAATGCAAAATGTTTAAGACTGAATTGATACCAAAAAAAGGTTTAGGACTAAATTTGCACTAATACAAAAGATTTAGGATTTTTTTGGCACTTTTCCCCAAGGAAGCCCATTATCCCAAGGAATAACGAACTATTGAACAACGTACCTAGCAGTATTCACTAACAAATCTTGCTTACATGAATTATTGCGTAAGTCAGGAGTGCGAAAATTGTTTGTTCATGAAGGGATTCGAGTGTGGGGATGCACAAAGCTGATAAGAGTTTCACAGCTATGTGGAGTGGATTTCCTCCCAATTAGCCAAAAAGAAGAAAAGAAAAGAAAAGCATATCAACTTGTGATTAACCATCAGTTCACTAACGTTGCACAAGAAAATATTCAGTAGTTTAAAAGCGTTCTATCCTCTGTTGAGGTGGCGTGTAGATATTTAGGGTGTGAATGGTAACCATCTTGTTTCAGAAGTCAAATTCTTGCCAGAAATTGATTTATGGAATTCTTGCCAAAAATTAATTTCTAAAAGAGAAATCTGTTTGGTAAAACATGACTCATTCTACTTAAGAAATTGATTTCTGGAGTAGAAATCTATTTTTATTTTTTTGGGCACCTAAAAAAAAAATAAACTTCACTCAAAATGGGTGCCTATAGGTATTCTTAGCTATTTTGTGAAGTTTTGAAATTTTTGATTTTTTGATTTTTTTGGGCACCTCAAAAAATTAAATTTCACTCAAAGTGGGTGTCCAAAGGTATTCTAAGCCATTTTGTGAAGTTTTGAAAATTTTGATTTTTTAATTTTTTTAGGCACCTAAAAAAAATTAAATTTCACTCAAAGTGAGTGCCCAAAGATATTTTAAACTATTTTGTGAAACTTTGAAATTTTTTTATATTTTTATTTTTTGGGCACCTCAAAAAAATAAATTTCACTCATAGTGGGTGCCCAAAGGTATTCTAAGCCATTTTGTGAAGTTTTGAAATTTTTGATTTTTTGAATTTTTTGGGCACATAAAAAAAAATTAAATTTCACTCATTAGGGGTACCTAAAAGTATTCTAAACCATTTTGTGAAGTTTTGAAATTTTTGATTTTTTGATTTTTTTGGATATCTCAAAATGAATTAAATTTTATTTAAAGTGGGTGCCCAAAGGTATTCTAAGTCATTTTGTGAAGTTTTGAAATTTTTTATTTTTTTGAGCACCTCAAAAAAATTAAATTTCACTCAACATGAGTGCCCAAAGGTATTCTAAGTCATTTTGTAAAGTTTTAAAATTTTTAATTTTTTTTTATATTTTTTGAAAAAAATTCACCAAATTTCCTATTTTCCCGAAATCTAAATCTTTTATTTTCTGGAAATTTTTATGAATTTTTCTGGAATTTTTCATTTTTTATGTATTTTCTAAAAAAAAATTTAGTGAGAAAAGGAGAGAAAATAGGGAGAATGTATTCTGGAAGAGAAAAGTTACAAAAAGTAGTTTCTCTTTTTCTTGTCCAAAACACATTATGGAATCAAAAATGCATTCTGAAATCAAGTATTTTTAACAAACGCATTTTTATTCTAGAATGTAAAAATTGCTCTAGAATGCATTCCGGAAATTGTTTAATAAATGCATTTCTGTTCCGGAATTCATTATGGAGCAGAATTTCTATTCCAGAATGGATTCCATGTGTGCCTTTATTGATACTCGATAGACAATTACGGTTTGACATATGGGGACTTGGAATAAAAAAAATAAGAATATATATAGATTTTTTTTTGGTCTTCATCCTTCATCCACAGCCACCGCTCTGCCCGAACATCCATCGAGAATGCAGCTCGGCTGTCTCCACCACCTAAGCCACCGTAACCTCCATCCTCGAGCACATCACCTTGCCCTTGGCCGCCGCGACAGCTTGCAAAATTGTCGAGCTTGTCACCGGTGGCCATGGCCGGAGCTCTAGATCCGGTCGAACTTTTGGATCTGTTGGACCCAGGGCATTGAGCAACGACGGCTCCAGGCTTGGAAGTATGGCCAGGCTAGATCTAGAGGCACCGGCCATGGCCGAGCAAAGACACCGGAGGAATGGCTTAGCTTGGAGGTGCAGCATTGTCGGCCAGGACGCAATGGTGGGAGGCGGCGCAGACGTTAGGCGCAGAGGTGATTCTAGTTGGAAGGGGAGAGAGAGCGAAAGCAGATTTTTTTTTTTTTTTTTATAATATGATTCCACATCAATATAATATATGTGTCATGACTTTTCCACTTCTTTGTTCTTTTCGAAATTTTTACTCCTTCCACCCTTTGGCTTTTAATTTATACAATTATTGAAGATAGAGCCATTTAGAGGTTATTTTCGTACTTTTCTCCAATGTACGCACGCTTGTTTTTCATTTTACAAAATCTTAACGGGGGAAACAAGGAGTAATTTGTAGAAGTTGCAGCGGGGCGGACTCAAGATTGAATCACAAAATCATTTCACGGTAACTTTATCGGCTAGTATAAGCCTCTACTGCTTGTGAGTATACATATCTATTCGGATACGGAAAAATCCCGTTGCACGATAACCTATGGGGCTGTCTAGACCTGATTCATGAGCGGGCCGGACCTGAGATTGAATCGCGAAATCATTTCGTGGCGTGTGTAATTTATCTTCAGATTCGCTATTTATTTTAATATAAAGATCATTTCTAGCAGAATAGACGTTTGCACCCGAGTGACTATTTGCAATTGCAAATGCATTACCTCAATGGTAGTTAGGAATGAGCAAAAGAAACCACCAGGATCGGACCAGCTGATTTCCGGGGGCACTAATCTGGTTCCCATTCCATAAAATTGAAACCGGTGGATTCAGATCCGATTCCCGATTGTAGGTGTGGAAATACCCACCCAGACCATCCTGACCGAATTGATTTTTTTTCAAATTTTAAATTTTTTTCATTTCTAATCCGTAAAAAAAAACTCTAATCTCTCTCCCATTTCACCAAAAAAAAGGCCCTTTAAGGCTAAAACGATTACGTTTACTTATACACGTGAGTAAGATGATAAGAACGAATCAAAGCACAACAATAATTGCTTATTCCAAGTAAATTTTGCAAATCTGTGAAACTTATAATGTTACACGTAACTCATTGATTATAAAAATGGATTGATTATTAAGAACATCTTCAATTTCGTCGTAAAAAATAAATGATAAATCAAAAAAATAAAAACTCAATATGCCACCAGTTCTAGGGGCACTAGTCCGGTCCCCAGTTCCTAAGTTGAAGCTGGATTGTCCCGGAACCGATCGCCCCTAATGATGACGAGACAAGTTGTATTTTCGTGTAGTGAGGTGATGGGCTTCTCCAAAAGCGTGATGTAACAAAGTATCTTCTGAGGCAATATCTTTTGTGTGCATAGTTGACAATGAACTCGGTTCTTTGTCAAAGCAAAGAGGTCCACAGATTGGAACTTGAGTAGTAACTGATAATTGCAATGGACATAGTTCGTCGAATATCATTCGCGGGTGTAATTAAAGGTTTTGCGATATCAATCACCGGATTGAGTCGTTTTATCTCATTTGACGGCTAATTCTCAGCCATTGGCTTCAATGTACCAAGAATTATTGGTAGGATTCCCTCTCGATGTTGACAGAACCACGTAGAAAGTCAGAACACGAAAAAGGAAATATATTTTTTTGGTCCAAGACGCAACAAAAAAAATAAATAAAAGAAGGGTCATTTATCTAAGGAAAAATTCCAATTAAGGACCCCAAGTGAGGTCAAATTCTCAAAAAGGGGCCAAAAGTGAACATTGTGTTAAATAAGGGCCCGAAGTACTCAATCAGTCTCAAATAAGGATCTGAAGTGCTTAAAAAGTCTCAAATAAGGACCTGGGTTCCTGGCCGGTCAAAATACCCGCCAGCCGGCGAGAAAGTTACTATTTCGTCATCGGAACAGTAACTTTTTAATTTTTTTTATTATTTTCTTTCTGTTTTTCCTTTTATGTTTTTTTTCTTTTCCTTTTCCTTTTCTTTTTTTTTTCTTCCTCCGCCGGCCATAGCGGGGGCCGGCAGCCTCAGGCGAGGTCGAGCCTCGCCAGATCTGGCGAGACCGGCCTCGCCCGACGTCGGCGAGGCTCGACCTCGCTTGCAACGGGCGAGGCCGGCCCTCGCCCGACGCCGGCAAGGCCGGCTTCGGCTATGGCTGGAGGAGGAAGAAAAAAAAAAGAAAAGGAAAAGGAAAAGAAAAAAAATAGAAAAGGAAAAACAGAAAGAAAATAATAAAAAAATTAAGAAGTTACTGTTCCGGTGACAGAACAGTAACTTTCTCGTCGGCCGGCGGGTATTTTGGTCGGCCAGGGACCCATGTCCTTATTTGAGACTTTTTAAGCACTTCGGGTTCTTATTTGAAACTGATTAAGCACTTCAAGCCCTTATTTGACACAATGTTCACTTTGGGCCCCCTTTTGAGATTTTGACCCCACTTGGGATCCTTAATTGGAATTTTCCCTTTATCTAATCAGTCTAATCAGATTTGCAAGACCCATGCCTTCTGTTTCCATCTCTGCTCCATCCCCGTAATGTGTTTCGATGTCCGACCTAAAATTTAGGGTTTTTAAATGGAGGGAGGCCATATGTGTACAAGTTACGTTGTAACCCTAGATTCAAAATGACACGGGATTATATTTAGTAATCATGATTGCTAATTCGCATGACCTGGATGTATTTTCAAACTCATATCTAGATATGACGCAGAGTTACAAAATAGGGTTTAAGATGTTGATGTGCTGCTTTGCTGGAATTGAAGATAAGTTTTAATGACATTCGCAAGGAATCATTTTCGAAGTGTTTTTGACTTCGTTATAAAAGGCCAATTTGAGTAAGGGGCCACCTGCGCATAGAAAGGTCACAAGAAAAGTATCGGAAAAGTCATAGATCTTTTGCATTGATATTAATTGAGTTCTAAACTTTTTTTTAGTGCCAATTGAGTCTTAAACCTTTTTGTTTTTGTGTCAATTCAGTTTTTCTGGCTAATTTTGGTTGGATTTTACTGACGTAGATGTCGATTGGCTTACGTGATACGGTCGGCGCTAATGTGAATAATTTTTAATATTATTTTAATATTTTATTAAATTTTTACTTTTTTTTCTTTTCTTTTTCTTTTTTTCTCTCCCCTCTCTCCTTCCTCTGGTCAGAGGTTGGCCACTAATGAGGCTCACCCTCGCCAGTGACGGTGAAGGCAAGCCTCACTCAGCTGCTGGCGGGGCTTAACTTCTCCAGATCCAGCAACGTTGGGCCTCGCCCAGCCATCGGCGAGGGTTGAGCCATTGCCGGATCTGGCGAGGTCGAGCCGAGCCCTTGCCCTCACCAGCAGTTGGGTGAGGCGTGACCTTGCCAAATCTGGCGAGGTCAGGCCTCGCCCATGGCCTACAAGGCTTAACCCTTGCAAGTGGCCGGCGACCGGCCGGATGAATGAGGGAGGAGAGGAAAAGAAAAAGAAAAAGAAATAAAAATTTAAAAAATATTATTAAAAATTATTCACGTCAGTGCGGCCGGCTGGCCGGCTGACGTCCATGTCAGCAAAATCTGGCCAAAATTAGTCAAAATGACTAAATTAGCACAAAAATAAAAGATTAATGATTCAATTGGCATCAACAAAAGGTTTATGACTCAATTGACACAAATGCAAAAGGTTTAGAACTTTTTTGACACTTTTCCTTGTATAGTTGTATAGCTTGGGCCATGACAAGATGGCCTAGCGAAAATAAGTAAGTGACATGGAGAATGATTATAATATGAGAAATTTGTGTCGGGACACTAGCCTTGCAATTTAAACTTCTAAATGATGATAGCTTCATTTTATAATGTATGGTATGAAAAATGTTCTCGTCACAAATCCTTGCACTCGTCTATTTTATGCATGAGGTCATGAGAGCAACATTAATATCTTTTCTTTTTCCAAGAAAAGTAAAGGGTTTTCGCTTACATGGAAGGTCTTGCCTTGCTATCAAAAGGAAAAAAGAAATGCATGATTAAGTTTTAGGGTCGTGTATATGCATTCTAGATGGAACTGGAAGTATGACACTTAGCATCCTTTACACGTTGGCAACATAGCCAAAATTGATCAGCCAATGATAGGATTGAGATCTCTCAAATTCTTAATTTTTCAATTTGAACCCTTCATGTCATGGTACATTACTTATGCTACACATATTAGAGATGAAAATGTAGCTGTAGTTCATGTGTTATGACCTCAAAGAGATAATTAATTAGTCAATTACGTCGGAGATAAGTGAGTTATATGCAATTTTTATTCGATGCCGCATCTATTGTCTCATAGGATTTTACGATCGATGCTTGGCATGTAATTGTCTGATACAATCTTGCAATCCCAACTTCATCGAATTGGAAGATGGCAATGATGTCATCCTACTCATGCTTCAAACCAAGAACGGGGGTAGCCGCGGATTACGATGTTTTCTCGATGCACTTACCACTCACGTCATAAAATCTGTTCCGCAAGCAAGATGCGAGGAACAGGATCAGCACTCTCGAATTACTGTTTTGGAAGATGATGTTGGAGATGCAACCATTCGTACACGATAATGTAGGAGTCCAGATCGACATGGGCTTTAACTGAGAATGCGCGATCGATGATGGGGACGACGTGAAGGAGAAGGCAGGCGTCGTTGTTTTTCAAGAGAACGGCGGACAGACGGCTCCTGGTTACACGTGACAGAGTTGGGGTTTTCTCTCTCTCTCTCTCTCTCTTGAAGAGTTAAAAAGAAGTGAAGATTCACCAAATCTCATCCCATCTTTTTAAATCTTTCTGTGATGTTCGCGTCTTCTGATTTGGTCGGGATTATTGTAGCATGTCGGGCATGCCATGGTTTCTAGGAAAGAATAAGGGAGAATAAATTGTAAATGTTGGTATATTGAATAGCACGACTCATTATAGCTGGGCATATAAATAAGTGTAACACATACTCAACATTGGATAATAGTCTTGCACTCATCTATCTGACGGCCTAGACACCAATTTTCAACTAGTGTGACCATTTAAACTGAATGGATTAGAAAAGAATGGGAATAGCGATTTTGGAATCGAATGGACTTTAGTGCTTGTACCTCTCTATTTGGCAACACACTGGGACAAGATTGAACTCCATTCATAATGTGTAATGTTGAGGTGTGCGTGTGACTGTGCGAGAGAATCTCCAGAACATAGATATGGTTGGCTTTAGGGTAGTTAACTCAATCCCAATTGGCGTATAATTCATCGACTTAAATATATCAATGAGTTCAGATTTGAGCATTTTTTTGGTGATCTCTCCAAAAGAAGGTATCGAGTTTCTATTGCATGTCACAACAAGCGTCTTACTGTTACAACAAGCGGCATTATAGCTTTTGGTCGATTGATGCGCTTCGTATGTTTATTGACATGTCTGGATTACGGAGGAGTGTGCCTATGACTAGAACTCACACATAAGGGGAAGAGATTGTTGAGGTGCGCATGTGGATCGTGATTTAATTTTTTCTAAAATGAAAATGTGAGTCCAATTGAATATATTGATATGCTCATGAGCTCTCTTTTGATGATATTTATGTAAATGACAAGTATCATATGAAAAAGCATCCAAATCCAAACTCCTGTTGGTCTAGATATTAGCGTACTTTTCGTGTTAGTGGGGTGATACTCATTCGCACCATCATGCGATGGTGGCCTGGCCACCCACCCCCCCCCCCCCACTCACTCATTTTGCAGCCTTGCGCGATGGCCAAGAAAATCGACCTTTCGTCGTAATGGAATTTCGTGGCTAGAGGATTGAAATTTCATGGCCAAGGGTTTCCACTACAAAACTTTTCCAGACGGAAAATGGTGGCTAAAGGCCCTTGGCGGTAGACCTCGGCAACAAAATCGAAAAATCATGAGCATATCAATATATTTAATTAGACTCACATTTTATCTTAAAAAAAATTAAATCACAATCCGCATGCGCAAGGGTTCCTGCTATATAACTTTTCGGGACGGAAAATTGGTGGCTAGAGGCCTGTGACGGTAGATCTTAGCAACGAAATCGAGTAATTTCATGGTTGAAAGTATACTTTTCACCACGATAAATCTTTCGTGACAAAAGGGGAAAAATGGAGGTTCAGGAGCGACGAATTTTTTGTTGCGGCTAAAAGTGCCAACAACATTTTGCAACGAAAATTTCGTGGGTTATCGTAGCTTTGGCGACAGAATTTTTCATGGCTGCTGATATGATTTTGTGGCTAAAAGGCCATATGTTTTTCACCTTGAAAAAAATCGTTTCATGCCGCGAAAAATCCATTTGAATATGTTTGCAGTTGTTCACCATGAAAATTTCATTGTTGATAGTATTATTTGGGAAAAGTGTACAAAAAGTCATGAACCTTTTATATTAGTATCAATTCAGTCTTAAACCTTTTGATATAGTGCCATTTCAGTCATTCCGACTAATTTTAGTTGGATTTTGTTAACGTGGATGCCGATCAGCCTACGTGGCACTACCAACGCTGACGTGAACAATTTTGAAAAATATTTTAATATTTTTTATTTTTAAATTATTTTTTCTGATTTCTTTTTCTTTCTTCCTCCCTCACCCTTTGCTGGTGATCGGCCACTGGTCATGCCCGAGCGGGCTACCCTCACCTGGGTGAGGCTTGGATGAGCCCCGGTGAGGGCTCCTCTTGCCAGATCTAGTTAGGCTGGCTCTTGTCTAGGCCACGGCGGCCTTGTTGGGTGTTGCCTGGCCGGGGCTCGACCTTGTGCAGTCGAGTGTTGGCTTCGCCCAAGCCATATCTGGAGAGGCTAGCCCTCGGCCACGCCAAGGCGACCTTGCTGAGAGTTGCCTTGACTCAGACGATGCCTGGCAAGGCCGCCGTTGCTTGGGCAAGGGTCGGCCTCGCTAGATCTAGCTTGGGTGAGGCCGACTCTCGCAGGGGCTTGCTTGCTTGCCCTCGCTTGGGTGAGGGTTGGCCGGCCTTGCCTGTGGCGAGCGATGGCGGCCTCGTCTGGGCGAGGCCAGGTGGCCGGCGATGGTCGGTGACCGATCATCGGCCAAAAGGTAGAAGAAGTAGGAAAAAAAAAAGAAAAAAATCAGAAAAAAATATTTTAAAAATTAACAATTATTAAAAATTATCTACGTCAAAGTTGGCAGTGTCACGTAGGCTGACCGGCGTTCACATCAGCAAAATCCGGCCAAAATTATTCGAAATGACTAATTTAACACAAAGATAAAAGGTTTATAACTTAATTGGCAATAAAAAAAGGTTTAAGACTGAATTAGCATCAATGCAAAATGTTTATAACTTTTCTGACGCTTTTCCCGAAAGTTCACTTAGAGAAGGGCACTTAGAATGGCTATTAAGGATGACATTAGCTATTTTTCTGATGCCAGCCATGTACACCAAGAAAAGACGCAACGATCTATTTTCAGTTTCAATTTTTCTGTTCTTGTCAACGCTTGGTTGATTGGTTAATAAAACCTACAAGCTTTATGAATGTTTCTGTTCTTCGAATGAGAAACAAACCATGCCATTCAGAACCGGAAATAGGAAAAACGATCATTGTATAAACCGACTCTATAATGCGTTGCGATCAAAGGGTATTTATGTTCGCACGATGTGCACATGAGACGAGGTAATCCGATTTGACAAAGAATTAGCTATTCGAATCTGACAAGGAAGCTAGTTATATTAGGAAATTAGCTATTCACTAACAAAAAATCTTGCCAATATGAACGGAAATTGTTTGTTCACGAAGGGGGTCGAGTGGGGAAAAAGAGAAGAAAACGAAAGCCAAGGTGTGAAATTCGAGCAGATGATCCAAACATGGTACTGAAAATTGATGGAATGGAAAATCGAACCTTTTCTTTTGTCGAAGAATCCCAAAATCACATGGCATCACTCTCGTAGTTTTACAGAGACGATTTCACTCGAATCCATGCCCAAGTGTATCATCAAGATATGGCATCTTAAATGTCCCTTAAGAACGATCGTAAACCTCTCACCCAACGTAACTTTAAATTCTTATCTTCTTTAACCTACACCCTTTAAATCCCATTCCCCAAAATTGTTTGAACTCTTCAAATTTTTTATCTTCTCTATTAGATCAACTCGATAGAACTTCAAAGAATTCACAGACTCACGCCAGATCCCGCTTAAAAAAATGCAAGTTTCCATATCTTATAGTTTCCGTGCCGTGATTAGTTCTGTCCATTGCATCATTCATTAAACAATTCAATTATATTAGCTCGCACCTATAAAAGAGCATCGAATTCTCTCTTCCCCTTTGCGCGCGCTCCGCAGTACATCACCGAGTCAAAGCCATGGAGGGCCCTTCGAACACCAACAATCCTCCGCCACCAAATTCACTTCACCGGCCAACATGTTTCGCAAGCTCAAGACCAACTTGGCCATCCACTCGAAATGGGGTGAAATCAATGGAGCTATGGGCGATTTGGGCACGTACATCCCCATAGTCCTGGCCTTGACTCTGGCCGAGGACCTCAACCTTGGCACGGCGCTGATATTCACCGGTGTCTACAACATGGTCACTGGTGCCATATACGGTGTTCCGATGCCGGTGCAGCCCATGAAGTCGATTGCGGCGGTCGCGATTTCAAGTGCCGATTTTGGCATCCCGGAGGCCATGGCGGCCGGGATTTGCACCGGTGCGATTTTGGTCTTCCTGGGTGTCACCAGATTGATGCAGCTCGCTTTTAGGTTGATCCCTCTGTCTGTTGTTAGGGGGATCCAGCTCTCGCAAGGGTTGTCTTTTGCAATGACTGCTGTGAGGTACGTCAGGAACGTTCAGAACTTTTCAAAGTCGAAATCGGTTGGGAATAGGCACTGGTTCGGGTTGGATGGCTTGGTGTTGGCCATTGTTTGTGCTTGTTTCATTGTGGTCATAAATGGTGCTGGTGAAGAGAATGAAGAGAGGGAAAGCAACCAAGAATTGGGTGATGACATGGAGGATCAAAGCTCGAGAAGGAAGAGAAAATGGATGAGAATCATGACTGCTCTTCCATCAGCTTTCATTATCTTCCTGCTCGGTGTTGTCCTGGCCTTCATTAGAAAGCCTAAATTGGTCAAGCACTTTAAATTTGGTCCATCCTCTTTTGAAGTTGTGAAGATTTCAAGGCATGCTTGGAAAGAGGGATTCATTAAAGGCACAATTCCCCAACTCCCATTATCGATATTGAATTCGGTTATTGCGGTGTGCAAGCTGTCCTACGATCTCTTCCCCGAGAGGGACTTCTCCGCCACGTCGGTGGCGGTCACGGTGGGGCTAACGAATCTGGTTGGGTACTGGTTTGGGGCCATGCCGTGCTGCCATGGTGCCGGAGGCCTGGCGGGGCAGTACAAGTTTGGTCGCAGGAGCGGGGGCTGCGTGGCGATCCTGGGCATCGCTAAATTGATTCTCGGTTTGGTCCTTGGGAGTTCTGTAGTAAAGGTGTTGGACCAGTTCCCAGTTGGCGTGCTGCTTTTGTTCGCGGGAGTTGAGCTGGCCATGGCTGCCAGGGACATGAATTCAAAGGAGGAGGCTTTTGTGATGCTGATCTGCGCGGCGGTTTCTCTTGTTGGATGGAGTGCAGCGCTCGGGTTTCTTTGTGGGATTGCGGTTCATGTGCTACTTAGGTTGAGGAATTTGAGTAGCTTTCCTTCCTGCTCGACGATCTGGATGCAAGGAACGCCTTGAGTTCATCCGTGCTAAAACATATGGATGCATTAAACACTTAGCTGTGTCTGATGCGCTGCAAATTGCCAATGAAGTACTCAAGTATTAATCTTTCAAGTGCTCGTTTGAGTGTGTTTCATCAACTTGTACTTGATTTTTCACCATCATTTCATTTGCTTGTTTTTTCTTTGATTTTCTTTTTCCAGTTTGTATTGTATTATTCATAGTTGTCGCTTTCATCACATGCAGCCCCAATGCGTGATAGATCAATGCTTCTCAATTAGCATATTCCTCTTGTCTTCTGCTTCTTTCTTTCTTTTTTTTGTGCTGATTAAAGTGAAAACCAGAACTACATCTTCCCATTTGCTTGCAAGAAGTATGATGCTTCCTTTCCTCACATGGCATCATCGGATCTTTGAGTTCGTGCACGGAATTTCCTCATTAAGTCGAATGTTTCACCAAGTTTAAGATGCTTATCATCTTGCTCCTTCACATCGCCGAGAATATGAGCTACAGTTTCTAATTTGGCGAAGCAAAATTCTCGTCGCAGCTTAAAGCATCATCCTGTACGGACGGTTGATAAGAGGATTGCCAAATTAGCAGAGACATATTACAAAATATTTGAACTTGTCAATGAACATAAATTGTTGTCAATAATTAAAAAAAATTTCATTGGCTAATTATTTTAAGTGATTATTTTAAAATTATTTATTTTTCTTGAGACAAAGAGTGTCTAACTATATATCATCGTGGGCAATGGTCTCTAAGGACTCGTTTGGTAACGTGCTAAACAGTGAAAATTTCTATTCTTTTGTTCCCAGGAATAGTTTGTGAACAGAAAAGCGTTTGGTAAACTTTTTGTTCTCGGGCACATTTTTGCAAAAATTTGTGCCTAGAAATAGTTTTGGAAGAAAAACAAAAAGTAAAAAAAAGTTGCTTCTTGTTTCTCGGCACAATTTTGAGAATGAGTTCCTTTTCTTCTTTTTCTTTTTTTTCTTTTTTTCTTTGTGTTGTTTTTCTCTAGGCTATGACCGGTCGCCGGTGGCCATGAAAAAAAAGATATTATTAATAAAAAAAATATTTTATTGGCCATGGTCGGCGATATGGCAAAAAAAAGGATAAAAATATTATTAATAAAAAATGTTAATAAAAAAAATATTTTACCGGCCATGGCAAAAAAAAAGGAAAAAAATATTTTAATAAAAAATATTATTAATAAAAAAATGTTAATAAAAAAAATATTTTACCGGTCATGACTGGCGACCAGACCATGGGAAAAAAAGGAAAAATATTTTAATAAAAAATATTATTAATACAAAAATGTTAATAAAAAAATATTTTACTGGCCATGGCCGGCGACTAGGCCATGAGAAAAAAAAGGAAAAAAATATTTTAATAAAAAATATTATTAATAAAAAATGTTAATAAAAAAAATATTTTACCAGCCATGGCCGGCGACTAGGCCATTGGGAACAAAAAGGAAAAAAAATATTTTACCAGCCATGGCTGGCGATCATGCCGTGAAAAAAAAATAAAAAAATATTTTCAATAATAATATTTTTTATTAAAATATTTTAATAAAAAATATTATTAATAAAAAAAAATATTTTACCAGCCATGGCCAAAAAAAATAAAAAAATATTATTAATAAAAAAATTTTTATCGGCCATGGCCAAAAATAATAAAAAAAATTATTTTAAAAAAAGTATTATTAATTAAAAAATATTTTACTGGCCATGGCCAAGAAGGAGGAGAAGAAAAAAATGAAATATTAAAATATTATTAATAAAAAGAAATTTTATGCCGTTACCAAACGCATTTATGTTATTTTACTATTTTAGGAATAGAAAATTTGAACCGTTACCAAACGTTTTAAAATGCTTAGAATCAGTTCCTAGGTATAGAATAAAAAAGAATCATTTTTGTTCAGAAATAGTTCCCGGGCACAGAATGGTTGTCATGCGCAGCCTAAGTTGACCTAACTGGGGCAATTGGGCTCATCGGTGCTTCTCACTCTTGACTTTTTCCGTTTTTAGTCTTCTCAAAATTTTCCGAATTCGGGCTTTGACTCTTATTTAACAAAAACAATTTCCACATGTATACATAGATTAGATATATAGCCATATGGAAGTTATTTTCGATAATTTTTTTGAATGTATGCATGCTTGTTTCCCATTTTGACAATTTTAAGGGAGAAAACAAGAAGTAATTTTTGGGAGCTGCAGCAAGCAAGCATGCGATTTCCGTCTCGGCGTTCAATCACTACTACGAATTAAGGCGGTGTTCGGCGCAAAGAGTTGCTTGCCACTACTTGTGACTATGCTTATCTATGTTAGTCTGTTAACACAAAAAAATGATCAACTTTTTGATTATTATCGAAAAGTATCAGACTTAGTTAATAACAGCAGAGTTTAGTCAATGATGAATAGAACAATCGCCAATTTAAAGGGAATCGACAACTCACTAAGGAAGTCATTGACAACATGAGTTATCGACAAGAGCTAAAACTTAAGGTGCGTTTGGTTCGGCATTTTGAAAGCCCCTTGAGGAAAATTTGGGGTGCTTGACAGCCATGTCCCAATGGGCTTTGGGGTGAAAGCTGGCCTTGAGAAGACTGAAAGCTCAATGCTAGTAGAGACTAGCATTGAGCTTTCAACATTTTCGGAATACTGAAGCCTTTTCTAACGAAATTTTGTTGATTTCCTTTTTTACCCTTAAAAGCTCATTGAAAACCCAACTTTACCGTTTATGTGATCAAATAACTATGAGTTTAGTAAATATACAAGGATATTCGTAATTTTTGAAGATAATGAATTTCTTTCGTCGGAACATATTTACCACGTTTATTGGAACGAAAGTATTCTTTATTTTTTAATTTGAGAAAGATACCAGTTTGAGGTGAATTTTTTCCATTTGAATTTGTTTAGCAAGAAAAAGAAATTTCATTTTTTAATAAAATTTTTTAAACGGTATCTTTTAACATTATTGTCAATATTTAAATTTGCAGACATTTTTTTCTTCAATTTTGAACCAATTAAAAAAGAAAAAGCTTAATTAATCATCCAAAGGGACTTTTCAAATGTGTTTCCCACCAAACAGTTTTTCTCTTAAAGTTGCTTCTCAAAGTAAAATTTTACCAAACAGTCTTTGCATTTCCCCAAAACCCTTTGGGCTAAACTGTTTTGCATTTCCCTAAAATCCCTCGGAAATGCTGAACCCTCGGCCACACATGGTGGGGTTCGAATCGCGGTTTGGTGTCGCCTCTTTTGCCAGCCAAGTCCCTCGAGGAGGTTTTTGGGGCCGTTTTGTTTTGATCTACCTAGAAATTGCGTCCCCGGAGGCAACCCTCCCTTCACAAGGTATGCCAAAGTTTTCCCCTGTTTTGTCGAATCGGCGGACCGAGGCTTGCCGGCCCCCGGTTCGCGCTCGTTTCAGGCCTGCTCATACCTTTCTCTATGTATTCCTAGTTTGTGTGCCGAATGCTTTCTATAGTTCTCCCCTCGCCCGTTGTACCTTAGGTGTTCAATGAAATGTCTAGGTGAGGTTCGCGCACCTGTTCTTGGGTTTTTTTGTCCAATTTGGGCATTCATTGATTGCTGGACGTGTTTCGTGGCTTTCTAATTTGATATCGCACCGGCATTCTTCGTATTTCGTCGAGTCTTGGTTCGTCCGGAGCGACTGCTCCTCCCCTCTCTCTCTCTCTCTCTCTCTCTCTCTCTCTCTCTCTCTCTCCTCCATTTCTTTGATATCGCACTGGTGCCTCGCGGGAGAGGCTCCCACTTGCCCGTGCCCTCGTCACTCTCTCCGCCTCCCACCACACCCGCTTCTAGTACGCCAAGCCCTCCACTGCCCCCTCCTCCTCCCCTGATCTCGACCCCTCTTCCACCTTCGACTTCATCCGGTAAGGAGCTCCTCCGATCCCAACCCCTTTTCATTATGGAGAAAAGAGAAGAAAACAAAGGAAAAAAAAAAGAAAAATAATGACGCGGAGGGAGATGAAGAGAAATTTTTACACATGAAAATGCTAAGTGGACCGGTTTTATTTTTAAAAAATGCCAATTTACATTAAAATTTTAATTATAAACGCAGCGTATTTATTTTGGCTGGAATTTCTCGCCGTTGACACTTAAATGATTGTTTTTTTCTCTGATTTGGCACTTAAGTGAGCTAACGAAAATTTTTTGCATTAAAATGAATGGCGTACACAACATTTGACACTTCTAGTGTCCTTCCTATAGTTATGTTTTGTTTTCGCTAATTTAGGGATTTTTAACTTGTGGATATTTTTACTAGATGATAGGATTTAGTGGACAAGACAACTTCTTGTAACCGCCGTTACGAAGTTATTTGCTATTTGTATTTCGAAATTGTAATATTGGCCTTCCTATTTGACCAAGTCAATAGGTGGTGGGACCCAAAAGAATTGACCGGTCAATAAAGAAGCAAAACAGTGGATGCTTAGGGCCCGTTTGGTAACGTGCAAAACAGTAAAAATTTATATTCTTTTATTCCCAGAAATAGTTTGGGAACAGAAATACGTTTAATAAACTTTTGTTCCTGGGCACATTTTTGCAAAAATTTGTGCCCAGAAACAGTTTTTGAAGAGAAACAAGGAGTAAAAGCTTCTTGTTTCTCGGCACAATTTTGAGAATGAGTACTTTTTTCTTTTTTTTCTTTTTGTGTTGTTCTTCTCTAGGCTGGGCTGACCAGCTGCCAGCGACCGGCCATAGCCCAGGGCATCACGGCCCTCACCGATCGTCGGTGGAAGTGAGGGTGAGGGCTAGACCCTCGCCGCCTAGGAGAGGCGGCTCACCGTCGATCATGGCGAGGTCGGCTTCGCCGTGGGTTGCGATGGCGAGGCTCGGCCTTGCCTGATCTGGGCGAGGCCAGCGATGAGGCATGCGGCCAGGGCGGCGGCGAGGGCCACGACGCCCTGGCCTGTGACCGGTCGCCAGTGTCGGTGACCGGCCATGGCCAAAGAAGGGAAGGGTAGAAAGAAAAAAAAAACAATTTAAAATATTATTATAATATTATTAATAAAAAGAAATTTTGTGTAGTTACCAAATGTATTTCTGTTCTTTTCTATCTCAGGAATAGAAATTTTGGACAGTTATCAAACGCTTTCAAATACTCAGAAATTGTTTTCGGGCACAGAATAAAAAAGAATCATTTCTGAGTAGAAATAGTTCCTAGGCACAGAATGGTTGTCATGCGCACCCTTAGCATAAAAGAGACCAAGAGCTTGCAAGGAAAAAAAAGGAAAGGGGAAATGGAACGAAGAAGAAGAAGAAAGAAGGGAGTGGGAAAAGAGAGAGGGTTTTATGCGTATGCGCTATGGGGACATTGCCAAGTCGGATTTACTTCGATTCGCAATGCTTGGATTACGATGTTGTCTGCTCGTTTAGTTACACGTCGTTTGGTTTTGGATATTCCCAGGTGAATAATGATATTTCATTTTCGAGTTTGTAAACTAATCTTTTGAAAGTGATATGGATTAATTATATTATGAGTTAAATTACGAGTTAAGTAATAGCATTTTTGTTGCATAAAAGTCTAGATCATGCATTTACTAACTTTTAGTATTTGTGAATGGTTTGAGAATTGTTTTATTAAAAGAATTATGAATATATATTTATATATATTGTGATACGGACTGGTTAAGGACAAAGTGCTATACAACAACGTGCATCTTATGGAAGCCACCTTTAGGGCTTTGTGATCAAGGGCTAAGCGCTACACGGCGACGCGAGTATCATACGAGCCACCTCTAAGGTCTTGTTCTATTGATATGTGTTAGTCAAGGAATAAGTGTTACATAGTGATGTGAGTCTCGTGGGAGCCATCTCTAGGACATTGTACTATGACATACATTGGTCAATGACTAAGTTCTACATGACCACCTTTAGAGGCTTGAGTTGGATAATGAGTATAGAACAGACATTTGACATGTGATTTGACAAGATTGAGTAATGAATTGGGCCATTGATATTTGTTATGATATTATTGATGAAATTAGTATTTTTGATATAAAAATAGTTATGTTGAAGTAAGATATAACTTATTTTATTCTTGTAAGTTGTTAGATTATGGTTTTGGTATAAATGAGCTATGTCTTGAGTCTTAAATGTTTATCGTGGATGCTCAACCTATTTAGAAGAGATGTATCACTCACTGGGTTGTGGTTGGCCATTCCATTTATCTTACTTATTTTTTAGGTTCCTTGGTTAATGACCGATAGTATGAGAACGCTATCGGGAGACTTTTGGGAGTTAGATTTTGGGTATGGTTTAAGGGAATTATATATTTGTTGACAATTGTTGGGTTGACTGAATTCTAAGTTGTATATATTCTTTTGATGGTTTATATAAACTCTGATATTGTAATCAACCTGTTGGTTTATCATATATGTTTTGATAACGGGTTGTTGGTTTTTGTTTGAGATTGCGTCCTGCAGGTGGAACGATAGCCGTGTCATTCCCTATTTTATTAGCTTCGGGGTATGACAGTTTGTAATAATCGATTGTGGGTTGTAAATAGTCACATTGTACTCTTTGTAAGTTTGCTCAATCAATCAATAAAAGAACTCAACGTTCTTGTAAATTTATCTTTATCTTTATTTTTTCACAATTAAATATCTTTCAATTCCTGTACTTTAGTCGTAGTTTTAGATATCTCATCATCGATTAAATTTCGACGAGTAAGTTAATTGTAGTTTTTAGATCTTCGTCGTCGATTAAATTTCGGCAAAGCTTTTTACATCATTGGGCTTCATAGTTGATTAAATTCCGTTGCAGCATATTTGTTCCTTGTGTTCCATTGATATAACTCCTGTCCAAGATCACTAATGAATATGTCTCCACTTATTTCGGTGAAAGGCATTCCGTCGACAATACAATTTCAGTGAAACATCCTTTTGGCACGTCTAGTGGGATGACTTGTGGTTTGATTTGAGGATTAACAATGGCGAAAACAAGGAATCATCCAAATTCTAACAACGCTGTGGGTAATGATCACAATGGCAGTGACATGGTTGCACACTCTAAATCTTCAGCCATTGTCCATATGGCAGAAGAAGGCCAACATGAGGGGGCATGCCTTCCCGGATGTCTCACTGACGAACAATCAAGAGAAATTACACCATCTTCATATATTGGCCATTGTGAAGAGATTGTTCGAAAAGCAGTGGAGTGATATAGCCAATTACATTATGAGTCACTTGCTAGAAGTGACCAAGCCGATCGTCATTATTGCCATGGATGATGTTCACTCGAGGCCAAGATCATCCAATTAACTACGTGGTAACAGGGTACATTCGTAGTCCCTCTTCATTTATTGATGCCAATGATGTTGGTTAGAGTAGTTAACCCCTGTAAGAATAATGCGAAGGCCCGAATTTTCTAATGAAGGTCACAATGATGAGAATAATCATGCTGATGTTGGTCAAAATAACTAAATTAGTAACAATAATTTGGCAAATCAAACTGGTCAACAGACCGGTCAATTTTCAAATGTTGAAGAGTAAGACCGGTTCCACTCAATATGAATATTCCTATTAAGCCTAATATATTGATTAACGTCGATAATCTGGCAAGACCAGCGTTACCACCTAGGGGGCAAAGTGGCCTAGAACGATTAGGGTTAGACATGGGTGTTATCATACCTATTTGTTGGAAACTACATCCTGAATGGGTCGATAAACAGCCTTTTCCAAGAGTCTTTGACATTCCTGAATTTGCCATTTTTACTGGCAAAGATAAACAATCAACTATTGAATACGTTGGTCAATTTATAGCCCAATGCAAAGAAGCATGGACAAATGAGTTTTTTTAAGACTTAGGTTATATCCTTTTTCTTTGTTGAAAATCGCTTTTACACTGTACATGGATTTACCACTTAATTCGGTGTGTAACTAGGTAGAGATGGAGAGACAATTCCATTCTCAATTTTATAGAACGACATATGAGTTATTGATTGTTGATTTGGCCACACTCTATCAATAGAATAACCAGTTGGCCAATTAGTTTGTTGGTCGATTCAAAAAGGTTATAAATAGATGCCTTACTTAAGTCTGAAAGAAAGAATACGGAAATTTGGCTTTCGATGGATTGAAATTCAATTTAAGAGAAAAATTTGAAGGCCAAAATTTTGCAGATTTATTTCAATTGGCAACACAAGTGTCTAAGTATAAGCAACTACTTAAGGACACAAAGAGAGAGAGAGAGAGAGAGAGGGCCACATGAAAACTTTACACAAAACATGACTTTCATGGAAAAATGTGTTAGATGATGAATCTGGCCAAGGTAACATTTGGCAAAAAAAAAAAACGAATTTGCCGATGACAAGGAGGTAAATGATGACTTATGATTAGATAATTTAAAAGAGTCCAATAATCCATTAATCGTTCAATTCTTTCAAAGGGAGCATATCTTGACATCTAAAAGTGACCAACTTTTTGGTTATCATCGACAAGTATTAGACATAGTCGATAAGAGTAGAGTTCGGTCAACAATGAACAGAATAATCAACAATTTGAAGGGAATCGGCAACTCGCTAAGGAAGTCATCAGCAACATTAGTTATCGACGAGAGCCTTTATCAAGACTCGAGAAGTTGATCGACAAAGTTATCGATAGCGGGCAATCGACAAAAGATGTAATGCTCTGTAGTTATGTTTTGTTGTCGCTAATTTAGGGATTTTTAACTTCTTGTGTATATTTATTCTAGATAATAGGAGGCAGTGGATAACACAACTTCTTGTAACCGCCATTAGGAAGTTATTTGTTATTTGAATTTCAAAATTGTAACCGTTGTATGTAATCGTCAATTATGGGCCATAGATAGCTGCATCGTACTTTTTGTAACCCCCTCAATCAATTAATAAAATAACTCAACGTTCTTGCAGATTTATTATCTTTACGTTTTTGCAATTTCTCTTTTTTGCAATTTGAATATCTTTCAATTCCTGTACTTTAATTGTAGTTTCAAATATCTGGTCGTTGATTAATTTCTAGCATGTTTCTCAGCCGTTGTTTCATATCTTTGTTATCGATTAAATTCCGACATTGTATCTTGGTGATCACACTTTGTCGTCAATTAAATTCCCGCAAAGCTTTTAACGTCACCGGGCTTCATCGTTAATTAAACTCTGTTGAAACTTATTTTTATTCCTTGTGTTCCAATGATACACATTGGGAATTGTCACAGAACCCGTCTCCTCTTAATAAAATCCGAAGAATGAATTTCGGTGAAATGTATTTCGTTGACGATACAATTTTGGCAAAACACGGTAGTAAAAATTATACGTGTTGCGAAATAACTACTAGAATGGTCTTATATGACCTGATCAATGAGCGAGGCGGACCTAAGATCACATCACTACACCGTTGCATGGCGTCCGTAGTTTCATGTCATATCATCATTTACTTCTTGGTATCTCGGGAAATTATACACAAATATCACTCCAAGTCAAATTTGTATTTGCACCCGAACGATTTCTTGCGATTGCAAATACATACCTAAGTGTGATGTGACAAAGAATCTTGTCAGGTAATGTCTCTGTCACCATTGTCAATGAAATTCAAAGAGGTGGACAATTGATGCTGGGGAAGTTCTCTATTAAAGCAAGAGGGCCACGGAGTGGAACTGAGCCAATGATAATTACAGTGCACATAATCCTCGAATATCATTCGTGGGAATAATTATATTTAGCATTATTCCTTCTTTTTTTTTTTTTGGGTAAAGGCATTATTCCTTCTTGATGTTGACATAACCATAGCAATGCAAAAATAAATAAATAAATAAGGGTTCATTTTTCAAATTAGTCCAATGTGATTTTTATGAATTAGGTCTCCTATTTCGTCGCTATCCATGTCCCCAAAACACGTCACAATTATCCTTTTCAAGATGCACAACTTTTTTTGCTTTTTAGGGAGAGAAAAACTGTGTGCCTATAAGGTACATTATAGCCACATAATAAGCGACGTGGGATTACATTTAAGAATCTCGATTGCTAATTTATACGAGCTCGGTGCATTTTCAAATTCGTCCAGATATGACAAGACAGTTAAGATCGTTAAAGATGCTTACATGAGATGCTTTACTTATATGAAAAATCCTCTGTCCAGGAGCTTTAGCCACGCTCGCAAGAAATCATTTTCAAAGCGTTTGACTTTGTTCAAAAGGGCACTTTAACGAAGGGGCAACGTCTAGAAAGGTCATTTTGGTACCTCCCTGGAGAAAAAGGGCACTTTAACGAAGGGGCAATGTATAGAAAGGTCATTTTGGTACCTCCCTTGAGAAAAAGGGCACTAAGAATGGCTATTAAGGACAAGACTAATGAGATGAACAATTCTGCCAATAACTATTTGGGATAATCATAAAAATCGTCCTTGAACTTTGGTCAAATGCGTAACATGACCCGTGAACTTTTAATTTATTCAATATGGTCCATGAACTTTATTCCAATTTGTAATGTGATATCTGAATTATTAATTTGTTCAATATTGTCTCTAAACTTTTGGTAAATGTTTTATCTAATTTCTAAACTATATAAAAATATCTGATGTTATTCTTCCATTAATTCAAGTTTATTGAATATTTTCATATTGTTCGGAGATTAAATTGAACATGTATCAAAAGTTTAGAGATCATATTGAACAAATTAAAATTTCAAAGACTACATTGCATATTTAACCAAAGTTTAGGAACTAGTTATCAATCAGGTTACACCAAGAGAAGACGTAATCCCCTTTTTTTCACTTTGTCAGAGCTTATCAATGCTCATGTATTCAAATGACCCAAATATGGTACTGCCGCTTGGTGGCATGAGAAGTGGAACTTTGCATGTCCATGTCTATAGTACCAAGGAAAAATTCCAAATAAGGGCTTGAAATGCCTTCGTTTCCTCAAATAAGGACTTGAAGTGAATCTTGTTTCAAACGAGGGCCTGAAGTGTCATTGTTTTATTAAATAAGGGCCTGAAGTGGACATTGTTTCAAATAAGGACATGAAGTGGCTTATTAGTCTAAAAAAAGGGCCTGATCTTGCTGGATGAAGGGCATTTTCATCGTTTACCTTTTCTTTTGAATTTTTTCCCCTTTTTCCTTTTTTTGTTTTTTCTTTTCCTTATCTTTTTTTTCCCCTATTTCCTCCGCCGGCGAGGGCAACCCTCGCAGCCCAGGTGAGGGCGACCCCGACACTTGCGAGGGCCGTTGTGACGCCCCAGAATGTCATGCGTGACACGAGTATTTTATTATTACTAATCTTTATTAGTAATTTGGTTAGCAGAAGTCAAAGTCTAAACAAGTTTTAAACATAAGTATCACACAAGTTTAGTCAAAATACTTTTGCTTCTTATTAACAACACTTGTCAGACTTACAATGCCTAGACAAAACATCATATACGTACAAAAAATAATAGATTGGATAGGTTGAGGTTGCCTATCTCCATATTAGATTATACTCCAAAAGTTCGTATGAACAAAAGTCTGGTGATGTCATGGATCGATGACTTCACCCTCCGTAACGGAACCACCATCATCTAAGTCAAACCCTCTCAACGGGCCAACTAACTCGCCATCAAAGTTCAAGTACTAGGCAACAAAAAGACAAGGAACCTATTCTGCCAAACTCAAGTCAATCCAGACCATAAAGCTACACTTAGTTGATATTGCTTCAGACTCAAGCACAAGCATATTTTCATGGATAGCTTCATGATATACGAGAACTCCAAAACGCAGAGGCTGTGGAACATCCATCCTACATGTTTGAAAAATAAAGGAATGAGCCGAAATTTAGTAAATGAAATCTCTAGTTTTCAGTTAGGAAAATCAGTTTACCACTTCACTTGGTTTAAACAACAAACATGCATAACAAATAGTATGCATAGAACTTGAATGAATGTTATACCTTTTCCATCTGGATATGCCACAAAATCTAAGCAATTCAACATTTCACAATAATTTTACTCAAACGCAAGCATATGATGTAAAACATTCATGCTCATGTGTTAAGTTCATTACTTCTTTCTCTTGAACACTCCCGGGGCATTCCGACCAACGGGGTATCCTAACTCCGAGGCATCCTGGTACACCCTCTGAGGCAATCCGACCAACATTGCATCTCGACTCCCGAGGCATCTCGAACACTCACGGGGCATCCCGATCAATGGGGCATCTCGACACACGGGACATCATCACCATTGAATTGTGGGTGAAGGAACTTATATTATTCTCATGCAAGCCATGACAACCAAGTATTTGCATGCATATACTGACATTCTTTTCACATCACATATCCTTTAAAGTAATGAAATGCATCATTCAAGCAAATAAGTATGAAGCAATACGGATTCAGACTCAAAAGGTTAAAGTCTATTCAAGTTCAGAAAATACTTATATATTTAGACTTTGAAAATAAAATTTACTCGGGTTCAGAAATACATACGTTCAGACTTTGAAAATAAAGTCTACTTTTGTTCAAAAATACATACGTTCAGACTTTGAAAATAAAGTTTACTCAGGTTCAGAAATACTTAAATAAAATCTACTCGGGTTCAGAAATACATACGTTCAGACTTGGAAAATAAAGTCTACTTAGGTTTAGAAATACATACGTTTAGACTTGGAAAATAAAGTCTACTCGGGTTCAAAAATACATACTTTCAAACTTTGAAAGTAAAGTCCACTCGAGTTCAGAAATATATACGTTCAGACTTTGAAAATAAAGTCTACTCGGGTTCAGAAATACATACGTTCAGACTTTGAAAATAAAGTCTACTCGAGTTTAGAAATACATACATTTAGACTTTGAAAATAAATTCTGTTTGGTTTCAAAATAGACATGTCTAGATTTTAATAGTAAAATCTGTCGGATTTTAAAAATAGACATGTCCAAACTTTGACAGAAAATCTGTTTATTTTTAAAAATAGACTTGTCTAGATTTTGACACTAAAATTTGTTCAGTTCAGAAATAAACAAAATCAAAATTTGAGATTGAAACCTACTCAGCTCAAAAGTAAATAAAATCAGAATTTGAGACTAAAATCTACTCAGTTCAGAAGTAAATAAAATTATCATTTACACTCACCTAACATACTCCACTTTGAGCAAACTGATTTTCTACCCTTTTAAACATACATAAAAACAGAATGACAATTTCCACAATCACCTCAAAGATAACATTTATATGTTTAGATTTAACCATTGCAATTGCCGATTTGCAACACACTGTAAGGAAACAAATTACATCCATTTTAACATGTATAGAACCAACAAAGCAGATTCAACCATCACTATATCTTCACTATAAACACACATCAGAATAGCATTTCTCAAGCAACCAAGTTAAAAAGTGTCAAATAGATTTACTTAGCTTAAATCTAGAGTTTCTACTTACCTTGTGCAAAATCTGAACACCCAAAGGTTAAAGCTCTCCCGTAGATTTTGGATCGGTGAAGGTGAAAGTAGAAAGTGAATAAGGGGATTATGGTTTGGGTGAAAATTCCCTTTGGTATTTACTAAGATGAAAATGAGCCAGAGGAGTAGACATTAAGGTGGATAAATACATTGCACTCACAGGTGGCACTTCCTCTTTCCATCATCGCCAGATGTAAGAAATCAAGGGCTTAATCAGGAGGAGTAATGGTCAAGGAAAATGATTGCTTAAAGCTAGGTGTCAAACTAGAACAAGAAGCTTGACTTAAGAGGACAAGTGGCATTTCGCCCAGCTTACTCCTTCATAAGCCACACAAGAGGAGAGTCTGAAGAGATATTTTGGTGAGAATATCTCCCCCCTTTTTAACACCAATTAGAAATTAATAAAATGGTTAACGGTATTTAACCAAAAATTAACCAATAATATTACCCACTAATCACCAAGACAACGGTAAATTAATTAATGTCGCACTACTATTAACGTACACGACAACGTTTACAATTTTAAATAATTTGAGCTCGGAACGATTATGTTCTCAAATCCGCACCTCGCAATTTATGGTCCAACAACGATTTCTACACATTTGCACAAATACTAACTTGAATAATACTTAGCTTTATTATCTAAGTATCATTTTTGAACATGGAAAACTTCTAACGTCACATAAATATTATTTTGAAATTTCCAAATGTTACGGTCGCCCTTGCTGGATGGCCACAAGAGGGAAGAGAGAAAAAGAAAAAAGGAAAAAGAAAGCAAAAGAAAAGGAGAGTAAAAAAAATATATTTATTTATTTTTACTAAAATACCATTTTTCCGACATCAGAATAGTCACCGGCCCACCAAAAATCCTTATTTGAGACGATTTGGCCACTTCAAGCCCTTATTTGAGACTAATAAGTCACATCAGGCTCTTATTTGAGATAATGTCTACTTCAGATTTCTATTTGAAAAAATAATAGCACTTTAGCCCCTTATTTGAAATTTTCCTTAGTATCAAAGATGGCATCATCAATGTATGTTTATGCCAAATGGACAAAAAATAACGATTTTAAAAAAAGATCAAGAGAACTTTTAGGAATATCTTTTAAATTTCCCGCACGATATAACTTTGAATTCTCATCTTCCTCGATCCACGCCCTTGATCTCATTCCCTAATTTGTTTAAATCTTTAGATTGTTTCTCATTGTCTCTTTACTCATATGGTGCTACAAAAAGTATTACCCGCATGTGATTCTCTTTATGCCCAAGGCCACAACCATCGGCAGGCGTTTAGCCACCCCAACAACGTCCTCTTGCGGAGATAAAAGGGATGCTTTCAATACATTTTTATTTTTGGTCGGCTTTCAATCCATTGACGACAAAATAGTAGCACACATCCATAAAAGAGCATCGAATTCTCTCGTCCCCTTTGTGTGGGCTACGCAGTACAACGCCGAGTCAAAGTCACGGAGTACCCTTCGAACACAAACAATCCTCAGACACCCAAATTCACTTCACCGTCCAACATGTTCCAAAAGCTCAGGACCAACTTGGCCATCCACTCGAAATGGGCTGAAATCAATGGAGCTATGGGCGATTTAGGCACGTACATCCCCATAGTCCTGGCCTTGACGCTGGCCAAGGACCTCAACCTTGGCACGACACTGATATTCACCGGTGTCTACAACATGGTCACTGGTGCCATGTATGGTGTTCCTATGCCGGTCCAACCCATGAAGTCGATCGCTGCGGTCGCAATTTCGAGCGCTGATTTCGGCATCCCGGAGGTCATGGCGGCTGGGATTTGCACCGGCACGATTATGGTCCTCCTGGGCATCACCGGGTTGATGCAGCTCGTTTATAGGCTGATCCCTCTGTCTGTTGTTAGGGGGATTCAGCTCTCGCAAGGGCTGTCATTTGCGATGACTGCTGTGAAGTACATCCGGAAAGTTCAAAACTTTTCAAAGTCGAAAGCGGCTGGGAGTAGGCACTGGTTCGGGTTGGATGGCTTGGTGTTGGCCATTGTTTGTGCGTGTTTCATTGTGGTCATCAACGGCGCTGGTGAAGAGAATGAAGAGAGGGAAAGCAACCAAGAATTGGGTGATGACATGGAGGATCAAAGCTCGAGAAGGAAGAGAAAATGGAAGAGAATCATGACTGCTCTTCCATCAGCTTTCATTATCTTCCTGCTAGGTGTTGTCTTGGCCTTCATTAGAGAGCCTAGAGTGGTCAGGCACTTTAAATTTGGTCCATCCTCTTTTGAAGTTGTGAAGATTTCGAGGCATGCTTGGAAAGAGGGTTTCATTAAAGGCACAATTCCCCAACTCCCATTATCGATATTGAATTCGGTTATTGCGGTGTGCAAGCTGTCCTACGATCTCTTCCCCGAGAAGGACTTCTCCGCCACGTCGGTGGCGGTCACAGTAGGACTGATGAATCTGGTTGGGTGCTGGTTTGGGGCCATGCCGTGCTGCCATGGTGCTGGTGGGCTGGCAGGGCAGTACAAGTTTGGCGGCAGGAGCGGTGGCTGCGTGGCGATCCTGGGCGCCGCTAAATTGATTCTTGGTTTGGTCCTTGGGAGTTCTCTAGTGAAGGTGTTGGACCAGTTCCCCGTTGGTGTGCTCGGTGTGCTGCTTTTGTTTGCGGGAGTTGAGCTGGCCATGGCTGCCAGGGACATAAATTCAAAGGAGGAGGCTTTTGTGATGCTGATCTGCACGGCGGTTTCTCTCGTTGGATCGAGTGTGGCGCTCGGGTTTCTCTGTGGGATCGTGGTCCATGTGCTGCTTAGGTTGAGGAATTTGACTAGTTTTCGTTCCTGCTCGATGATATGGAGGCAAGGAACTCCTTGAGTACATCCGTGCTAGAACATATGAAGGCATTAAACGCTTAGCTGTGTCTTGTGCGCTGCAATTTGCAGATAAAGTACTCAAGTAGTAATCTTTTAATTGTTCGATTTGAGTGTGCTTCATCAACTTGTACTTAATTTTTCACTATCATTTCATTTGCTTGTTTCTTTGATTTTCTTTTTCTGGTTTGTATTGCATTATTCATAGTTGTCACTTTCACCATGTGCAGCCCCAATGCGTGATAGATTAATGCTTCTCAATCAGCATAATCTTTCTTTCTTTCTTTCTTTTTTTGTGCTGATTAAAGTGAAAACCAGAACTACATCTTTCCATTCGCTTGTAAGAAGTTTGCTTCCTTTCCTCACATGGGCATCATCGCATCTTTGAATTCATCCACGGAATTTCCTTATTAGTTGAATGTTTCACAAAGTTGAAGATGCTCATTGTCTTTCTCCTTCGTATTGCTGAGAATACCAGCTACAGTTTCTAATTTGGCAAAGCAAATTCTTGTCACAGCTCAAAGCAGCATCCCGTGAGGACTGTCGATAAGAGGATTGCCAAATTTACAGAGTAGTATTACAAACTATTTGAACTTGTCAATGAACATACGGGTTGGTACTGTCTTGGCAAAGCATGTACATGCGGATTATCTGGATTCATGTGAGCATTGTATTGTCAATCTACCCATCGGTTATGGTAGTCACCTCGTCGGACGTACACACGTTAGTGATTACTTGAACATATAAGTCTGTACTCCTAGAGATGGTCTCGAGTGTATGCGCAAGCGAGATTACATGGAATACCCAAAGCTGATAAGAGTTTCGTTTAGTGCATAGGCTATGCGGAGTGGGTTTCCTCTCAATTAGCCAAAAAGAAACCAAAAAGAAAAAAAAAAACATGTTAAATTAACTATAGATTAAGGGTGGGTTTATTTCGCGAAAACTAAATAATTTGGATAATATTTTCTTAAAAGTGATCTTCAGTACCACTTATAATTATGAATTGACGAAAAGTATTTTCATTGCCAATGAAAATTACTAGATCTATTGTTATCGGTAATTTTAAAAAAAAATCATTCACTAATTATTTAAAGTGATACATGGAATTATTTTTAAGAAAATAGTTGCTAAATTATTAATTTACCACAAAATAAACAGAGACTAACTATAGATCATCATGGATTAGACATATAGCCAGATAGAAGTTTTTTTTTATTATTTTTTGAAAGCATGCAGGCTTGTTTCCCGTTTTGACAATTTTAAGAGAGAAAACGAGAAGTAATATCTAGGAGCAGCAGCAGCGATCGGTCATTGGATTTTTGTCTCAGCGATCGGTCATTGCTACTAATTAAGGCGGTCATTGGCGCAAAAAGTATCCGGCTACTACTTGTGAATGTGCTTATCTATGTTGCATAAGAACAGTTGGATTGTTCTAGACCTGATCAATGAGTGGGGCGAACTTGAGGCTACACCATTAAGGACGCAAATAATAACTATTTTGTTCCTGAGAACAATTTCTTGCCAGTTCTATTTCTATTTCCCGGATAAGTTTCTGAGTAGAAAGTAACGTTTGAAAACGACACAAAATTTATGTTCTTGAAACAAAAATTCGTTTGATAGGCCTTCTGAAATTTTTGTTCCCAGCGACAAGCGGCATTGGTGGGCAGTGAGGGCAAACGACGAGAAGACTTGTTATTTCTATTTCTGTTTGAGAAAAAATCTCATTTTTATTCCAGACCTATGTCTAGGCTAAAAATTTGTTCGGGAAATAGAAAAATAAAGTTGCATTGCCAAACGGATTTCTGTTCCAAACATATTATCAGGAATAGAAAAATAGAAAAATATAGAAGGAGAATGATTATCATTCACGTCCTAAATCATTTCAAGACGTGTGTAGTTTCTTGTCATATCATCATTCAATTCTCGGTCACTCGGGAAATCAAATAAAAAATCACTCCTAGTCACATATGTACCGGAACGATTTCTTGCAATTGCAAATGCATACCTCAAAAGTGTGATGTAACAAAGAATTTTCCGAGGCAATATCCTAGTTACCATTGACAATGAACTTCAAAGAAATCGACAATTGATGTTGGGGCGGAGCGGGGGAGGGGAGTTTTCCAACAAGCAAAGAGGGCCATAGATTGGACTGAGCTAATGATAATTACGATGCACATAAAATCCCAAATTTCATCCGTGGGAATAATTAACTGTTTTTTGTGATTTGCACAGATAGAGAATTTTTTATTAGGATTATTTATTGTAGATGTTGACATAACAATAAAAAGACTAAATAAATAAATAAAAAGAGGGGCCGTCAAACTTAATTATTAGTCTAATGAGATTTCCATAAACTACATCTTCTATTTCCGTCGCTATCCATGTCTCTGATTATTGGGCATGCGGCCCAATGATAAAGGAATTGAGGGTGAAAGCCCCAGTATCACAGGTGCGAAATTCAACTTTCTCGCTGTACAAAGAGTCAGGGCAATAACTATTTTTTTCGATGCTCAGCCATGTTACACGAACATAAGACGCAATCCTGTTTTTTTCTTCATCAATGCTTATCTTTTTTTTGTTTTCTTATCAGATTCGGCGATGCTTATCAATGTGGCATCATTAATGTATGTTTATGCCTAATGGAAATGATTTCCATGAAAAAAGGATCAAGATAACTTTTAGGAATATCTTTTAAATTTCCCACACAATATAACTCGAAATTCTCATGTTCTTCGATCTACGCCCTTTCTATCTCAATCCCTAAATTTATTTAAATTTCCTGATTCTTTTTTTTCACTTTTTCCAATGCTCGCGACGAGCGCACGTTTGAAGCATTATAAGCTCTCATACGCAAGTATTGCATAAACCGAGTCTACTAGCTCAAGTCAATCGCATTTCAAGAATATGTTGACTCGCTATAAAACACAAACTCCCATTACAGTATAGTTTTTGCGCGCTGATTGGTTCTGTACACCGCACATGTCCATGAAATAATGTAGTTGTGCAATAAGATAGCTATAAAAATTAATTAATTACCTCATGTGATTCTGTTTCCTTCTTTATGATCTGCTCGGTAACCACAAGCATCGGCACGCGGATAGCCACCCCAGCAACGTACTCTCCTAGAGATAAAAGAATACGCTTGTCAATCTGTTTGATAGTTCCCAATCTATAAGAGAGCATCGAGTTCTCTCTTCCCCTTTGCATGCTGCTACGCAGTACTGCACCGAGTCAAAGCCATGGAGGACCCTTCGAGCACCAATGATCCTCGGGCACCCAAGTTCCCGTCACCGTCGAACATGTTCCAAAAGCTCAGGACCAACTTGGCCATCCGCTCGACATGGGGTGAAATCAATGGAGCTATGGGCGACTTGGGCACGTACATCCCCATTGTCCTGGCCATGACGCTCGCCAAGGACCTCAACCTCGGCACGACCCTGATATTCACCGGTGTGTACAACATGGTCACTGGCGCTGTATACGGTGTTCCGATGCCGGTGCAACCCATGAAGGCGATTGCCGCGGCCGGGATATCGAGTGCTGATTTCGGCATCCCCGAGGTCATGGCAGCTGGGATTTGCACCGGCGCGATTTTGGTCCTCCTGGGCATCACCGGGTTGATGCAGCTCGTTTATAGGCTGATCCCTCTGTCCGTTGTTAGGGGGATTCAGCTCTCGCAAGGGCTGTCGTTTGCGATGACTGCTGTGAATTACATCCGGAAAGTTCAGAACTTTTCAAAGTCGAAAGCTGCTGGGAATAGGCACTGGTTCGGGTTGGATGGCCTGGTGTTGGCCATTGTTTGTGCTTGTTTCATTGTGATCATCAATGGTGCTGGTGAAGAGAATGAAGAGAGGCAAAGCAACCAAGAATTGGGTGATGATATCGAGAATCAAAGCTCAAGTAAGAAGAAAAAATGGAAGAGAATCATGGCGGCTCTTCCATCAGCTTTCATTATCTTCCTGCTAGGCGTTGTCCTGGCCTTCATTAGAGAGCCTAAAGTGGTCAGGGACATTAAATTTGGTCCTTCCTCTATTGAAGTTGTGAAGATTTCAAGGCATGCTTGGAAAGAGGGACTCATTAGAGGCACAATTCCCCAACTCCCATTAACGATATTGAATTCGGTTATTGCGGTGTGCAAGCTGTCGTATGATCTCTTCCCTGAGAAGGACTTCTCTGCCACGTCGGTAGCGGCCACAGTAGGGCTGATGAATCTGGTTGGGTGCTGGTTTGGGGCCATGCCCTGCTGCCATGGTGCCGGCGGCCTGGCGGGGCAGTACAAGTTTGGCGGCAGGAGCGGCGGCTGCGTGGCTATCCTGGGCGTTGCTAAATTGATTCTTGGTTTGGTTCTTGGGAGTTCTCTATTGAAGGTGTTGGACCAGTTCCCTGTTGGTGTGCTTGGTGTCCTGCTTTTGTTTGCAGGGATTGAGCTGGCCATGGCTGCTAGGGACATGAATTCAAAGGAGGAAGCTTTTGTGATGCTGATCTGCGCGGCGATTTCTCTCGTTGGATCTAGTGCGGCACTCGGGTTTCTTTGTGGAATTGTGGTTCATGTGCTGCTTAGGTTGAGGAATTTGAGTAGTGTTCATTCTTGCTCAACGACGATGTGGATGCAAGGAACACCTTGAGTTCATTCGTGCTAGAAGACATGGTTGCATGAAACACTTTGCTGCGTCTCATGTACTGCAATTCCCGAATAAATTACTAAAGTATCAATTTTTCAAGTGTTTGATTTGAGTGTGTTTCATGAACTTGTACTTGACTTTTCACTATGATTTCATTTGCTTGCTTTTCTTGATTTTCTTTTTCTAGTTTGCATTGCATTATTCATAGTTGTCACTTGCACCATATGCAGCCTTAATGCTTCAAATTGTCAGTGCTTCTCCATTAGCATATTCTTTTTGTCCTTCTCATCCTTTTTTTCCCCTTTTGTGCTGATTAAAGTGAAAAAGGGACCTACGTGTTTCCGTTTGCTTGCAAAAAGTTTGCTTCCTTTCCTCACGTGGGCATCATCGGATCGTTGAATTCGTGCACGGAATTTCCTCACTAAGTCGAATGTTTCCCAAAGTTTAAGATGCTTGTGGTCTTACTCCTTCATATCACTGAGAATACGAGCTACAGTTTCTAATTTGGCAAAGCAAATTCTTGTCACAGCTCAAAGCAGCATCCTGTAAGGACGGTCAATAAGATGATTGCTAAAATTAGTTTACAGAGTTGTATTATGAACTATTGAACTTTTCAATGACATATGGGTTGGTACTGTGTGGTTTAACTCATTTACCACGATCTAGTTGTGGAGTTCCTGGCAAAGCATATGCATGTGGACAGTCTTGATTGCACAGTCAGTTTCAACTGACCTTCAATCAGGGACTGCAGGGTGAAGCACCTACAAAGATGTTGCAGAGCGGCACATTAGAAGACTCTGTATGAATTCATGTGAATGATCTATCGTTAATCTACCCAAATGGGTTTCCTCGCCCTGAAGACAGAAAATAATTTGGGGCTGTGGGTTCTGAGTAGCTTGTTGCCATCTGTTGATTAGTGTTGAAGGGACTAAAAGGAGACGAATCAGTTCCAGAACCACCGAAGCCATGCGCTCTGCAATGGTAAACAAGAGCGATGAGAACAGTCATCATGCAACTGCTGGATGAAAGTTCTAAATAAGCATGCTGAGAGAGACTGCAGAGAGGAAGTAAGTCGAAAATGCCTCTTGCTGGTTGATGCTGCTGAAAGAAGAGCGAGATAATAGGGATACGTATAGGGCCTAAAGTTCCCAAGAAGTGAAATTCAAAACCCATTCATCCTAACATTGATTATTTATTCCCTTTATGAGATTCTGATAATTTCCTAAGATAGCCGAATATACCTTGAAGGTGGCATATGACCCTGCCCTTGTTGCTCCGTGTGGAAACCTGGTGGAATTAAACATCAGCGAAGGGTAAAACAATTTAAATTGAATAGTTATGCAAAAATAATACTAATCATTTTACCCATCGGCAAGGCTCCATAAGAAGGTGACTGAAATGGTGACTGAAACGGCAAGACGGCATTGGATCCATGTGATGGAGACTGATGCGGCATCATTCCTGGTGCTTGGGCACCCTGGCTTGAAGTATGTGCAAACCCAGAAGAAGCTGAGACAATGGACAGTGCTCCTTGCAGAGGTTCCATCGAAGGAAACTTCATGGTAACAAGCAGAAAAATATTAGATATTAATCATATTTCTTGCGTTTATATTCAAACTTTCCTACCGTAACTCCTGGCAAGGGCATTTCAGTATTATGGGTAAAAGAACATTTCAGATATCAGATGTCATTCCATCAATTAGGAGGATTTTATCTATACTGGACTAGTAACAATGTCCAGATCTCTAGACTACATTAAATATAGTGTGTTCCAAATGCCGAGCTTTAGAGAATAAGTGCATTCTCAGATCTGTGTTATGAACTCCAGATGGGCAGCTCAATAGCTTACTAGGAAACGAGTGACATGCTCTCATCCTCGCAGTTCAGGCAGTCCATCCACTTAAGTTGTTTATAAAACTCATAAAACTGCCGAGAGCTTTGAAATGATTAGGTTGCAGCGCTCTTTTGGTCATTTCATTATTGCCCCATTGTTGGAAGCACTCCGCTGAACCAATTCATCCAACTTAGATTCTAATTGTAAAAAGCGTAAGTTCACGATGGTCAACAGGGAAACCACAGAAGGCAGTGTTTATTCAGAAAGTTGTGCCTACCGCTGGCCCTTGAGGTTGATCAGTTCCATCACCGATATTGAATGGGTTTGTTGATTTTGCAGAGCTCGGGTATGCAGGCATAGGCTGGAAAACAAGGTTAGAAAAGAATATTTGAGTAATCTGTGAGTGTCGAGTAAAAGACTTTGACTCTTCTTGAGAACTGGTGATACCGTAATGTTAGGATAGTACTGCATGTTGAAGCCCATGACATGAGGTCTAGCTGTTTGCCAGCCTTGAATTGGTGCTGGTGCTGGAGGGTAAAATGCAGTGAAAAGGTCCTGCAAGAATATGTGCCTTCAAAAATATAGCTGTTGCAACTTCTTTTTGGTTAAGAAAACAGATTCAATTCACTTACAGCTGGAAGTTCCTTTCTCCTGCTGGGGTTCAGCTCAATGGGAAGGTTCTGCGATGCCAATCCAGAGCTCGCCTCTTGGATAGTTGGGTTGCCAGTTTGAGATGAATCGCAAGAAGGTCCTTGCTCATTAAGCTCGAGTGATGTTAAAGGCTGCATATACGCACAAGTAATAATCATTATGATACAAGCATCACATGAAAAGAACACAGAAGAAATAAATTTTCTACAATCAGTCATTTTCTTCGCATTTTCCAAGGTTATCTCTTGCAGAGTAACTAAGAAAATGGAAGACAAAGTTGACAAGGATGTATGAGGTGGAGAATTGCGTAACTTTTTTTCAGACAAACATGTATTAGAATTACCGGTTGTTCATTCTTTTCTACCGCATAACTCTCGTCCTTAGAAGGGGATGCTGGAGGCTGATTCTGCTGAGGGCTTGGCAACTGCTCTAACAAGTCGACGTGGCTCTCAGGTGTGACTTTGGAAGGCTCTTCGCTAATTTGTTCTGTTGTGGCAACAGAAGTTGACGTAGTAGGATCATCAGCCAAGACCAAAGCTTGCTGTGTAGGAACATCAGCCGGTGCTGATATTTGTTCCGCAGGAACATCAGAGGCTATGCCAGTGGGTGAAGTGTTGCTCACAGATGCAGTTGGCTGAGCATCATAGCCGCTGGGTCCTTCAGACACATTACCAACAGTTACGGTTGCCGGTGTTAATTCTAGCAACAACATCTCCAGGGTACTTGCATTTGATGCTGATGGTGCCTTCTCCTTTTCTGACGGGGCGAACAATGCCCAGTTACCTCCATCAGTGGAGGAAGGCATTTGTTGTCTCTGAGTTTCAGCTGAAGCATCGGGAGGCTTTTCGTCTGTACTAAACTCAATCAGACTTTGGGATTTGGCCTCTTTTCTTTCCGCTGCGCTGCCATCGGTATTGCCCAAATTATTTAATGAACGGACCTTCTACAATAAGAAATACCTCAGAGATCAGAGCACATATTAAGTTCATGCAGGGGTAAATATAAAAGTTCCCGGGACACAAAAAATAATAGTCTAAGCTTATGGAAACCTGCTGAATCTTCTTCAACATATCATGCAGAAAGGTCTTTAAGGTGCTAAATAATACAAGGAAAAACTGTGCTGCAATTGTATTGTCTCATTGGTGACATTAATCATACACCGTCATCTCATCGTGCCATTCCTGAAGTCCCATATATGCGATACTGCATAGTCCTACGAGCATGTTGCACTCATGGAACTAGGAAGGAATATGTTGCAGGTTTACATTTAAATACCAGCTTTACAATCAGATGCTACTTGTAAGTGAGAGGGAAGTGTAAATTGAACTCGCAAAGCAACCAGAATACCTTAATATTGGTACAACCATCGGAATTTTCTGTTGTTTCGCCTACCCTGCGGGAAAGACCATCGTCCCTTAAAATCTCCTTTGCGGGTCGAGTTACGGTGGAAGTGGACTTATCCACGTTCTTTTGATGATCGGGTGACCTGCTCCCCAGCCTTGATTCTTCATTTGAAAGCCTTTGACCCCGAGATCGCCTGCCACTTCCTAGCACGTCATCCCGAAACCGGTCATCAACAACCTCGAAACGGACAGGACTCCTTCTATAACCCCCATATCTCGAGATTTCTCGGGCATATCTCGGACTTCTCCTTTCATCATAACAATATTTTAAAATCCCATCATCGCTTCGTCCACTCGGACTAGACCTTCCACCATAAGGTCTTTCATATCTATCCTCATAACTAGGGCTTCCAGATGCACTCTGATATGCATTAGAACTTCTGCCCCCGTAGGACTCTTCTTTGTCGGTCTGCATGCATATAAGACATTAAAATCAACGGAGCTTCATAAGCGAAACTCAATTGTACATGCTCAAGATAAGATTAGAGAACATAGGCAAACCATAGACCTTTGGTTTGTTCAAGGAATAACTAGTTAGCTCACCAATCTCAGCCTCGGGAGCTTCTCCTCGCTTTTTTCACCACTAAATTTCCTATCTACGTAGACGTGCTTGATGAAATCCCGGAGTTTATAAAGGTTACTGGAAGAACATACGCGTATCAGACAATATTACATTCTATAATTGCTAAGTGACATTCAAGAAGCCTGTGCAGACCTGCTGTCGGGGTGAGAATGGCGTTGAGGATCCCATTCCTTGAGATATATTTGCCTCGCTCGCTTAAAACGAAGTCCCAGGACACGAGTGAGAAACAAGACGTAAATAAGTACAATGAAATCACCAAGTTGTGAAAGAGACTGCATACTCAATTCCCCACCTCATTTCCTCCAGCTTGAAGTGCGGTCACTTCTTCAGGAGTGAATTTAGCCATTGATATTGATTTTATCCGGTGAGTGAACTCACGGCTGCAATATGTCGGAAAATATCATTGATCAGCAAAAATAATCTGGCTATGGCTCCAGATAGGCAAGTCTGTGCCAAAGTAAGCCGGGATCAACTAGTCCACGTACCAGACCCCATATAATTGACATTGAAACAAATCAATGCCTATACAATAAGAAACGAGCCTGACTACTTACTGTATCCCACTGCAGTTCATGCAGACGAATGTACAAAAAGTGGTGCAAACATATTGCGGTCCCTGTAACAGAGCAAATGTCTCAGTACCAGTATAGCGGATTGACATAATACCAGATTATGATGGACACCGCTAATGCGAGTCCAAAAATATGAAAAAAAATATGGATGGATACTATCTGGTGAATAACATTTAGTTGGCCGCTGAGCTCAATAAACAAATTCATCCATTGCCGACTTCCGATGAAGGAACAGTGGAACTTGACAATGGTGGTCAGGATGATGACACCAAATTCCTTTTTTGTCTAGGGAAACATATTCCCGTGTTCACCATAATTTGACAGAGACGAATTTCTGAATCACAAAGAAACAGAGAACATACCAAACTGTTGCAGTTAATACACCTTCGGTTCTCGGGAAGTTTCGAGAGACCACGAACAGTCCTCTCGAGTTTCTCATCATCCTTCACCTTGGGCGCCATCTCTCACCAGCTGCCATGCGCCTCCTGTTTAGCTGCAGGGGCAGGAACCACCAAACAAATCACGCCTCAGTCGTCGCCCATCATCTACAAAAACAAACGAACCATCTTCTTCATATGTCGCGATCATTCATCATCTGTGCTCACACGGCGCGAAACAGAGATCAAAACCAAGTTCCAGATCACCAAACTACAATTCGAAACCTATGGAACATTCCCAAAGCATGAGAACCGAAACGAAAGGCTCGCGCTTACTTGGTTAACGAAACGATAGACTTGACTGGAACATACCCGAACCGCGAGCTTGAAGAGAGGTTGAAGCTTCGGAAATGGAAACTGAAGGAGAATTGCGATAGTTTGAGGGAGAGAGAGAGAGGAATTGAAGCCAGACATTTGTACCAAACTAAACCACCGGTGAACAGCATCTCTCCGAGCTAGAGAGGTGGAAGAGAGGGAAATTTGCCGCTTATGACGGTTGGGATGCGTGGACTTTTTAGACCCTCTCTTAACGGCTTTTAGGACATTGGCTACCAACAACGTTAAAAAAGGACTTACTAAATAGTAAAGTCTTAATTTAATATGTTTAGGAGATAATGATGTTTTATTTATTTTTTTTGAGCTAGTGAATTTCTTAAAATGCATAATTCTCTGATTTTCAATGTGTCTCCAAAGTATTTTTCTCTTTTAATTTCAACATACTTGTCAGCAAGATCCATAATGGTATTATGTGTGGTAACTTTCTTTAAAGCACTTATGACTTTTCGTTTTAAAATCTTAAGATAGCCAGCAAATGTCTCGAATATTGAACAGTTTATGACAATAATTCAATGTTATTCCAAGTGTAACTATTTATATGTTTCGAAAGATTTCGAGAGTTGCTCATCAAATAAAAGTTAGATTATACTATATAATTAAAGTTGAAACTGAGAGAATATTTGCTCGTGTGCTCGTTGCACGGCACTTCACTTTGTCTCTGTGATTGGTCCACATTTCATCCATAAGCATTAGTTTATTGTCATCCCTGTATTTCATATGTTATTTAGTTCAAACTTCACAAGTTGAATAAAGAGAAAGAATCTTTAAATATATTTTATCAAATGATATAGTTTATTAAGTCATTCTTTTTTTAACTTGTTTAGTTTTTATTTCAAAATAAAGCCAAAGAGAAAGTATTGTGTTTCAAATATAGAAAATTTCATCAAAATTCACTTAATTTAAAGTGAATAAATTGAAACTAACCAAAGATTTACTTTATTACTAAATAAATAATTGCTACTTTGATGTACAATTAATTCTATTAAATTAATTCAATTCATTAAATAAAAGAACAAATAAAATTCCATGTTAAATTTACATTTCTCGTTACTTTGAGATTACTGTATACTTATTATTCATTTTAGACTTGCAATATATCTTCAAAATCTAACATAATATTAAATATCACAAGTTATTTAAAACATAGAGCATTTAGATTTCATTTATTTTTATTATTTGAATAACTAAATTCATAAATTCAGTAATTTGACCTTAAAGTTTCTGAAAAACATTGATAAGGATACAATTCACGACCTAGTTTGGTGTGCTGCAACTTTTTCCATTCATTTTCCAATTCACATAAAGTTTGAATAATTGATAAAGAGTTATGGCCCTGACGGTTTACTTAAATTCTTTTGCCGAATAAGTTAGCACAATTTATTTATTCAAGTAGGTCAATTCAGTGATTAAAAAATAAATATAGTTTCAATAAGTTACTACTTATTTAGTACATTTCATAATATTTTCTGTTTTTAACTACAAGAAATTAAATAGAATTATAAATCCTGTTACTTCAAGATAATAGTAAAATCAGTCTTTATTTTAAAATTGCAATACACGTACAGAATAAAAAAATACTAAAATTCACAACTTACTTAAGACATGGCGTATTCACATTATTTAGCATTAAATAACTCAATCTAAAATCTCGCTTAATTTGTTATGATATGAGGTCTAGTTTGTTGTGCTCCAACTTTTTCATTTATCTCGCAATTCAAATAAGTTCTAAATAACTGATAAAGAATTATAATCTTGAGCTTTGCCTTAACTAACTACCTATGAATAAAATGGAATCTTTTAGTGTTTATCTTAATGGGATAGGTGCACTAAAATTTCTAAAATTTGTAATGAAATTGCAATTGAGTCTTAAAATTTTCAAATTGTGCAATCAATTCTTAAAACTTTTCAAATTTGTGCAATTAAATCTATTCATTAACTCCATCCAGGTTGATTACAAAAAATATTGATGCACTTTTTTTTATTACTTTCTTAAGATACACGGCACCAAAGCCACGTAGAAAACAACTTGAAAAAAAAAAAGAATTAAAAGACAAAAAAGCTAAAAATTTAAAAAATTAAATAAGGAAGACCATTGGTTGTTCTGCTTTGGCATCGCTGGCGACCCTCATCCGGGTGTCGGTGAGGGTCGGCGAGTAGGCGAGGGTGGCTGGCCCTTGTCACTTGCTGGCCCTCATTCACGGCATGATATAGGGAGGGCCTGCAATCCCTCACCCCGATCCGGGCTAGAGTTGCCGGCCCTCACCGGTGAATTCCGGGGGCGGTGGCGCCCCATCCTCTGCCGTGATGGAGGCTATTACAAGTTTATATCTATAATTTGACAACGTTGATTCATGAATGAAAAGTAAACATATAGACTAGACCCCACTCCAACATAAAACTCCTTTTTCGATTCTCTCGCGGCTCCCATTTTTCTTGCTTGCACGTCTCTGGTTTTGCTGGCGTTCAATCCAGACAAATCCTTCATCTTTTTCATAATAATATCCCTCACCTTGTTCGTACTTAATCATCATGCCACAGATTATCATATAATTACAGATCAACGTAAAGATAGTTTTTGAGGTGCAACTGCACTGTCCCAAATTTAACATGAATTACGATAGTCGATATTCGAGATCTTTTTTCAGTTTGTGATAACCTAAGCTAATAACCCTCGACTTTGTGACTCATCTGTATCTGGTGATTAAGTTCACATAGAAAAAGGAGGAAAAGGAATCTATTCCTCGCAGTCAGCTGTGCTACGCTCATCAAAGCATCTTAACCTAGTGAGAGAGAAGAACGCCAGTAGCCAAATGAATGTAGTTACGAGGCAACATGAAGTTCATTCATGTTTCCACTAACCGCACTTTGACATCCCGGTTGACTAAAGAACATAAAGCTTCTAGATTATTGATGCGTTAGCACATCACTGGATACAATTCTGGAGGATAGAGAATCGTGTACTGGACATTCCAGATGACGCACAAATTAGTCTACTGATGACTCCAAATGGGGTTAAATTTTTTTATTTTGATCGATGGGGCCATTGATAATGGAACTGCTCCTCTTAGGCCAGACCAAAAGACCATGACAGCTTCTTTCCAGCTCAAACCATATCTAAAATATTGTATTAGAGGATATAAAGTAACCACAACTATGGCTCGTGCGACTTCAGTAAAGACATAAAGAAGAAAGAGATAGCCCCAGGAGCTCCCTGAAAGAAGCAGTTTAAATGACTCTATGGATCTGTGACGGCCCAAGACAAGCGGCGGAGTGCGGAGAGGAGAGATGGCGATGCGTCTGCGCTACTACCCCAGACGTGCACAAGAAAGTGGGATACCTCTCTTGTCACGCCCCGACTCCAATCCAATGTTTTCCGCACCTCACTTCCCTAAATCGAATGGTGCGACATCCCAGGAATACGTCGCCGACTCATGATAGTCCCGCATCGGAGTCAATCGTAGCGGAAATAAATAATTAAATCCGGACAATAAATTGGAGAACACCAGAATTAAACTTACACGTCCAACCGCCAATATTTACAAACCTTACATCATCCACATATGAACATACTTACACCTTCCCGTTCTTTTTTAGTCCATAATTTTACATGCATATTCACTTTTATTACCTTAAAAACCATATACCAGAAAGAGGCAAATACCCTATCTACCAAAAATGGTATTACACGAACACTAGCTTATCGCCTCTTCACTAGTCTTTGCGTCCTCGGTATGACGTCCATTTAGAGTGTATTCCACGAAATTATTCTTGGTGTGCATGATTGTACCAAAACGTTCTGGCAGCGGTGATAGCGACTGATTCCTTGATCAGGCGGGTTATTTGAAATGGTTTGGTTTATACAACCATGTGACACTTCTCAATAAGTTGCAACCTAAATCCTACTTAGACTATCACGTACCTCCAGACAATCACACAAACATACACATTCACATGCATCAAATCATCACATAGCAAGCACATCAATTAACATTATTAGACTCTATCATGCGTACACCCGCACTCGAGCACAATCTAGTCGTATGTAATACACGCATATACAATTCTCATCCCACATACTCATTCCGTTCTCATTTCCTCTTTTCCACATCACTCGCCAGTGACCTGCGTTGAAGTACACGCCTCAGGTACACTGCGACCATTCATCACTACACTTCCGGCCAACGTATCCGTACACGCCTCAGGCCTCTCGATCGCGCCTTGAACATCACACGCCTAGGTCCGATCCCACATTCACACTTTCCTCAGCCCGCGCCAAATGCAATAGGCCTACATGATCGAAACCCTAGCTCATAATGCCTCGATCCGATCTTGGTCTCACTCGAGCTGATCGTGTCTTGAACCGATTCTCAACCTTGCTTTTTCAAGCCTCAGCCTGTGCCAAATGCAATAAATCTACATGATCGCTGCCTGAGCCGGATCCCCATACTCACAATTCCACACATTCACATAAATTTCACAATCACATGCCACACCACATTTCTTTCTTACTCATGCATATGCTCAACATGCATATACCACACCCTACTGGCCCATCACACGTGACCCGTGCACGCATCAATTAACACGTAAAACATGTTCACTCAGCATTCGACATAGCCAATTTCAACAATTAATTTAATCTGGCCCATGCGTGCACATAATCAAACACATTTCAATTCATCAAATCACAGTTCAATAAACACACAAGGCCACTCATGGACCCACAAACATAGCCACGTTCATAGGCATAATTTCGACATTTCCGAGCATATTAAACACCACAATCCAGCCATACTACCACATACCAAACTGACACCATTTATCCTTAAATCGAGCCCTAAGCTCACAAATTCCATCCCACAATATCCAACACTTTATTCGGTCACACTCCAGCCTCGAAACATCCTCATTTCATCCTCAAATTAACTCATATAACACACATTCAAGCCTAAATTCTGGTCACGAGGCATCAACAATTCAATCCCGATACCAACTCCTTTCTGCCCATCAAAACAAACATCCAAAGAATCGGGTAAAAACTGGGCAGTTTACACAGTGACCGAAATACCATCCAAATAAATAGTAAACGAACTCCGAAAATTCTGAAATTTGGACACGTTACGTAAAACATCTTCCTAAACATTTTCCGTGAAGAACTCGAAACTCAGTTCCAACTGGAAACACCTCTTTTGGTCACTTAAAGTCAGACAAAATCCGATTCGCTCGAACAGCCCCTCAGGCCATCAAAATACAACTCATTCAGTACACAAATCATCTTAGAAATTCTTGAAATTTTTATATGTTATAGCCACAAATATCCCTCAACAACCTTTGTGAAGGAAGTATTTTGAAAATAGGCTTGGAAAAATTTATAAAAAATTCGAACAGTCCAAAAGGTCGAGTGAACAGTAAATCGGGCAGTTTTATTTTGGTCCAAAGATGGACTTCCGAATGGTCTCAAATGATTTCCAAAAATTACCAAATTAAAGTATGTTATACCTCAAGATGTTGGGAACAGCTTTTATGAAGAAATCTTCCTCAAATTCGGCTCACAAAATTCTTTACAAAAATAGCAAACTGGGCGGGTACAGTAACTGCAAATCCGCGATTCACCCCGAACCTCACGGATTCAAACCCGAACCGATTTCTACCGAATTCCAACCGTAAAACTCATTTCTCGACGTCTAATCCAACCCACAACAACCACTAAAAGCCATACTCAGCCACCAATAACCATTATCAACGTTTTAATCGACCTCTAAATCCCCTAAACCCCACCTAAACGAATCCGAAAAAAATACCTGACGTCCTAGGCGAGGTTTAGATTACAACTTACTTGGTTCTAGACTAAAGCGGCTAGAACGTAGCGCAGCGGCGAATGGCGAGGACGGCGGTAGATGGTGGCGCAGCTTGGCGGTGGCGAAAGCAAGTGACGGCAGTCCGGCGGTGTGGCATGGTGGCGGATAGCAAGAGGAGGAGATGGCTGGTTCGGTGAGGGGAGGGGCTGCCGTGGGGGAGAGTGAGAGGAATGAGGAGAGAGAGAAGATTTTTTTGACTTAAATAGTCAAATTTGGACCAAAGTAGCAATTTACCAAAATACCCTTCCTCTAATTTTTTTGATCCGACGGTCCAGATTTGATCTTATCCTGAAATCGACCGTCCAGATCGAATCTCATACAAAATATCCAAGGATAATCTTGTAATTTCTCAAAAAGTCTAAGGGTAAAAATGTCTTTTCCAAATTTGGGGATAAAATAACCAAAATGCCCATTGCCCATAAAACATGCCATTTAATAATCCTTAGAGGTATTTTGGTCACTTTCTCAATTTCTTGCCCAATTTGAATTTTTCCGAAGGATTTAAGCGCACAAAAAATTCACACGTGTCCCTTGCAACATCGTCTTAATGTTCCGTCATGAATACCTAATTTTCCGGTGTCCAATTTGGGCAAAATTCAATAGTTTAATTCTATTAAACGCAACTTGAGCGTTTCTCAAGTTAACGAGCTGCTTGCTGGGGAAATTCGCATAATCGACTCATGATTGATGCTGAATCGAGTCACGTGCAAGTTCGTTCGGTATGTGACGACCTCGGTTGTCATTAAAATCGCGAAGATCAATCACTTGATCCGAGGGGTACGATCGTTCGGTATAATTTCAGAATCATTCGTCAAGTCGTTTCGTGGTCCAACGGAATCACCCGCGATTCACTACTATAACAGTGGCGAACTGATCCCTAACTATCCTTAGATCGGCCAACAGTAGGTCAAAATATCACTTCCGTGATTTAATGGTCGAAATTCATTCACGATCGAATTTCCTTTAGTCGCGCGAATTTAATTTTCGTATTAGCCCCTCCCTAATGGTTAGCATTTCAGAAATGATCAGTTCCGGGTGAGAACTGACTATGAGTACATTCATAAAATTCAGTATTTCATAAATCTCAAATGGACTAATTTTTCAGGATGTTACATCTCTTGTCTCACATAACCTAGGAAGGGAGCCTTAGGCTTGCTTATAAGGCTTGAGGAGCCTTAACCTAGTACAACGCGTTTTAAATCTGTGAGGGTTTCGGCTCAAAGCAGACAATATCGTGTTAAGGTGGGGCCTCGGGTCGTCACAAGATCAGTGAAGAAGATGGACAAATAGGTGCAACGATGCTGAAATTGAAGTAAAATGTCGGCAGTCCAAGCTCCAAAGACCAAGTGAGATATACTTGTTGAGGATGATCTCTTATTCTCTTATCCAACTGCCAAGCTCCAAAGACAGGTATTTCACCGGCTTCTGTCACCTTTTCGGGAAGTTACGAAGTTTTCTTGAGTTTCAGAGGGCCGGACACCCGGAAGGGATTCACAGATTACCTCTACACCAGCCTCACAGAAAAAGGGATCCGTGTTTTCAGAGACAATGAAGAGCTCCCTGTTGGAGAAGAGATCAAGCCGTCGCTCACTGAGGCGATCAAGCAATCCAAGATAGCCATACCCATCATCTCGAGGGACTATGCTTCCAGCAAAAGCTGCCTCATGGAGGTGGAGCAAATGTTGGCGTGCAGAGAAAACGATGAGCAAATGATCATTCCCATATTCTATCACGTTGACATCTCTGATGTAAAACACCTTACCGGGTCTTTTGGAGAGTCCTTTTATGAACTTGTTAAGAATGGGGGAGTTGGCAGGGAGAGGATCATTGCGTGGAAGAAGGCTCTCCGAGATATTGGAGGAATGAAAGGGTTGAACTTGGCTGAAATGGATGATGGGTAATCCAATCTCCGCTGCTCTAGTCTCATACTACACGGCTCTGTCTTGAGCAAAATGCACTCATGGTCCTAATTTACTCATTCACTGAAAATATTATGTCTAAGATCTTGTCACAGGTTAAGCTGATCAGAGTTCAGGAATTGTGAGACCTTCAATGGCCCTAAACAAAAAAGTCAGAAATTTCATAATAATGTATTGCTGTCGTGTCTGTTTTTCTGTGGGCCTTCTGAAAATGCTAAATGCGTCCATTCTTCAAAACTAAAAGCTGAGGGTACACAACAGATACTTACACGATCGTATCCTAGTGAAATAGGCCAACTTATTCCATAGATTCAATACTGAATACTACACTTAATCTCTCAAAGGGATAGTCTTGGCATAATTTCATTACTGTTTCACCAAATCTGCGTTTAAGTAGTAAACTGTAAAAGGATTTCTCGAAGAATCTACTAGTTTTTGTTAACCTTACGTATAATTAATGCTAGGATAAATTCGACTTTGATGTCATTTATTACATGAACAACTATAGGTTAATTGGTGCGTTTCTTATTTTCATACATTGTGTTGCCATGTCTTAACTCAATATTCCTTATCTTACTTTTTGTCTACTGTCAAGTCATTTAAAGTTCATTTCATCGTAGCTCTCTCTCGTTTCTTGCGTTGGCAGGCATCAGGGCAAGTTCATACAGCTAGTCGTCTCAGAGGTCTTCCAAGGATTAAAGAAGCGTGACCTATTGGTGACTGATTATCTAGTTGGAATCGACCATCATGTAGAAGAGATTATGAGGAAGCTTGATGTTGACTTTCGCGATGGACAAGCTGTTAAAACAATTGGCGATGAGGGATGCATTGTTGGAATATGTGGTATGCCTGGGGTTGGCAAAACTACTCTTGCAAAGTTCATCTACAACCGGCTCTATCATCTCCTTGATGGCTGTGCCTATCTCGAGAATGTTCGAGAAAGGTATACCCAGGTTGAAGGGCTCAAGACTTTGCGAAGTAATTTAGTTTCTCAACTAGTAAATAGGGGAAGTCAAGAGTTCAGTACTACCGACGAGGCTATGCAATTTATCAAATACAAATTCAGCAATAAGAAGGTTCTCATTTTTCTTGATGACGTTGGTGATTGTTGACACCTAAATTTTACTAATCATTTAGTCGTAATTTGCATAGAAAATTAGAGATTAATTTTTAACCCCTAAACAAAAATATTTAAATTGCATAACATATAGTTTATGTTCATTTTAATTTAATCGCATTTTGCATCGGACCGGTGATGGCGAACAAGCTTAAATTTCATCGAATGGGACTCGGTTCGCTCGGAAAGGCAAAGGCCGAAAATCACGAGTCAAATAGGTTTGGTCGTTTTAATTTGAGCTTAATTCAGCCCATTATGTTCAATTAAATTAAAACCCAAGTTAATTCAGCCCGTTTAGGAATTAAATAAAATCAGAAATTAGATTAAGACCTAAGCCCAAGTCTAAGCCCATTAGGACTAGAGAGCCCATCTAATTGACCTAGGTTAGTATTATATAAGCATGTTTAGGTCAGAATTTTGAGGGGACAACACATAATTCAGATCTGATTTTTAGAGAAAGGCAAGTGTGAGAGAGAAAGTGACGTCGCGCACCACCACCGGGGGCACGCCGCACGCTGCCGCACCGCCGTCGTCGCGCCTCAACCGCCCGCCGACGTCGCTGCCTTCCACTAACGCTGCTGCCGATGATGTGATCAGCCGGTTCAAGCGGCTGAACCGACTGATCGGCGACTTCCTCCGGCGATCCAGAACTTGCGGCAACACTCCTTGGCGTTTTCACATCACTGTCGGCCGAGCTTTCCGAGACTTCTCCGTGTTGTTTTTGATATGAATACGGAGGCCGGATCGCTCGATTTCGTGCCGGAGCATCGTTAAACAAGGTAAGTGCACTTGGACTTTGTTCTGTAAAATCGTGTACATAGAAACCAGTATGCTTGAGATGTCGATTTCAGCTCGTTAATGTCAAAATCTTGTGAAGTGATGAACTAGAGAATCGTAAAGCACGTCTTAAGCTTTGATTTGATATATCATATGCCTCAATCGGACCTGATTTGCTATGTCAAAACTATTTCGGAAGTTAGGATCAGAATCTGGAATATGATGTTGAAGTCTGTTCTGATAATGTTATGACTGATGTTGTGCTGTTCCGTGATTTTTATGATTTTCCATGATCATTTTTTGAAAAAACTTTCTTCACGAAAATTGTAGATCACATCTTTGTCTGTTCACCATGAAATTTTCATAAAATTCCAAGCGTGTTAACATGATACGATCTGCAACGTCATATATGCACGAATCTGATGACAGATTAGTTCCAGATTGACCTTCGTTTGTTCTTCAATTTTCATAAATTTGTGTGTTCGAAATCTGAAAAAGTTTTCTTTATGAAAGTTCATACTGAGATCGAGATCTTTCCATTGATACTAATTTCATCAAAATCGGAGGTCATTTGGATTTTCAAAAGGAATTTTCACAATCTGATCAGTATCTGTGTCAAGATCTGATTTTCATTCCTTTAGAATTCAGAAGATGTTTCTCCGAAATTGATAAAGTTGGAGATTATCTGCAAATTAGGTGATTGAACATTATCCTATATTTTTCAAAAAATTTAATTTCCTAATTTGCATGTTTTGAATATTTCATGAATATCATGTGGATATTTAGATATCTTAGGATAATGTTCGATATATTCGCAATATTTGAAAATATTCAAAATTAGGAATCGTTCCTAATTTAGCAACGTATCTGGACGACTATCTGACCTTATTCCTAAGGTACGATACGCGGCGATACGGAAAATTATTATCCTATCCATAATCACTTGGATACGATAATGATCTTTATCTGCTTTCCAAATTTAAACGATCAACTTTCCGTCAATATCTATAACCCTATAGATATGACCGATAGTTCGATTTTTGTGCCTAATCCGAGTTTGAAACCAATTTGGCGGATCGCGTGGACGATTTGAATGTGGTTGCTATCCTTGTCTCCTTTTATTATTTGCTTTCCTTTAAACAGAAAATTCAAAAAATATCAGTTAGGATTTGAATTTGAGTTTTGCATGTTTAGGGAACTCTAAATGTATCTAGAAGATAGAGTAATTATTTAATTTAAATTAGGACTTGAGATAATCTATTTCCTAGTTTAAATGAAGCAATATTCTAATCTTATTAGATTATTTAGGTTATTTTTTTAATTCCGAATTTTCATGAAAACCCCAAAAAAAAGAATGAATTGCTTTATGGTAGATTATAATAGATTGCATTCTTAATTTAAGTAATTTATTATTTCGAATTTTAACAAAAATCCCAAAAATAAGTCATGTTAGGATATGTTAAGTCATCATAGGTTGCATGTTATTTTAGGCATATTTTTATTCCGAATTTCATTAGAAAATACCAAAAATAAATCATTTGCCTGCCATTAGAATTAGGTCACGTCGTCGCATGACATATAGTTTGCATGCTAGGTTGCATTAATTGCATGTCATTTTTGCACGTCATTGCATATAGATTAGATTTCATTTAAATAAGTGAAAATCAAAAGAGAAATTGAGTGAATTGCTTGTTAATTAGAAATCATATTAGGATGTTAATGTGATTTTCTAGCTAACAATGCAGAGGCTTGCGTTGCTTCCAGGTAAATAATTCTTCCAAACTTGCAATTTATTTAATGCTTTCCTGGGTGTTAAATTGGTGGTTTGCGCACCCGCATGAACACCTCACATGCTAGTAATTAAGTTAAAATGGATCCAAACTGCATGCCAAAATATTTTTGAAAAGAAAAGGTACCGAAATGGCGTTAGACTAGATCTAGCGTAATCAAGTCCCCGGGCTTAGAATCTCTGGTTCGTAGGAATAAAACATATCTCCCTATGTTTTATTTAGGTTTCTAATCGACCTACCGTAAATCGATTAGTGGCGACTCCAAGCATAAAAATATTTGCATGTTAAAGACTTAAACCCTAAGTTGCGAATTGGTAGGGTTTGGGAGGGCCCGAGTTAAGATTAGTTTTAATAATCCATTAGCCCGAAAAATGAAAATTTTTTAGGTCGCGACAGTGATTCTGAACAGCTTACTCAGATTGCGGGTGAGCTTACGGATTATGGTCCTGGAAGCAGAATTATTGTGACATCTAGAAGACAAGAAGTCCTTACGAAGGTCAAAGTAGCAGCTCAAACATATGTGGTTAAGGAAATGGAAAAACGTCAAGCTCTTCAACTTTTTGGTAAGCATGCTTTCGGGAAGGATTTTGTCGGAGAGGTCGACCGTACGCTTTCTAGCGCCATTGTATCTGCTACTGGTCGGCTTCCTTTAGCTCTTGAAGCAGTGGGTTCTTGCTTATTTTTTAAACCAAAAGAAGTATGGGAAGATGAACTGAAGAAATATAAAGGTGCTCCTCACGAGAAAGTTGAAATGGTGTTGAAGATGTGTTATGAAGATTTAGATGAAAATCAGAAAAAGATATTTCTGGATATAGCATGTTTTTTTATTGGAAAGGACGAGAGAATGGCCAATTACATGTGGGAAGACTCTGAATATTTCCATCGAAGGGGCATTGAAGCACTTCTTGTTTGGTCTTTGGTGAAAGTCGGAGAGAATAACCAGCTGCAGATGCATGACCAGCTAAGAGACTTTGGTAGGGAAATAGTAAGGAAGGAGAACCCTGAAGAGCCTTGCAGGCGAAGCAGGTTGTGGAATCACAAGGAAGCATTAGCCACACTAAATGAAAAGAAGGTAAATGCAAGGACAAGATGTGACTCCTCCAGTGGACAAAGTCAATGCTCTTTTTGATTTATTTGTCTTTCATTCATTTATTTTAATTTGGATGAGAAAATGAAATGATGCTTTTCCAGGTTTTCTTGTTGGTTTTCTCATCCAGCTAACTTTTGTTTGACTGACAGGGCACTAAAAATGTGCAAGGACTTGAACTCATGTTTGATCATGGAACCGATGTTTGTTTCACTAGCGAAGCATTTGATCCCCTGTCGAATTTGAGGTTCCTTAAACTGGATTGTGCATATATTGAAGGCAATCTTCAGAATCTTCTTTCAAACTTAAGATGGTTGGATTGGCGAATATGCCCTGAAAAGACCTTGGGACTTCCTCATTTCAATGCTGAAAACTTGATCATTCTTGATCTGTCATGGAGCCGGGTAAATCATGGCTGGAGAGGTTGGGAGCTGATAGGAGAGGTAGAAATTACATTTAGTTTTATCTTGTTGATCCTATGATTTTCAAGAACTCATTCTTTTTTATTGTCTCATTGATTTGCAGAAGGCGAAGAAATTGAAAGTTTTGAATCTAACGGGCTGTCTCGAGTTACTTGAATCTCCAGAATTCCCTGCTCCAATTAAACTAGAAAGATTAATTCTGGATACTTGCTTTAAATTATCCTTGATTAGCCCATCCATAAAAAATCTAGGCAGCTTAGTTTCCTTAAATTTGAAGACTTGTAATGTGGACCAGCTGCCAGATCTGAGTTTCATGGATACTTTAAAAGAGCTTGTGATTGATGGGACTCTTATTGATACGATTCGGTTCCAAAAAGAATCTATGGAGCAACTTGAGACTCTTAGTGCTTGCAATTGTGAAAGGTTAGAACAAATATATGAAATTGATCACTTACGATCTCTCTCTAATCTTGCACTGGATGGAGCTGCTATAAAGACCCTCCCAGTTTCCGTTGGGTCGCTGCAGAAACTTCAACGCCTATCTTTAAGGAACTGTCAGAAATTAACTGAAATTCCACTATCCATTGGAAAGCTCAAGGAACTGCAGTTTGTGGACCTGTCATACACGGGAGTTGATGAATTGCTTCATTCAGTCAAGCATTTGGAAAATTTGAGAGTGCTAAAGATGGAAGGTACTCACATAAAAGAATTTCCTGAAGCAATACGAAATCTGCCTAAGTTGGAAGAGATATATTTTTCTCTCTGCTGGAATTTGGAGATTCAGATGGACTGTGATCTTGCAGGATTTATCCTCTTTGAGAGTCCTGAAATTATCCTATACCCGAATTTCCCACTTGCCTGAGAGCATTTGTTGCCTCTCAAATCTCCAAAAGCTTGATGTACGTAACTGCGAGAAGCTTCAGGCTCTGCCAGAATTTCGCTCTAGTGTAATCATCCTGTGCTAGGCATCGAGAAAGTTGTGGACAGCCTTGGAACTGGCATGCCTGACTATCATAGAAGGTTGGTACTTCGGTTATGATCCTGTTCCATAGTGGTAAGAATCTCTGAGCTGGGAGAGGAATTAATCTAATTTTGGAACCTCAGATTTTAACCTTTCAAGAAGCATGAACTTCATATTTGGGTTGTATTCTTAGCTCCAGACAATTCATGCTGCCAAAGTAAAGGGGCAAAAGCTGAATTGTCGTCTTTCTAAAAGGAAAAAATTTGATTGCGCCCCAGATTTTCTACAATGAGACGTACTTGCCAGTTAAACTCGTAATTGTTTTGTGTTGCAGCATTCCACCAATTAGTAATTCAAGGTTCAAGAAGGCAACAGAGACCCAATTCTGGAATTTCTAGGACTATGGTTGGTTCTGAAACCATTTTACTGCAGTATAACTAACCTCATGTGCTTGAATAAATACTTTGCTTCTTTAAGATTGTTGCGGTTTATGATCTTCTCTTTGACAGGTTACTGAAATAGTGAAATTGTTGCAGTTGAAATTGTCCAAGCAGGAGCATGATGGTATTCGAATTTTGCAGACTTGCGACAGCCACGGCAGAGTTGCATCAGATCCCAGCAATGGCCATGGCCACATATCAAAAACACAAACCACCCCTGTATCCGAGACTTGCAACAGCCACGACGGAGTGGTATCGTATCCTGAGAGCAGACTCTGCTCCCTTGGCAACTGTGTAATTGCCACGTTGATGTTGATGACAGTGATGGCAATGGATATTGCTGTATATCCAAATCACAAACTGCCCCCATACCTGAGGCTTGCAACGGCCTTGATGGCACAGACCTCGAATGCGACTCCAGACTCTGTGTGCCAGCTGAGGCGACTGTTGATTTGGCAACTGCGATGCCCATGTGCCAAAATCATATACCGCTCCAGTCCTCGAGCACTCTGATGGCAGTGACCATGTGAAGCGAGGTTTTGACGGCGGTGGGAATGGCGACAGTCACAAACGCCTCCAAGACAGTGGCAATTCTCCCTGCTGTGCTAACGTGATCCGCTGCAGCAATTATGAACGGGTGGTTAGTAGGGTGAAGAGCACGGTTTCGAGCATGACGTCAATGACATGGACAATGGTGGAGACGAGAGACTTTGTGCTGATGGTGACCGAATCAACCGCAATGGCAATGACTGCGACTGCATTGACCACGGCGGCAATGACCGTTGCCGAGCTGAGCATGACTGTGCCGAGCACCTAAGCAACGACATGACGGTGGCTTCGACCGCGGCAGCAACAATGGCGAAAGTAACAACCCTCAAAGATTGTAACTAGCTGCTGTTGACTGAGCGATGATCATCTGATCATGGTGGAATGGAATAGAAGCGAACATGTCTTCGAAGCCGGTCGCATCAGAAACCATGACAGAAGAGCATAGTTCTGAATGTTTCATATGTGGTTGCGCTTAGGCATCCATCTGCGTTCTCACGTTCAACAGGTTCCCTTCAATGCACCCTTATGTTGATCTAGGAACAACTATGAGTTGGTGTGTTATCATTTCAGATCAAGCCCAAAAGAACCATGACAGAAGAGCATAGTTCTGACTGTTTCATATGTGGTTTGCGCTTTGCATCCATCTGCGATCTCACGTTCAACAGGTTCCCTTCTATGCACCCCCGTGTTGATCTAGGAACAACTGTGAATTGGTGCGTTGGCGTTTCAGATCAAGCCCGCAAGAAGTCAGCAGGTCTTCAGACTGTGGAGAGCTCTTGCATGGCAAACAACAAGAAGAGAGAACACGGCGGTAATGCGACTTTCTGTGAGCGTGTGCTAGTTGTTACTCTCCTGGGAAAAGAGAGAGAGAGAGAGAGAGGCAGAGGGAGCATACCTCTCGGCTCTCTGCCATGACTCTTTACCAATTAATCTCTCTCTATCGGAAAGCAAGCTCGACATGGAATTTTAGTCATTTATAACTTATTGTCAGCTTTTGAAATTGTTAGTAGCGATCTTACAAAATCTAACATGATAATAGAATTCAAAATTTTCCGAGTTCCATTTACTTCCCCAATTAAATATATCCACGCTTTGAGTTAGGCAAAAAGACCATACTATCTAACACTCCTATAAATATTTCTCCTTTCGTCTCTCCATAATCACTTTTAAAATCAACTTATGATAAAAAGATGGAATTAATTTTATATGAATCCACAGGCTCTTTCATGATTTGGAATTTAAAAGCGAAAACCTGAATTAATCGTCGCTCTTCGCTATCGACATGTAGTTAGATGATTGCCTAAAAGAAAAAGAAAAAGGTTATGCTTCTTTTTAACGAGGACAGTCTTCATCATTTAAAACTTCAATCGGCATCTCCAGCCAAAATTCGGAGTCGACACCGAGAGCAGCGCGTGTTGGGTCTGGTCATAATCAGTTCCACTTTGTTAGGTTACTTATTTGATTCATCACCAATTAACCAATGTTATCTTGAGAAAATCTACTAATTGCTAGAAGTATAATTTATAGCTAATGTGCAAATTAACGACCGCATTTTTCTCATTATATAGATTTAAATTTCACTTTTGAGATCTTATATTTAAAATATCTTCACTATCAAATCTCCGTTTGATACAAAATCCCAAAATTTTTCGGAATGCGCCAATTCAAACATATAAAAGGCAACTCATCAAACTTAGAACGAAAGTAACTTCTCGCTTAAGAAAACAAATATTAAAATAAACCCAATCTTAGTGACACACAATTATCAACACTACACTATTTTTTTGGGATAATGACATAAATAATCTCTAAATTTTGGCTCAATATGCAATTTGATCTGTGAACTTTTAATTTATTTAATGTCATCCCTTAACTTTAAGCTAATATTCAATATGCTCCTTGAATTATATAAAAATGTTCAATGTAGTGCATGAATTTGAATTAATGGAAATGACTGCATTTAATATTTTCATATAGTTCAGGGACCGAATCGAATATGTATAAAAAATTTAGGAATGACATTGAACAAATTAAAAATTTAGAAATCAAATTGCACGTTTTACCTTTTTTGGAGTGAATTATCAAAGGAAAATCCATCCTTCCTTGTGGATTTTGTGGACCCACCTCTGGGGTTGCCACGTATTTCATGGGCACGGCAGTAGACCTTATATAGACCTCGCGACGACAAGATTTAACATTCCAATTCGTATATTTTGACAATCGAGAATCGCCACGAAGCAGCGATTTCATCTTCTTGTACGCCGACACCTTTCGATCGGATCTTGCGATCTCCTCGATTCATCGCCTCGTCGCCGGGGGGGAAATTTTCTTCTTCCTAGGGGTTCTCGGAGGAGCTCTAGGGCTCGGATCTTGCCGGGGATCGCGCGGGGTCTTTGATTTGGAAGGTAAGCAGTTCTGATCCGCCGGCGCTGCGGTTTCTTTTGCTCCGGCCGGCCGCGCCGGTGCGGCCGCGAACGATTCGCGAGGGAGCAAGGAACGGTGGAATTCCGTGTCGGTGGATCGGAGTTGGGTCTTTTTCTTTTGAGGTCGTTTGAACCGTAGAAATCTTGGATTCGCGTTGACGTCCGTGTGCGAGCAGGGGGTAAGGGTGTAAATGGTTCAGTTCGGTTCGGTTTTTCAAGAAAACCGAACCGAACCGAACCATTAAGGGTGCCCCTTGAACCGAACCGAATTGAAACCGAACCGAAAAATTGATTTGGTTCGGTTTGGTTCGGATTAGTTTTCGGTTTCAAGTTCATTAAGCAAAGAGAGAGTGGAGAGAGGAGAGAGAAGGGGAGAGAGAAGGCAAAATAGCCCTAAACCGAAGTGTTTATTTTAGTTCGGTTCGATCCAAACCGATCCGAACCGAACCGAAATAAACCGAACCGAAAAGAATAATTGGTTTATTTTGATGATCCGAACCGAAATTGAAACCGAACCGAAATGCACGAAATTTTCGGTTCGGTTCGGTTCGTATCTCGGTTCGGTTCTGACACGCCTAGTAGGGGGTTTCGTTTTCGCGGTGCGAGCGAGAATGCCGTTCTGGAACGGCGATTTTTCGCGCGGTTAGTGGTGAAATTCGTTCGATCCAGATCTAGGAATTGCTCGTGGTCGAATTTGGCGTCTCTGTTGGGTTTTGGAGGGTGGGATGGTTGGGGGAATTTGCTGTTTTAATTGCGCTTGGGGATACGTGTAGATCTGATGGGGATCCTTTGGAATTTCTTTGTGTTTCAGTGGTTATGTTTCGGTAGAGCTCGAAGAAGAACGGAGTGGGAATTCTAGAGAAAATGCTGGGGAAGGCTGCGCAGTCGTCTTTTCGGGATCGGACGCAGGAGTTTCAGAGTATAGCGGAGAGATTAAAGAAGTCGGGACCGAATGGGCCGAGCAGCAGCAGCTGTTCCAAGGGGGAAGAACCGCGATTGGGGGTTGCCCTTCAATCCGAGTTCAATCGGAGGGCTTCGAAAATCGTGTTTGGGATACATCAGACGTCCCAGAAGCTTGCGAAGTTGGCGAAATGTAAGGATCCGAATAGTTCAGAAATAGCAGCTGTTTCGTCTGCAGTTATCGTTACATGTTCGATCCATGCCTGGGCAAAGCATATATTTGTCTCTTCTTAGTAGCATTGTTACATTTTTTGGCATTGTTTAGAGTGACCTCAGAGGTGTCATAGTTTGCTTGGGTCTTGGTTTTGCATTATAGATAGTTGTTCCTCTAAAGACATCTCGAAATGACCGATTGACTACATTTCTGGTTGCAGTGGCAAAGAGAACCTCGGTGTTTGATGATCCAACTATGGAAATTCAGGAGCTTACTGCGGTCATCAAGGAGGACATTACTGCTCTCAACTCTGCTGTGGTAGATCTTCAGCTCCTTTGCAATTCCCAAAATGAGGGCGGTGTCTCCAGTGACACGGCTAGTCATTCAACTACGGTTGTAGATGACCTGAAATATCGATTGATGAGCGCTGCAAAATGGTTCATAGAAGTTCTAACCATGCGAACCGAGGTAAGTCCAGAAGCTGCTGGAGTTTCACATGTGGAATGCTTCCCTAGTTCATTGAGTTATCTAATTTTGCTTTGCTATGGCTGGACTCAATTAAGTTGGTTATTGATGTGTCTTGGATAATTACATGCGTTCAGTCATAACCATATTCTGTTGTTTACATGTAGAACTTGAAGGTAATTGAAAATACGAGACGGTTATTTTCTTCCACTGCTTCAAAGGAAACCGCCAATCCTTTTGTTTGTCAATGTCCACTGGCTGTGAGAACAGCTGCTAATGCCTCAGCAGCTCCACCTCCCCCATGGGCTAATGGGTCGCCGTTGTCATCGTCATCACCCCCGTTGCTCCCCGGGTAAAATCTGTGTTCTTTTGCAGTGTTGTTTGCTAGCTGCCAGTCCAAACTACTTTGTACTTACTTCTTACGGACCGAGCATTTGTTTGGAGCTCTGAATTATTCATACGGTACACTTGCACGAACTTCGTCCTATCTTTGAACAGCTGCGGTGTAAATGATTTTTTAAGGAAATACTGTGATCGTCCTGTATGTTTGATATTGCATCTAGATCGCACTCTTCTGTGTGGTTCTTCGAAATTGAAGCTGTTGATCACATCAGAAACCCCATGATCTGCAGTCAAGTCAAATTGCTTGTCATTTGAAACTCTTTCTAGAGTCAATTATCGTTTCTGTGTTGCCTAGTATACCACCGATTGGGACCTAAGGTTGAAGAAGGCAACAGAGAGACAATTCTGGAATTTCTAGCACCATGTTTGGTTCTGCTACTGTTTTACTGCAGTATAAATAACCTTATGTGATTTAACAAATACTGTGCTTCTTTAAATTGCCGCGGTCTATGATCTTTTCTTGGACAGATTATTGACATTGCTGCAGTTGAAATTGTCTGAGCAGGAGCATGACGGTATTCAAATTTTTGCAGCAATGGGGAGGAATGGCGGTTGACAGATTTCACTCATTGTGTGAGAGGCAAGGGTAAAGTTGCTATCGAGAACTCAATTCCAACATTATGAGGGAGGAGGGTACGTGGTGTTTTTGCTGGACAATGTATAGGAGATTTATTTCAAATGCAAGAAGGCGGTTACTTATTGCTGTTCGCCTGTTCTGATGATTCGCTGCTTCCATTAGTCCCAGTAAGTTCGTATCGGCAGTAAAATTCGGAACTCGTCCCTGCACGTGAACAACAGTTTACTCTGTTGTAATAGACGTGTTCCTTCGGGGCAGTTAGCTCGTCCAAGATTATCAGCCTTATCCGCATAATCTGTTCATGCACTAAAAGCTCATGTTGAATTGCCTTAGACTTCATTCATACTCTCGAAACTTTTTTTCCGAGTAGATGTGCATGTCCATGGATTTATTTTGCCTGAATGGCCAGACGAAGATTGTCGACTCAGCTGGATCCAACACATCAGGATCACCTGACCGGAACTCCCTGATACCCGGAAAGTGTAATTTGCTAGCCTGCACCCGAAGCGTTTCCCTGCGTAGTGAACAGATTAAGTAATCACATTCTCATCTATGCAAAATTACGGACAACTTTTCTCGTCGAAGGAGATATGTAGAGCTCCTTTTTCTCTGTAGATGCTCTGGTAAATTTTACAGGGATCGTAAAGAGGAATGTTTTTCCAGCATTCCATGACGTCGAAGAAGTACAAATGACTAAAGCCGGAGCTATTTCCGTGGCTTCCATCTCCTAAATAATGCGTTGATCTGTAAGGCTAGTTGTTCTTCCTTTTCTTTTTATAGAGACTAGGGCCATCGAAAAAGCCGGACCTGACGCCGAACCGAACCGAACCGAAGCAAGAGAGAGATATCAATGATCGCACCGGTAGTTCCGCTGGTTTTCGCTGTCGTAATAGGCGGAATCATGTAAAGAGGGACATGGAGGCGTATCTTTAGCTCATCGTCTCTTGGACGACACTAGACGAAGACATGTTCGCTTCTATCACGTTCTGCTATGATACGACGGTCATCACCCGGTCAACTCGAAACTAGTAACATTCTATATGGGTCGATACATTCGCCGCAGCTTCTTATTGCAGTCATCCTCTTCTTCGTCACCGTCCCAAGGAGCTGTCCACATCGTCATGTAGGCATTCGGCGCAGCCATGCTTGGCGCCACGACAGTCATCGCTTTCGCAGTCGATGCAGTCACCATTGGCACGAAATCTCTCGTCCCCACCAAGGTCCACGTTGTTGCCGTGACGGTGTTGCTCGCACTCACCTACCAGGTCATCATCACCGTCGCAGTGGTCCATCGCAGCACATGGCGGAAGCGAATCGCAGTGCTCAAGTACTGAATCGGCATATTTTCTTGCCGGACGGGCGTCGCAACCGCCAAATCGACAGTCGACTCAGTTGCCATACGCACAAAAAAGCCTGGGGTCGCATCCGAGGTCCGCGTCGTCATCTCGGTCACAACCATCGAGTACCAGGGCTGTTTGTGGTATGGATATACAGCCATCGCCATTGCAGACACAGTCACCACGGGCGTGCTCGGGATCAGGGTCCGCATCGTCACGGCCATCGCAAGTCTCGAGTACAGGAGCAGTACGCAATTTCAACACTACAGCAACCGCAACGATGGCCGCCGCAACAATCGCTGCCCTCCAGGGGTGCCCGAAATCGTCGTGCCAGTCGACTCGGTCGCCACGGGTGCAGACTCAGATCAAGCCAGCAAAGTCCTCTTAGACTGTGGAGAGCGCTTGCATGGCAAGGCACGAGGAGAAGGAACGCTGCAGAAGTGTGACTTCTGTGAGCGCATGCGCGCGACTAGTTACTAATCGCATGAATAATTTGAAAAATATTTTTTCTAAAATAATCCTTTACATAACTTGAAATAATAAGTGACCGGAAAATATTTCATTATCATGGACGATAAAAATTATTTTCGTAAGGAATGCGAGTGATTTTATTCTTAGGATAATGTTTTCCAAATCATTTATTTCCGATAAATGAGATATCTATTTACTTTAAGACCAACTTATGATATAAGGTCGAATTAATTGTAGATGAATCCACAGGCTATTTTATGGTTCGGCATCTAAATCCGAAAATCAAAATTAATCATCGATATGCACTATCTAAATGTAGTTAGACAAATGTTAAAAAAAAAAAAAAAGTTATGCTTCTTTTTAATTAAAACTCGAATCGGCATCTCTAGCCAAAATTCAGAGTCGACAACGCAAGCAGCGCATGTTGGGTCTAGTCATAATTAATTCCACTTTGTTAGGTTACTTATTTGATTCATCACCAATTAACCAATGTTATCTTGAGAAAATCTACTAATTGTTAGAAGTATAATTTATAGCTAATGTGCAAATTAACAACCGCATTTTTCTCATTATATAGATGTAAATTTCACTTTTGAGATCTTATATTTAAAATATCTTCACTATCAAATCTCCGTTTGATACAAAATCCCAAAATTTTTGGAATGCGCCAATTCAAACATATAAAAGGCAACTCAGTAAACTTAGATTGAAAGTAACTTAGATAGCAAATGATAACCATTCGGTTCCGGAATGAGTTTCTGAACCAGAAATAGATTTTTCTATTTATGGTCCCTGGATGAATTTCTGAGAAAAAAAAACCGTTTGATAACGACAAAAAATTTCTATTTCTAAAATAGAAACCCGTTTGATAACAGCACAAAATTTTTATTTCCTGAAACAAAAACCCGTTTGATAAACAACAAAAAATTCTATTTCCAGGAACAGAAATCCATTTTTTTAAAAATGGATTAAAAATAATAAAAAAAATCCGAAAAATGCATAAAAATCTTTAAAAAAATCAGAAAATCCCAAAAAATTGAAAAATTTCAGAAAAAATCATCAAAATGTCAAGAAAATAAAAAAAAAGTTCAGATTTCGGGAAAATAGGAAATTTGTTGAATTTTTTCAAAAAAAATCAAGAAATAAAAAATTTCAAAACTTCACAGAATTGTTTAGAATACCTATGACCACCCACTCTTAGTGAAATTTAAATTTTTTTAGGTGCCCAAAAAAAATCAAAAATTTCAAAACTTTACAGAATAGTTTAGAATACATGTGGCCACCCACTTTGAGTGAAATTTAAATATTTTAAGGTGCCCAAAAAAATTCAAAAGCTAAAAAATTTCAAAACTTCACAGAATACCTTAGAATACCTATGGCCACCCACTTTGAGTGAAATTTTAATTTTTGGAGGTGAAAAAAAAGCAAAATATCAAAAATTTCAAAACTTTACAGAATGATTTAGAATACATGTGGTCATTCATTTTGAGCGAAATTTAAATTTTTTTAGGTGAAAATAAAAACATAAAAAATCAAAAATTTCAAAACTTCACAGAATAACTTAGAATACATGTGGCCATCTACTTTGAGCGAAATTTAAATTTTTTTAGGTGAAAAAAAAAACATAAAAAATCAAAAATTTCAAAACTTCACAGAATGACTTAAAATACATGTGGCCATCCACTTTGAGTGAAATTTAATTTTTTTTAGGTGAAAAAAACATAAAAAATCAAAAATTTCAAAACTTCACAAAATGACTTAGAATACCTCTAGCCACCCATTTCGAGTAAAATTTAATTTTTTTTAGATGCCCAAATGGTATTTTTGATTTTTTTTTGGTTCCTAAAGAAATTTAAATTTCACTCAAAGTGGATAGCCATATGTATTCTAAGCCACTTTGTGAAGTTTTAAAATTTTCGATTTTTTTCTTTTTTTTTCGGCACCTAAAAAAAATAAAATTTCGCTTAAAGTGGGTGGCAACAAGTATTTAAGCCATTCTGTGAAGTTTTGAAAATTTTTCTTTTTTGCTTATTTTTATTTTTTTCCAACACCTAAAAAAAATTAAATTTCACTAAAAGTGGGTGACCACAGGTATTCTAAGCAATTATGTGAAGTTTTTTTTTATTTTTTTCGACACCTAAAAAAATTTAAATTTCGCAGGTATTCTAAGCCATTTTGTGAAGTTTTGAAATTTTTTCTTTTTTTTATTTTTTTCGCCACCTAAAAAATTAAAATTTCACTCAAAGTGGATGGCCACAGGTATTTTAAGCCATTCTATAAAGTTTTGAAATTTTTACTTTTTTGCTTGTTTTTATTTTTTAGCATATAAAAAATTAAATTTCACTCAAAGTGCGTGGCCATAGGTATTTTAAGCCATTATGTGAAGTTTTAAAATTTTTTATTTTTTTCTGCACCTAAAAAAATTTAAATTTCACTCAAAGTGGATGGCCACAAGTATTCTAAGACATTCTGTGAAATTTTGAAATTTTTGATTTTTTGCTTTTTTTTTTTTTATTTTTTTCAGCACATAAAAAAATAAAATTTCGCTCAAATTGGGTGGCCACAGGTATTTTAAGACATTATGTGAAGTTTTTAAATTTTAGATTTTTTGATTATTTTTTATTTTTTTTGGCATCTAAAAAAATTAAATTTTGCTCAAAGTGGGTGGTCATAGGTTTTATAAGCCATTTTGTGAAATTTTGAAATTTTTTTATTTTTATTTATTTTTATTTATTTTTTTCGGCACCTAAAACAATTTAAATTTCATTGAAAGTTGATAGCCACATATTCTAAACCATTCTGTTAAGTTTTGAAATTTTTGATTTTTTGCTTTTTTTTCTCACCTCAAAGATCATGACTTCCATATGAATATGTGTGTTAAAGAAAATGAATTCCTCAGAAATGGTTTTCACTTTTGTTCCAGAAATGAAAAACCAACTTTTTTTTTGTTCTCATTTTTTGTTTTAGAATCAGTTTTAGAAGCAAACTTGTTTCGAAAATAGAAAAATGAAATTGCGTTACCAAACGGGTTTCTGGTCCAAAACTGATTTTAGGAACAAAAAATCAGTTCTGGACAGAATCAAAATGGTTTTCATGCAGCACCTTATTGCTTAAGAAAAAAAATATTAAAATAAACCCAATCTTAGTGACATATAATTATCAACACTACACTATTTTTTTTGGATAATGGCACAAATAATCCCTAAACTTTGATCAATTATACAATTTGATTCGTGAATTTTTAATTTATTCAATATGATCTTTGAACTTTTTGTACATGGTCAGTTTGACCTCTTAACTATATGAAAATGTTTAATGCCCGTTTATGGATCACATTGCACATTATCCTAAAATTTAAGAACTATATTGAATAGATTAAAAATCCAGAGATTAAATTACACATTGGGTCAAAGTTCAAGTATTGCTCGTGTCATTTTGCCTAATTTTTTTTTGGAGTGAATTATCAAAGGAAAATTCATCCTCTTTTGTGGATTTGTGGACCCACCCTGGGGGTTGCCACATAATTTCATGGGCAAAGCAATAGAGACTTATAGACCTCGCGACGACAAGATTTTAACATTCCAATTCGTACCATTTTCCTTCGCTCCGTCTCTCCCTCTCGCGCCTGCCGACGATCCGTATTTTGGCCATCAAGAATCGCCACGAAGCGGCGATTTCATCTCCTTCCTTCCTTCCTTCTACACCTTCCGATCGGATCTTGCGATCTCCTCGATTCACCGCCTCGTCGCCGGGGGGGAGGGAAATTTTCTTCTTCCCAGGGGTTCCCGGAGTAGCTCTAGGGCTCGGTTCTTGCCTGGGATCGCGCGGGGTCTTTGATTTGGAAGGTAAGCAGTTCTGATCCGCCGGCGCTGCGGTTTCTTTTGCTCCGGCCGGCCGCGCCGGTGCGGCCGCGAACGATTCGCGAGGGAGCAAGGAACGGTGGAATTCCGTGTCGGTGGATCGGAGTTGGGTACTTTATTTTTGAGGTCGTTTGAACCGTAGAAATCTTGGATTCGCGTTGACGTCCGTGTGCGAGCAGGGGGTTTCGTTTTCGCGGTGCGAGCGAGAATGCCGTTCTGGAGCGGCGATTCTTCGCTTGGTTAGTGGTGAAATTCGATCGATCCAGATCTAGGAATTGCTCGTGGTCGAATTTTGCGTCTCTGTTGGGTTTTGGAGGGTGGGATGGTTGGGGGAATTTGCTGTTTTAATTGCGCTTGGTGATACGTGTAGATCTGATGGGGATCCTTTGGAATTCCTTTGTGTTTCAGTGGTTATGTTTCGGTAGTGCTCGAAGAAGAACGGAGTGGGAATTCTAGAGAAAATGCTGGGAAAGGCTGCACAGTCGTCTTTTCGGGATCGGACGCAGGAGTTTCAGAGTATAGCGGAGAGATTAAAGAAGTCGGTTTCAAATGGGCTGGGATCGAATGGGCCGAGCAGCGGCAGCAGTTCCAAGGTGGAAGAACAGCGATCGGGGGCTGCCCTTCAATCCGAGTTCAATCGGAGGGCTTCGAAAATCGGGTTCGGGATACATCAGACGTCCCAGAAGCTTGCGAAGTTGGCGAAATGTGAGCATCCGAAGCTGTTTCGCCTGCAGTTATCGTTACGTGTTCGATCCATGCCTGGGCAAAGCATATATTTGTCTTTTCTTAGTAGCATTGTTACATTTTTTGGCATTGTTTAGAGTGGCCTCAGAGGTGTGACAGTTTGCTTGGGTCTTGGTTTTGCATTATAGATAGTTGTTCCACTAAAGACATCTCTAAACAACCAATCAACTACATTGCTGGTTGCAGTGGCAAAGAGAACCTCGGTTTTTGATGATCCAACTATGGAAATTCAGGAGCTTACTGCGGTCATCAAGCAGGATATTACTGCTCTCAACTCTGCTGTGGTAGATCTTCAGCTCCTTTGCAATTCCCGAAATGAGGGTGGTGTCTCCAGTGACACAACTAGTCATTCAACTACTGTCGTAGATGACCTGAAAAATCGATTGATGAGCGCTACAAAAGAGTTCAAAGAAGTTCTAACCATGCGAACCGAGGTAAGTCCAGATGCTGCTGGAGGTTCACATGTGGAATGCTTCCCTAGTTCATTGAGTTATCTAATTTTGCTTTGCTATGGCTGAACTCAATTAAGTTGGTTATTGATGTGTCTTGGATAATCACATTGCGTTCAGTCATAACCATATTCTGTTGTTTACATGTAGAACTTGAAGGTACATGAAAATAGGAGACAGTTATTTTCTTCCACTGCTTCAAAGGAAACCGCCAATCCTTTTGTTCGTCAACGTCCACTGGCTGCTAGAACAGCTGCTAATGCCTCGGCAGCTCCGCCTCCCCCATGGGCTAATGGGTCGTTGCCGTCGTCATCATCATCATCCCCGTTGTTCCCCAGGTAAAATCTGTATTCTTTCGCACTGTTGTTTGCTAGCTGCTAGTCCAAACTACTTTCCACGTACTTCTTACGGACCAAGCATTTGTTTGGAGTTCTGAATTATTCACATGGTACACTTGCACGAACTTCATCCTATCTTTGAACAGCTGCGGTGTAAATGATTTTTTAAGGAAATACTGTGATTGTCCTGTGTGATTGATATTGCATCTAGATTGCACTCTTCTGTGTGGTTCTTTGAAATTGAAGCTGTTGATCACATCAGAAACCCCATGATCTGCAGTCAAGTCAAATTGCTTGTCATTTGAAACTCTTTCTAGAATCAGGCCACTACAATCTTGCCCGTCTGTTTGAAGTGGAACTGCAACGTATTCACCTACTAAGCTATCGGAAAATTTGTTATCTTCAGAGAAGATCAGAATTGATTCCTCTATAATTTCCTCCATAGGACTAATGTTTAATTTGGATATATTCAATCTGGAACCAGTTTCATTTTTTTAGCATATTATTGTTATCTTTACTTCAGCGACAGTGTTCGATGTTAGGTAGAGAAGGTCTTGGACGCAGTACACTTTTCAAAGCTCTCCTGCGATTGTAACCCATCTCTGCCAGCAGGATGATAAGTACCCGTTCTATGGGACCTGTTGCAATGCCCCTAGTGCAGCAATAAGCATTAACATGATTTGCGGATTTGGTGACTTAGTGGCAATGAGTGGCAACATTGCATCGTTTCCTGCATCATTATGAACTAAACTATTTTCTCTGCATTTTGAATTTGGTGGTATGCATGATTTCTTTAATTTCAACTTGTTATCAATCTTTGTGTAAATAATCAAACTTCTTAGTGGTCTTCCCTCCTCTTCTGATAAGAAATTGAAAATGCAAAACACGTCAAATCAATTATATTGTGAGGATCTGATTTGTGCATTTTAATCTGAGACGCTGTTGACATTACTCATCATGCAATTTATACAATTTTGGTTGGGGGAATTAGCTTACATGTATGCATTTGCTGATATGACCTTCAATGTCTCTGTAATTCTTCCTCAGAAAGCAGGGAGATGGGGAGAGTCAGCCTTTGCTGCAGCAAAATCAACAGCAACAACAGCAATTGGTTCCTTTGCAAGACAGTTACATGCAGAGCAGAGCTGAAGCCCTTCAAAATGTAGAGTCTACCATTCATGAGTTGAGCAGTATCTTTAATCAGCTGGCGACCCTGGTTTCTCAGCAGGGAGAGATTGCAATCAGGTGTTTTTCCTGTCTAGAGTATCTCTCATGCAAGCTATTTAATTATTTGTCAGTAACCACTTTATGTTTGAGTATGAGAGCATTTTTCTGGCTTATTAAACTCTTACCCTTTTGAAATCTTGTCTGCATTTCTTCGTTCCTTCTCCTTTTCTTCTTTTGAATTAAGTTATGACATATTAAATGTCTCACGGAAATATAATGCAATTGATAATGTCCTCCTATACTGAATATAACTGGAATAGTCTTAAGAGAGCATTCCGCCATTGAATCGTTCTAGCTTCATCTCAGATAATACTGATCACCATTTTTCATCTCCTTTCTGTTTGTCATGGTTTAGGTTCCCTGCTAGCAATACCATGATGACATTAGTTAGGAAAGTTCATGGGCCTGCAGTAGATGTTATCCCCTGCATAGGGTGTCCTCTAGGATTGCTAGTGAGTTTTATTTTATGTATGGTGAATGAGGTCTTTCCCAATGAAATTTAACATTATCAAGATATTGAATTGAAAAAAAAAATGATGAAATGAGAAGTAAAGTCGTTTCATGTGATGGTATTTCCAATCCCAACATAGAATCGTTGGGGCTAATTGATGAATGAGTCGAGCTAACAAACCTAGAAATTCTTTTGTGAAACTTCACATGAACCATATGCACATGCAGATGTACAATCGCCTACATATAGTTTCTTCTTGTGATGTAGAGACTTCACTAAATTCTGTAGGAGTCTTAGATTTAGAAGCTAGTTAGTTTTGCTATTAGACTATTCTTGCTCTCCTGCTTCCACCCTGAGAGCGGAACATCAGTCATGATTTCTATTCATGGAAATGTTCTGTTCGTGTAAATTTTCATGCTGATCATTGTTTCAACAGGCATTTCACAGTTTGTTTATTTGGTTTCTGTTAGGATTGACGAAAATATGGATGACACACTCGCAAATGTAGAGGGTGCACAGGGGGCTTTGCTGAAGTACCTGAACAGCATATCATCAAATAGGTGGCTCATGATCAAAATATTTTTTGTATTGATCTTTTTTCTCATGGTTTTCCTATTTTTTGTGGCTTAGTCCATTTAGAACGTAAAAACAAGAGGAGATAAGCGACTTCTTTTACTATGATACACCTGTTCATCCCTCCGAACCCCTATCAGATATATTCTCTTGTGAGGAGGCAGTATCAGTGTTTTGTGCTCAGTTCTCGTTTGCCTTTCGATGTAATGAAAGCACATAATCGTAAGAGATATCCTTTTTGGCCGGTGGATCAATTGTACAAGATGATGGAAACCACAAAACTGATGGAACGTTTATAGTGTCCCTGCTTTTCCAGAGTGTTTGAATGCAGCGAGCTTGTACTTAAAACATTTCGTGCAGCGGAGTGGCTCTCTATTGTAGTGAAGTATCTAAGTAGCTCAGTCTTGTGGTGAGCTACTTCTGCATCTTTTCTGCAACCTGCCTCTGCTGAAGTATTTCGGGTGCGTTTGGGAATGCTTTTCAATGCAGCTATGAGCGCTCAAAGTACCTTGAAAAACTTCAACATTGGGGAATAACGATCTCTTAATAATATTGTCTAAGTGCAGGCCAAGTACATGCGTACGATGACACGATTCGAGGCAAATGGGAAAATCATTAGGGTGAGGATGCAACAATTCAAGAAGGTCAATTAATTTGTGAGATAATGATATGGCGGGCGCGCAGATAGACAGAACTTATCTTATTGACTTTGTGTAACTTGCATTTGGATCACGACGCTCTATTTTGGTGGTTGTCTTGTCATACTATTAGATGAATTGATTCCCATTCTGTCATTTGATCAATTATTAGAGAGGCTTTCAAGAGCTTATTCATGCGCTTTCTCAATTAAGAACAGACCCTGATCATGTGCTTAACAGCTCGAATTCATCTAGGCCCTCAAGGGACAGACAAGCTTGAAGACTGATTTTGACCGGGTTTGGCAAGGGCATTTTGTCAGAAGCTCGACCCTATTCGAAAAATATAGCGTACTTTCTTTGATTGATGATCCAATTAAGTGCTGAAATTAAAAAAAATCAGTCACTTCATGAGATTAAGCTTGTTTGACAATCACAACGAACATCGACTTAAAAATGCAATTAAGTGGAGAGATCACTTAATAAGGTAAGTAATGAACATACTACTTAAATCTTCAAGTAGAAAAGGTAACCGACAACAATTAGAAATCCTGTCAATTTATGTTGTTAAAACTCATCAGCGATGATCTCAATTTCATTAAATGCATATTAACAATACTCAGTGCTCAATTCGAAGTTATTATCAAATAAGTTCTTACATCAGACGAAAAAAAAATTGCCATGTTTCGTTTTGGAAACGAATCAGCCCGACCCGAGACTCCGGTTCGAACCGACCCGCGCGTTCGGAGAAACGGAGGACGATTTTTCTCCTTATCCGAACCAAAACATCCGGCACGCCACCAAAAACGTCACCGTATCCAGAGTTCCGCAAACTGAAACTGGTAAAAATCCCTCCCCTACGGAAAAAAACTAAAAAAAAAATAATTAATTAATTAAAAAAAAATCCGTATATATAGCCGTGCGTCTTCTTCCATTTCCTCGTTATCCCTACCACCTCCCCCCTCTTCTCATCTCCATCGGAACGACGAAACCCTAATTTCTCTCCGTCTCCTTCTTCCTTCCTTCTCTGCAACCTCCTCCCTCTTCCGCTCCTGCAGCCTCGTCTCCGCCCTCGGCGCATCATCTTCTCGAGCCTTCCCGTGCCGGAATTGCCTGCGTAATCCCTCCGACCGTCTTTTTCCGGCGGCCGCCGACCTCCGATTGCCCCCGTCGCGTATCCATTTTCGATTTGCGCGAATCGATTCCAATCTGTGCAGCTAGAACGAGATCCCGTCGGTTTCGCTTTTTTTTTTTTTGGGGGGGTCGTCTCTTTTTTTCTTCTTGACATTCGTTTTCGGTTTGGCGTTTCGTTCGTTTGTTTCGACAGGGTTAATCGCCTATGCAATTCGTCGAAAAAATTCAGAAATACTTGTCTCGCCGCAATCGTGCCTAAAGAATTCGATCGATAAAGCTCTGTGGGAAAATCGCCTGGGGATACCTTCGGTTTCGATATCTTTGGTCGGTGGGTTTCGAGTCGATACGCAAAGGTCCTTACCGTTTTTTTTTTTTTTTTGGAGAGATGGTTGGTGGAGGTAGCAGGAGGGACGAGGGATCCCTGGTGATCAACAACACCAACGTGTTTGCAGCGCTCGAGACCTTGAGGAAGAAGAAGAAGTCGGATAAGGATAAGGGGTCGAAGAGCGGGAAAGGGTCGTCGAAGTCGGCTGCCCAGTCGCAGGCCAAGGAGCCCGAGCCTCAGGTTTTCTGGGCCCCGACGCCGCTGAAGGAGAAGTCTTGGGCGGATGTCGATGACGACGACGACGACGATTATTATGCCACCACTGCACCGCCCCCTGTAGTGTGGGGGAAGGCACCCCAGACTGAGGAGCAGCAGGCCACTATTGTAGAGGTTTGTCATGGCATTGTGCATGTAAATCGTGGATATATTGCACGTTAGATGCTCTGATGTCTCTTTCCTTGGTTGAATTGATGATTGGAGAGGAACCTTTGATTGGATTTTTTGTTGGCCCAATTGTTTCGAATTGGTTCTATGATTCAGCAGATGAGTTCATGGTGAGCATCCGTGTTGTGTAGTGCAGCGACCATTTGTGCTCTGGCGCTATTATGTCCATGGCGCGATTACTCATTTTTAAGCTCGGACACGATGCTTAACTTTCGGGTTTTGTTGGGACGATACATGTACTTGCTGTCCAGCAACATATCCGATGCTATCTTAGATTTTAAGAGCAGACATGAACTTGTTTGATTGCAACTTGAGTATTGTTTTCATCAGGTGAAATGGTTACTTTTTTGTTGGTACGTGTTTAATGCCGTGATTATATTTTAGAGCAACCGCCATAAGTTTTCTTAGAGTTTGAGATTACAATAGGCCTAGTCAACTGTAGACAGCACTTTGATCTTCTCGAGAGCTGTCCTTTTACGAATTGCCAATTGTTAGCTTTCAGTTGTAAAATGGAAGACAACATTTATGATACCACGGCTCCATGAAATTCGTCTTATCAGAATCAAGAACGTGGTGATGAGTTGCTGTGAAACGGATTAAGTCGCTCTTAAATGCACATGTGAGATGTGTCTACCCCATATGTTGCGAGATATAATATTTTTGTCAGCGGGTTGGGGTTCAGGAGGCTTATGCCACCTCATTGATTCTGGTTTTTAGTTACCAAAAAAGAATCTTTTTTTCTATTTTAGATATATCATGTGTCTGCTTTCATAATAAAAAACCGTCGGATGTCAGTCTCTCTAGAAGATTAGCTTAAATCTTATTATGATTATGTTGTTCCTCATTCATTATACACATTTGCTATAAGGATTTTCCGTCATTTCTGCTTAATTGTATCCATCCTTACGCAGTGAGTAACTGCAGGCAGAACTTGGAAGTCCTTAGTCTTTTGAAGTCAGTAATCTGACTGAAAGTCTTGCCACGGATAAGTACCAATACCATATTGTTTTGCTTGCCTTGCTGGATTAAGATGTTTTTTCTTAAGCATTCCATGAACTTAGCATCAATAACTTTGGGGGGCTTTCTGTTTTCTTCTTCTTTTCACTGTTGCTTTGGACTATCCATTGTGGTACCACTTTTTGTTTTATTCTTTGAGTTTCTTAATGTCCTATTCATGTTCTTGTGCATATGTCAGTATAATAAAGCCTAATTGAGTATGCTGTGCAATGATCATGAAGGTAATTTTTTTTTTTTTGATAAATATTGCCGAACTGGTTATTTATAGGCTGTTCACATTTGTCAGCGTAGTTTTAACCGTGTAAGATTTTTCTTTCAAACACTAGATAAGAATTCAGGGGTATGAGTAGTGCTTATTACAGTTCTTTTTTGCATCATGTTGATTGAATACCGTCCCTTCATCTAGTCATCTCTTTTCCTTGTAGAATTGCCAACTAGGAAGCCAGACCCAAACTTTGGTAGTGAATTCTAGTCTTGGAGATTTTTTTGTAGACATACTTGATAAAATGCGGTGGCACTTTCTGAAAATGATTGTATTGCTGCTAAGTTAGATGTCTATTCTGTATGGTTGCTGTCAAATGTATTGTTGTGGTTAGTAAACCTATTTACTTTTTTTATGTGACCTTGGACATCTGATTTTGGACCTTAAAACTTGTAGTTAGGGGTTGAGAATGGAAGAGAGAAGACTGACTTTACTGTTAAAGCTTACTTGTTTAATTGTTAGCCATGATGTGCTATCTTTATATTTTACTATATATTCTGAGTGCAGGATACAGAGAGTGAGGATGATATTCTTGATGAAGGGGATGATGATTTGGAGGAAGAACATGAGCATGAACAAGAACAAGAACAAGAAGTTCCAGTACACCCAGAGCCATTGGCAAAAATGCCTGCTGAAGTTCCTGCTGTATCCAAAGAGACAGAGAGACAGCTCTCCAAAAAAGAAAGGAAGAAGAAGGAGCTTGCGGAACTTGAAGCACTTTTGGCTGATTTCGGTGTCGCACCAAAAGAGAACAATGGCCAAGATGAGCCACGCGGTAATTAATTATGCATCATCTTTTATGATCACAGTGAAGTTTTACAAAAAGGATGGGTGCTGACATTCCATGTCCTTTATCACTGGCACAATGGGAAACTAGGATATTCAGGCACAGCGGCACGTTTAATTGGGTGGCAATCCATTAGAGTCCATTTTGAGATTATTAATGGTTCGGTTGTTTCTTATTTTCTTTTCTGTTACTGATCTTATGTTGAAAGCTATTGGCTTTCTTTTTGGAGTCCAGTCAGTTTTTTGAATCTTACCTTAGCTATGCATTGTCATTTACAGATGCATCGCTAGATAAGAAAGATGCGGAGCCTGATGGTGAGGGTGAAAAGAAGGAAAGTGCTCCTGGAGAGTCAAAAAGTGCCAAGAAGAAGAAGAAGAAGGACAAGTCTTCCAAGGAGACAAAAGAGCCCCAGGATCAGCCCAACAGTACAGATGTTGTGAACGAACCAGAAGTTGGAGCTGAACAGGTAGGTGAAGATGGATCATCTGTTGACATAAAAGAGCGGCTAAAGAAGATGGCCTCAATGAAGAAGAAGAAATCCTCCAAAGAGATGGATGCTGCTGCAAAAGCTGCTGCTCAGGAGGCTGCCGCTAGGAGTGCAAGGCTCGCGGCAGCAAAGAAAAAGGAGAAAAATCATTACAACCAGCAGCCAGTGCGGTAAAGGACCGAGTGTCATTTGGCATCTGCGTCTTAAACATGTACTTTGTGCTGTTCATATGGCAATTGGGAATAATCTTTGGGCCTTGTGGCTCTGATTTCTGAGGTGACCTTTAGTTGTATTTGCTGTGAACTAGAAGATTTTTCTTTTTTGAATCTTGGATTTGTTGTGGCACCGTTGCCGTGGCCACAAACATTTTGCCAGTTTTGCTTATATGATTTAAATTCATCGTTGGATGATCTATAGTTGCTTATAGTTTGGTATATAAGCCTATGTCTACCCTAGATGGTAGCGGCTAGGAAATCTTGACGAATATCTCAGACCGTGAGCAGACTAAGGCATCCTCTGGCTGATGTAGAAGTAGGATCCAGGGTGCTAATCATCAATTAGGGTTGCCAACTCTTGTTTGCGTGTTGTGCTCGTGTTGACTATTCTGTCACTTCGTGTCGTTTGAAAAAATGTTTAATACATTTTCATAATGTTTTCTATTCAAAATGAATGAAAACGTATTAACTCGCTTCAGTTTCAGTTAAGTCGTGCCTTGTGTGGGATTCATGGTTCTCTCAACATGTTTGTGTTGGGTTCGACTAGTGTTCTCGGTGTCGCTTTGGAAAATCTTCTTTAGTATGTGCATCTCTCATTCAGGTGCAAGTTTGGTACTCGCGCTTTCCTATTTATGGATGAAAAGGATATAATAGAATTTGATGTTTGTGGAGTTTCGCCTTACGAAAAGATTGAGACAGCTGAGGGATAGTGGGGGGGAGTAATGGCCTGCATGCATACATTGATGTACAAAGCTGAACCTCGAATTTAACAAGTAGATGTCAAATATGTTTTGTCATCGAAAGTAACAGAACAGGAAAACTGGCTCGTCTTCAATTTTGGGTTCGCATTGTTCACATATTTGGTCTTAAATGACGAGAAAAGTTTGTAAGGCCCATTTCTGGCTCGGGCTATTCAAGAGCCTATTGGCCTTTGCGAATGTGTGTAGCTGCACTTCTTCCTTAATAATAGTTGCAAACTCTGCTGAGTTTAATTTTTGTGTGTATGTCCCTGTTGACACTAGACACAAAGTCTAGGCCCAAACATGAAGAAGAAGCTAATAGCCTGAGGCTAGGTCAAGACACACACACAACACGTAAGGCTCAGTCGATACAACGCTTAGCAAGCTCATCAATCATGAATATAGTAACAAAACCATTGGCTCTAAAAAGTACATTCATGGAATTCTTGACGAGTTTATCAATCGTGAGCTTATGAATGGACAGAGTTTAAGTGAAGTTCATCATACGTAGAAACGATTGATTGATTCGAAACCTAAATAAAATGTTGGAGAGTGAGTCGAGGAGGTTTTCATCGGTTAGATTAGATGATAACTGTAGCTAAAGGATTGGGGCTGCTGCAAATCATTCCTAGAATGGCGTGCAAGTAAAGAGGCAGTCGGAGATTCTTGCAAAATAAGATTACCGTACATAATAGAGTGACTCATTAAAGATACAAAAGGAATCAAAGTAAAACACATCATACACTTTTTGTATAACTTCTCTGCATTCTTCATCTTCTAGCCAAAAGGCTTCGAAACTGAAATTTTTCTTCTGCCTCTTACGGGCTTGATAGGTAGACAATAGGATTGGGCTATGGTCAGAACCAATAGCCGGTAATGCATATATTACTGCCTCAGGGAATTGTAGTCTCCAATCCAGATTACTAACTGCTCTATCCATTCTTTCTTTCACCAGCTCTTTTCCTTCACGATTGTTTGACCAGGTAAAGGCACAACCCTTACTTTCGAGATCCATTAGTTCGCAGTTATGTAGGAACTCTCTAAAAGCATGAAGTCGATAGTGCTCAACCATTCTTTTGCCTACCTTTTCCCAAGGATACATAATTTCATTAAAGTCCCCCAAGCATACCCAAGGCAACTGGTTTACCTGGCTGATTTTATATATTTCTTCCCATATCTTGAGTTTTTCCTGGTAGGTTGTTGGTGCATGGACAAATGTGACTCGCATTCTCATTTTATAGTTGTCCTCTTCACATTCGATGTCTATTAATCCCTCTGAAGCTGATAAGATTGATAGATCAGCAGGGACATTCCACAAAATCGTAAGTCCGCCTCTTATTCCTGTTGGGTTAACCACAAAGCATTTATCATATTTCAACATCCTCCTTACCCAGTGTATCTTTTCTTCTCTGTTTTTTGTTTCCATGAGAAATAGTACCTCGGGACTTTCTTGAGCCACTAGGGCTCTCAAAGCTTGGACTGTCAGAGGTGCGCCCAACCCCTGACAGTTCCAGCTCAAAATCTTCATTTGGATCCCGGTGGCTTATTAGGGTAAGCCACCACAGCCCATTGTCCCGAGTCTTCCACCACCCGGATTGGCGTTTCAAGTAGTTGATCTTCATCTATGAGTAACGGTTTCTTCAACGCATACGAATGAGGGCCTCTTGATTAGGATGGGAAAAGCTGCAGCTGCCTTACAAAGCTGGAGTAAGAAAAAATTCACAAATGGGCAGGACAGGATTAAGCTCTTAATGGGACAAATACAGTGTATAACAAATAGTCCAGCTACTGAGAAGGAAAAAGAACAACTACAAAGGCCGAGGGATGACATTCAAAGGCTATGGAGTCAGGAGGAGATGTATTGGGCAATGCATTCGAGGATTAATTGGCTCAAGTGGGGGGATCGCAACACTAAGTTCTTTCACGCCTCTACTGTTCAGAGGAGACAACGAAATAGAATTTCTATGTTGAATGACTCAACAGGAAATTGGATCCGAGACCAAGGACAATTGAAGAGGATGACATATGACCACTTTAGGGAACTGTACACTTCAGTTGGACATCGACAGTTTACTCCACTGCTTCAATATTGCTCTTGCCATGTGAAAGAGGAAACTAATCTCAAGTTGATTGAGGATGTAACGCTAGAAGAGGTCAATTAAGCAACGTTTCAGCTTGGAACCTCAAAGGCCCCGGGTCCGGATGGCTTGAATGGCTAGTTTTTTCAGCATCATTGGGAAGTCATAAAGAAGGAAGTATTTTCAGAGGTCAGAAACTTCTTCCAAACTGGTGTCTGAATCGAACACTAATCTCTTTGGTGCCAAAAGTTAAAAACCCAGAGAAGTTGGACGAGTTTAGACCTATAAGTTCGTCCAATTTCGCATACAAGATCATATCCAAAGTGCTAGCAAATAGGCTGAAACCATGGCTCCCGGAATTGATAGAAGTTGAACAGAGTGCCTTTGTAGGAGAACGACAAATCCAAGACAACATTTTTGTAGTCCAGGAAGTTCTGCATCAATTACGGATTTGCAAGCGAAAACAAAAGTTTCAAGCTGTCCTAAAGTTAAACATGCAAAAGGCGTATGATCGGATAGAATGGGATTTTCTAAAGACTTGTATGACTACAATGGGCTTCAATGAAAGATGGGTAAATTTGATAATGCAATGTGTTACAACAACCTATTTGACTGTCAAGTTGAATGGGGAACCCCAGCCTTTCTTCCAACCTACAAGAGGGATAAGGCAAGGGGACCCTTTATCCCCTTACCTATTTATACTGGTTGTAAATTTCCTGTCAATGCTGATGAAAAGAGCTGTGCAAGATGGTACTATCAAAGGAATACAATTCAATAGACATTAACCTGTACTATCTCACCTACTCTTTGCAGATGATTCATTATTTTTCCTCGATGGTAAGCTACAAGAATGTCAGAACCTAGCGGCAATCATTCACCAGTATTGCTTTGCCTCAGGACAAGCGGTTAACTTGAACAAGTTAGGGATATATTTCAGCAAGGATTGCCCTAGTGAATTAAGAAGAAATATGGCTAGAGAACTAAGAGTCCCAGAGATTGAAAAGACAGGGAAGTACTTGGGTATTCCTTCTGATTGGGGAGCATCTAAAAAGCAAATGTTTGCTTGGATCCTGGCAAGAGTAAATATGAAGCTTGAAATGTGGAAAGAAAACATAATGTCTAAAGCGGGGAAAGAAATTCTGATCAAAATTGTTGTCCAAGCATTACCACAATATGCTATGTCAATTTTCAAGATTCCACTTTCAATATGTTGAGCTATTGAGAAAAAAATCACAGCCTTCTAGTGGAAGAACCAACCAGCAACAAAAGGAGTGCACTGGAGGAAGGCCGAAGTTCTCAAACAGAGAAAAGACATGGAAGGCCTTGGGTTTAGGGATTTAATATCTTTTAACAAGGCCATGCTGGGTAAACAAGCTTGTCAATTAGCACAGAATCGTACAACTCTATGCAGTCAAGTTTTAAAGGGTATTTACTACCCAACCAAGAGCTTCTGGAAGGCAGAGAAGGGATCCAGACCATCTTGGGGTTGGCAAAGCATACTCATGGGGCGCACATCAATTGAAGACTCGGTCATGTGGTCAGTAGGGAATGGGCACAATATTAACGTCAGAGAGGATAAGTGGCTTAAAAGGGGAATTATAGGGGAACCAGCTAATGCAGGGGACCCAAAAAAGGTTGATGAATTGATAGACCAAGAGGAAAGCACATGGAAGGAACCGCTTTTGCGACGACTATTCGATGAATTGGTAGTACGAGAGATCCTCACAGTACATATCAGACCACAAATGAATGAAGACAAACTGATCTGGACGGGCACGAAGGAAGGCAACTACACTGTTAAGAGCGATTACAACACCCTTCGAAAAAAGGTAAACACAGAAACTCAACCTGCCTCCTCCTCTCATCAAACTCCTACTAAACTCTGGAACAGGATATGGAGAATGAACACTCCCCACAAAATCAGAACCTTTGTATGGAGCGTATGCCAAAACGCACTACCAACGAAGGAAAATTTATATAGAAGGAAACTGGTACCTAATCTAAATTGCCCATTTTGCCGAGTTCATGCAGAAACCACAGAACATCTATTCCTACTATGCAAGTGGACGAGAGAAGTCTGGGATGTTCCTGCACTCAACATCTAGATCTCAAAATACCAAACTTCCCGCTTTGATGAATGGCTAATTAAATTCATACCCAGCAGCAACAACTCCCCTGAATTTGAGTTAGTCGCTGTTGTCCTTTGGGAAATCTGGAAAGCAAGGAATAGCCTCGTCTTTAGAAGGCTTCTCCCGGACCCACAGGTACTGGTTGAAAGAGGACGACAATTGCTAAAAAATTGCAACAAATGGAACAACCTTGACAGACTAATTGAAACTGTAAACCACTCAGAGGAGGATGTCCGGAGTCCCCCAAAGAGAGGCGAAACAAAGGTAAATATGGATGCAGCTCACCAACTTGGTTCCTTTGAAGGTTCAATAGCTTATGTATGCCGCAACTCAGCTGGGATCTTAATCGACGGCTTTGCCAAGGACGTCCTTGCCTCCTCCGCCGAGCAAGCCGAGTGCCTAGCCATGGTGGAAACCCTCAAATTCCTCTCTCCTCGTGCGGGTGAAAATCTAATTCTTGAGTTAGACCGCCTAAATCTGGTCAACAGCTTGAAGTCTCTAGAAGGTATGCTGTGGGAACATCGTGCTCTCCTCAGGGAAGCACGTGAGCTGCTGTCTTCGTTTTCAAATATAAAATTGCAGTTTTGTAATAAGTCCAGGAATAGTGTAGCGGACTGGGTAGTTACAATACACAGAAAAAAAGCATTCACTGAACACTGCTTGACCCATCCTCCGCAGGCCTTTAGAGATCTACTTTGTTTTGAGATCTCAAAAGTGGGTTCTGCCTTTACTAGATATCAATGAATAGTCTTTTCTTTTGATCAAAAGAAAAAAAAAACACATCATACGCGTCCGACACAGATAAGACACTACGGGAAAAAAAGTCCCACAATATCAAAAGATATAAGAGATTATAAAGAGCCTTTTAGATTTTGAAGATGAGAACATCGTTCGTAATAAATTGATTTGGATTTAAGTTTAACCCAAGTTTGAATTGCAAATTCAAATTAGATTAAGTCTTCGAATTTCAATAGTTGCCTTCGATTACAAATTTTTCCAGCTATGTCTTGTTATCTGTTTACTTTCTCTACACGCTTTATCGATTTTCATTAAAAAAAAATCCAATTTCAATCGTCGAGCAAGTATTACCATCAAGAAATTGAGTCATCTGCTCCAATTCAATAAAGTTTTCGCGCAATTATCTTTTCGTTTTCAGTTATTTGTCTGCGCATTATTCAGTAACTCGTGTTCCACAGAATCTTTAAGACTTCAAGGCATATTGGAGCCTTCTTGCTTTTGATTTAAATTCAAAATCACGATGCTTTAATTGGCCACCGATGATCTTCGTTCGGACCTTAATAATTGAAACCACTGAGCTTCGAAACGCCACGAGTTCACAAAAATCACACGCGGCAGTCTCTCATATCTTATACGTTGTCGTGTGTTTTAGGAGAACAAGCAAGCAATTGTTCGAGGTCAGAAACCTTGGTGACTTCTCTTCCGCCTTTTCCTGAAAAAAGACACTGTCCCGGAAGCAAATCGTAACAGGATTTTTGAGCCAGGTTTGATCGAAAACGTTTCGCGTTGGATGAGGCATAAACATGTACAGGTGCGTGCAATTCAAGCAACGTTCATATGAATTTTGCATGTCAACATAAGACGGACTCCAAAGAATCTTAATTCCTTTTGTTAATGGCCTCTCTGCCGGTGCACATCTTTTACCACCCGAGTAGCCTTTCATGCGGAAACAGCTTCAGCCACTGCCAGAGCTTTCAACTCCCATAGGTTTGCCATCGCCCCGTGTCAATCCTTCCTCTTGGAGAATCTCCAGCCGCAAAAACCTACCATGGCGGCATCAACAACTTTCTTTGAGAAGAGCTCCGTCGCAGTCGAGCTCGATAATCCCGTCACGGAGTTCTCGCCATTTCAAAAATCATCCGGGGTTCCGTTTTCTTTCTTCCTACTAACGACATGCAATCCAGTTAAACTTGACATATTCATCAATCGTTTTTATCTAATAACTTAAACTTTTAGAATGATTTAGCAATTATACTCCATCTAGTTTAAACTTCACACGGTGTCCTAGGACATGAGTTGTTTTGTCCAAGCATCCACAGAAAGAGAAAGGCTACCGCGGTCATTTCACACCAATTACTGTGTGGGGCAATTTGGTCAGAAGGCTCTCGAAACGTTCTCTCTCTGTCCACTTCTTCCCTCTCAGAAAAACAAAAATTAAGCCCGACGTCTCAAGCAAAGCCCCCCACGTCCATGTCCATACCTCTCTCTTTCGAGCGAGCGACGCTTGTTGTGACGGTCGAGGCTGGCACCGAACGCATCGACGAGTAAGCGATTCTCGCGCTTCATTCGTTTCGTGCTCTCAACGTTCACTTCGTCGTCGCCGTCGTCGTCTGTCTGCCTCCTCCTTCTTCTAGTTCCATGTGCGCCGGAGCTGATCTTTTCGGGCTTATGTTCTTGTTCGATTGAGTGGGTACCGAGTTTTCGAGGCTCCGATTCGTGGGTAATGGGAAATTTTCGATCTTTTCTTCAAATATTCGTGCTGTTGACTCTGGGGTTCGTTGGCGAGGGAGTTAAGGTGATTAACCGGCTGGGCTGATAGGAGTAGCTCAGTGAGAAATTCAGCTCAAAGAACGAGATAAGCGCGGCGGGTTTTTCTTTTCTTGGATGATTATCGTGTCTTTAGGATCCAGTAACTCACGGAAACGATTGCCCGTTCGGTTGTTTTTAGCTTTGGAGTGAGTTTTTTCCGTAGTTTCTCGACTTTGGCGCGGCGTTTGTTTCATTTGGGGATCGCGGGATGACTTTTGATCGTTGGTTTGGTTTAATTTTCTTGCAGGTTGTGAATGCTTGACCGACGGGGACCATTTTGATATTGTAGGGGACTAAGAGCATTATGCTCGGTCTTAGTCCCCAGCAGATGAGCTGCGACAGCTCGAAAGCATCTAGTCAGGGATAATGAGTATAAGACTTCAGAGCCCTTTTCTTGGTGTTACCCTTTCTAGCTCTATAAATAAAAGAAGCAATGTTGACCTTTTTGTACCAGAAAGAATGCAAAATCGAAGGGCGATTTGGAAGTGTAAGTGTGCTAAGCCAAACCCCTGGGTGTCCAGGGCAATTTGGTTCTCTAACTTCTGCAGGAAAAATGTGGAGTTACTAAAGAATAATCTCGGGTCAAGAAGTGGATCGATTGTTAATTGCGTCAAGGAACCTTTTTCTAGAAGCAAGGCTCTGGTAAGGTCATTGACACCTCAATGGCATGAGGGACTGATATTATTTAGGTGTTCAATATTTATTGCTGTGATATCTGGGGTCTGCTTATTGGTATGGTATGGGCAATCAAAAGCCAAGGGCTTCATTGAAGCCAAGCTTTTACCTTCTGTTTGTTCCACCCTTAGTGATTATATCCAGCGCGAACTTGACTTTGGAAAGGTTAGAAGGATTTCACCTTTAAGCATAACCTTGGAGTCATGTTCTTTTGGTCCTCATTTGGAAGAATTTTCTTGTGGTGAGGTTCCCACCATTAAACTTCGCATTCGACCTTTTTCTAGTTTGAGGAGGGGAAAGATTGTCATTGATGCTGTTCTATCCGACCCATGTCTCTTGGTTGCACAAAAGAAGGATTTTACTTGGTTAGGAATTCCCTCGTCAGAGGGGAGTCTGCAGAGGCGGTCCTCTTCAGAAGAAGGCATTGACCATCGGACAAGAACTAGGAGAATTGCTTGGGAGGAAGCGGCCACTCGGTGGGCTAGAGAAAGGGATGACGCGGCTAGGCAAGCTTCAGAGATTGGTTATGTAGTCCCTGAGAAAGGCTCTGGTCCATCCAAAGAAAGTGTTAAGGAGACGGAAAGTAATTTCACAAAATCGACGAGTTCCGAGTCCTTTTTATGCATGGAGGAGAAGATGCATTGGAGTGATCGTCATTGTATGGACACCGGTGTTGATTATGATATGAGGCATGCAGATCTAGAGAAATCATTTGGTGTGAAAGTACCTGACTCTGGACTGAACTTCTGGTCTACAGTGATCAAACGAGTTCGAAAGCACAAGAGGAAATCTAATGGTGGTAGTTATTCTGAAGATGTTCTTGCTGCTAAGAACAGAATACTCAAGCGCAGTGCAACAGCAGCAGCGTCTTATTTCCAGAGACTATCTCAAAGGACTTCTGATGAGACCTCACAATCACTTGCAGGTTATGATTTTATGGATGTCAAGAGTTCTCTACAGGAAAGTAGGGGGGATATTGTCGGTGTTTCTGCGACAAGTGTCAAAGGACAGTCAACAGATGATACCCGTATGGGTGAACGTCTCGAAACTTCAGAATCGGATCATCTTACAAAGAACAAAGATGAAAATAGACCTAATCGTAGTTTGAATTTTGTATATGATCCTTTTCTTATGATATTTGGTAGATGGAATGGAGTGGAAAAACACGGGCAAAGTTCTTCAAGTGTAAATGTTGCCGAAAGAGTCAATGCTAAATATGACAATACTAGGGTTGACGTTGTCAATCAGCATGTTGATCATGTTATTGAGTGTGCAAAGGGTGATGCAACATATCAAGGTTCAGCTCTTGACAAAGCTGACCACTCGGTTGCAATGCAACAGCCCTTGCACCGATGGCATCTGAATCTGAATTTTCCCTCATCTTATGGAAAAATGGCTGACCAGTTCTTCCATAGCTTTGCTGTCACCTTGGGGAAGCTGAAGTCAACAATTGCTCCAAAAGTTGAAGAGGTTGTTGCAGAACTTGTTGATGGAGCTGAACTAGCGCAAACTGAAGGCATCAGCAAGATGCTTCCTGTTACTTTGGACTCGGTTTACTTCAAAGGTGGGACATTGATGCTTCTTGCTTATGGCGACACGGAGCCCAGGTGCGTATTGTTTGGATAATGTCGATTTTTCTCCTTGAAATTTGGTTGAACTTCGTTATTATTGTTTGCTTTGAATACTATCCTTGTCCCATTTATTGTTCCAATTTAGTTATTTTGGTGAGCAGTTAATATTTTTTTTTTTGTGGAGGTAGATGAAGTAAACACCCAAAAGTGATCGATACTGGATAGGTTTTTGCTGATATATTGGTTGATCATATCTTGAGATTTGCTTGTACAATGCCTGAACCTGAGGATGTGTTGAGAATATTCCTTGGCTGGTACTGTTGGTGTTAGCATGAGTTTTTTAGGTGAAATGCTGCCTACATACAACAATATAGGAGATCAATCCTTTTCTGATTTTGCTTAACTCAAGTTTCCTTTCTGTAAAATTTTCCGCCATGAGAGTGCGTAATGTGTCTCAATGTGTCCTAACTTCAATGATGGCCTCTGCTTACTAGAAAGGACTTGATTATGGTCTCCTAAATTGTCATCAGCCAACGTCTACAGTCATTGTTTATGTTTCTGCACATTGTTTTAAAGAGTCGCTTCCCGCTTTATGGTTACACTATCATTTGCTATATCAATGTCCTGTCATGTGAGTTTGTTGATCTTGTAGGTATAGTAGTTTATGGCAGTCAGTGATACTACTATGTACCGTCTCTATCATTTACAGCTAAGAAGAACGACAAATTATTTTTTCTAAATGACGTTAAGTTCTCCCTCTTCAGTGCAATTTGTTTTTTTTTGGTTTGTTAATTATATGAAAGAGCAAGCTTGTTTGCTTGTGAGCTTACCATCAACAGTGTTCTGCATATTTTTGCATGCCAATCTACTGATAACCCTAAGAGCTGTGATGGTACTTTCTGGGGAATGTCGTTTGTTTCTTGGACATTTTATGTGAACTTTCCGCAGTCCTCTTTTTTTTGTTGAAAATAATGTGTTCTCCTGACTGAGCGGCGTCCTTTGACTTTAACTTGACTAGTGTAACCTCATAGTTTACTTTCCCATGGCGTGATTTTTTAGTTCAAGCTACAACGTAAACTTTTTTCTTTTGCACTTGGGTGATTTGTTAATGCCGAGTATTTCCAAGTGTAAGTATTCGTATCGTTGCCTCTTTTATATTTAACTCTTTGTTTCCCATAGTCTTGGTATACCTCCTATAAACTTCGTCTGTCAGTCTTTCATTGAAGTATTCCTTGATTGAAAGATGCCTAGTGCATAAATTAGTAGCACAGAAGTGATAATATGGTCAAATCTGTTTTGGGTGGAAAGAAACTTGGAATCTTTGTGAAGTTCTGCTGCACGATCAATTTTGTGTGTCATCTATTTATTGATTGTTTCTGTCACTGACTTAATCCAGAGAGATGGAGAATGCAGATGGACATGTGAAGTTTCAAAAGAATTATGGCCTCATTCATGTTCAACTGAATGGTAATTGTCAGATGTGGAGATCAGATGTAATGTCTGAAGATGGTGGTTCACTGTCTGCCGATGTTTTTGTCGACATTCTCGAGCAAAAATGGCATGCCAATCTGAAGATAGCTAACCTTTTTGCTCCAGTAAGTATGTGGCCGGATGTTAATGTGAAATGTAAAGAACTTGCATTGTGCTGCCCAGTAGGTGGCAAGTTTCTCATGCCTAATGTGCTGCCTGTCATTTTCTGCAGCTTTTTGATAGGATTTTAGAAATCCCAATTACATGGGCGAAAGGTAGAGCCACTGGTGAGGTGCTTTTCTAACTTCAAGCTCTTCATTTTTTTTATCTAAGAAAATTTGTGGTCCACTTCTCAATGTGGTAGGATTTCTTGCGTTTCTCTCCATATGCCTCAAGGAAGTTTTGGTTAACTTGGAGTAAGATGTATTTCATGGGTTAAGATGCTAATTTGCTGCCATCATGTTTTCAACCTGCTGACAAACATTTTCTTCTTCAGCAAATATTGCTCTACAACGTGATTGTGTCGTTCGCAATTTTTGTTAATAGGCTGCTTTTAAGAGTGAAAATATATTTCAAGACATCATGAAAAAGATTGAATGAGTTGATCAGCCAACATTCTCGCAAGACTTGATGGTACTACGTATGAGTCCCTCTTTAGGCTTTCTTGTTGCAATTTGGCTTTTCATAGACCTAGGCAGCAGTAAATAATAAATACTAAAGCACGGTTCATTAATCCTAAGAATGCCTAGGGCAAGGTTCGTGCAGATGTTTTTTGGAGGACCTTGAAGGAAAGTGGTCCACTCTATATCACAGAACTGCTGGTTCGGTACGATAAGCCCAATGTTTATCACCAAGAGATGGAGTCTGAGATGCATTATTAAGCTGGTAGTTTAGATTTAGTGAAGTTAACCAACATATATAAGAGCTGGAGAGCATCTGACATCATATCTGTGGAGAGCAACATACATGATTCAGTGACTGTTTCTGAGAATACTAATATGCATAAGCATCTTTAAGTCCTTCTCTGTTCCCTTTATTCCTTTGCTTATCCTCTTCTTTTCATTTCCTTTTTATGAAGGCTCTGCTTTTTTCCGCAGGTTCATATTTGCATGTCCAGAGGAGAAACATTTCCAAATATTTATGGTCAACTTGACGTGACGGGATTAGCTTTTCAGCTATATGATGCTCCATCATGGTTTTCTGTATGTCCTGGGTTAATTTTTGCCAATTCGACATTAATTGGCCATAAACTGATAAAACAAAATTTTCTAATATGAGTGAGAGGATACACACCTGAGCATTTACACTCTGCAATTTCTTTCTCTGATATTCTTGAGTTATTATCACTATCAGTGGTTGTCATGCACTTGCACATTTAGCATAAACTCATGAACTTCCTTTCTTTGGTGTACTTAAGAAAATTAATTAGTGTTCATCATGGCTTCGCAAAATAGAGGTTTTACTGAAATTGCCTATTTTATCTCTTCTATAGGATGTTTTGGCAAGTTTATCTTTCCGCGGTCAACGAATATTCTTACACAATACGAGTGGATGGTTTGGCAGCGTTCCCCTGGAAGCTTCTGGAGATTTTGGAATTAATCCTGATGAAGGAGAATTTCACGTAATGTGCCAGGTAGGTGTTAACCTCAACATAACTTTCAAGTTGCACCTCCATTGTTCATAGTTTGCTCCTGCTTTTTGGATAGACATTGTCACAATTGCTAAAGATATATTAATTTAATCGAATCTTCACTTTGATAAATTAACTGACTGAGGATTGTTATGTAGCTATTTCCTACATTTGTTAACAGGGAATAGATGTCACCAAATTGGATGTTTTTCCGCTTTTCTGAATGAGATTTCTTGTTTTTATTCCACTGTCAAGTGGATTTGTTACTGAAAATAGCAGTTTCAAAAAAAAATGTTCATCTTTATTGCAGAGGCGATCACCACAAACCATGTCCTTGGCCTCCCCAGCCACTGCAAGCACTATAGCTGTCCGCATCCTCATTGGTGCAGCCACAATCACCTTATTACATTTACCGGTGTAAACATATAACATAGAATTTATGTCGTTCAATAACAACTTACGCTTTTAGAACAAAAGATTGCATAGTCAACTTTACTATGGTATCAGAGTCAAAGGTCTCAAGTTCAATTCCTCACTTTCACCGGCTGATGAGTTTTCCTTCTTTATATGGCAATAGGTTCAACAGATCTTTCATTGGCAGATACCAGGTTTGCATGCCAAAGGTCTCTTTCCTCTTACCAGCCTTGCCGTGAGGGGGAGTGTAACATGTGAAATAGAATCTATGCTGTTCGTTTATGCCTTAAGCTTTTAGAACAAAAATCCTGCAATCAAGTTTAATAACCTGCATAGGCAACCTTGGTTCAATACCTCCGCCACTTGGCTGTACTTCACTGCTAGTGTGGATGGCAATGCCACCTCCCAGTACTTTGATAGATGCAGCCTCCACCACTGCCAGCACCCGTGCCACCTTACAATTACCAGTACCATTGATCGTTGCTATCATGAAGCATCGATTGAAGTTGCAATGGTGAGTTTAGGATATAACTGAACTAAGGACAGTTAGATATATAGATATAGGGTAAAAAATTTTGGGGAATGAAAGTTAAGGTGATAATGAGATGAATGGGTATCATCAGTTTTTTACTCAGCCAGGTCCACCTAGGAGTTACCTGTCCACCAGTCCTAATTCCACTAAAGTTTGTGCTGACGGTTGCTGTTATTTCATGTGTCTCTTTGGCTGTCTAGTTTAGCTTTAGATAGTAGCTCAAAATAATAAAATTCGTCTCACCTTAGCAGTTTTGTCAGGTGGATATGCATGCGTCTGCATCTGTGTACATGTATCCATGTTTCCTAAATTAACTGAAAATTATTGGATGTGACAGTGCATGAGTCAGTAAGTGGTTCTTTGTCTTTCTCCAAGTCATATACTTGCCTGCACATTGCTGTACAAGATTAATAACAATGAAATCTGTGTCCCTGGGCAACATCATGGCACTCAATTTTAACATTTCACTTCTCTAAATTATATAAATGCCCCGTCTTATTATTATCCGTAAAAGGTTACTTCTCTTTTGGCTTGAGAATGGTCATATGGAAGCTGGTGCTATTTGGGAAAAAAGATGTAGCCATATTATTTTCCTTTTGACAATATGAGTAACTGAACTGTAAGATTGCTCTGAAGGGTATGAGCTTGAGTCATGATATGTTTTTTGTTTGCATTTGCTGTCACAACTATATGACTGCATGGTTATGTCATTCTTGTTTTCCACATCTGGCTTCCTGTTCATTCTAATAACTGCCTGTCCTTCTAAGTTGTTATCCATAAAAATATTTCTCTTTAGAATTGGGAAGGGTTTCTTTTGTTAAACGTTCATAATCAGCAAATGGAGGCAGCAATAGCTTTAGCTTGAAATGATATGAATAACTGAAGGGTAAGATTACTCTGAAGGGCATGAGCTTGAGCCCTGAAAAGTGTTTTTTTTTTTATATTCTGTCATAACTTTTTCATTGTATTCTGTTTTTCAGGTTCCTTCTGTCGAAGTGAATGCCTTGATGAAAACTTTCAAGATGAGACCTCTATTATTTCCGGTATGAATTAACTGAAGAAATCTTAATTTAGCTATGTGATTGCTATTGTTTGTTGGCAGGAGAGATGGGAGGCAGGAGGCTTTCTTTTGCCTTGCTTAGCTCCATTCGGTTTTCATTTGACCATTTCTCTTGGCTGCAGCTTGCTGGTTCAGTAACTGCAGTATTCAACTGTCAGGGCCCACTGGATGCTCCCGTGTTTGTGGGTAGTGGGATCGTTTCAAGGAAGGTGGCTCATTCTGTTTCGGACTATCCTGCATCTATTGCATATGAAGCAATGTTGAAGAATAAGGAGGCTGGTGCAGTGGCTGCATTTGATCGTGTTCCATTTTCATATGTGTCAGCCAATTTTACTTTCAACACTGATAATTGCGTAAGAATTTTTGGGATCACTTAGTTAATTGTAAAAGCAGCCAACGCTTTTTCTGGAAATGTTTAAATAGTATAGTGGGATAAAGCTAGCTTCCATATTATAGGTTGCGGACTTGTATGGTATCAGAGCTAGTCTTGTTGATGGTGGTGAAATCCGTGGGGCTGGGAATGCATGGATTTGTCCAGAGGTACTTCATCGACCTTATTGATATCCTACATATCCCTTCATGTCTAATGTATGATATATGCTGCTTCACAGGGGGAGTTGGATGACTCGGCTATTGATGTAAATTTTTCTGGAAACTTATCTTTTGATAAAATCTTGCAACGGTATATGCCAGCTTATCTTCATTCAATGCCACTCAAGTTGGGAGATTTGAGTGGAGAGACTAAACTTTCTGGGTCACTTCTGAGACCGTAAGAGTAGTCTACCTCTTCTTTTCTATTTTTTGGAGATCCGACTCCTTTGAGTGAGATCTTATTAATTGTTCAGTTAGTCAATCTTCATCTAGGTTGCAGCTGGCTTATATAAGATGGTTTATGATCATAGGAGATTTGATATCAAGTGGACGGCACCAAAAGCTGAGGGATCATTTAGCGATGCTCGTGGGGACATCATTATCTCACATGAGTCTATAACAGTTAATTCTTCATCTGTTGCTTTTGAGTTGTACTCAAAAGTTCAAACATCGTATCTCGATGAATACTGGCTTGAGAAAAGGGACGTCAATCTGACGAACTCTGTTCCATTTATTGTTGAAGGAGTTGACTTGGATTTACGAATGCGTGCTTTTGAATTTTTTAGCTTGGTTTCTTCTTATTCTTTTGACTCTCCAAGACCTGTGCATTTAAAAGCAACTGGAAGGATAAAGTTCCAGGGAAAGGTTACAAAGCCATTGGGCCATGGTAATGGGCACATGAGTACTGATAACAGTTTGGGAAATGTGCACATGAATGTTGAAGAGAGCTCAAAGAATCTTGTGGGTGAGGTTTCTATCTCAGGTCTCAAACTGAACCAATTGATGCTAGCACCTCAGTTGGCAGGGCTCTTGAGAATTTCACACGAATATATTAAGGTAACGACTATGCAGTGTCATTTTTAGAAGTAATTGCCTTGATATACCATGGCATTGTAGCTTGCTTTGTTAGGAAAATCATTTTTTGCGATTTATTTTGTGTAGATAGCCTCGTACATTTTTCAGTATTAGTCAAGCTTCTTGCAGATAGTGCTTGTGCGGCTTTCAAACAGGGAATGGCAGAGGATTTTGTAGCAGGAGTCACTAGAAAAAGCCGTCACAGTGGCTGGAATGCTGAATGTCTAGATATATTTGTCTACAATTCCTTTAAGGAAAAAAGCTATTGCATTTTTTACATCGGATGCTGCATGATTTCATATGATTTTGGTGCTTTATGAATTAATTATATGCCTCATATCTGGAGTTAGTTACACTGTTGGAATTATATTGAATTCGTTATTTAATGGGGCATTAAAGACAGAATATTAAGAAGGTAACTAATCTGTTGAAATTACAATGACTGCAGAAAAAGTAGTCCTGATGCAACTTGTGTGGTTCTTATTGGATTTCATGTTCTGAAATGACTTTCTTCTAATTTTGCGTTATTGGTTTCTGATAATGCAGTTAGACGCCACAGGAAGACCAGACGAAAGTCTTACACTGGAGGTTGTGGGTCCCCTGCAGCCTAGTGAAGACAATCTCCAAAACGGGAAAATGTGTTCCTTCTCTCTTCAGAAGGGGCAGCTAAGAGCTAATGCTTGCTTTCGACCTCTACATACTGCCAACTTGGAGGTACTTCTGATTTCATCAGTTCTTTACCAAACAATGGAATTAGTGTTGAAGATTGACTGCTGTTTGCATAGGTTAATATCTTAAATATGACTTGGAAATTAATAATCTGATAGTCCCTTTCTTGTGTTGCTGGGTATAGCTACGCCATTTACCTCTCGATGAATTGGAGTTGGCTTCACTTAGGGGAATAATTCAAAGGGTAAGTTCTCATGAAGAGTTGCATTTCGACTTCAGTTCTTTTCCTCGTAGGATGATCTTTTCAGTAGTGCTGCTTTGGACATATAGTTTCACAAGATTCATCTTGCTTGTTGAACTTACACCATCTGCACACTGGAACATCCTGTAGTTATAAAGATCCTACTCTTAGGTGGATTTGGGATCCAATTACAATTACACTGAAATTATTTGCTTTTTTTCTACCCAGTATGATCACCTGTATATATATGAGTGAAGAATCATGAATTTGATTGGCAAGCTTGAGGTTTTATACTGTCAGAGGCAATGTAGGAGCCTTCTTTTAATTCCTTATGAGATGTGAAAATGTAAATTTCTAATTTCATGGTTACTAGAACAGTGAATTATTATGAAGGGTTTCATAGTTAGTATGACTTGCCTCTTCTCTACTCAAAGGATCTGCATTATGTTCTCAGGTATAGGAATATATTTGAGATTGGTGATAACATTTAACATTTAGCTATTGCTCTCTTTTCTGCTCCTGTTTTGTTGTCAGGCAGAAATCCAGCTTAATCTTCAGAAAAGAAGGGGTCATGGAGCTTTGTCTGTGCTTCGGCCAAAATTCAGTGGTGTGCTAGGGGAAGCTCTTGATGTAGCCGCTAGATGGAGTGGAGATGTTGTGAGTGCCCAGACTCAACTTTGTTTTCTTTTCATCCCTGGATGTTTCGCAATGCTTACATTTTAGTCAGTTAATTAATCAGTTGAGAACATCATGATCAGCATTATGGTTGTTGGATGTTTGGCAATTTCTTTGCCTGGTATCCCACTTTACCTGATTTTCAGGTAGTTTATATGCATACTAGTTGCATGAGAGAACATCTGCAATTCTTGTAGTTTTTTTCCTTGCTTGTATATAAACTCTTGGCAAATTTTAGCTATAGGATTTTCCTTGATAATGATTTTGGACTCATTAATAGTGTCAGTCTTTATATTTGTGGAGCTTAATTGGCATGCTTGGTCACCAATTTTGTAGCATTCTGTTGGTTCAGTGATGGAACTTTAATCTGTCATCTCATGGGATTGTCACCTGTAGTCAATTTTGAAGGTCACGTCTCCTGGAGTTGGTCAATGCACAGGCTCCTATTATACAGTTGGTCACAAGAAAGTTGCCCATTCACGACTTAAAACTTTGGCTGACATTCCTGTTCCCGTTTTTCAGATTACAGTTGAGAAAACCATTCTAGAACAAAGCCATAGCCGATATGAACTTCAAGGTGAATATGTCTTGCCTGGCAGCAGGGAACGAAGCCCTGCTGGTAAAGAAACTGGTGGCTTGTTGAAAAGAGCAATGACAGGGCATTTGGGTAGTGTTATATCTTCTATGGGAAGATGGAGAATGAGACTTGAAGTTCCTCAGGCTGAGGTTGTTGAGATGCTTCCGCTGGCGAGACTTCTTTCTCGAAGCACAGATCCAGCTTTTCATTCTAGATCAAAGGTTGTTTTCCTCTCAGTCAGTTGCGTTTGAACTTAAATTGGAACTGGTAAAAGTACCAGACTTGCAAAAATTTCAGTGAACTTAATTTAGTCGAGATAAAAAGTTCATACACTGCCCATCTAGTAATAATGGCGCTCTTTGTTGCGGTTGGATGAAAAGTATTGATTGTAGTATTGTTCTGAAGTAGATCATCTACTAGGAAACCATATTCTGAAAACCGAAACAATTGAAGTTTGGCTTCAATTAAGTACCATAATATAGGTTGCCAGAGCAGATGATGACAGTTCATGTCGTCAGATTTAGGCTAGTGGATTACGATATTCCATATGATATCCAAGAGGCTGCTGAGCATCCTCTTAACTTTGTTTATTGTTGCTTTGCTTTTGTGAACTTTCTTTCTCTTCTATTGTTCTGATTAAAATTATCTCCATTTGATTCCCCTTATCTTTCTAGATTTAACCCTTTTATTCCCCTTAAAATCATGCCATCAAAATTCATTGTACCACTGGTCTGCACTTATTTGCAGGATTTTTTTCTTCGAAGTTTGCAATCTGTGGGATTATGTACTGAAAGCTTACAAGAACTCCTTGAGGTACTTTATTTCTGCTTGTATTCAGAAGTGGCATTGCTAGATGGCTACTGATTGATTCTTGGAAAGCTCAATATTTTAATCATTTTGAAGCTGTATCATCACGCCATGATGCTTAATTATCTGTGTCTCAGGTGATACGTGGGCACTACAGTCCAGCAAATGAAGTGATCCTTGAAGACTTAACACTTCCTGGTTTGGCTGAGCTTAAAGGTCGCTGGCATGGCTCTCTTGATGCAAGTGGTGGAGGGAATGGGGATACGATGGTAGATGTCTTTCCTTCAAAGAATTATTACTATAGCCATAAACATTGAGATCTCTGAAGCACAAGAAAAGACACTGGCTTTGAAATAGGGAGCCTGTTGTGCTCGTATTACTGGGAAAAATTGAATTCATTTTACAGGGGACAAAAGTCTTGTACACTTAGATGAAGTAATTTTCCTTTTCCCTGTTTGGAAATAGGTTTTTTGCCTGTCAAATTCTCTTAGTAACAATCTTAGTTGCTGTCATAACTGAATCTCAATACCACTAACTTTTGCTTTCTTCTTGTTTTTTTCCTTTCTGTCTTCCAGCATAGGACATGTTCCATGTGATCCTGTGATGTCGAAATTTCTGAACTTGCTTCCAAATTCTTTGATGTGTGTAGATCGGACAATGAATTGTTACATCGTCTCTGTGATTTAAATTCAAAAACATTTTGATGGCATATTGCTTAGTTTCATCCTATTTACAAGTCCGCAATTTTGTGTCTTATGTTGCTCAAGACAATTATTTGTACCACATGAATCCTACAGGCAGATTTTGACTTCCACGGAGAGGACTGGGAATGGGGGACCTACAAAACTCAGCGGGTTCTGGCAGTTGGTGCATACAGCAATGATGATGGATTGCGGCTGGACAATTTTTTTATCCAAAAGGACAATGCCACAATCCATGCTGATGGAACTTTGTTAGGCCAAAAAAACAACCTGCATTTCGCTGTTCTAAATTTTCCTGTCAGTTTAGTCCCTACTGTCGTTCATGTTGTCGACTCTTTAGCTACCAATGTTATTGAATCTTTGCATCAATTACTAGCACCAATTAAGGGTATTCTTCACATGGAAGGAGATCTTAGGGGTAGTCTGGGTAAACCAGAATGCGATGTCCAAGTGAGGCTTTTGGATGGTGCTATTGGTGGCATTGATCTTGGACGTGCTGAGATTGTTGCATCCTTGACCTCTTCCAGCCGTTTTCTGTTTAATGCAAAATTTGAACCGGCAATCCAAAATGGTCATGTGCACATTCAAGGCAGTGTTCCCATCACCTTTGTCCAAAATAACATTCTCGAGGAACAAAACATTGATAGAGATGAAACTCAAGCTTCTTGGGTCTCTGGCTGGGCAAAGGAAAGTGGTCGAGTGTCTCTGGATGATACTGGTGAAAAGAAAGCCTCTAGAGGTAGAAGTGAAGATGGGTGGGATACCCAATTAGCTGAAGGCCTCAGAGGTTTGAACTGGAATATCCTAGATGTTGGGGAAGTAAGGATTGATGCTGACATAAAAGATGGGGGCATGATGTTGTTGACGGCTCTATCTCCATATGCCAATTGGCTTCATGGCAATGCAGATATAGTGCTTCAGGTGAGTCAATAGGGATTTGTTAGTGTGTTCCTCTGACATGATAAAATTGTTTATAATTTGTTAATGCAAACTTCCATTCAGTGTGATTGGTTTGCCCTGTAGCTTACCACTTGCTGATGAACAGGTCAGAGGTACAGTTGAACAACCTCTGCTTGATGGATCTGCATCTTTTCATCGGGCTTCTGTATCTTCACCTGTGCTCCGTAAACCACTCACAAATCTTGGTGGCACGCTTCATGTGAAATCAAATAGGCTATGTATTGGTTTGTTAGAGAGCAAAGTAAGCAGGAGAGGTAAATTGTTCATAAAGGGAAATTTGCCTTTCAAGACAAGTGAAGCATCTCTTGGTGATCAGATCGACTTGAAGTGTGAAATATTAGAAGTACGAGCTAAGAATATTTTAAGGTGATCAATTCAATTTCAGGAACAGTAAAGCACATATTTCTGTTATTGCGGGCACTTTTTACTATGCTTTGGTTTTTATTTTTTCTTCAGCTGCCAATGTATTGTGATAGCTGATGTTTGGTGTGTTTGTGGTTATTGATTTTGTTCTTGTTTATTACATTGTGGTCTCTACCCTGGAAGATAATGGGGAATTATCTTCTTTTTTTCTTATTGTCCATTTGTGGCCTTTTGAGCTTATGATTTCTCTGTATTTCTGATGCTTGCACATACGTGATCAGTGGTCAGGTTGACACACAGATGCAAATAACCGGTTCCATTTTGCAACCAAACATATCTGGGAATATTAAATTGAGTCATGGAGAAGCATACTTACCTCACGATAAGGGCAGTGGAGCGGCACCTTTCGATAGATTGGCCTCACAGCAGTCCCGGCTCTCTGTTGGTGGTGTGAATCGTGCATTTGCTTCAAGATACGTTTCCCGGTTTTTTAATGGAGAGCCTGCTGCTTCACGAATAGGATTTGCTCCACGTTTAGGTAATACGTTGTCTTTTGTTTGATATATGGTCATTTGTGCTTGTGAAGCAAGCTTAATTTGTTGAATTGTGCTTCTTCTGAAATTTACTTGGTTATTAAGATAAAGTTTTCTACTCCAGTAAATATATTTCTGTTTTGAGTGGGATCTAGTGTGTTCCTTCCAAGGATTTCCATGTTTCATCAGCAAAAGCAGACAAATATTAAGGCTTAGTCCTAAGAGTATTAATCCCAAAACAAAAGATAAAAAGGAGAGGTGTAAAATCATCAAAAGGACGATGTCTTCGTAAATATTGAGAGATGAGGTAATTAAGGAAATAGCTGGAAATTAAGGAGGATCTCCTGAATATATGACGTGACAGCTATATTGATTTCCACTTCTGTTCAACATAATAAAATATTTCTCAATATGACTAGTTAGCGAAGTATAAATTTCTAAGTAGAAGGAAAGAAGTATGCATAATCTTATTGCAGGAGTTAATATCCTTGCAATGCTACCTTTGCAGTCAAATCAGCTGAAGTTAAAAAGGAAATGGATCAAGTAAACATTGCGCCAAATGTAGATATACGCCTCAGCGATTTGAAGCTCGAGCTGGGGCCAGAGCTGAGAATTGTGTATCCTTTGATTCTCAATTTTGCTGTCAGCGGAGAGCTCGAGCTAAATGGCCTTGCTCATCCCAAGTGGATAAAACCCAAAGGCATCCTGGCATTCGAAAACGGTGATGTGAATCTTGTTGCAACTCAGGTGCACCATCTGTATTCACCTTTTTCCTATTTTGGTGCTGCATTTGCTCTGCTTTATCATCTATATCCTCCTGTGTGATTTTTGTTAGAATCTCCATCCAGGTGAGGCTGAAGAAAGAGCATTTAAACATAGCCAAGTTTGAGCCTGAGCATGGGCTAGATCCAATGCTAGACTTGGCTTTGGTTGGATCAGAGTGGCAATTTAGGATCCAAAGTCGAGCAAGTAATTGGCAGGATAATTTGGTTGTAACCTCCACCCGCTCTGTGGAGCAGGATGGCCTCTCACCTACTGAGGTACTTATTAATATCATTTACAGCTCTCCTTGCTAGCACTCTTTTCAATGACTGGTAAGCCAGTCAAGGCAAGAGATTCTGCGCCATACAAAAATTGCCTCAACTTTTAAGAAGTGCTATTGGATGCTTTAATGTTTTATTCTGTTTTTTGGATATTGTGCACTAAACAAGTTTGCTTTGTTTCCATCGTTGTCATCCACCACACAATCCATTTGCTTATATCAGAATTGACTCAGAATTGACGGGATCAAATCCTTTTAATTGTTTCCTTGTTTGTGATAGCATGTGTGGTGACTTGAGAGCTGGTTTCTTGATTGCATTTTGTTTGTGCAGGCTGCTAGAGTCTTCGAGAGTCAATTGGCAGAGTCTATCTTGGAAGGTGATGGTCAGCTCGCATTTAAAAAGCTTGCAACTGCGACTCTCGAAACACTAATGCCGAGAATAGAGGGAAAGGGAGAGTTTGGCCAGGCTAGGTGGAGAGTGGTCTATGCACCGCAGATTCCAAGTCTGCTCTCTGTTGATCCTACTGTTGATCCTCTCAAATCTCTTGCGAGTAATATTTCATTCGGTACAGAAGTTGAAGTACAGCTTGGTAGACATCTTCAGGTTTGCAACTCTTTACCCTTGCTCATGTTTCAGTTATTCCTTGATTCTATGTTTTGACATTGGGTCATGCTCTATGGCCAAAGCCAGCAAAAACCGTAGTATCTCTTGTGCAATGTTCTCAGCCATTCCTGCCAACGTATGCTAGTGGTCCCAAAATTCCCAGTATCGATGAAATAGCTCGAGTGTCTTGAGGAAAAAAATTTGATGAAATTGCAAAAAGCAATCGTCATTTTCACAAATGTGCCAGAAGAATATTGTAGCTCATGCTTTTCTATTGCTTGCGTTGTTTTTTACTAAAACAATTAGGATAGAGATGGGGGGGCTTGTGGACACTGGTTCTTCAGATTTTATGAGGGAGAATTAGGTCTCTTGTTGATTGTTGAGACCATCTTTTCTTCAATATTAATCACATTAATATGTTTGACACCTCAATTCATACCAACATCCTGGTTTTATTTTCTCTAGGCCTCTGTTGTGAGGCAGATGAAGGATTCGGAGATGGCGATGCAGTGGACCTTAATTTACCAGCTCACGAGCCGCCTGCGGGTGCTTCTACAATCCGCTCCTTCCAAACGCTTGCTCTTCGAATATTCCGCTACCTCCCAGGATTAGACCGTCACCCGTCTGCCAACTTCCATAGCGCCTTCCTCGAGAGCCAGTGATACACCCTTGACAGTTATGGTTCTGCCCCCTTGGCTTGGGGATGGTGATATTTAGGTGCTGTAAATATGTCTAGTCATTCTTTCGCTCAGAAATCATTGAGCCTCCATGTTCTTTTTTGCCTTGTAATGTACAGTAACAGAATGCTGGCGACGTGTTACATAGCTTCGTCATTCATTTTCACGTTTTAATCGAAGAAAGGGATAGGTCGAATTGATTCCCCATCGAGCATTTTCGCACTCAAATTAGGGAAGTCGTGCGGGATTTTTCACATGATTTCTAACTTGTGCGGCTGAATCCAACTTGCTCGGAATTAGTCGCGAAGTTCAACAGCACCGCGTCGTTGTGGTATTGCTCATCAAGTAGCCACCTTAGAGAATTCGTGCGTGTGGAATGACTTGAACTATTTCATGGACCAGAGAAAGGGATGAACCAAGTAATCATGCGAGGAATCAATTACCAATTTCTGTATGATCAAGCGGTCGCTTTCGCCCCCATAACGAGTTACCCGGCAATCACCCAAAAATCGAATCATGCCGGCCCGTCGGTTATCATTCCGCGGGCTTGAGCAGGGCCCTTGGGCCGGGCCTAATTGGATGCCCGGGGCTGCTCGTAGGGAAAATTTCATGCATAAACGGGCCGTGCTTCATAACTGGACAACCTCGTCCACGCCTGCCAAGGAGTGCCCTTCAAGGCCCATATGGCTCAGGCCGACCTAGGCGGGCGTGGACCTCGAGGCCCATTATCAGGTCTATGGGCCTACTCAGCTGCGGGCTACATGAAACGTCCAGCCCAAAGTCAGGCGGGCTGGGACTGTAGTTGGGCCCTAAAAACCGTGCCCTAGGTCACTCATCGGGTCGGCCGAGGTCACTTATCGGGTTATTCACGACAATTCCTTCGGGCAAAGTGGGCTACTTGGGCCGGGCCGGGCCCTTTAAACGGCAGCCGCTTATCCAAGCCTACCCATTTGGTCATCAAAACTTGAGTCCGGCCCAGCCCAATGCATGGATTCGGTTGGACCCAACTAGGCCCTTTAGAGTAGGATAATTAATTAACTAAGCCTGCCCATACCCGTCTCTAATCCTATACTCTCTATCTACATCAAAAATGGTTTTTAGATATTCCAAATGTAATCTAAACCATCCATTTTGAAGTTCGTGTTGATCCCGACATGTTTTAACGTAGTACCCGAAAGCTTATTCCAAAAAGGTGTTAGATTACTATACCTACACGACGACATGCTTTTAGATTCTCATTAGGATTGGATCCCCGATCGGCAATCGAAATTAAATGTTAGTGTTCCGACGGCCAAAACATGTAAGGGGCATGATGTTCACATGGCGTAATAGCCTCTCCCCTCCATGAGTACCCAAGAATTGCTCCTCCATATGAATAAGCACAGCTCCTGCCTCTGCATCTGTACGGTATAGGAAGGATGCGCCCCGAAATTGAACGCATGGACATGCGAGAAAGAGACCAGAGCAGAGAGACCGGCGCGTCATAAATTTCAATGCTCGTTCTCGGTCGCCACCGGTACATTCCGTTCACGAAAGGGTTGACCCCTCAAAGTTCATATATTTCTCGACTTCCAAACAATTACATTGCGAGCTAACAAACAGCTTGGAAAATCAAGAGACTTAACCACAGCGATGACCCTGGAAGAGGAAACATTGGCCTCCATATCCTCAACTAAAGATCTAGCTCCGGCTGATAGCCCATATCAGACGATTCGGACTGATAGAGTAAGACCAGCAAGAAAGATGACCATAAACAGAAATAGGAGGGGAAGATGAAGAAGGTCCTGCAACTCAAACTGGAAAAATGGAAAATATCATCTTCTTATTCTGACAAACATACAAGCCATGATGACTGAGAAAAACCCAGCCAAAACAGTTGACAAGGTAGATTAAGTGCAACAAGACAAGTCCTCAATGCAAGCGCCTGCAAAAGAGCAGAAGAACCTATCAGGGTAGATACATCGCGTATCCCAGCTACTCGCCACCATGCTTAAGGCTTCAAATAGTAACAAGTGGGCATGCCCCTTGAACAGAACAAACTCAGCAGAAGCAGCTAATAAACAGATCACGTCATATAGAACTTATCACCAACTAGGTGCACGGGTAAGTGTCTTCTGTTGTTCAACCAACCATTTGGAGATCCCAAAAGTGTATATTAGGTCCTCCATATTTGACAAAATCACGCATGCTTGATGTCATCTATAACTCGAGACTCTTGAATCGAACAGCACAATCACATTCAATCCCAGAAGATAAAAATCAGAGACAAGCATTCATCCACTAATTGCGCCTAAATCCACTCCCTCGCCACTGAATTAACTGATGTAATTCAATGAAAAATATAGAGCATATTCATCAGTTATAACGTTGTTACCACATAAACAATGATGTTTTCATCCTAATTCATAGTTGATGTCAATTTTTTCGGCAGTATAAACCATACTTCAGTACAGACAAGCAAACAACTTGGTTCTTCTTCCCTAATTAGTAACTTGCTTGAAGACTCAAGAGAACCTGTATCCAGCAATATTCACAAGTATAAACCTATAAAAACGTATTCTGATGAGTACTTGTCTCCATCTCCCACGAAACCATTTAATTTCACTCGCAATTATGGCGTCTTTCGTCTTCGATCATTATGTTCGGGTATATTAAGATTTCTTGAGAGTCAAGACATTCGCAATTTAACTCTCCGGGTTCGATTATACTCCAGTGGATCAGATTACACCATTCTAGAGACCCCAAGTCAGTAAATTCACGACACAAGGAGTTCACATTCAATCTCGACAAGGTTCGCAAAATGCGAGCAATTCGAATATAGGAGCCTTACTCAAGCTGCTTGGGACGGGATCATCCCCGTCTTCCTCGCGTACGCAAAGATTCCGCCGGCGTCGATCACTGGCCCTGCATCGCCGATCGGCTTCAGCTCATACTCCTTCCCGCTGGTGTGGTTAATCAGCTTGCTCTCCGCCAGCTCGATCGTCACGGTATCGCCCGTCCTGCACTCCTCACAAATCCTCACATCCGTCTCCAGCGGATAGACCTCCCCGGTCGCCACCGAGTTCCTGAAGAATATCCGGGCGTACGACTCCGCCACCACCGCCACGACTCCCGCCGCTCCGAGCGCCACCGGCGCGTGCTCGCGCGAGGATCCGCACCCGAAGTTCGCTCCCCCGATGACGATCTTGTACTTGGTCTTCGTCTCGTCGGGGTCAATGAACCGAGTCTCGTAGGTCGAAGGGAGGCCGATCAGCGCGTAGGACCCGAGCTTCTCGTACTCGGAAGGGTTCGAAGGGACCAAGGTAAGGTACTCGGCGGGGATGATCTGGTCGGTGTCGATGTTGTCTCCGACGACGTAGCAGCGGCCGTGGAAGGCCGTGGCCGGCTCGCCAGCGGCATCCGCGGCGGCGCGCGGAGCCGGAGCCGCGGCGGCTTTCCTAGCCGCCAGGGAGGCGAGGCCGGTGCTCGCCGAGAGCTTGGAGCTGCTGCTCAAGCCGGGCGACGGCGGCGCGAGCTTGAGGTCGTGGGGACTGTGAAGGAAGTGGCGGCGAGGCTGGTGGAGGTACTTGAGGCTGGCGAAGGAAGGGTTCAGGGCGCGAGATTGCAACGGAGTCGCCATGGAAACGAGCTGGTAGCGGAAGAGAGAAACCCTAGACAGTGGTGGTTGGGTGCGGCGCCGGCGAGCGGCGGCGCGAGGATTTCAATCGTCCGAGGTGAGCGGCGCAGCCGGAGAATAAGTAGGGCTCAGGCGAGTGAGAGGTTGAGTGATCGTTTTGTCCACGAACACTGCGATTTCTTTTTTTCTCTCTTTTTTTTTTAATTTTTGGGTTTTTTTTTCTTTTCTGGTTTGAGAAATTCATTTTGTGAGTTGCTCTTATTTAATAAACAAAAAGAAAGATAATTGTTGAGGCCAAGACTAGATACATTTTTTTTTTTGGGGTGTTGCTTTGTAATTGAACTTTAAATTTATAAAGGGAGATTTCGTGAATCAATCGCATTTTATAATTTACTAAAGATAATTTATTTGTTGCGTCGGTATAATTTAGTTTATTCTACAATTCTATTCATCCATAACTATGAATTCTCGTTAAATATATCGATGATTGGCATCATGTGATGGCTAGAAAATCTAATATCTACCAAGATTTAACGAAGGTTGAATGCTTTTTAGTGTTTTAAGGATTTAGAAAGTTATGTTCAGAATACTGAGAAATCAGCATGGAAATCTAACCCGACTCTGCGCATTCACACCCCTACTGAATTTACCAACACAAAAAGAAAATGTAGCACCGTCGATTGAAAAGCAAATGGTGGAATTTGTAACCAGTTTTCACTGAATGCCACAGTTGAGCTACAGCTGCAGACCATGTAAGCATAGCAAATGTGCTCTTCAAGGATTTGATCAAGATGAGCTTCCAGGATTGTGGGTCGATTCATGAAATGGACAGGACGGTTCTGACGATGCAAAGGATAAGATACTGAAGAAGTAACAGACAAATTCCAGTATGATTCTGTTAAATTCATTGCAGTACAAAGAGAATGATCTCCAAATCTTCTTTTGGAGAAGTACTGTTTTACTAAATGGTACATCTAAAAGCTTGACACTCGAGCAAGCAAAAGAAATAGGGTTACTGTAAGAGCTCCTAGAGACCAAGGAAAATTCCCAGGCTTATTTCACCAAGAGGCGTATGGTTTGCCGCCTCACATGGGTCATGATCCGAGAGTTCCTTGTCATGAATGGACTGGTCTGGAAGCACCAGACCATAAATAAATGCTACAACAACGAGAACATCAATATGGACAACAACGCAGTTTGACAAAAAAATGTGAGTAGACATCCGATTAGTGGAGCTCAAATTCACCCTTGAAGTGCCGCAATGTGGGAAGTCACTCCATCTGATTATTCTCAAGTTAGCCCTTCAGGAAGATCAGTCGTAATTAAATCTTTGGAAGAGTGAAAGTGCAGGTTCGGAGGGAGTTAAAGTCGCCACGTGTTTGAACTGCCATACCAAGGAGATCAGTTGAACCAGTGTCAATGGAAAACATATAATGATATATTAAGCATGGTCTCTGATAGTTCAGCAAAAGAGTGCGGTCTATAATATCGCAGTCCAAAGGGTACTCATGATTGGGAACTAGTTTCCTCACGACCTGTATTTGAAAAAGGGAAATCCCCCTCAGTTTGACTATCGTTTGTTCAACTATGAAACTGACAACCAAAGTTCATGGATGACGTACTGCAGGAAGAATACTAAATGTGTGCTATATAATGGAAAAATGAAAGACAGGTTTGACAGGCTAAAGGCAGATTCCCTCATCTCCCCTCCCCCAATCTTCACCCAAGGTTTTCAAGGTGCAAATTCTTGCATTGTTCCTCTTTCAAGGAAAGTATCGAGGCAATGACATTGTGGCCTTGCTATGGATTACTTAGTGATGAGTAGTTACCTTTTGTTGTCTGTACTTTTCACGTATAGCATTTAGGGTGGAACGACAGGTGCTGAGCTGCAAACCTTCCAATGCAAGAACCGCAGTTTTTAACTCTGATGCCTTGTAATTGGTGTAGTGTTCTAAAGTTAGATTCTGCAAAAAATACATAATTCCAAGCTTCATGGCAAACATGCATTTGATTGAGAAAGAGATGTATGGATAGTCAAGAAATTGCATACCCAAGGGTTGTCAGCTTGATTGAGTGTCCATCTGGCGAGAAGTACAGCAGATGCAGCCGTAAGGGAAGGCAGAAACTTTAAGAAGCTATACTCAACAAGCGTTATCTCCGCCAAATAATTTGACAAATATTCTAGTTCAATGGAAGGGACCTGCAAAATTAATTGAGATTTAGCTTTTTACACGTTGACTAACTATAAACCTCAATCCAGGAACAAATACCTCGCTCGATACTTGGGCAGCTTGAACAAATCTCCTGGAGAAAAAAGGAAAGGGAGCAGAAAACTCATGTCATCAAATAATGCAAACATGTGAGCTGGCAATCCACCGTTAATGAGAGTACTACCTTAGAAATGTTTTTATGGTAGGAACAGACAACTGAAAATGCAGAAGATTTAGAACTTGACTCTCCATTTTCAATACCTGCCATATAACTTCTGTCAAATATTTTAAAGCATTAATTAGAAGAAACGAGAAGTTCTGAATTATTTCTTACACAAGTGTCCTCCTATGCAGTTGTTACGGTTTTCTGTTCTATGATATTCTACAAAACTTGGAGCTGGAATTTGTTTTGGATTATCCTTGAAACTACTCTTTGCATAATACTATTGCAAGGTTTATCAAGAGAGAGGTTTAACTTATCGAATCATTTTAAGAGCTTGAGTTATCTAACTTCCAGTACAAGCACTATAGGAACCATTATTTAATATGCCTCAATACTTGAGTTGCATATCCTCAATGGAGGTGATTAAACAAGCAGAACACTTTTATAAGCATATTTCAATGACAATACTTCTTATTGTTCCTTTCTCATGCTCAACATAGTTAAAACCCCAAGTTTGAGTTGAAATTACACAGGATCATCTTGACACATTTTTCTACATTACAGGAAAAGATAATAAAAATATGGATAATGGAAAAATAAAGGCAAATTTGAAAATTGTCCTTTATTTTGTCTAGCAAAAGCTTTGCTTTGAATTTACAAGGGATTGTAATGTCTGGTAAGAGTGACCATCCTATGACCGTGACAAAGATTTTTGGCTAGCTCTCAATCTACTGTAATTCTCACTTCTCAGCATACTAATGCTTTAATCATTTTGGAAGGAAGAATATACTAGTCAAAGGACAATTGCTGTATTAAGTACAAGTCAACTTATTTAATAGTGATAGGGACCATGGAGGTGATGTGAGTGCTGAGGATAGAGATAGATAAGAATGAAGTGGCAAAAAGAGCACCTTACCTCTGGTCTTGTATAGGTATTGTCCGTGATAAAGCAAAACTCTTCCACTCTTGGTGGACAAATTTCCTCGTACTTCCTTCAAGATGCCCAAAAGCATAGGAAGATTAAAGTTATTTCCTATTAGGTATGAAGAAGGAAACCCAAAGTTCACAATTCATAGTGACTGCAGCCAAATGTAGAACTTACGACGCAATTAGCATGCAAGTAACACCAAGCAATTGGAGTCTTTGCTTCTCAACAAAGTTTTGTGAGAGAAACCGGTCTATAAGATTCACAGTGAGGTAAAGAGTATCGGGAACTAGTTTATATTCTTCAGAAACCTAGAAAACAAAAGAATGGTAGAGTTGGCAAACTCAATCAAAGATGACAAATCAAAAAGAACACAGACTAAACCAAATACTACAATGATGATCTATGACAGGTAGTCTCATTGCTAACTACACAAACCTCAACAAGCCAGTCAATTAGAATTCCACGCATGTTTGGAGTGATATCTTCCTGCAGGGTTTCCATATATACAGTTGAAGGTCTTCGTTCAAGCTGCAAAAGGTGCAGATGATGTTGATACAGCCATCAATAGGTTGCTGATGGATATATACTGCTGCAATTTGATAATCTTTATATCCTAGAATTCCATTTAGTCTCCGTTCAAAATTCAGATGTCATGGTGAAACTGAAACATACTTCCCTTGATTTGCTCCTCCCCCTTAAAGTTTTATTCATTTCAGTAACTCACTAATACTAACTTCACTCTAATCATGAAGTAGCACGGCATGGATATTGGAGATGAGATTACTTTTAAAAAGACGGATAGAGGGAGACAGCGGCCATTCGGATAAAAACATATAAAAGAGATAGGTCTTGTATTGGCCTAAACTACACAATTAGCATTGGTTCAGTAATAGCAAGCTCAAGAGATTGAATGATATCAATACAAACCTCTGTTATGCGTTTATGGTTGTATATATCAAGTGCATATGGGGCGCAAGCTTGAGGATCTGCGGGTTTTGAAATTATATCTACGATACTTGGATGAACTTGGGCTGCTGACTTCTCACCATTTCTATATTCTGTATATCCAGCAAATTGTTTTGGACTAGATAAGTCATACTTCATCATTAAAATCAGGAAAAATCTTGTCATCAAACAAATAATTCTTTTATCTTTCTGGGAACAAGAAATAACCTTCGTCATAAGTTCTAAAACATTCATCTCGTGACTTTCTTGAAGACTCTGCTACCGCATCCCATAGAGAGATACTATGCTCTGAATTTTCTCGTTTTGCCCATTTGTCCGGGATAGTGATTTCTATAGAATCTGCCACTTTTATTTTGGACAACTCTTCTACAAATTCCGCTTTGACATCCTCCTGAATTATTTGGACAGCTCCACTTTGATGCACATCTGTGTCCTTCTTCAGAGATCGCTTTCTACCCTGCTTGCTGGTCTGCCAATCAGCAACAAGAGTCACCAAACTCGGAACATATAGCTAGCTGAAAGTGTAATTGCTGGACATAAAATGAGCCATGGAATCAACTCAAAGCAGACAGCTGTTTGAAAAATGGACAAAGCATATTGTAAAATGCTCCACTTCTCTGAATTGCTGGGAATATGAGCTGATAACCAGCCACTACTTCATGACAAATACAGCCCCCCCAAATGAAGAATGGAGTCAGTTGAGAAGAATGCCTTGCACTAACCTTAGCTTTGGTAGCATTGACACAGCTCAAGTATGAATTCTCACAAAAGATATTGGTGACATCTTTGAGTACTGCTCTCTTTTTGTGCTGCTTGGCAGCATTTCCAACCTTACTTCCTTTTTTCTCGTCTGATGCTGATCTCTTAGCATTTGCACGGACAGTATGCTTTTGTTCCTGTTTAAAAGAGGGCCTTGAGGATGAGAGCATCCCCGTTGACATGCCCAATGCTTTAGCCCTTGATCGGGTAATTCGGGTAGTGGGTGCTTCGTTTTTTGTTCCGACTGCATTTTCTTTGCTCATATTTGCATTCCACCCTGTGGGAATACGTGTCATCAAATTAAATGGCTCCTCATTGCACCCACTATCCTGAAGATAAAATTTGACGTTAGATGACTGGAACTAAAAGATGAATTGGAGCAGACATTTATAGTTTGAATTTGTGGAAGATACAGGCATTTACACAAGCAAGGTAAACCATAGGCATCATGTTATTCTTGAACTTCAATGAAGAGAATAGTCTCTCATGCCATCAAAACTAGTTCCCTGTCCCTTTAGGCAATAAGGCTATAACAACCCAAAGGTCATGGGCCATATTACCTCACAAGAACTGAATAAGTGAGAACACCTCATCTAGTCATTCTCAACTTCTGAAAATGTCTGGACACGACACCCTATAGCAGTTCTAAGTTTCTAATCCACAATTTTCAAGGTAAAACTAAGGGATTAATGGCTGCCAATGCCTACACAGGAACTGAAGCACGATAAATACAGGGCTAAATCTCCAATTTGCTTTAGAGTGGGTTCAGGAAAGCTTATCACAAACCGCAAAAGCAAAGCAGCCGCTCAAAACCACTTTAATGTTTCTCTGTTTTATTCCATTCTTGGGCTTGGGCTTGCGCTCGGGCTAGGTAGTTACAGTTAACCAGATTGTCATATTCAAAACAATACATATTAAAGTCATACATCTCGGCGATATAAAACTAGAACAATTCATTTACTGGAAAAAACTAACATGTTGAGGAAATTACCTTGTATCATGAGCAATGACAAGCGAGCATTCTGCAAATGCTCGATATGAAATTTGAAAAGCCAAGTGTAAAGACCAAGTCACCTGACAAAACGAAAAGGAAAATTTATGTATATTTAGTCCTGAAATTTAAATCATCACAGAGACATTCTTTTGCGCAAGGCTATCAGCTTTACGGTGCTTGGAAGGATTAATCATTGTATCCTCCCCTGCACCAAAAAAGTGCCCTAACTGGGACCCGACCTCCAGGTCAAAATGAAGCTTGAGCATCCTTCCATCTGCGTAAGGATTGCCCTCAAGCTATGATGAATCAAGCTTCATTTTGAAAGAACTCAAGAACAAAAGAGCAGCTATGATGAATCAACAGGAGCATCCGGACAAACTCAATATGATTCCTGAACTTGGTATTGAAATAACTTTCTACCTCCAAAATATTGAACACCAAAATCTGGGAGGGCGAAAAAAGGAGGAAACTTGTACTTTGCTTTCGCAAGGGTTGCTTTGTGTACAACATCAGCAGCCAAAATCAGCTTTACAGCTCGCAAGTACTGTAGAGGATCCCAGTACATACTGCTGAGTGACAGTTCTTCCCAGTACATACTGCTGAGTGACAGTTCGCAGAGAACGCAAATGCAACATTCATCACAGAACTAACAAGACCTACACCGTCACTAATTTGAAATTCAAAATTTGGATCAACCCAACACGGCCGCAATCAAAAGCAGAGCTAGTGTCGAGCTAGGAATGCCCTGCAACCTCACTTTTGAAACAGACGACGTGCGGGAAAACCTAGCCCGGAACTCCAGAACGAGCTCAAACTTCCACAAAACCCCAGCTTCCCAACCAGAAAAGGACAAAAAAAGGATGAGGCAGACATCGTACGACATCCCGAACACAGATCCACGAGCTGCATCTCCAGACAAGATCGCGGGATTCTCGACAATCTGTGCACCGCCGTCCGTTGAACAAATCCCCCGGAACAGAGCGTTTTCCGGTGGCCGGAACAGATCGCAGCCATTGCATACCCGACCAAATCATTCACGCCCTAGAGAGAGAGAGAGAGAGAGAGCTTACGCTGCCGTGGTTGGAGCTCCGCGACCCCCTCCGGAGGAGGCCCGGAGGGAGGGAGGCGTAGAGAGAGAAAGCTCCGTCGGGAGGAGAGAGAAAGCGGGGAGGAGAGGGAGTGAAGGAGAGAGAGTGTGACTGTGCCTTGATATAAGCCGGTGGCGAAGAGGAGAGGGGAGGGAGGGAGGGTGGGAGCGTGCGAGAGCGGGATGGAGGTACAGTTCAAACTTCCAAAATTTCTAATTGGTCATTATTATTATTCCCTTCTTTTTTTAATTTTAATTTTTTGTTTTTGTGGTTTGTCCCATTATGTATTTTGCTTCCCTGAAAGCCTTGGCATATGTACTCGTACATTTTATTTTTTATTGCTTTGAAAAACCGTACCTTCGAAAAGATTAGTGATTGTAAGGGACCGCGGTCCACGGGTTTTCTACAAATTGTTCTCGGTCGTTATGTCATCGGAGTACATGTTGTGACTCCACAAAGTAATATTGATATTCACGGTTCGTCTTGATATATTATTGCCTCACCAATACGAGCCCCTTCTCAAGCATATTCCTGATCTTTGGTGGATAGAAGAACATCAATATCCGACGTGATTTTTACGTCAAATTTAGAAGGCGATGTAGCGGGATATATTGACTGTGGGTCAAATTGTATTGACTGAATCTTGGATATGAAATGCATCCGGGCTGTCAAAATTAATTATGACTTGAAATTTGGCTTGAGCTATTTCGGACTTAAAAACACAAAATTGAACGATTTTTCACAAGAGAGGCTCGGAGTTCTGTTAATGATTTTCGCTTTTGGGAGGTCGATACTCTTTCTTCCTTTTCCCTTTGAATGAACTAAAAGGGTCATTCGAGTCATCTGCAAATACCACTGAGCATCATTTTGGAAAAATATTTATTAGCGGATTATCGATACATATAATTTCGCCAAATGATGTTCTGATTAAGGAATGAAGAAGGTCAGCGATTATTAGCGGGATTTTTATCGATAATAAAACTGTCGATTTTTTAACGGGACTTTGAGTTTAAAAAAATAAAAGGGATCAGTTGATTCGATTAAGTCTAATTGTCCTTTTTCTTGTCAAATCTTTCTTCTAACATGCAAATACTTCACAAGTATGTGAAAGAAAAAGAGGAAAATGAATCGAAGCTGAGGAATGTTGTGCTAGACAAGATCCACCTTTTATCTGATTTTTTTTTCCTTTTTCCGTTGACAAGTTAATGAAAATTGAAAGTATAATGATATTTGCCACGTTTTGAAGTTTAGGAAATAAAAATCTATGGACTCAAAGCTGTCTCAAGTTCAATTTTGGCATGTGTAATAAAGTTGTGATCCTGTAGACTTTTGTGGCCGAGGGCTTTTCGATGATGAATCTATGTCGTTTCTTTGGCTTTGTTCAACTTTCAAACGTGTCAAAAGGAACTTGAATTTATAATATGTGCTCATGTTTGCACTTAAATAAGAGCTCGCGTTCTCCATTTCTTTCCATATAAAGCAAAACAATTTGAATTTTGACTTTTCAAAACTTTCTTAGAGCCAATCTTATTACGTTCCCCGACAAGGTAATTATCATTTGCCATCCATCATTTAGCTAAGTCGGCACTAGTGTGTATATCGTGAAGAGCAAACCTTTCATTTAGCTAAGTCAGCACTAGTGTGTATATCGTGAAGAGCAACCCTTTGCTGACGTGGATGTCAGCTGATCTACTTAGTATTGACATTAACAATTTTTAATAATATTTTAATATTTTTCAATTTTTTATTTTTTCTTTCCTATTTTTTCTATTTTTTTACGCTTTTCTTTCTCCTCCAACCGATCACCGGGCGTCAGCAATCGACCATAGGGTAGGGTCAGCAACCTCACCTAGCCACATCAAGGTCAAGCCTCGTAGTTGCTAGGGAGGGCAAGCCTCGCCATGACTAGGCAAGGCTCGACCTCACCGAATCTGGCGAGGCTGGCAATATCAACCTCGCTAGCCCTTCCCTCAAGTTGATTGCTGGCGCTTGGCGACTAGTTGGAGAAGGAAGAAGGGGAAGAAAAAAAAAGAAAAAGAAAAAATTCAAAAAATATTAGAATATTATTAAAAATTGTCCATATCAGCGCCATGTAGGTTGATCGGTGTTCATATTAGCGATTTCCTGCTAAAATTGGTTGAATGGACTCAATTGATAAGAAGTGAAAATATTTAAAATTCAATTGGCAAAATTGAAAAATTTAGAATTGAATTGACAAAAATGCAATAGATTAATGACTTTTTGAACAATCCCTCTACCACATTGTGCATATCTTGTCCACCTATTAAGAATAGGGTTAATACCACGAAAAACTCTAAACTGGAACACATATGACAATTTTACCCCGAGCTATTTTTTTTACTACAAAAAACTCCAAACTGGTACATCTGTGACAAATTTACCTTGAACTATTTTTTTGACCATAAAAAACCCCAAACTGGTATACTTGTGATAATTTTACTCCGAACTATTTCTTTGACCACCAAAAACCCAACACTGGTATACCTGTGACAATTTTACCCCCGAACTAATTTTTTGACCACTAAAAGCTCTAAACTGGTATATTTATGACAAATTTACCCTTTATTAGTGTTCTTTAAATTATATTAATATCACAAAAAATCACAAATTGATAAACTTGTGTCAAACAGAGGGCTAAAACCCAAAATCGGTACACATGTCAATTACCTCGTGTCATTAAACTTAGCAATTTGACAGTAAAATTTAACGGAAACTAACGGAGGGTAAATTTGTCATGGGTGTACCAGTTTGGGGTTTTTTATGGCCAAAAAATTAGTTCGGGGGTAAAATTATCACAGGTGTACTAGTGTGGGATTTTTTTATGGTCAAAAAAATAGTTCGGGGTAAAATTGTCACACGTGTACCAGTTTAGAACTTTTTGTGGTCAAAAAAATAGTTTTGGTTAAATTTATCACAGGTGTATTAGTTTGGGGTTTTTCATGGTATTAACCCTTAAGAATATAATGAGGGAGGACTTGAAAAATATAAACATGTTGGAGCACACATAATGAATGACAACAAAGGTACCCAATTGAAAGAGCGACATAAGCAGGTGATTTCTTGTTTTCGCATCCACTTGACCATGAAGTGTCTGCATTTCTCGAAACCTCCGACTTCATAAATAGAAGTTGTTCCAACTTCATCTCTCGCTGGAAGTTATCTAGATGCCCCTGATACCTCAATTGAAACCAATCGAAAACCTCGTGAGCGTAGATGTCACTCGAGACTCGGGTTTGGTGTTTGGGTTCCTGAGGATTTGGAAATGATTGCCTTAGACCTGAGCACAAGCATCGAGGCCATGGGGTCTGCCTTAGGGACTCGGGCTCGAGCATTGTCATTACCTAAATCCCTCGTTAGCTGCCTCGGGGAAGTAGGTTTAGAGGTATTTTATTCCTAAGTTCATACCTCACGTGACATTGATTGTTTTTTTTTTTTTGGTAAGGTAACGTGACATTGATTGTTCAAATTTATTTGTTCAATAGAAGTCACCACTAGCCATGATTAAGGGTCGGTTGGAAACTTTAATCAAGACACGGAAGTGTTATCTCGAAAACATACACAATCAGAAATTCTTAGGGATCGGGTACTTGATTACACTAGGATTTCAACAAATACCCTTTCAGTACCTAAACTCGACTATTTGCTAACCAAAATATCGCAACGGTCTTTTACTAATCAAGAATTTTGAATTTTCATCCTAACTATTCAAAAAGAGGAAAACAACAATCAATGAATTTAAAGCACGCAATCAAATGAAATCAAAATGAAAATGACAAATAGCGACCTAGGATTGTCTCTAAAAAGAAATAATAAAAAATCCCTAAGGTAAAACCCTAAAAGCTCATTCAATTTTGGGTTCAATTTTTTGTTCAAGCCAAAATTGTTTATTAGAAGCCCCAAACTAAGAGAATTCTACATCTTTTTAGCTTTTTTCACACTTTTTATTTTTCTGAATTTTCTAAATTTTTTTATTTTTTTATTTTTGGATTTCAAACAAGGTTAGGGGAAACTGGTATGATTTGCTAGTCTGACACAAACCCTAAAGGTCCGAGTTGGGATCAAGTCGGGCTAGCCATAAGGTCCAATTAGCCTTAGTCTGATTGGTTTGGGCCATTTCAACAAATCAAGCCCAAATTTCTGATTTTTCTTTAAAGGTCCAAGCCCCAAACTAAAATAAATCCACATGCTCGGCCCAACTCAAATAACACTTCCAACCCATGGTGCTTTCGATCCGACCCAGTTCTCAACCCAATTCCGAATCCAACCCAGTTGTATTTATTATACCCCTTTTATTTTTTTTTATTGTTTTTGTTGTAAAATATTGCGTTGAAAGTATATAATAGAGAGAATAGAAATTAATTAGAGAAAGCATATGAACACCAAAGATATATATTTTCTCTTTTCATTATGTTTTGATTTCTTACACAATGACCAAAACTAAGCTCTTATTTATAAGAAAACAAGAATGCACATATCATTAATGTCAATGTATTGAATACATACATTGAATAGGGAGATGACTATTCATTGGAGATTGTACGTAGAATGTAGGTTACAAATATACCATAATGGATACATTGAATATAATGAATATTCATTTATGTATTTCATAACACTCCCCCTTGAATATTCATTGTATTCATTATACTATGAATGTGCATTGAATGATACTGCCTCATTAAAAACCTTAAGCCGGAAAAACCCAGTGGGACAAAAACCGGACAAAAGGGAAAAAGAGTACATAGCACAAATTTTAAGATCTCTCCCTTTTATAAATGCATAAATTGCCTCGTTAAAACTTTAAGCCGGAAAAACCCTGTGGGAAAAAATCGGACATGAAGAAAAAGAGTGCAATCCATAGTTCATAATATTTCCCCCTCAATTTGAGCTATATAGCCACTGCTGGTGCTAATCAATCTTGCATCTTATGAACTCGCCGCATACCAATGCCATAGACCAATTTCTCAAAAGTTGATGTTGGCAATGATTTGGTAAAAAGATCTGCAAAATTATTTATGGATCGAATTTGCTTAACATCAATGTATCGACTTTCTTGAAGTTCGTGAGTATAGAAAAATTTCGGCGAGATATGCTTAATCTTATCACCTTTGATATATCCTCCTATAACTTGTGCAACACAAGCAGTATTATCTTCATAAATTATAGTAGGAGAATTTGTAACCAGTGTTAAACAACAAGAATTGTGAATATGTGTTATAACGGATCTTAACCAAACACTCTCTCTTCCAGCTTCATATAAAGCTATAATGTAGCTACTAGTGATTGCTTCGTAGAACGCCAAGAAATGGCGGTGCCATTATAACAAAATAAATAACCGGTTTGAGAGCGAGCTTTATGTGGATCAGATCTATATCCAGCATCAGTATATCCAACTAAACCATAGGTAGTGAAATCCTTGGAATAATATAATCCCAAATCCATGGTTCCTCAGAGATAACAAAAAATATGTTTAATTTCATTCCAGTGTCTCCGAGTTGGCTAAAAACTAAAACGTGCCAATAAATTTACTACAAAAGCAATATCTGGTCTCGTACATTGTGCCAAGTATATCAAAGTCCCAATTCCATTGAGATATGGTACTTTAGGACCAAGTATCTCTTTATCAGATTCTTTAGGATGAAATGGATCCTTTTGGAGATCTAGAGACCTTACAACTATAGGGGTGCTCAATGGGTGAGCCTTGTCCATATTGAAGTGTTTAAGTAATCTTTCAATGTATGCCGATTGATGGATGACTATTCCATTTGCTTTATGCTCAAGCTCTAGACCGAGACAAAGTTTGGTTTTACCTAAATCTTTAACTTCAAATTCCCTTTTTAATCACTCAGCAGTTTTAGCTAACTCTTCTGGAGTTCCAATTAAATTTATATCGTTGACATAAACTGCTACAATAGCAAATCCGGTTTTTGATTTCTTAATAAACACGCATGGATAGATAGGATCATTCTTGTACCTTTCCTTAATTAGGTACTCACTTAGGCATTGATACCACGTGCGACCGAATTGCTTTAACCTGTACAAAGATCTTTGCAATTTTATTGAGAATAAGTTGCGAGGAGTGCATGCATTAGACATTTTAAATCCCTCAGGAATTTTCATATAAATATCCAAGTCTAATGAGCCATATAGATATGCCGTGACAACGTCCATAAGACGCATTTCTAATCTTTCAGAGAGTATCAGGCTAATGAGATAACGAAATGTAATCATATCCATCATAAGTGAATATGTCTCATCATAATCAATCCTAGGTCTCTGGGAGAATCCTTGGGCAACGAGTCATGCTTTATACTTGACAACCTCGTTTTTCTCATTTCGTTTCCAGACAAATACCCATTTATATCCAACGGGCTTTACATTATCGGGGATGCGAGTTATGGGTCCAAAAACCTCTCGTTTGGCTAGGGAAGCTAATTCAGCCTTAATTGCTTCCTCCCATTTAGATCAATCTTGCCTTTGACGACATTCAATAATAGATTGCGGCTCACAATCATCATCCATAATTTTATAAGCAACTGAGAATGCAAAAGCATCATCAATGATAATTTCATTCTGATCCCAAATCTCATTATAATATGTAATGGAATTCTCAATATTCCTAAGGTTGGTGATCTTTTCATGGGTTTGTGCCTCTTCAAGGGTAATAAGCTCTTTAGGAGTAAGCACAACACTAGGCTCTTCTGGAGCAGATTCTTGATTCTTTCCCCTTCGTTTTTAACGAATAGTGTCTTTTGATCCTATTGGTCTACCGCATTTCTGTGGGGGATTTTGATCCATTTTAGCTTGTCCTTCAAGAACAACTATCCTAGCCGGAGCATTTGCAACTAGAATATGAGACTTCGTTACCTTAGTAGCATCATTAAATGCATCAGGAAGTCTATTGGCCATAACCTGTAAATGGATTATGCGTTGCACCTCGTTTTCACACTCAGGAGTTCTTGGGTCTAATTGAGATAAATTCTTCTCATTCTAGGATAAAACCTTAACTGGTTTTTGCTTCGCAACCATGTTAGTTTTAGGTGTCCCAATTGATGGAAACATAGTCTCATTGAAATGACAATTTGCGAATCTGGCAATAAAAAGATCACCCGCAGTCGGTTCCAAGAACTTAATGATGGACGGTGAATTAAACCCAACATAAATGCCCAAACGGCGTTGGGAACCCATTTTCATTTTTTTTTTGAGGTGCTACAAGCACCTGTACTACACAACCAAAGGTGCGTAAATGTGAAATATCAGGTTCATAACCAAGAACCATTTGAAGGGGAGATTGTAAGAGACTAGCAGTAGGGCGCAATCTTATTAGTGCTGCTACATGCAAAACTGCATGACCCCATGCTGTATCGTTGAGATTCGTTCTCAATAATAGAGTGCGTGAAATGATTTGGATATGTTTAATCAAGGATTTTGCCAATCCATTTTGAGTATGAATATATGCGACCGGGTGCTCAACCTCTATTCCGAGTAAAACACAATATGTATCAAAACTCTTTGATGTAAATTCACTAGCATTATTCATCCTTATGCTTTTAATTGGATAATCAGGAATTGTGCCCGGAGCTTTATAATCTATGCAAGTAAACGTGCAAAGGTGACATTGCGCATAGATAATAGACAAACATGGGACCATCTACAGGATGTGTCCACTAGTACCATAAAATATCGAAGCGGTCCACTTGGTGGTTGTATTGGTCCACAAATATCACCCTGAATTTTTTGCAGGAATAAAGGGGATTCAAGATCAACCTTTGTTATAGAAGGTTTGATAATGAGTTTTTCTTGTGAATAAGCTTAACAATTATAATCTTTGGACAACAATCCCTTTGTATCCTTTAAAGGGTGCCCTTTTGTATTCTGAATTATTCTACGCATTATCGAAGCGCCAGGGTGACCAAGGCGATCATGCCATAATCCAAATTGATCAGGGTTTACCAATCTCCAGGATATGGTAGAGTAGGCTTCAACGGCCTTAATCATGACACAATACAAATCCATAGAAAAGGCTTCTAGCTTCTCATGAATGGACTTCAGGCTCATCTTATAAGAAGTAATGCCAATATATTCTTTATTTTGCTCATAAATAGTCTCAATATGGTACTCATTACGGCGTACATCTTTGAAGCTAAGTAGATTCCTTTTTGATTTACTGTTTAGAAATGCATTCTCAATATGAAGGATGGTGCCTTTAGGCAAAACAATCGTGGCATTCCCGAAACCATCAATAATCGAAATAGGACCTGATATTGTATGGACATGTGTCTTACGCAATGTCATACTCGAGAAAAAGTGTCTACTACGAAATATGGTATGTGTTGATGCACTATCAAGCAAATAAACATCCTCCTTTTTCTCGGTATTTTCCATTTGCATTTATGTTGAAAATTTCAGGTGTCAAGTATCACAAACTTTTCATATTAGTTATAGGGTCAAATAAAATTTCAAAATAATAAATATTATATCAGGTTCATAAGCATTTCATTCATAACCATATTAAAGAACAATAGGAGGTAATACATTTAAAGAAAAGCAATTAGAAAAGAAACTATTAGAATCATAAAATTCGAAGTCTAAGTTGTCATCCACCAGTCTGATACTTCATCAAAGTAATCAGAGGTCCTCAAAGAAATCAAAGACATCGAGGGATGCATTTGCTACTTCGGGAGTAAGAGGAGTCTCATCAATAGAGATATTGTTGGCATCAACAGTGGTTATAGCAATAGGATTAATTTCAATGGCATGAAATTCACCACTCTTGCCCCTATTTTTTAAAGATGCCGGGTATAGATCAATAAAGTGCTTTGGCGTACGATAAGTACGAGACCAGTGCCCAGTCATGCCACAACGATGGCAAATACTTTCATTAATTACCTTCTTTTGCTTCTTTTCTTTATCATGATTCAGGCCAAAGTTAGATTTTCTTGAGCGATTAAATTTCTTGCCACCCCTTCGAGGATTATGTTCTTGCCTGCGCTTATAGCCCTTAAAATGACAAATATTTTTCTCAGAGTTAGCATGTGCTTCTGGTAATGCTTTTGACCTAGTAGGTCTAAGATCATGATTTTTGAGCAGTAATTCATTAGTTTGCTCAGCAGTGAGGAGCACAGAAATTAATTCAAAGTATGTGGCAAATTGACGCTGCCGGTATTGCTGTTGCAATACAATATTCGAAACATGGAAGGTGGAGAAAGTTTTCTCTAACAGTTCCGCATCATTGAGCTTGATACCGCATAACTCAAGCCAAGAAACAATATCAAATAAAGCGAAGTTATAGTCAGACACTAATTTAAAATTTTATAGTCTGAGATTTTGCCAGTCATACTGTGCTTGAGGGAGGATAACAGTCTTGGTATGATCATACCTATCCTTCAACCTCTTCCACAGAGTCTGAGGGTCTCGAACGGATAAATATTGAGTCTGCAGGCTCTCATGCAAATGATGATGAATAAAAATCAGTGCATTTACTTTATCTTTTGCATTTGAGGTTCCGTCTTCTGTAATTGCATTAGCGAGATCTTGTCCTTGGAGGTGCATTTCCATGTCAAGGCACCATGATAGATAATTATTTCCACTTACTTCCAGGATGTGGAATTTGGGTTTTTCAATATTTGCCATAATTCTTGCAAAAGAAATGAATCCTTAAATTTATTAGAAGGATTTCCAAATATCCACCGCCACTTCAGGAGTAGAAGGATACTTTTAGATTGGAAATTGGCTTTAGGCCAAGAAAAAGAAAAATGAAGAATTGATAGGAGAAGATGAAGTATAAGTTGATTAATGAAAACAAAAAGAACACTTACCTTGCAAAAATTATTTACTTAGTTGGTAGATCTTCGTGCTGATAACGTGTTGTAAAATATTGCGTTGAAAGTATATAATAGAAAGAATAGAGATTAAGTAGAGAAAGCAGATGAATACCAAAGATATATATTTTCTCTTTTCATTATGTTCTGATTTCTTACACAATGACCAAAAATAAGCTCTTATTTATAAGAAAACAAGAATGCACATATCATTAATGTCAATGTATTGAATACATATATTGAATAGGGAGATGACCATTCATTGGAGATTGTACGTAGAATGTAGGTTACAAATGTACCATAATGGGCATATTGAATATAATGAATATTCATTCATGTATTTCATAACAGTTTTCTTTTTCTTTATTTTCTCCTCCCTTTCTATAGTCTTCTTCCCCGATGGTCTTCTTTCTCACCGAAACTTCTCCGAAAACTCATCTTTCTCACACCTTCACTAAGCTTCACCAAAAAATCTCATACCAACACTCCGACCACCACCAATCTATATCCGGGTCTATCCCTACCTCTTCGGATTTTTTTATCCGGGTTATATCCAGTTTATATCCGACCTTATCCTATCATGGACCACCACCAAACACAGGATATGATAAAACATATCATATCTTGACTTTTATCTGATCGACAAAACGCAACCTAGAGGCTTATTCAATTTTGGGTTCATTTTTTTGTTCAAGCCAAAGTGTTTATGAGAAGCCCCAAACTAAGAGAATTCTACATCTTTTTAGCTTTTTTCACATTTTTTATTTTTCTGAATTTTTTTATTTTTGGAAAAATGGATTTCGGACAGGGTCAGGAGAAACTGGTCTGATTTGCTAGTCTGACACAAACCCTGAAGGTCCGAGTTGGGATCAAGTCGGGCCAGCCATAAGGTCCAATTCGCCTTAGTCTGATTGGTTTGGGCCATTTCAACAAATTAAGCCCAAATTTCTGATTTTTCTTTAAAGGTCCAAGCCCCAAACTAAAATAAATCCACATGCTCGGCCCAACTCAAATAACACTTCCAGCCCATGGTGCTTCCGATCCGACCCAGTTCTCAACCCAATTCCGAATCCAACCCGGTTGTATTTAATATGCCCCTCTTATTTTTTTATTGTTTTCTTTTTCTTTTCTTTATTTTCACCTCCCTTTCTCTAGTCTTCTTCCCCGATGGTCTTCTTTCTCACTGAAACTTCTCCGAAAACTCATCTTTCTCACACCTTCACTGAGCTTCACCAAAAAATCTCATACCAACACTCCGACCACCACCAATCTATTCTCCGACGCTAAGTCACCGCCGGCGAATCATCCCAGGCCACTAGTTGGCCGACGATTTCTACATCGCCGGACCAACTTCGGCGAGAGATTCTCCAACTCGAAAATCGTGTATACTGAAACTCTATCAATTCTAGCACACAGAATACGTATATACATATCAAAGAACGAGAAATGGACTGACTGGAGCGGCCTCTAACCGCGGCCAACACTTCGGCGGAAGGGAGATGAATCTCCGTCGAAGGTTCCATTAATGGCCGACTCGAACAAACGGTGCATATGCCATCAAAATCAAAGAAAAAACAAAGATAACTTGATGTCAGGATCATTACTAGAACGAATCGAGGTTCCAAAGTAATGATTTTACAAAAAAAAAAAACAGATTCGGTGCCTCTTCTAGACATTTCGTCAAACGGTTAATATGGGATCTGAAAAACGAGATTCCAATTTGATTTCGATATGATTCTCAATCAAGAAGCGATGTACATATGCCTAAATCATGTTATCCTACAACAAATATGCCTTATTCCATCAGATTTTCGCACAAACTCGACAATCGAATCAACTTCTCTCGGCCAAAACAGGACATATACGAGAAAGAAGTCTTACCTGGTTTGGAAGCAGCGCGAAGCCTTCACGATCGTCTACGAACAGGACCGCAGCGGAACAAGGCGTCTTCCGGCACGGCGAAAAAAACGACGAACAACAATGGCTCGTGCGTCCGAAGCGACGAACAACGGTATCTCATGCGTCCGAGATGACGATCAACAGGGATTGTTTTCCGGCAACGGTGAACGGACGACGGAAGAAGGGGAAGAGATTTGCCGGAATTCCTCTACGCGAGTAGAGAAACCGAACGCTCTCTCCTCCAAACAAGCCCTTCCTCCCTTCTTTCTTCAGTCAAGCGAGTGTATATCTTCCCACGCCTCCACTGTGCATTCCGTTTTTTTGATAACGACTTCTACAGCTCAGCAAGCGTCTGGAACCGTACCTACCTGGATTCGTTTCCGTCGCATGTTCGTTTCGTCGCTGCCACTCTCGCTCACGGATGCTCCCTCTGTTCGTCACCATCTTCTGCTCACAAAGCGTGAGCAAGCGAAAGAGATCGCAGGTGCGAGGCTACGCTGGGGTAAGAAGAGGTAGGCCCAATGCGCAGTGGGCCGAATGCGCATATTAGGCCCAATTGGGGTGGGTAGTACAAGAGCTTTTTACTTATTTATTTATTTAATTTTTTTGTTTTTTTTGAAATCGAGGCGTCGGCTGGCACCATGTAATGGACTCGCATGCTAAGGAGCCCGACTCAGTCGTCAAGGACTAAGCCCTTGCCTTGGGGGAGTGAGGCCTAGTGGTCGTCGCGGTCCCTAAGCCCTAGTTTTCGGGACCCTAGCTTGGTCAATGAGGAACCGAACCCGAGTGCTAGTGATCTAGGTACAAAAGTTGGGTACCTAGGCATGGTCACAAGGGACCCCGATTCAAGACTAAAGTCTTAGGGCCATGCCCAACCTCTGTAGATCTAGGCCAAGCCACCGAGGACTTGGGCACATGCATCAATGGTTTCGATGCACGAACGCCGGGGTCTTATTGTATTATGAAAAATGATTTCTAAATCTTAAATCGAGAAAATCATGTTCTTGAATTTAAGTTTAGATATATTTTTTCTATTAATTATGAAAAGATATTCTGTTGACTCATTTTCTTAAGTAATTCAAACATATGAAAAAGGAGAAAATGATTTTTGATAATAAACTTTTCGTGAAATAAATGAACCCAAAAAGAATATTATACTTCACGAGATCCACCTTTTATCTTTTTCTGTTGACGAGTTATTGAGAATTGAAACGAGGATTTTTGCACGATTTAAAGTTCATGAAACTGAAATCTATTGACTCAATATCCATCTCAAGTTTTTTTTTTTGGGGGCGTCAAATCTCAAGTTCAATTTTAGTATATGTAATAACGTTTTGTTCCTCTAAACTTTTGTGGGTGAGGGCTTTTGGATGATGATTCTGTCCATTTCATTGACTTTGTTCAACTTTCAAACGTATAAGAGGAAATTTAGACTAATCGTGTAATTTTCTAATAATGTCTATACTTGCATAAGAGCTCACGTTCTGTATTTCTCTCTGTATAATACAAATCAATTTGAAACTTTATTTTAACCAGTCTTATTATTTTCGTGGAGAGGTAAATATCACTCGTTTAAGCCAGTCTTTACTCCACTGTTCCTTTCTTGAAATCCCTATCACAAGATGGTCCTTTTTTTTAACTCAAGTTCAATATTTTCTTTTTTTGCCCTTTTTGTGAAGTTGTCTTCCTATTATTAATCTATAGCGTAGTTGGCACAAGTATACATCTGTTTTTGGAAAATAAACCGTTGTACAACAAGTACCACACGGGTTCGTCCAACCAGGGCTCGTGCCAATAATATTTCTTTTCACCAAATTCTCCGGAGCTATCTAAGATATTCTAAATTTGGCCACTATCCCCACCTCAAGTTCATGACATTCGAGTATATATAATTTTTTAGTCTTTGTGCTACACGATCATCGAGTGAGGGGGTTATGCGACAACTCGTGTTTCTCAATGGGATCCAACATGAATTTGGCATATTGAACTTGTGATCATATTCAAATTTTCTCTATGATAATTTATGTTCTATATCGTGTCGTGTACATATCGCGTGAACGGAGAGCGTGTGGTATTACCAGCCTAAGGTTCGGCAGGCTTAGTCAATGCGCTACATGCGCCTGATGGGCCTTCTGAGACGACTCATGATCTCAGACACGCCAGACGAGTCCAAGCACAAGACGGTAGTCTCTTCTACCGTCTTGTTGTTGACACCAATTCCTCCATCAATGGCCTCAAACTCACTTCTTTTGCCTTCACTTGTTGTTGCCCGAGTTTAATTTCTTCTTCTCGTCTTTGAATGTCTTCCTTTGGTCTTTATAAGATTATCTTCTTCGGCCACCTTCAATTTCACCTACAAGGTTACTAATTTTTGTCAACAATTATCCAAAATTCTTTCTTTTGCAACATCGTATCACTAGAGGAAAATCCATGCCTTGCTGTGGAACGGATGAACAATTACAGTAAACGTTAGATAACCTGAATTAACCAATATTAAATAATAACATGTATATCAACTCACATTTAAAAATTTCGAATTTTTACTATGCATCACTGTTCCAATATAATGCTTGTAAAGAATTAATCAAGCGCCCCAAAGATTACGAGATTATCTAAGTGTACATTAAATGCTACGATTACAAGGTATGAATCGAAAGTATAAGCTCAAGAAAAATTAATAAAGAATTAAAGAAAAGGGAAACAAATCAACAAAAGAAAAGAAAAAGAAATAATAAAGGTAGTGTGGAGGAACTCTATCATCATCAATTTAGATAACAAGTGAGATTCCAAAAAGAAGATAAGGAGCTTTAGAATAGCGACTCACCGGAGACAAGGCACATTCCACATGAGCAACTAACTTGCACTTGCGTTTGCTAGTCTCACAAAAGTAGACCCATTCGTTGGGATCCCTCCTCCGCTCGCAGATGTCGCAGAAGTACTCTCCCAAATCATCTTCGACATAGGATTCGCGGAGCACTAATTCATCAACGCGATGCTCACTTTTTAGGGTTTGGTAGAAACTGAGAACAGTCATGGTGAAGAGTAAGATCGCACTGCACACAACGAAAGAGGTCAACACTGCAACTTTTACGGCAGGCGCTGCACGCCAAGCCCTCATAGCTATCGGCCGTCGCAAAATAGAGAGGAGAGGGTGCTCATGGCAAGGATGTTTCAGAGTTGGCTTTTGAGCACAGTCCACTTGGAGATAGAAATTGCACTCTCCACGCGAGAAAGCGGAGGTGTCCCTGATTCCCGTAGAGCAACGGCGACACACAGGTATCAGTAGATGGAGGTTTGAAGCAGAGGGTGAGTGGATGTAGCGAGTGAAGAGGGGTGTACCAAGTTGCACGGTAGCTGCGCACATGATTTATGGAGCTTAAACTTGCATCCTCGGGACCAGTACTTCCCACCCTATAGTCCCGTCACAAACTGCGCAATTTTCAGAGTCACAATCGTAATAAAGCTTCAGCTCATGCTCATGGAAAGATTCTTGAACCGTCATGCCCACTTCTTTCTCGAGAAGGGGTTGAATTGCATGGACGGGTGGTTGAACACATGACGCGTGAAGGAAGAATGAGCAATCTGGACAACCGAAGAAGTCGCCCGATGGTATGGGGTCGTAACACTTCCGGCATTTGATCTTCGTCGGGGTTCTCGAATGGTAGGAGGACAGCTGATGCGGATGCATCGTATGATCCATCACTGATGGGCGTCTCCTGATTTCCTCTTTCTCATCATCATCTTCACAAGGCATGGTCGATATCACACAAGACAGAATGAACTTTAATTTGCATTCCTCATCCTTACAGCGGTACCCTATTCCGGGGCACGTAATGCCACACGCACGGCAACTAGCCTCGCTTGATGGATCGTAGAAGAGACAGAGAGGGTGCTTGGGGTGGAAAGGGTGGGATTGTATCTCTAGGGGTGCCTTGGCACATGCCTCGTGGAGGAAGAATCTACACTCGCTGCATCCGGTATGCCGCCTCCTCCTCCGAGATCTGCATCTCGCAACCTCCGCAGAAAGTTCCCGTTCTCACGGGGAAGGAGGTCGATGGATGCCCATGAGCGGATTGCAGTCGAGATTCTCCATGGCCGGTCTCTCGCAGCATCGAACAATAGTACTTCTCAACCCACAGAGTCGCCATCGCAGTGCCAGCGCGGAGCTTGAAGCGGCACCCACGGTCGAACTCGACACATTGGTATTTGATTTCCTCCATTCTGTAATGAGGCACTCGAAGGTCCAGAGGGTGCTCGTGACGAGAATGTTGGATCTGACGAGGTGGTGGTGGAGCACATGAAGTGTGAATGTAAAACCCGCATTTTTCACAACAGTATACGGAAGTGCTGCCATCGATGTCACGTCGGCAAAATTCACACCAAAAGAATTTACGGTATCCGCGTTCTTGTACGAGGGTTGGGAAGAGTGGGCTCAAATTTCGCAGGGACAGGATGTGAGGATGGAGGGGACTTCGGAAGTTACTCATTTTGGAAGAGAGAGAGACAGAGAGAGAGCGGACGCGGGCAAATATGGGTGGTGCAGCAACAAAACCTTTTATATAGGCTCCGTTTGATTCAACTTTGAGAAATCTTCTTCGTTGAAGAGAGAACTATGAGAGATCTTCTTCGTTGAAGAGAGGGCTTGAGTCTGCAGCATCTCCCATACCCCATTTCTCTGCGGATCCTCAATCCGAAAGCCCCAATCCATCAAAACGAGGCAAGACCAAGCGAGGCCCATGGAGGATGCGCGATGCTAGGCGAGGCCACACCAGACGAGGCGAGGCCTGTGGCGGATGTGCGACGCCAGACGAGGCAACGCCCAGGTCGCACGATTGTAGGGTGACGTAGATCTGGCCCTTTGATGGTTGAAGTGAGCCAGGCGAGGGCCGCGAAGGATGCGCGACACCAGGCGAGGCAACGCCAAAGTTGCGCTACAGCCGGGCGACTTAGATCTGGCCCTTCGACGGTCGAAGTGATCCAGGCGAGGGTCGCGGAGAATGCGTGACTTCGACGTCGACCCTTGACCTATGGGATCTTGATCTCGGTGACCGCCGACCTCGACCTTGGCGACCAGGCGACTTGACCTTGACTACTTAGCTACTGAGCACAGAGACGATGGGTTGAAAAAGATGAAAGAAAATGGTTGAAGACGATGAATAGTATCTTTTAAGAGTTATCAGTGAGGGCAATAATGAAAAGAAAAAAAATCATTAAACCCCCTGGGGATGTGCAACCGGACCTGATTTATCCGGAAACCGGATCGGCCCGCCCAAAAAATAGGTCTAAGAACCAGTTTCATTTTTTGGGAATTGGTTAAAACTAGTCCGGTTCCCGGTTCTAAGTAAAAACCGATCCGGATCGGTTTTAAAACTGATTTTAAGATAATATAAAAAAAAGTAAAAACCCTAGCATCACGTTACCCTTATCCTACCTAGTCGCGAGCGCCTCCTCTGTCTCTCACAGTTTCTCTCTTCATGACCTCCTCTATCTCTTACAGTTTCTCTTTTCGCGAGCGCTTCCTCAGTTGCTGCAAGAACGCAACCTAGCTCGTCGCATCTCGTCACCATGGCTCGCAAGAACGCAGCCTAGCTCGTCGCCTCTCGTCTTTGTCGCCGACTCCAATGCAACTATCCAGAGCAAGGTGAGTCTGAAATTGAATTTTTTGGTACTTTTTTGGGCAACCCAGCTCATCTCACTTATTCTCTCTACGTTTTTTCATTTTCGGAGCCGGCCTGTGGTTGCGGTCTCGTCGTCCTCGCCAGCCTCGGGTGAGTCTCGTTTCGCCAGATTCAATGAGGTCGAGCCTCGCCCGAAGGTAGCAAGGCTGGCCCTTGCTGTCCTCTAGGGAAATCGCCCTTCACCTGAAGTTGGCGAGGGCGACCGTCGCCGATCGTCACTTGTGGTTGGGGATTTGCTTGTGGGGAGGGCATAACAAACGAATGGGATTGTGGTTGGCCTTGATACAGGTGCACTTGTCAAAGGGCTTCTTGTGAGTACTGGTTGGGACGAACTTGTTTATGTTTGGCCAATTGGGACTGATCCTAGAGCACCTTAAACTAGAGTTTAAGTTCTTTTTATTTTTCTTGTGTGTACCCTCTTTTAGCTGATTTTGCTGTGGTTGTTTCAGTGCTTGGAAACGGGATTTTAAATGGTCGACGTCAAAAGTGTACTACGAATATGGTTGTGCTTCAGTCCGGCAATGTGGGTATCTGTATTGCTTGTTTCGCTGTTGATCTTGATTAATAAGAATAATTTACAAACAAGTAGACTGCACATTTAATTTGAGAAAACAGCAAAAATCTTTGTTAGAAATTGCATATCATGATTAATTATCTGCTTATCGAATTCATTGTAAATGGTACAGCAGTAAATAGCAGTTGTCCTGTTTTCATTTGCCACAATGTTCAAACTAATTGGTACAATCTTCTAATGTGAGTAAAAGTGCGATGGCAATACCTAAAGTAATGTCTGTTCCACGGAGTTTTTGTCAGGTTTAACAAAAGAATGCCTTTTAATTGTTTATTCTTCTTGTGATGAGAGTAAACTCAAGTTTTAGTTTACCAGTTCTTTTGTTTGGTTGTGCAAGAATCTTTTGACTCTTGCTTAAATTTGTTTTTAGTAGAATCTTGACAGTGTTGTATAATTTGATTTTAGTTGATGAATCAAGACAAAGACATATCAATGGAAGTGGATGGATATAATGAAATGAGTCCCTAGTACGCTCATGGAATTGCCATTCCAAGGTGAAAATGGCGAAAAAGAAGGAGAGAAGAGAGCGGCGTTTGAGAGAGAATACAGTGTGTCACTAGGTTTGACACACTTCTTTTATTTAAAATAGATAATCGTTTACATTAGATGGGCCAAGCCCTAAACACCAATAAACAACCATAAAATAATAAGTAAAATAAAAAGAAAGAGAGAAGGGGGAAAGCCCACATGACTTAACACTCCCCCTCAAGCTGGAGCATAGATGTTCATCTTGCCCAGCTTGTTACAAATGAACTCTATCCTCTTTCCAGTACACGATTTTGTAAGGACATCAGCAAGTTGATCACTAGTCTGAACATATCTAAATTCGATGACATTCCTGAGCAAAGCATCTCTGACAAAGTGACAATCAACTTCAATGTGTTTAGTTCTCTCATGAAAAATTGGATTATCTCTAATATGTAGGGTTGACTGATTATCACACCATAATTTAGAAGGATAATCAACGGAATAACCTATCTCCATCAAAAGCTGCTGCTGCCACATAATTTCAGCAGTTGTACTTGCCATTGAGCGATACTCTGCTTCGCAACTAGATTGAAAAACCACATCTTGTTTCTTACTCTTCCACGAGACAAGATTACTACCCATAAATATAGTAAAACTAGATGTAGATCGCCTATCAGCGGGAGATCTTGCCCAATCCGCATCACAAAATGCCTTGATGCGGGAATGTTCGTGATTTTGATAGATAACACCCTTCCTAGGATCCTTTTTTAGATACTTTACAATCCGCAAAGCAGCCTCCCAATGAGGAACATGAGGGTCAGCCATAAACTGATTAACAACACTAACCGGAAAGGCAACATCAGGTCTAGTCATAGAGATAATTGAATTTTCCCACTAATCTATGATACCTCTCAGGTTCTGGAATTGGGGCACCTTCTTGCGGCATAAGCTTTTCACCAGGAATCATAGGGGACTCACAATATTTTGCCCCAGACAGCCCTGTATCTTGCAATAAATCTAACACATATTTTCTCTGAGACAGAAAAACACTATTCTTACATTTAGAAACTTCAATACCAAGGAAGTATCCTAGAGGACCAAGATCTTTGGTTTGAAACTGACTGTTTAAAAACTCCTTAAGCCTAGAAATGCCTGTTAAGTCATTGCCAGTGATCACAATGTCATCCACATATACAACCATATAAATACAACTTGCAAGAGAAGTATGATAGAAAACAAAACTATCCTTAATACTCTGCTTCATGTCAAAATCCTGTACAAAATTTGTAGTATACCTGCCAAACCATGCACGAGGTGACTGTTTGAGACCATATAAGGAGCGACAAAGCCGACAAACCTTACGAGACTCCCCCTTAGCAACAAACCCGGGAGGTTGCTCCATATACACTTTCTCGTCAAGATGTCCGTTTAAGAAAGCATTCTTCACATCAAGTTGATGGAGGATCCAATTATGGAAGGCTGCCAGAGATATAAATAACTGAACAAAGGCCATTTTAGCCACCGGGGAAAAAGTCTCAAAATAATCAACACCATACTGTTGAGCATATCTCTTAGCAACAAGACGAGCCTTCAAGCGAGCCATCCGGATTAACCTTGACAGTATAAACTCATTTACAACTAATAGCTTGCTTACCCTTGGGAAGAAGAACAAGCTCTCAGGTCTCATTCTGAACCAAGGCCTACATCTCATCCATCATAGCAACACGCCAACCAGAATGAGCCAAGGCATTAGAAATTGATCGTGGAATAGAGATGGAATCCAAAGTGGCAATCAACGCCTGTGTCTGAACTGATAAACCCTTATAAGAGTCAGTATAAATAGGTCTATCGCGGCAAGTATGAATACCTTTACGGAGAGCAATAGGCTCATCATCTGAGGGGAGATCTGGCATCAATGGAGAGGTATCCAGCGGAGGTGGCGTTGGCAAAGATGCATCCGGAGGAGGATCCAATGAGTCATTAGAAGGCACATTGGATGGGGTAGAAGAAATCACAGGAGTCGGTTACCGATAATACATACAACCATACCGCACGTCAGTGGATTGAGCTGTGGGGGTGGACGATGTTTCGGAAGTAGGACTAGATTGAGCTGTGGGTGTGGATGATATCTCAGAAGTAGGACTCGATTGAGAATGATGGACCAAAACATCCTCTAAGAAAGTAGATGGAGAATCATCCTTGGTGCCATAAGATTGAGACTCATGGAAGGTAATATCTGCAGAGACAACGTAGCGACCTAGATCGAGAGAAAAACAACGGTAACCTTTCTAATGCCGAGCATAACCCAGAAAAATACAACGAAGAGACTTAGGGTCGAGTTTAGAGACCTAAGGTTGCGTATCACGAATGAAACACACACACCCGAACATCATTGGAAGGAGAGGAAATAGAGATTTAGTAGGGAACAACACACGAAAATGGATTTCTCCATTGAGAATAGCAGAAGGAAGACGATTGATAAGATAACAAGCGATTAAAACTACATTGGCCCAGAATGACTTAGGGACATTGTGCTGAAACAAGAGAGCACAAGTAACCTTTAACAGATGCCTATTCTTGTGTTCTGCTACACCATTTTGTTGAGGTGTATTGGGGCAAGAAGTTTGATGGACAACACCATTACGGGAAAGAAACGACATGAATTGATGTGATAAATATTCCCGACCATTATTACTGCGCAAACACTTAACAAAAGTGGAGAATTGAGTTCGAACTTCAGCATAAAATTCACAAAAAATTTGGAACACCTCAGAACGATTTTTCATTAAATAAACCCATGTCATCCGTGACTGGTCATCAACAAAAGTTACATAATATTTGAAGCCAAGCTTTGACACGACAGGACAAAGACCCCATACGTCTAAATGGACTAACTCAAACGGAGCTGAGACTCTTTTATTGACTATAGGAAAATAAGACACACGATGGTGCTTGGCAAATTGACATGACTCACATTCAAAAGAAATGTTCTTAAACTGAGGATATAACTTCTGGAGGGTGGTAGAAGCTGGATGGCCAAGACGACAGTGAATCTCATATGGACTAGGGGATGTGCTGGAGTAGGCTACTGACGGTGGTGTGGCTTCAATAACATAGACTCCTCCTTCAACCCTTCCTCTACCAATGGCCTTCCTCGTCAAAAGATCCTGAGAAACACAACCATCAGGGAAAAATAAAACTGAACAATTCAATTGTTTTGTGATCTGACTAACCGATAGTAGATTAAAAGGAGACTTCGGAACATAAAGTACATAAGACAATGTTAAATCTGATGTAAGACTAGAAGTCCCACTCCCTTTTATAATTGTTGAAGAGCTAACCGCCACAGTAATAGCACTAACATGTGATGAGAGGAATAGGTTGTGAGATTACCTATTATTCTTGTTAGGTGATCTGAAGCACTTGAATCAACAACCCATTTTCCACGAGAAACTGAGTATACCGTGCAAACTCCTCATCAGTCATCTCAATCATTTTCCTCTCGGAAACAGGAGAAGACTCATGGATCTCAAAAGATGCAAGTGCCGAGACATTAGCCACCTTGTCACTACTCGGATAACTGTGCAACTTACAACAGTTGCTCATTAAATGATCGGACATACCATAATGATGACAAACATGTTGGTCCTTACTACCACCACGACCATCACAGCCACCACGACCATCACAGCCACCACGTGATCCACCACTCCTAGAAAAAGAGAACAGGGCGGATTTGTCACTAGATTCTAGTTGTATAAACGGAGTTTGAGCCCTAATGGTAACACTACTTAGCTGATTATAGACCTTAGAAATAGATATAGGAACCCTCTCGGAGAGGATCTGATTTTTTATTGGCTCAAGTTTGGGATGAAAACCCGACAAGAAACACATAACACCAAGCTGCTCCCCCTGTGCAATCATCTCATCAAGACTAGTTGGAATCGGCCACAACAAATCAAGTTCATCAAACAGGGCCTGAAACTCAGTATATAACTCTTGAATAGGTCGTTCCTCCTAATTGAGTTGAAATAATCTCTTCAACACATCACATACACAAGATTTGTTGTTCGTATTTGAATATAATAGTGCTAAACGATTCCACACATCTCGAATTGTCATAACCTTAACTTTGCGATCCATGGAATTTAAAAGAAGTCCGAAGATACAGTTCTCTTCAATCTCCCAACTCAAATAATTAGGGTTGGTAGACTCAGGAGGCAAATCGGTCAAGTAGTTAGCCTTGCCCATACCTTTTAAACAAACAAGAATAGTCTTTCGCCAAATTTGAAAATTTAGGGCTCCTTCCAATGTTTCATCAGATAGTCTCGTTGGGAAAGAGACAACACCCTTGGTATTGCTGGAGCTCGTAGAACCATCACTCCTCTTCACCTCCTTTTGTCAATCATCTCCTGCCATTGTTGTTGCAAAAGAAAAGGGAGACACTTGCTAGGTTTCTACACAAAGAAACCAGCACCTCTAGACCGGAACAAGGAGACCAGCCTATGTACAAATCTATGGCTCAGAAGCCATGATGTTGTATGTCCATTATAGAAGAAAACAGAAAAATAAAAAAAAAAGAAAAGAAGAAAGAGAAGAAGGTGAGGGCCGATCAAAATAATGGATGAAATAAACCCTTGCTCTGATACCATGAAATGGCAAAGAAGAAGGAGAGAAGAGAGCGGCGTTTGAGAGAGAACACAATGTGTCACTAGGTTTGACACACTTCTTCTATTTAAAATAGATAATCGTTTACATTAAATGGGCCAAGCCTTAAACACCAATAAACAACCATAAAATAATAAATAAAATAAAAAGAAAGAGAGAAGGGGAAAAGCCCACGTGACTTAACACAAGGAGCTGTTGAAGTGGACTATACGATCGTGAGTACGACAAACAAGGTGAGGTTATTTAACTCCCGTCCTCCTCTTGGTAAAAAACGAGCTAATCAATCGGAGGCCTACGATAATTTTTCGAGAATCACAGATGAGAAAACATAGAAAACAACTAAGGTAAAGTGCATTCATTGTAGGATTGAGTATAATTATTCTGTTAATCATGGAACGTCTACTATGCGGAAGCACTTGGCAAACTGCAAAAAGTATCCTCATGCAGATAAGAACCAAATGTTGTTTGCACCACGTAACAAAGATGTGGTTGGCGAGATAGAGGAAAAAACTAGTGGTGGTAGTGTCTTAACAACGTGAAAGTTTGATCAAGAACGTTGTAGACACATGCTTGTTCGGATGATTATTATTGATGAATAACCTTTTTTCACGGTTAAGCGTGTCGGTTTTCGTGATTTTGTCACTAAATTACAACCTATTTTTCAACATTTATCACGATTTACGATGGCTAGAGATTGTATGAAGTTATATCTGAGTGAAAGAACTTGTTTGAAAGTTTACTTTGGTAAGCTTAATTTTAAGATTGCACTTACGATTAATATGTGGAGCTCCATTCAAAACTTAAACTATTTATATCTCACTACACATTTTATTGATGAAAGCTGGAAGTTGCATAAAAGAATTATCAATTTTGCGGTGATGCGTAGTTATAAGGGTAAGGAGATTGGGAAAATGGTGGAGAAGTGCATTTACGAGTGGGGAATAGAAAAGAAGGTATCCACGATAACCGTGGATAATGCTAATTTCAATGATGTAGCCGTTGGTTATTTGAAGGAAAAATTTTCAAGGGAAAGGCTTTTATTCTTGAATTGTGATGTTTTACATATGAGATGCATAGCTCATATATTAAACTTAATTGTTCGAGATGGATTGAATGAGGTGCGTGATTCTATTGTGCATATCTGAAATGTAGTTAGGTATGTGAGGAGTTCTCCCATGAGAGCCCAAACATTTCAATCTTGTATTGAGAGTGAGAGGATCGCATATAAGGATTCGGTTTGTCTTGATGTTGTCACTAGATGGAATTTCACTTACCTTATGTTAGACACCACCATAAAATTCAGAAAAGCTTTTGAAATGATGGAAGAAGATGGTTCATCTTTCTTAAGGGAGATTGACTATGATTCTCCTCGAAATGAAGATTGGGAAAATACCATCATTCTTTTTAAATTTCTGAAACAATTTTATGATGCCACCAAATGGATGTCGGGGAGTTCATATATCACCTCAAATGATTACTTTGTGAGTACAGCATTTTGTTATAAATATTTGAATCATGCGGTGGATTCTTTGGACCCTAAGCTTCAAGATCTGGGTTTAAAAATGAAGGAGAAGTTTGACAAGTATTATGGGAATTTGGATAAAGTAAACATGATGGTGTTGATTGCGGTTGCGTTGGATCCTACAAAAAAGTTGAATTATGTGAAGTTCTGTTACAGACAAATTTATGATGATGAAGCAAAAATTGATGAGATGCATGATAAGGTGAAACTTGCCTTGGATCGATTGTATAAATTTTATGAGCAATCCTTTGTTGGTTCTAGTAAACAAAATTTTGGTGGTTCAAGTGTGAGTACTAGCAGTAGTGGTTCCAATGTCAATACTAATAACAATGAAGGTAACAATGAGAATGACTTCCAAGCTTGGCGAAAAAGCTTTCTTCACATGAAGAAAAAAGTGCTTGATGAAAACAAATCTGAGCTTGATTGGTATCTTGAAGCCGAAAGTGAAGATGTCATTAATCTTGACCTTTTGATATGGTGGAAGAGTACTAGGTAAAAATATAAAATCTTATCTTTGATGGCTTGGGATGTTTTGTCCATTCCCGTGACTACCGTTGCTTCGAAGTCGACGTTTAGTACATCAGGACATATGCTTGATGGCTTTCGAAGTTTTTTTTATTCTTAGAGTGATGGAAGATTTGATTTGCACTCAAGATTGGCCGAGAGCCGTTTTTGTGCCGATTAATGTTGATGAGTGCATTGAGAATGCGGAAAAGTTTGAGTCGCGTGAGTCGTTTAAATTTTTTACTATTTTATAATTCATTCACATATTTATCTATTAAGTGAATACTTTATTTAATCTCTTTTTTTGTTTTTAGATTTGGATTGTCTTACCGAGGACATTATCATTGGTAAATAGACTTCCTTTTGTGGAAGCTCCGATTTTGTAGTGAGTAAATAGACTTCATTAATCGGCATATTTGCATTTGTCTTTAGAGCATGGTTTCTTGTTGATTTTTCTTTATGTATGAATATCACGATTTTTCTTAGTGATTGAACTCATTGAAGGTAACACAGCTGGATTTGGGCATGACAAAGTTATTGTTGCTTGTCATCTGCCTCTATGTGGCATTTTCTGGCTCTTTTGGCGGAGGATTCTTGGTTACAATGACGCACTGAAGATTATATGTTTCACCTCGCCAAAACAACATTTCAACTACACTGTCAGGTTCAATGGACATTGAGACTGTTGTTTTGTGTGGAGTTAGCTTTTGTTCTATATATACACAAAAAGATTGTCCTACAAAAACTTAATTGGTGTTCATTCTTTTCCTTCTTATGCTGTGATGCTACTATTTCGTTCCACTCAAATTGCATCTGATAATCTAACTTAGTTCATTAGTTTCCAAATCTTTGCTTCGCATGGTTTATAAACATCTCTGATTTTCTTACCAAAGTTGAATATCTGTTTATCTTCCAATTATGTTTCTAACATAGTGGAATGGCCTCTTTGCATGTTTGGAATTTCTTTCTCTGAAGTGTTATTTTAGATCTAATATACTTGTGTATTGCCAAAAAGGGTTATTTGTGTTCATGAATGCTCTTCAAGAAAGTTAGTTTTAAAGTTAGTTTTGCATTTATGGCTAGAAGTCATGTCACCCCCATTTTCATTATGGCTGTCATCTCTAATCACGGTTTTTATCTCGTGTTTCACCTAACTCAAAGGAATTTATCTAATAAAAGCAAAGTGGTAAGTGCCATTGGTGCGCCATTTTGGAGTTATATGAATGGAAGCTTTATTTTAGTAAGTAGTGAATTAAAAGAATCTACTATTTCTTAATGCTTGGTACTTATTCACCCGACATCATTTTACACAATCTTAATTGGTCCTCTAAGATCACAAGTAACAATTATCTAATGTTGGTGATGGCTGTTTTATCTTCGTCATCCTCGTTCAGTGACATAAATTGCATTCCTAGTGCATCTTAAAGCTTTCCTTTGCCTATCATAGGAAAAGGAAACTCTGCAAGACAACATAAACTCGGTCATTTCTTTTTGTTTAAATCTTTAGTCTTCAAGTATTGACATGGGGATAAAAGGGAGTCTGCCATTAGATTGGAACAATGTGTTGGATCTTCCATGAAACAATTGATTGCTTCGGGAGGTCCACTTGCAATTTTATATGGCCAGAATTCAAATAAAACAATCCCCTTTGGCACATAGTGCTTTTGGATTGTTGATTTTAATGGATTGTAATTTCAATTGCTCATTTTAGGGTTTGTTACTTTTGGCAGATATTGGTTTTTTTATTCATATTTTACTTTGAATCGTTTCATTTCTACCCACATTATTTTGCTAGAAAAAATGAAACTAGAAAAAGGAAAAAAAAAAAAAAACAAGTTCTTGAGTAGAACCTGAGACCGGATCGGAAAAACAGGGTTGGTTCCAAAATAGGGTCAAGGGAAAATAGGGTAGGTTTCAGGTTCCAAAAACTGAGAACCGGTTATAACAGAATTGGTTTCAAATTCCAGATCTGGACCCTATCTATTCTGGAATTGATCACCCCTAACAACAATAGTATTTCCAAGGCTAGCATTTGGCCAATAGAGCCTCAAAAGCACTTGCCAAACACTTCCTATTTTCTCCAAGGGGCTTTGGAAGCTTTGGAAAAGCTAAACCAAACAAGCCCATAATAAACCAAACCTTCTCTTCCAATTTCCCCATTTAAACAAACAATGGCCGTGCTTAAGTAATTTGCATTACCAATGCATATGAAGCTATGCTTCCTTTTCTTCGCTTAATCGTAAAGCACAAAAGCGCAAAAAGCCGCGCTTCCTTTTGCGTTAAAAGCTAAAGCTTTCCTTGCTTTCTTTTTCTCTCTCTCTTTTTGCCTTTTCTGCGTGTTGGATGGTCTTGGGCCTTTCTCACTCTCAAAAACTTGCTCAAAAGGTGAGCTAGCTTTTGGATTAGCTAAAAGGGTGATCATCAATAATAACCCGAACAATATCGAATGAGATATATACCGAGCATGCAAACACAATACAATTTTTTACGTGGAAAACCTCCTCTGTGTGAGGAGATAAAAAACCACGGGATTGGAGTACACCAAAAAATCTTCACTATTAGCAAAATTGGGTTAACTAAGTTCTACTTTAGTAAATACGAGAGGTACATTGACCTTAAGAACATCATTCTTGGCAATAGACATGAACTTCATAAGAGAAAGGATAAATCTCACCAAAAAACATACTTTTGGTGCAACCCATGAAAACCTGATGTATAGAGTTTCAAGTGAATATCAAACCAATTAAATTCGAGAAGAATGTGGCACAAGCACGCTGACAAAATTTCAGCTCAATCGGATCACGAATCGACTTTTAATGCCAGCTTGTTGAAAATCAGATATTTCCTCAATCCAGATTTTTTGCACTCTCACTCTTGTTACTGCATCTCTAAAAATGTTCTTTTGCGGCTATGACATAAAAGATAATGAGAAATCCTATTTCTCCATATGGATATTGTATGGGCTCAAGCTTGAGCTTGCAATTTTTTGAGCTTCCTCCACATAAGAGTGAACTCAATCAATAAATCTCCCCCTCACAACGATCTAATCCGATTTCCAAGTTGGACTAGGACCTCGATCACCCATTTGTGAAAGTAAGGTTAATGGAAGTTGTACTAACAAAGTGGAAATTAAAGTGGAATGGGATAGAGGAACAAACTAATATTATATCTGTTGTGAAATTCAAATTGGCATTAGTATAAATATTATGAACAATACAGAATTGTAAAGAAATGAAATTACAATAATAGAATTAGAATCAATACAAATGGATACCAAGATTTGTGTTCGACACAGTTTCCTTAAAACAGATTCGTTCCCTCCTACACGCGTATGAGGTTTCGTGAACGTCTGTCTCATAGGATATAATGGATATAATGGTTGACAGCTAAGAAGAAATCGACACTTTAAAGCTTTTAGCGAACTTGAACAAATCGGAACTGAACACTTTCAAAAAACAGTGCAAAAATGCAGAGAATTGAAAGAGGGGAATAATTTGATGATTTTTAAAATAGAATGGGAGTTGAAAATAAATCAGAAGGCAAAATTGGGCTCATCGTGAGGCCCACTTTCGGCCCTGCAATCGTCTATACGGGATGGGCGTGCTATGATAGTTACCACTTCAAATGAATGTAACTATATATAAAGTACTTCATAACTTTATTTCTTTTCCAATGTGGGATTAGTGTTTTTCCACTTCCCACTTCTAACTTAAGGGTGTTTCTTTGAGCATCAATTTCTCATTCATTCACCCATCAATTTATCCCATATTTCCAACAATCCCCTACACAAATGAAAATTGTTTTAGTTTTGACTCTGTTATAGTGTTCAACAATTGAAACCTGCATAGGATAGGTAGGTGCTATCCTTTGAACCTTCCCTTGTGAAAGTATATTTACTTTACTAGTTGTCTTGTAGACATGATATCCTTGAACTATCCGGCTTTCTTATGTGAATGAACCATACACTTCACACAGGAATCATCTAAACGTTTGTTCAGTTCTCATACTTATGTTTGTTTTGGCCATGAACATCAACCTAGTTCTGCAAAAGTTTCTAAAGAATTTAGCCCTTAAATAATTCTCCTTTGAAGTGGCTCCACTTCTCTCTCACATAGGTGATTACTTGATTTTTAAGTAATTTGTTTACTCTACTTAAGAATCATTAAACCAAAATTGCTATCTTTTTCTTTACAATATCACTGATATTTTATATATTAATGATTTTAGGGATAACCCCCATAATGACATTACTAAGTTTATATAATTAGGTTGTCCCTTTGAACTTAGATCTTGAGATCTCCAGTCAACTAGGTTGAGTATTCTATATACCAATTTATTCTTTCATGGGCTTCAGTCCCATTCCTCTTGTCGATTTCTCAACTAACTCTCTGTTTAACCCTTTAGTTAGCGGATCCACAATATTATTCCTTGACTTTACGTAGTGAATAGAGATAATTCATGTTGAGAGTAGTTGTCTAATGGTATTATGTCTAGACTTACCATTATACATATCACTCTATGCTCTTCCAATTGCAGATTGACTATCACAATGTATACTTATTGGTGGCACAGGTTTTTGCCATTTTAGAATATCCTCTAAGAAATGGCATAGCCATTCAGTCTCTTCACCACGTTCATCTAAAGCTATAAATTCATTTTTCATTGTGGATCTGGTTATAACAGTTTGTTTACAGGATTTTCAAGATACGGCTGCTCCTGCTAGTGTGAATACATATCTACTAGTAGATTTTAAGTATTTTATATAAGATATCCAGTTCACATCACTATATCCTTCTAGAACAATTGGGTATCTGGTATAATGCAGGCCATAATTCCAAATATATCATAAGTACCGAAATACTCTCACTATTGCTTTCCAATGGTCAGCACTCAGATTGCTCGTATATTTAATTAATTTACTAGCCGTATAGGCAATGTCTGATCTAGTACAACTTATAAGTATATTAGACTTCCAACAACTCTAGAATACTCTACTTGAGAAATACCCTCTCCTTTATTCTTGGACAGATGAAGATTATTGTCTAATGATGTTCTAGCAATACTATAATTATTCATATTAAATTTTTCAAGAATCTTGTCCACATAGTGTGGCTGTTTTAAAATAAGACCTTCTGACGTTCTTATGATTTTAATTCCTAAAATCATATAAGTAGATCCCACATCTTTCATGTTAAATCTTGAATTCAACATATATTTGGTAGATTTGATCATTTTATCATTACTACCAACAATTAGTATGTCATCTACGTTAAGACACAAAATGACATGGCCATTTGTTGTCTCTTTAATGTAGATACATTTATCACATTCATTGATCTTAAATCCATTGGTAATCATTGCATTATCAAACTTTTCATGCCACTGCTTTGGTGCTTATTTTAGGCCATATAATAATTTCACCAATTTACAGACTTTCCTTTCTTGTCCCGGAACTATAAAACCCTCAGGTTGTTCCATGTAGATTTCTTTATCCAAATCACCATTTAGGAAAGTTGTTTTTATATTCATTTGATGCATCTCTAGATTTCGTAATGTTGTAATTGCAAGTATCATCCTAATTGAGGTTATTCTCGTCACAGGAGAATATGTATCAAAGTAATTTAAGCCTTCTTGTTGTTTGTATGCTTTGATCACAAGTCTGGCTTTGTACTTATCAATGGAGCCATTTGCTTTCATTTTTTTTAAATCCATTTGGACTTTAAAAGCTTACAACCAGGAGGAAGATTCACTAGCTCCCTAGTATGATTATGCAAAATAGAATCAACTTTACTTTTTATTGCTTCTTTCCATAGAGGTCCCTAAGAAGAATTCACAGCTTCTACATAATTTAATGATTCCTTTTCTAACAAATAAGTTAGAAAATCATTTCCAAAAGATTTTTCCACTCTTGCTCTTTTGCTACGTCTCAGTTCTAGTTCATGATCTGAGTCACGAATTTCATGAGCCGAATTATGACTTTCTTCATTCATAGTTTTATTCTTTCGTTTAGATGAACTTAATCCATCATTGAATTTTCAAGGAAATACATTTTCAAAGAATGATACATTCCTAGATTCCATGATCGTATTCTTGTGTATATCTAGAATTTTAGATTCATATACAAGAAATCGATATACATTACTGTTATGTGCATAGCCTATAAAGATACAGTTGACCGTTTTAGGACCTATCTTTGTCTTCTTTATTGTTGGAACCGCCACTTTTGCAAGACACTCCTACACTCGTAAGTGTTTGTACGATGGTCTCCTACCTTTCTATAATTCATAAGTGGTTTTATCCTCTCTTTTTTTAGGTATCTTATTTAAAAAGTAATTGCTTGACATTATAGTTTCTCTCCACATATTTTGAGGCAAACGTGAATTTAGTAATATCGTGTTCATCATTTCTTTCAATGTGTGATTTTTACGTTCAGCAACGCCATTTGATTGAGGGGAGTACGGCGCAGTTATTTCATGTATAATTCCATGTTGTGCGCATAAATCACCAATTGGTACTTCATACTCGCCACCTCTATCACTTCTCAATTTTTTAATTTTCTTATTAAGTTAATTTTCAACTTCATTCTTATAGAGAATAAATTTCTCTAAGGCTTCATCTTTGCTTTTAAACAAATACACATAGCAGTATTTAGTGTTATCATCGATAAAGGTAATAAAATATTTATTACCACCTCTGGTTTGTATAAATTTCAAATCGCAAACATCACTATGAATTAATTCAAGGGGTCCGGTGATTCTTTCAATTGTTTGAAATGATGGTCTAGTTAATTTTGCCTTAACACAAATTTCACATTTATGCTTTGAATCCATTTGGAATGAAGGTATATGTTCCAAGTTAATTAATCTAGGCGATGTATCATAATTAAACATATCCTAGTCTACCATGCCATAAATTGGAAGACTCAAGCAAATAAACGGAAGACTTATTATCTTTATTGATAATTGTCATTACATTGAGCTTAAAAAGCCCATCAGATACATATTCCTTCCCCACATATATTCCAGATTTGGACAAAATAACTTTGTCTGACTACCATACGAAATCCATGCTTGTTCAACAGAGACCTAGTGATCAGGTTTTTTCGAATTTCTGGCACATATATGACATTGTTCAGAGTCAGCTCTTTTCCAGATGTCATATTCAGTAGTACCTTCCCTTGGCCTTCAACAGTAGAAGAGGCGGAGTTTTCCATGAAAACCTTTTCCCCATTAATTGGTTCAAGATTTGTGAATAGGTCTTTATTAGAGCATATGTGCCTAGTGGTACTAGTGTCAATCCACCATTCCTTCATATTTGACCCGACCAAGTTTACTTCAAAAATCGTTGCAGAAAGGTTTATGTTGGACGCGCTCAAGTTTCAGCTTGTCGGGTGTTGGATTTGCACTCCCGTTATGCCTGCGCGTGAGGCATAGTGTTTGTGTTATGATAGTTATCACTTTAAATGAATGTAACTGTATATAAAACACTTCATAGCTTTCTTTTTTTTTTAATGCAATACTAGTGTTTTTTCACATCCCATTTTTAACTCAACGGTGTTCTTTGAGTATCAATTTCTCATTCATTCACTTATCAATTTATCTCATATTTCCAACAATATCTTGCTAATAAGATAAATTGGGGTGAAGAATATTAGAAATGCTAAAACTTGTGTACGGCGCTTACTTTAGTGCCAAAAGTTTGTTTTGGATCACTTAAGTGCCACTTTTTTTAAAAAAACGATTATTTAAGTGCTAACTCCGATTTAGGTCGCCGGAAATTTGACGTGGCCATATTTTATTAATTTCTCAGTCCTACGTGGCACGTCGGCGGTGACGAGAACAATATTTAATAATATTTTAATATTTTTTTGATTTTTTTTCCTTTTTTCTTTTTTTTCTTCTTCTTCTTTTTCATTTGGTCAGTGACCGTACACCGGCCATGGCTGGCCGTCTGGCCTCGCCCAGACGAGGCTGCCGTCGCCCGCCATGGGTTGGCGATTTGGCAAGGGTCGGCCTCGCCTCAGCCGGGAGAGCCCTCACCCAGGCGAGGTGAGGTCGGCCCTCGCCAGATCCGACGGGGTTGGCCCTCGCCCAGGCCATAGCGGCCTCGCCGGATTTGGCGAGGGCCGACCTCGCCTTGGCTGGGCGAGGGTGTGCCTAGGCGAGGCAAGGTCGGCCCTCGCCTAGGCCACGGAGGCCTCGCCGGTGGTCGCCCTCGCCCAGCCGAGGCGAGGTCAGCCCTCGCCAAATCCGGCGGGGGCGACCCTCACCCAGGCCACAGCAGCCTCACCGGTGATCGCCTTCCCTCGGGTGACCCTCGCCCAGGCCACTGCGGCCTCGCCAGTGGTCGCCTTCCCCCGAGCGACCCCTGGCAAGGCCAGGCGGCCAGTGGCCAGTGTCCGGTCACTGACCAAATGAAGAAGAAGAAGAAAAAAAACAGAAAAAAAGAAAAGAAGGAAAAAAGATCAAAAAATAATTAAAAATTCGAAATTTGCACGTAGAAATGCTACGCGGGACTGAGAAATTCAAAATATACACGTGGAAATGCCACGTATATTAAAATTTTAATTAAAAAAACTACGTATTAATTTGGTTGGAATTTCTTGCCGTTGACATTTAAGTGATCATTTTTCTCCGATTTTGGCACTTAAGTGATCCGAAACAAACTTTTTACACTAAAGTGAGTATTGTATATAAGTTTTGATGTTTTTAATATTCTTCTCCCGATAAATTCGAAAAGCCAAGTGCAAACGAAGAAGCATTATGCATGTTTAGTACTGAAATTGGAATCATTACAGAGACATCCTTTTTCTTTTTATCCTGAAGCACGAGCCCTTAGAAAGCTGTGCTTTCTTTGCTTCTCCCGTCTTCTCTTTCGTTCGTACCAAAACCCCTGCTCTTTTTCTTTTTCTTTTGTCTGTATCCCCACACATTGCACTTTCGGTTCTAATGTTCATTGGCCTTCATTACATTTACGGGAACATTTCTTTTCATGACCTGATAAGTCCACGTTTATCTTCTTCTAGTAGGTTTCGGATGTTCATTATTGCCTAACTAATAATCCTCATTTATATCCATCATCACATAAACTTTTTACTTCGGTTATTTCCCAGCTAACTTCCATTTGTCTTCTTAGTGGGTGTTGATTACACTGGTCAAAAAAAGAAACAAATGGCCAAAAATCTATTCTTAAGTAACATAACTTTGATTGTAACTCGTGAAAGTAAAGGTAATGGAAGTTATACTTACAAACTGAATATTAAAGTAAAATGATATAGAGGAACAAACTAATATCGTATCCTGCTAAAAATATATAAATTCGAAACGCCTAGTGTAAAGTCCAAGTGGCCTGATACAACTAAAAAGAAGCTTTGTGCATGTTTAGCCCTGAAATTGGAATCATCGCAGAGACATCCTTTTGCACGAGGCTATCGGTCTTACGGTGTTTGGAAGTTGGAAGGATTATCCATTGCACCCTCCCCTGCGTCACAAGTGTGCCCTAAACTGAACCCGGTCATCCAGCGTCAAAATGAAAGCTCGAGCATCCTTGTATCTGCAGAAGGATTGCCCTCAAACTACCGTGCTTGAAAGGTTAGGAAACAAGGATAAATGGCAACTTTCTTGCAGGGAAACCAGTACCGAGGCTTAGGGCGAGTCGACCCTAGTTGTTCCTTTTAATGTCAAATACTCGTGAAGGGTCAGGCAGATATTTATGGTCCTCAGCATGACTTCAAGAAGGCAACGTTTGAACTTTGAGACATTAAATTCGGGGTAATCCTAGGGAGACGAAAGAAAAACAGTCATCTTAATGAGAAGGACAAAGCACGTAAAAACTGACACGTTAAAATAAAAATTACATTTATAGAGCCTGCCGTCCTTGCAACACAGACGGACAGGCCGCGAAAGCACCTGCCGATGGCTTCTGCTCCTTTTGCTGTGGTGAGGTACACCGTAACATCACCGAGGATCCACATGCTGGCCCTGGTTACACTTTAGTTGTTTTGCTTTAATAAAGCAGAAATATATAAAGTTGTTTGTCCGTTTCATTAAAGCGTCGGGCCTCGTGTGATCTTCGAAAGCAGAACTGGAGGTCTGGCTACCACACGACGCATGTCTCCAGGCCAGGTGCGCCATAATTTTCATTTCGTGGGTCTTGCTGATAAAAGCCATTCGATTCTGACGACAAGTTCCAGCTGCGTTCTTTACAGCTTTGATGAAATGGTATGACTCTGTTCTCTGATTGATAGCGTGATGCACGCGTGTAGGAATAGTGTCATAACATCTCTTGTTGATAAGCGCACTCGGCCATTGGAATTTGGGAACGACGTGATTTCTTTTCGTACGGGGATCCCCTATGGAATCACTCCATACATTCTAAGGATTTTTGTGAAACTGCATGTATAGTTCGGTAATAAAATAATAAAGTTAATATCACGAAAATTATAAATTAATATATTTCAAATTAAATTGTAAATTAATATATTTATAATAAATTTAATTTTTTTTTAGTTTTCGTAAAATTTTACTGTTAAATTGTCGAATTGGATGATACGTGACAGTTGACGGGTGTACTAATTTGAGGTTTTACCTTCCGTTTGACACAGGTATACTGGTTTGTGATTTTTTGTGATATTGATCTGATTTAACGGAAACTAATATAGGGTAAATTTATCATAAATGTACCTGTTTGAAGTTTTTGGTGAAAATTTATCACAAATATATTAGTTTGAGGTTTTTTTTTTGTAGTATTAACCCACAAATAAACACGGTTAATTTGACTCGCTGGTCCTACGGTGCAGAGCCCGTTTCTTTTCCTTATTCACCAAAAATTGCGCCTCCTTTCATGAGGGTTTTGATGACGTTATGTGCCTCCCGTCACCAAAAGTCATGTGTAAATATACTGGACATAATTCCAACGGACCATACTAAAGATAATGATCTTTTCTAGTAGAAAACTACGTGCAGTATAGTTAAGTAATGGAACATAGTGTGCGGATTAAATGCGTGATACATGAAAGCATAGTAATGGCTAATGGCCCTTCGAGTAACCACAAGTCATTTCATTCGGAATGTAAAAATGTTTTGATTTTGAATGTTTTTATCATGTACATATTAGAATCAATGATTTTGCATTCGAGTTGAGATTATACAGAAGCAAACACCACCACCTAATTGATGCCGGTAGATAGATAGCTTGGCTTCTATCGGCGATTCGAACATGACTCGCAGAGGTGACGAACGAGGGGTTGGATCAAATCAAATTTGATTTCATATCATATTCATATACGAGTCATTTTGGCTTATAAAATGTCAAACGCGGGGATAAGTCAGATTACACCGGGCGGTAATTTCGTGATCGAAAGGCAAACTAGTTGGATCTTGGTTTTCGCTCCTCGGCTAGAACTTGACCATGACGTAATCAAATTCATCGATTTTTTCGTCAGGAAATCGGGGTTGTGCCATTGCAAAAGTGATTGAAATCAGGAATAATGAAATTTTAGTTTCTATTAATTTTCATGAAACCTAGTTATTTAGAGGCGTTTTGTACATTTTGACCATTTGAGTTTTTTAGCTTTAAAATGTATGACTAAACTAATAATATTGATAAAACCACACAAAGCACTCCCTTATAAACTAGAGCTTCTTATATTGTGGGGAAAAGAAAAAACCAAAACCGCCTTCTCTTTGATTTCGAGTTAGGTCTTACTCGAATGGTCAAATAATTCGATTTTCCGGAATCGTTTTTTATACACCGGTCGATTCAATTATAAATTAGCTACTTCATAGGTCGATTCAATTTTCACACATATTCCGTTGATTTCTCGAGTTGGATATGTGACACCCACATGATGTATATATACGAATATGTAATTCTATTTACTAATAATAATTATCATTACGATCGATTTTTATAATGGGCATACATTATATGTTCTTGGAGAAGAAAATGAAAGGAAGAAAAGAAAAGAAAAGAAACTTAGAAGCAAAGAAAAGAAAAAAAAGAGCACTTGGGTTGAATCATTTGGCCGCTTGAGTATAGATGGAAAAACTACCAATCATCCTTAGTCAAGTCCATCAAGTTCATCGATCAAACAGGTTTAAAAGCAGACCATAATAGCCTAGGAGTCATTTTTATCTAGATTGAAATCAGGCAAACGTCAAGAATCTCCACAATGCTTCATGAACTATTCCATGAAAAAAACGAGACCGAGAAACCACAAGGTGATGACTGATACTTGTTAGTTTAGTCGACACTGATTGACGATCCAAAAGCTTGAGCCGAAATTGCATCGACCAGGTGTCCGTGTTAGTCCAGATCTTCAATGTGATCATAATAGCCGCTTCGTCCCGCTCCCACATTTAGACTAATCCGGCTGTTTTAGTCGAACGTGCAGGAACGCTCTTTCTTCAAAGTTGTAGATCAGGAATATGCAATCACATTTGTAGGGATCTTCCAAACAAGAGATAGGATATATGAGTTCGTCTTAATTAGGGATCATATCTCGCGCGTCCGGTCTGATTTCCTATCACGATGAAGGATGCTGCAATCAATCTATTCTGGGAATCATTAGGAAGTGTTGAAGACCACTTCGAACGACAGTAGCTTAAGAGGCTCTCCATTGCGTAAATTACCAATTTCTCTCGCTTCGGATGATGAGAAGTAGAGTAGGACAAGGAAAATGAAATCATTGGATCTGAAGGCTCCCAAAGTTTTCTCTATTAAGCGCCAAAGCTCACAAGACTGACTAGGCTGGATCAGTAAAACAATTCTTACAAATGATAGTCATCCATGTATGCTCAAGCAAACTTCATCTTTAAGATGCTAGTCACCCAAGCATGTCTCGTGTCGGTGTCAAAAACATTACGCGAAGAATGACGGTACAGCATTTTCATATTCTTCTTCAGAAAATGAAATGGTTAATACCAAGAAAAATCTCAAATCGATATATTTATGACAAATTTACCTAAAACCATTTTTTTACCACAAAAAATCCCAAACCAAGAGGAGCTAACTTTTCTCATAACCATCCCCAAAGAAGTTTTTATTCATCAAGTATACCTCTCTCTCTCTACACTGGTATCGAGCTCCACGCCATGTCGAGCTCTGCGTTCTCCAACGGAGGCGCGAGACTCCAAATCTAGGCTTGATCATTGATCTTTGGCATCAGGGCTTTGAGCCGCCGAGCATGGCGGAGCAGAAGCGTTGCAAATTACAAGGAGAGAGACAGATGAAGGGTGGCTAAGGATTGACGACCGTGCATGCGTGCGGTGGTGAGCAATGAGGAGACCGAGACGGCGGCCGGTTCAACAGCGGTTGCGGCAACAACTTTAACTATGTTAGGGTGGCTAAGTTAGTAGGGAGGTTTGTGTTTCCCGGCTGGGAAAAGTCTGGAACCGAGACGAGGGCATTTTAGGAAGAAAAGCCAACGATCTTGTAAATGATTGCGTAATGATAACTAATCGAACCTGCAAATTGGTTTTGAAGATGAAAGCTCGGAAAATTTTTTTTTTGGTCGAAGAAAAGGTCGGAATTTAAATAGGTTATATTAAAATAGAGGAGGAAAAATGGTAATGGATTAAGAGTTGACGATGGCACTTGATATTTTCGGGGGAAAGAAAAAACAGGTGCTCAAATGCATGGATCATGAGATATAGATTGTAACGGCTTGGTCCGATGAGGGCGGGGAGAGGTCGTCGGGGCCATAGGGTTTGGACAAAAAGTGGCTCTTGACAAGTTTCTAGGATGGCAAAGGAGATAGGATTGAACCGAGCTGTGCATCAAACATGAGAAGAATGATTATGAGATATATATATGTGAAAACTGGAATTTACTCGCAAAGACACCTTTTGATGTAATAGCAAGCTTTTACTATGTGACTCCAAAGTTAAGCGAGCCTAGATTAAAGCACTATCAGGATAGGTAACCTTTTGGGAAAAGTGCACGCCTATACGCCAAAAGGATAAAATCATGAGGCTCAATATGGAACAGGTTAATCCAAGGGTGTTACATAGCCATAATTGAAGTTACTCCAAGATGCGTGTTGTTACCACGGGTAAGCTGCTATTTAAGTGGACAGGAGAAGTCCCAATAGTAAGAATTGTGTCTTATTGGAAACCAGTTTTATGTAGACAGCCAAGTTTCGTATCAGAGGTGAGGCGCATGGACAGGGTATCCGATATAATAGCCAATCGGAGTTTCCTTTGACGCCGCGTCGATCATTCACGATGCATCGGAACCATCATCCATGTGCTGCTTGTCGTAGCAATTAATCACAATCGATTCATGCATCCGACTCTATACAAAACTAAAAGTCTGCACCAGCAACAAAACTAGGCGTGCACAATCAAGGTCGCTATTGACATGAAAAATCATGGGAATACAAGTGCAATGGAGCGTCTACCACGCCTATCACGACGCATCTCCTTTTACAGGGTCTGGTTCTCCATCACTTCTTCCACTGAGGCAATCTTTGTACCACAACCTGCAAAAAAAACACACGAGCAGAGATGTTTGTTAGACCTGTATGTCCCCAATAAACAACAGAAATTCTCAAGTATGGGTGATTTTGTTTAACTGAAAACTTTGTTATAAAGGAAAATATTATGTATGTAAATCATTTTTAACCAAATGGTTAGTTTTCATTTGTTTAGTGGTATAGGGAAAGTAATTTCCTTTTTGCCAGAAGGAAGTCGTTTTCTCTCAATCTAAGCATCTTGTTTTTAGTCCATGAAAAACATTTTCCATGGATCGATTAGTTTTCCGTCATTTAAACACCAGAAAATCAGAAAACAATTATCGGGAAACAGTTTTCCTCCAAACAAACGGACCCTAATCAGTGACAAACACAGCTTACTTTCTTCCAGATTTCAATTGACTTGCAAAAATGCTTCCTAGAAACTAAGGGACAGTACAGGTCCATGTGCTTTACCTTTCCAGAGTTTTCTTTATTCCCCACAATAGTTTGACAAGCAAGTCTCCATGAGTCAGGTTTCTGGCAGTTGGAGCCATTGTTAGAACAACTTGATTATCAAGGTTATAACCTGTATCCATTAGACTAACAACTTAAGAGAGAGAGAGAGAGAGAGAGAGAGAGAGAGAGAGAGAGAGAGAGAGCTTACTTTCTTCAAATACCGGAGTTCAGTGTCAGTTCTCTCATTTAGAAGATCCTTCCCATCAATAATCTGCCCAACAGGACAAGTTTTGATCATCCAATAATAGACACAATCTTCAAATTGTAGGATAATACTTAGGCAGCTCATGTTGGTCTCTAAGCTCTACAAATGACTGCAAGCCTCGGCAACAGAAAGAGAACCATGCACATGAAGAAAGCACTCTCAACATCTTCATGATCCCCTGAAAGTACATGCTCGAAGAATGCAGATCTATATCATACTCAGACCTCGAGAGCCCTTCATCCTTCATAGTTTGATCTCATTACGGTGCTTTAAACATCGGTTTGTTCGAAGCATCGACTCGAGAATTCTCAGCTCAAAAACTACATTGAAATTTCATTCTTCCATCTCAAGAAACCAGAAACATCTGTGCTCTTCCTGAAGTGAGCTTCACTATCACTTCTATGACGATATACTCCGGCGTCCTAATTCCCTGTCTTAGTTACAAGAGCTACACAGCAAACTGCCGAGCCATACGTACATACATACCTCCACAATGCAAGTTCCACAGCTTCCACCGCCTCCACAATTCATCACTTTCCCCTGCAAGAGAAGAGAATATCATCAAACACTTCTAATGCATCCCAAAACTCACCACCCCGCTTTAACCACAACAGGTACTCAAATCTCACAATGCATTGAGAAACCAATCACGCTATCGAATTCATGACGAGCATCACCGACCGAATCGTAATCTATGTCCAAAGCTCATCAAACAGCGAGAAATTTGCCCGAAGAACGAACTTACATACGTGGCATAGAGCTCGATCTTGTTCTCGTTCATGATGTTCCTCAGCAGCTTCCCTCCGCTTACGGCTCTAGCCTTATCCACCGGATACGAACCGTCAGCCGCCGGCTTCGGCTGGCATCAAAACCACTTTGTAATCAGCAACACAAATTTCTTCACGCACCGCATCAGCATTTTCTCTAACTAACATGGCGACTATTCGCAGAAGTTCCATTCAAATCATACCGACTTCGCGGAACGCGTGATAATCAGTAAGGGGCAGAAGTGAATTACCCCGAGGAACTCGAGCTCGATCTCCGGCATGTCCGGCGCGGCCGACGAAGGTTCCGTCGAGCTCGCCGCATTCGACGACAGAGCGAGTCTCTTCCGGTGGATGAACTTTGATGGTCTCCGGTGGTTCCCCAACTTCGAGGCCACGTCCGATTGCCGGAGGTGTGCGGGTGCGGCGGCGGCGGCGGCGAAGCTCAGGGAAGCCATTGTTGCCGCTCCTTCCTCCTCCTCCTCCTCCCCTGCGAAATTTTTTGTACGCGGAAGATTTCTGGTTCACGTTGCTTCTGCTCGTTCGTGGTTGAGGCTCCGCCGCGAGGCGCTTCCAACCGAAGTAACTGAAGACTGGACACAGAGAGAGAGAGAGAGAGAGAGAGAGAGAAATTTCAAAAGATCCCCCCAATTAGACGCCTTTTCTCAAAGTAACCCCGGGAATGGTACTTCGTTTTTCAAATTGACCCCCTAACTGAAACACCGTGTTTCAATTGACCCCCCACCAACTCATCACCGGAGGTGGCAAAATGGGTCTAGAACCCATGTTTGAACTTGTAAAGGGATCATTAAACGGGTTAACTGATCAATTTGGGTCAAACCTTTTATGACCCTAACCAAAACCAACCCCGACCCGACCCGAGTCATCCGTTTGACAGGTCTACTCGTCACCGGTGCTAAATTCCTTCATCTGGCCAGCTTCCCGCAGCTGCGAAGGGCGCAATTTTGTCCCAAAAATAACATATCCTCTCTGACGAACACTAGATTATTGCCCCAAAAATTTCATTTCCTCTCTAACGAACACTAGATTATAAGATCACAAAATTGTCAGACCCAACTGATTTAAGCTTTTACCACGAAAACTTACTTCCTCTTAATCCTTAAAGAAGTTCAAATCACTGCGTCTAATTCATGATTTTGACGAAAATTCTTACATGAGAGGAGAGCAACCAAGTCGGTAATTTCGCAGATTCCCAAATGCATAATCTTGTGGTCAATGATGATCCTTCATCAGCTAATAACCAACAAGATACTTCAATTCCGTTGTGGTTGTGAGATTTTGTGGAATCATCATCGACTGTTCTAACTATTTAGATAAAGGCACATTATAGTATTCCTTCTCACACTTAATCTGGTCTTTCTGCCTAGTACTAAGCATGGACGTTTTTAATTAAAAAGACAAATAAGGCTTGGAAAGAATTGAACTCGGGAGCTTATACTCTAATACCATGTGAGATTTTGTGAAACCGTTATCAACTACTTTAAAAGCTAGATGAAGGCGTATTTAATATTTAAATATTCTAAAAGTGGCTACTAGGGTTCGGTGAAATACTTCAATCTGTCAAATTGCAGATGCCATAAAATAGAGTTATCACTATATTCCATAGGTTGCTATATGGAGCACTTGCACTTCTAAAGTTAGAAGGGTCCATTTGTTTGAAGGAAAACTATTTTGGGGAAATAGTATTCTGACTTTACGATGTTCGGACGATCGAAAACTAATCGATTCATGTAAAGGTTTGTATAAACTAAAAACAAAAAGCTTAGGTCGGAAAAAGGTAGCTTTACTTTCTGGCAAGAAACAAAACATTTGCTCAAAATCACCATAAAAATGAAAACTAATCATTTTCCCTAGAAGCGATTTTTAGGAAAATATTTTCCTTTATCACGAAATTTTCGGTCAAACAAACGCCGCCTAAATGATAATCTTGACGTGCCTTCCCTGGCACATTTGGCTTCTCAGACATCTACTGATCTTCCACATACTTATCTTCTCCAGTAGGAGTTCGCATCCTATTGCAGTGATTGACCAGACATTGGTGGATCAGTAGTTCGCTTTCCCGTCTGTCTTGACCTCTTCAATCGCCCTTCCTCTTCTTCTCTTTGTATACCGTCTGTAGATAGGGAACAACGACGGGGAACATATGACAGAAGAGTTAGTTTCTTGAACCAGTTTCAAGAAACTTGTGCCTTGCGAAGCTTCCTCTTCAAAATGTTCCGGAGCTGCTAAAACCGATCGCGTTTACATTGCTAGGGCAGTCAAGATTTTCAGGTTTCCCATACTTGACAGCATAGCAGGATGGCTATGTAATACTTTTAAAGTACAATCATAGGTGGAAATTACCAAATCAAGCCTAAACCTACAAATGTCAATGTAGCTCTAAAATTTTCAAATTTTGCCGATGTAGTCCTGAACATTTTCCGTGAAATCTCGTTGTAATCATTCCGATCAATTTTCACTTGAAAATGGCGACGTGATGGTCCAGCCATCATCGGTTGTCCTCTATGGCACATCTAGCGTCTGACTTAGAAGAATTTAAGCAAGACAACCCCGTCTCGTGTACTTTGCTGAATCTTCTGAACTCTTTCTTTTCTCTCTCATTTTCCTTTCCTTTTTGTTTCTCCTTTTGTGGTTAATGCTCATCTCCTTCCTTTTCCTCCTCCTTTATTGTTCATCTTCTTCGAGAACACACACTTCTCTTCGCTAGCACTCGGCAATCGCTAATAATGCACGACATACCCATAAAATAGAATTGAGTTTCTCATTGAACTTTTCTATGTTTCACTATTCCAATATGGTCGCTCCGAATCTCGCCTGACTAAATCGCATGACAGTGACATAGAATGTGGTACATGAATATGATGATGAGAGAGACTCATATCAAGTATGATGATCTTAACGTTAGAAATGCAACTCCTAACGCCATCAAAAACCAAGAGTAAGCGTTGGCATAACACATGAAAACATATAAGTAAGATCTAAGCATAGTCGTGTCCGATTTAAACATGACGTCACTGTCGCTACGCTCTGAATATGAATATGCAGACAATGAACTGCGGACTGCACATGTAGCATGCAAAACTCAACTCTTCGACGGATCATAGTTCACAGGGTGTAGACCAATTGAGGTACACGAAAGCTGGCCCGCACGCCACCTAACCAGCTATACCGCAACCCCCAACTCCAAAAACATTTTCTCGAGTAAATTATTGTCGTAAACCACCTTCACATTTTTAGACTTCAAACCACCTTCAATCGGCCCAATCACCAAACCCATCTACAGAGCTCCAAATCTGCATGAACAAAACTTAGTAAATAGCCCAATTTGAATGCTTCCGTAGGCAGACTCAAGTACAAGTCTTTCTCACTGATAATTGCACTTTTGAAAGCAGATCACTTCGGCTGGGAAGCGGACACACTTGTCGCTGAAGCTAAGATATTGGTAATGGGCTTCTCCGACTTAAGACTGACCCATTGCTTAAGAGAGTCCAACAAGGTCGCGGACTAGGTTACTCCCTACCCCCCGGAAATTGGTTGTCCAATCCCCCTGAAGCCCTCGGGACCTTATTATGTTTTGATTCCGCATCTTTGTCTCCGAACACTTCCGTTTAGTTAATGAGAAGTCATTTCTGACCAAAAAAAGACATACGAGAATGCTTCCGTAGCCTCTTCGATTCTCATATTTTAATCAATTTTTCCAGCGTCGAACGCATTCAAGAACTACTCATTCCTCGACCTCGTCTTTCTTTTGCTTTTTGCCGGGTGGCGTTGAGCACAATGATGAAAGAGCAGAAGATGTGACAGAAGTGGCGTTGACTAAGTTTTTAAGAAAGAAATCGAAATTAAAGGTACGAAATTCGAATCTTTACCTAAATGAAAAAGGGAATGCAGATCTATGATCTAACACTTTCATATAAAATCAAGAACTGGCTCTTGATTAGGTCTATGATGCTAGATCTGGTTTGGGGGGTAAAGGTCAATCTGTCTTTAGAGTCAAACCATGCAATGACTGAAGGGTGTTCCCACCTTTCCTCAAGGCTTTTGCATTAGTTGGATTTATGCCGACATTGAAAATTGCCACCCACAACATTTTTTGCCATCATCTGCCTTTTAAAGAGAGTAAGAGAAGCTATTGCATAGGCTAATTTCACTGTTAAGGTGAACCATAAATTTAATTACAACATGCTAATACATTACCTCTATCTTTAATTTGGTGATTCGATGTGAATTTCACGGTTTTCACTAGATAATATCGGAGGTTAAATTCGAGCTTCTTGATCCTTCGAAGAATTTTCAATGACCTAAAGGCCTTTTGATACTTAAGTCAAGCCAGTTGAAGAAAAGTGGGAATTTTATTTCGAGTTGGTGAGATTAGTTGAGAATTTGAAAATTTACCCGAGTTCTTATATGTTTAATTATTTATTTGCTCGTTCAATTGCAACTGCCTACAAGTGGGGCCAAGTATCGTAATTGACCATTATTTGTCAACTACTCTTTAATCAATCCATTGTTATATCAGTATGTGCTACATTTATAGACTAACTCACTCAAGATATTGTCCGTTTTGGCTCGTTCCATATCGAGTATCACGGTTTTGTCATTTGACGTACATGTAGATACTCATGAGGTCACCCATCCCAATAATGCTCTCATCTAAGCACTCATAACATTGGACTTCCAATGCCAAATGTTGTCATCACATTAAAAAAACACATCTTGTGAGTTAATTTCAGTTTCGCCTATTTATTTCAGGAATGTTCTCCCCATGGTCGATGCAGAATTCAATTCATTCTTACCCCCCCTTCGCCATCCTAAAAGTTTAGGAGCCACTCCTTGTCTTGGCGCCCCAATGATCATTTCCCGACCCTCGTCGGATCGGGTATTTAGACTATGGCCAGCTCGACCAAGAAAGCAACATGGACAATCAATATTTCCTTGATGTCTTTTGCCACTTCGTTACTGACTTCTGTATCGAGGTCGAATATCACTTCGTCCTCTATCGAAGTGGAATGCCACTCTGCTATCCGAGTTTCTTCCTTGCTCTATTGCTTTGAAGTCCAATTTTTTATACAAAGCCGTTTGGCCACATCATGTTATTATCTACTTGGTGTAATCGAAAGTCCTAGAAATGGCAACGATTAATTTTCTCTGTAACTCCCAGTCTTTTCTATTTTTCGGATCTGACCTTACTGTAATATTTACCAATAAAATCGATTCGATGACAATGCAATTTTATCATTGTGGCCTTATTGTATGTGGAATGGAGTTTCTGATGTAGGGAAGTCAGTGCGTGGATCGGTCTACGCTTCAAAACTTTGTGGTTCAAGTTCTATAACTTGGGTTGGAAAGCTACGACTAGATGATGGTCCACATTAGATTTAATGTCGGCGAACTAAAAATTTGGTATTTTGTTTTCTTTATAACGTCGGTCGTTGGGTTTTTCGGAGCATCTTTTGACGTTGATCGTTGAATTCTTATAGAGCACTTAATTAATCTCTCTGTGTCACGGCAGTTCTCCCGTCCTATCGTAATCGAATAATCATCATCATAACCAAGGTAAGACGCCTCTTTAAGTAATCCGAAAAAGGACAAAGTTCTACCCTTGACGGTGATCCCCCCAAATCTTCATTGAAAAAACGAGCTACTTACAATCATCAAATCTTTGTATATGGCACGAAAGGCAAAAGGGCTTGGTGAGAAGGCAAAATCTTCCACGAAATGGGCAAATCCTTGGTAAACTGAGAAATTTTCCAATGCCCTATAAATGGGAGTGGAAAACGCTTCGTCAGATCATGATGTGCCGACTTGACGTTTGGCCTTCAGCTACATCTCTAAATTTCTGGTGAAGCCAGCGAGTCTTGGAATGCACCATTTTCTTTGTCCATGCCTCCAAAAAGTCAATTTTTGCGCACGCGTTTGGTGCGGCATTTGCAAGTGGCTTTGGACCTCTGGACTGGAGACCCTCAAGCCTAAATTTTTGTGTTTGGTAACGCAACCTTTAGTGCGAAGTCAAGCTTTGAAAATGCTCGAAGCTCACGGCAAAACCCCTCAACTTTGGGGCTTTATCATTTTCGGAACGCTATTTCAAGGGTTTAATCAACTTTTTTTTTTCTTTCAATTTTGGCCTCGCTAATATATTAGTATTCCTGTTTTACTCACGTTGCTTGGATAGAGACAAAGACAAGAGTGGTTGGGAGGTTGAGGGATGCCGACGTAGCCTCATCGATGGTCGCTTGACGCCGACAAGCTTTGCTTCGACGAGATCAGCCTCACCTTGGGCCAAGCGATGACCTCAGCGCCACCTTGGCTGGGGTTGCGCAACCCCGACGGGCCGTCCCGAGGTCTCACGGCCTCTAGTCGATGCTTGCCGGGCTCTAGGTCTAGTTTGCCAATGGTCGCACAATGCCAGCAAGCTTCACCCAGGCAAGATCTGTCTCACCTTGGGTCGAGTAACGCTGGATGCAGCCTTGGCTAGGGTCACACAACCTTGACGAGCCTTGCCGAGGTCTTGCGGCCTTTATTCGACCCTCGTCGAGGATCACGTGACACCACCAAGCGCAATGCCAGCAAGCTTCGCCAAGGGTTGCTCGATGTTGGCAAACTTCGCCCAAACGAGATCTATCTCACCTTGGTTCGAGTGACCTCGGCGCCTCCTTGGCTGGGGTCCCGCGACCCCAATGAGCCTTGCCGAGGTCTCACGGCCTCTGGATGACGCTGGCCAGGTTGCAATAGTCCCTATCCTCTCTTTTTTTCTTTTTTGCTGTAATTTTACTCCATTACAAAGTTGTTTTACTAAAATGTACCCAGAGCCAATTATTCAAACAATATTTGTTGTTTTAGAACACCTTGAGTTAAAGAATTTTGTCTAGATACAAAGTCATAAAGCTAAAATTTTCCCAAACGCACTCTAAGTACCTTCAGCATAAGAGAAAGGATCATTTGGTCTCGGTTACACTTTCCCCATATTTCACCCAATTTCAACATAGCACAAGTAAACTTAGGTGGGCCAGTAATGGTGGAAGAAGTCTATGTACAAGTACTAAAAGTATTGTTGAAAACTGCTTCCAAACATGAAGAGTACTATTTATACCGACAAAAATCGGCAAACCTCTAGCACTGTGCAGATACCCCTATTTATAAGTTATTTAATCGATTGACTATGTAAGTTAAACCTTGGCCTCGAATTATTATGAATTCTGTAAGTATATGGATATGCTGTCCTAATGTAGTGCCTCTGGGAACCGATTGACTTGCTGTTCCATTCACATAAAACCAAGAGAGTACTCTTAATCCATCGCCAATCATCATTTTCTCACACCTGTGTCACGGGCCAAAAGTATCCTAGCCGAGAGCGAGCCTGTGCAGTGCTTGATAAGCTGGAACTGGTTTTCCTCAACATATCGTTTTCAAGGATAATTTGGCAAATTACATCCTCATAATTGACCTTACTGTGCCTAATTTGCATCGGATATCCAGTCTCCAGAGCGAGATACAGAACACTTCAGTACAATAATTGGTTTCGGCCTACCCCATCATCAGGAGAGCGACATTAGCTCATGACTAATTTGCGAACAAGAGGCAAACCCCAACTTCAGAGATCCTCTAAGATGATAATCATCCCATCCTTGGATTCATAGCAGAAACAATCTGATGCCGCTCCCACTAACCAATTGTATGAACCCTTCTCGATTTCTCATACCTCATTCCGATGCCACAAAACCCCACTTTCAGCTCACAGGGCTATGGGAGAATTCGGGCCATGACACTCTTCCCCACACAAATTCTGCAACGTCCTCATTGCAAGCTATTCAGTCACTTCCTCGCGTTCTTCAACCATCACCAGCCCTCCCTTGAAACTTATATGAATGGTAAATGCTTGCGCAATAAAACAGGGCACTCCACTCCATTAGTTGCTTCCCTTGATAAAAGTTATTCTTGAATCTCCGGTCACTTGTGCTCTCCCTCGAAAGTGTGGCATCTCAAGCCAGTTGTGCTCCCGTGGTCATCATCAAGACACTGGCATCAACTCTCGACCAATTTGCGGATGGGAACTAACCCTGCCTTCAAAGATCCTCTAAAATGATAACTATCTCATCCGTGCCCCAACACTGCTCTCACGAACCAATTGCATGTGGCCCATAGCGATTACAATCTTATGCTTACTCTATGTCACTGCATATGAAAAAAAAAAAATCATTACCTAAATTCATTTCACTAAATTAACTCCAATCACAAGTCAATATATAGTAATTAAGACAGCGATGGATTTTGTTAGGAAAAGTGAATGGTCCAATACATTAGTTTATGTAGAAGTATGATTAGTTCTCCCCAATTTCCACTACATATCATCTAGATAGCAAAGTTCATACTATATTTGTATCCAATTAGTCCCTTTAAGTGGGTCCATTTTTCATTTTCCCACTAGTGGACAAAGCATGTGTCCATTGTCCACACGAGAGCACAAAAAAAGAAGAAAGAAAAGGAAGGAAAAAACAGCCTCGTCATGTAAACACTAAAAACTGTTTGGAGTCTTATTGAGATGCCACAATTTCTACAAATTTTTCTGTTCCCTATTTGTCATATTCAACCATCCCCCACATCCTTCCAAAACCACATCCAGACACCACTTCTGTCCACCGGCCGGCCTCTTCTCCACCCTATTAACATTTGAACCAGATGTTTTACATTAATATACTCACTCAATTAGTGTGTGCTTAAGTGCGTGTGTGTAAATATATACACCCTTATTTGATTAATGAAAGAAGACCCTATAAAAAACCCTATCTTTCCTTGTTAGCTTCTATTTTCCTTTCAAATTCCAGCTTTTCATGGCTACCCTCTCTGAAGCCTACACAGAAACACCTCTCCATCTTCAGCACATCATCCCCATAGACTTTGATTCTGTTGAAGAAGTGCCGCAATCGTACTCATGGCCTCAATCCGGTGACGAGTCTCCAAGGAGGATGCTCGATTTAGATGGCGATCACTTCTCACTTCCATCCATCGATCTTGATAGCCCAGACGCGATCGAAATGGTGGGTCATGCATGCAAAATTATGGGCATATTCCAGGTCACTAAGCACGGAATCCCTTCAAGTCTTCTGAGGGAGGTCGAGTCGCAAGCTTGGCGGTTTTTCTCGCTCCCGGCGAGAGCCAAGGTAAAGGCCCTAAGGTCCCCCAGTGGAGCTACGGGCTACGGCGTTGCTCGGATCGCACCGTTCTTCAACAAGTTCATGTGGCATGAAGGGTTTACCATGATGGGATCGCCATTGGAGCATGCTAGGGAGGTTTGGCCTCATGGGTATCGCAAGTTTTGGTGAGTGATAACTTCCATGCATGGACCGTTCATGCACGTAGAGAAGGTGATGATTAGGTAGATGGTTCATTTAGGCATGACTAGGTAGAGCTAGGGTTTGGCTGGAGAAATCTTTCATCAAAGCTTGGTAATAATTAAGAAAGTCTATATAAATCAATAAGTAGACGACAACTGAAAGTACTTTTCATTGAGTGCAAGGAATATGGTCTTCTACTTCAACCCAGAACCTAGTTCACTGCCATTCTAGTACCAAAGGCAAATTGAAAAGGTTAGCTACTATTTTTCCCTAAATTCTTACTTGCATGATGACTAAATTGAACAGTCTTTTTCCCTTCTTTCTAGAGATTCAGATACTCCTCCAGAAAGTAGTCAATTTTGCGATTCTTGTGAACATCAATATCAAAGAGCTAAAAGAGAGGAGAGAGCTCCATGTTTACTAAAGATTAGAGACACTAAAGCTTGTTATTCAAGCTTCCTATTAAGTGATGCTGAAAATGTCCATTGCATGTATCCACTTCTTTGGTCTTTATCGTTTATGTAAATCTAATAAACCACTTCTAGCGACAGCTTTCAACATGCTCAACACTTAATTTCTTATTTTAGTGAAAGAGTGATTTTTAATAACGAATAATGCTATAGGTACAAGAATGTATTTTCAAATTTTGGTTTTAAAAGTGATAGAGAAGACTCTTTTGATTACTTAGAATACGTCCCATTGGTAAGTCAATTAACTAGTCTTTGGCATCGTTAGCATTATTGATCTTTCCTCTACTGGCCCTAATCATGTTTTTGTCCTCTCTTGTTCTCTTGTGGTCACGTACAACAGTGAAGTAATGGAAGACTATCAGGACAAAATGAGGGCGCTCTCCGAGAGACTACTCGCCATGGTCCTGAAGTACCTCGGCATATCCAAACGCGACATCGACTGGCCGCAACTCCGGGGCAGCGCGTGCACCGCGCTGCAGCTGAACTCGTACCCGCGGTGTCCCGACCCGGGCCAGGCCATGGGGCTCGCACCGCACACCGACACCTTCCTCTTGACAATACTTCACCAAAACGACAGCGCACATGGACTCCAAGTCCACAGGGAAGGCCGAGATTGGGTTCCCGTGTTTCCCATGAACGGTGCACTTGTGGTGAACGTGGGTGACATGCTCCACATCATGTCTAATGCCATGTTCCCCAGTGTCGTTCACCGGGTGATCCCAAGCGAGCATAGGCACCGGCTATCAGTCGCTTACTTTTACGGACCCCCGACAGATTTTCGCATCAGCCCGGTTCACGGACTAGCGTGGGCCTCCGGCCGAGAGGTCACCGCTCGGTTCCGGTCCGTCACGGTGAAGGATTACGTTCAGATGAAGGCCAAGAATCTTGACATGGCACTCTCTATGATTAGGATTAGATGATAAAGAATAAACTCTAGTTTTTGTTCCTTCCTTTTTCCCCTCCCGTCGTCTTCTTTGTAAAGTCTGGTCTTTGTTGTAAGGTCCCAGTCAGGTACATGACGCATGATTATTCCATAAACTATTTGAACGCACACGTCTCGATGAAACGCCGCTTGTGAAAGGACGAAAGTTCCACGTTTCTGCATTTTAAGAGAGCCTGAAATTGAAACTTACGATTACGTAGTTCATTTGCAAAGCTTCAACAGGTGGAAACCAAAGTAGCCTTAACCTAAATTAAGCAATTATGGTGCGAGTTCTTGTCCTGAGTCTGCGTGTTGGAATTGTGCTTATCTAAACGAGCCAAAAGGAAAAACTCTTCTGTCAACTTTGCCCGCCTCGTATTTTACAAGTTGAAAGGAAAAGAAGAGGACAAAGAAGAAACAGTTAGACACGTTTTGATATTACATTGGGGCTTGGATCTTTCTTTACCCATGTGAAGATGAGACAAAAAGAGCCTCTTGTCCAGCGATTGGAATTTCTCCACCGTCGCTGTTAGCAGCACATTTTTATCTTGTCAAGCATCATCAACATATGATGACAAGATGCGATTGCCACGCTTTAAAGCTTTGCAGACAGGTCTGTGTTTGTTCCCATCAGATCGAACCGCCCTGTCCGGTTCCCGGTCCGATTCCCAATTCCTACAGTGTACGGGCCCATTTAAAGTAAAGAAGCAGATTCTTATGATAAAATATACAAGTTGTACTAATTTACTGCAAAAGCATTCGTTGATTAAGTGGTTATCTTGTTTATTCGTGTTGAAAACCATTATTCAATTCGTGATGGGTTCTAAGGAACCTTTTGTTTTTCGGGCCAATACCCAAAAAACTCCAAGCTTTATCCTAATTATATTCTTAACTTTTTTTTGTCTCATAAAAAATTTCAAACTTTTACTTTTGTCCCAAATTTACCACCTAATACCCAAAAAAATCCTAAACTTTAGTCTTTGTCCCAATTATATCCTAAACTTTTTTTTGTCTCATAAAAAATCTCAAACTTTTACTTTTGTCCCAAATCTACCACCGTTAAATTTTACGTCAAATATTATCGTTAATAATTATTTTAATATTATTTTTTTGAATTTTTTTATTTTTTATTTTTTTTCCCTTCATCGTTAAATTTGCTGGTGTTGGGCGAGATCGGCTTCACCCACCCCTGGCGAGGTTCGTCCTTGCCATGGCTTGGCCTCGCCCAATGCTGGCGAGGTCAAACCTTGCCAGTGGCCGGCGGGGCCAAGCTCTCGTTAGGGGTGGGTAAGGCCGACCTCGCCCAACGCCAACGAGGTCAAGCCTCGCTCTCCTCTGGCAAGGTTCGTCCTCGTCCGCCCTTGGCAAGGTTCGTTCTCGCTGTAGCTGGCAAGGCTTGGTCTCGCCGGCTAGTGGCGAGATTGAGCCTTGCCGCGACCGGTGAGGATGAAGCCGGCGGAACTAAGCCCTCGCCAGCGTTGGGCAAGGCCAAGCTTCGCTAACCATGACAAGGATGAATCTCGCCAGGGGCGGGCGAGGTTAACCTCGCCCAACGCCGGCGAGGTTTGAGGTTGAAGGTGAAGGGAAAAAAAAAAAAAGAAAAGGAAAGGAAAAAGAAAATAAAAGAACAATTCAAAAGATTCAAAAAAAATAAAAAATAGTCATAATGGTAATATTGGACGGAAATGTTAACAGTGGTAGATTTAGAACAAAAGTAAAAGTTTTGGGCTTTTTGTGTGACAAAAAAAAAGTTTAGGACATAATTGGGACAAAAACTAAAGTTTAGGATTTTTTGGATATTAGGTGGTAAGTTTAGAGTTTTTTATGGGATAAAAAAAAGTTTAGGATATAATTGAGACAAAGACTAAAGTTTGGGGTTTTTTTGGGTATTAGGCTTTTGTTTTTCTAAAAGAAATTTCAAAACTGGTCTAGAATTGACTCAACTAAGGAACCAGATTGATTTTGAACTTGTTCGTTAGTAAAACCGGCAGTTCCCGCCTTGGAACTAGGAATTGAACTACTCCTATGCTGGTTCTAGGAATGCAGAACTGAATCAAATATTCCTAGATTAGGCCCTGAACTGGTGATTCCATGCCAGTTCGGTTTGGTTCCCGGATTGAATTGGATCCTTTGCTCACCCCTATCACCCACATCTTTTCTTGATCTTATGCAAGAACGGCACCGAAATTAAGTACAATTAAGAATGATAATAACTAAAAGCCAAAATCGGTGTATCATCTGAGCCTCCATAAGTTAATTGGCTAAGTGGTAAATCGCTTTGTTTGAAATGCCAAATTCAAATCAAAGTACTTCTTAGCCGGAGGAAATTTTGGGTCTAAGTGGCAGGATGGTTTGCCAATATTTTGTTAAAATTAGCCGAGGCTAATTAAGGTTCAAGATTTTATATGCTATGATAATAAATTATTTATTAAATGACCTTCAAATTTAGGGGCCAAAAGTGCTTTTTCATTCTTAAAAAAAAAATACAGAGAATAGTACACGAGGGGCAAAGAAAGCTGGAAAATAGATTGTCACGAACAAGTCAAAAGCAGTAAATTTGAAACCAGACAAGATTGCATAGTCAAACTTTTCTTCACCTTCCTCTGTCTACAAGTCCTTTCACATGACTTTGTGGTGATAATGTGTCAACTTACGCAAGGGATAATCTTTTTTTTTGGTCAAATAAATTACGCATGCAAGGTGAAACAACCAAAATTTCAATACTTAGATAACCAAACAAAAGATTAAATATACACTTCCAGTTAATGTATATGATTTGACATTTGATGGTTATAATAATTAATAACGTAAAAAGCTAATGAAGAAGATAAATCCCAAGTCGATGTTTGATTCACATTCTGGTGTCAACAGATTATAACAAAAAAAGTCAAAGTAATTCCGATTTAATTTTGTTCCAAACGCACTCTTCTAGTGATCCTGTTAGCAGATCAAATGGAGTCTTACTACAGATATATGTACAAGGGTTTGCATGAAGTTCATTAAACAGTAAGGCGGTCCAATTTTCTTTGGAATGTAATGATGAAGATAATAGCTGTTTTCAGGACCTTTATCTTATTTTCTTGACCTGTATTTGATAGCTAAAACACCAATAATTAGATTGAAAGTTCCGTGAACACCTGGAGGGCTTAGAATCAGAAAGGAAAATACCTCCAAAATAGACCGACTTTAGCATCAGTCCAAACGAATCTTTATGAAAATGGAGTTTCTCACTTTGTTTGCAATTCCATGCTATGGCAAGCTTATCTCTAGGCTGAATTATGTGCAAGTTCAAGAATTCCTGGCGTGATTATCAAAGTACAAAGTGAAGTGACAGGTTTAAAGAGAAGCAGCTGTAATGTGTTAACAGAATGACTGGTCTCCTGATGTTGTGTTTGATGATGGGACCGTTTGAACCATGGAAGAGTTTGGGACTTAGGCCAAAACTCTAAAACTTTGTTTTTAATGAAGTGTGACAGAGAAAATTAATTAACAATATCATTGCATTAATCTAATCTTTTGGAGATGGACTAAGCATTCCTTTTGAGTGGAGTAAGAAATGAAATGAGATTCACAATCATTCTATGATTGAATGTGTGCTGTTTATATTTCTCTACCATGCCTTTTGCTCTATCTCATGCCAGTAGATTTAAAGATTTCCCCTGAATTTAAGTTATACCGAAATTGAGAATATCTTGTGAAACCATGGACTCAAGTCCGCGGCAACATCACTCTTTCTTGATCAGAAAAACCATTAGGAGCAAGGGTGGCGCCGAGCATACGACCACAGATTTGTGAATCGGTATACCAAGTGATGTGATAAACTGTTGTTAAGTAAAGATGACTAACTCTTCTCTTTCTTTTGTCTTAGCATTGTTCTTGTTTACTAACCCACCTTCCAAGAACAGAGAGGGTTAGCTCTTCTTTCTACCCTCCTCCTTGTCCTTTACTGGGGAGTTTGGAAGTGTCTGTGGCTCTGTGCCCCCTTCTCCTTGTCTTTTATTTTATTATAATCTGATTTATTTCATGGTGGTGGGGGTGAGGTGATGCATTTTGTCCTTTTCTGAGGATTTCCAAAGTTTTAACTTATTGACAACTAAGGAGACCTTAAAAAACAATGAAATGAAATCAAAAGGATTCCAGTTGCCCATCTGTCCGCCCAGAGACGGGCAAATGCTATAGATATTTCTTCTTGCCTAGTTCTGTGGCCCACCCAAAATTTGTCCTTGGTAGAAAGAGTTTCAAGAGCATCAAAAAGCAGCATCTAGAGAAGGTGCAATCCTTTCATCCATGATTGGTATACTCAGATATGGTTGATATCATTGTCTCTACTACCTCCTCCATTAATGTTGAGGACAGTGGATCATGAAGTTATAATGTCTTGAATGGTGCATGATGGACAAAACACCTTGTTCCTTCAATCAAGGACCATTTCAAAGGATGATGCGCAACACAAGAACCAATCTTGGCATGGATTGCGGTTCTTCTTAGCTGAATTAAGTAAAGAGCATGCGGCCAAAAGAAGTAAATTAACAATGCAGAGAAAAGCTCTCTTTTTCATTTGTCTTGTTGGGTGCACAACAAGGCACTTCCAAGTCCCCTCACACAATTCACAAGTGTGTCTACAGAAGAAAACACATGCATATGATGGGATGTCAGGCTTAGTGTCGTTTGTGTTGCCCCTTTTGTCCTGATGCCAAAAGGTAACAGATGTAACAGGCTTAAAATACTCTAGTACAAAGACAAGGGCACAACAATCTCTTTAACCCTTCTGCAATAAGATATTTCTTTTCAGAATAGGACAAATCACCCCATCTTGACATGAGAATTTCAACTACTAGCTAGCACCCTTTTCAATAATATAATATCAGATTAGTGCATATCCAGAAAGATTTAAAACCCATAAACTAAAAGAAGTCACAAGTAAAGATATTCTCATCATTTAGCTCGGTTAGGAGTAAAAGATGACTATTGGCAAGACCCGGAAATTCATGTTGACCAATAGTTGAACAAGAGAGCTTTACATATTTTAAGTTTTTCTTTAAAATAGAGATGACTAGGAAAAAGATGATCCAAAGCTAATCAACTTGGACGAATTATTACATAAAGATTTGGCAAAGCAAAGAGAAATGTCCAAAAATAATCATATTATTATCAAAGGTAAGAAAGGTTGTATTTAGATGATTTTACATCATTCAGAACCTGATTATTGACTTTGTGTTGGCTTTGAAAACCATAAACAACAATTTAAGGCCTTGAGGGAACATCAAGAGTAACTAAAGAATATGTCGCTCCATATACTCTGCAATCATTTACCTGAACATGCTAACTGGGACACTCGATCCATGATGCCCCCACATTGAGGATTTTCAGGATGACCGATGCATGTAGCCTCAATCCTGCATTGCATAGAGACTAGTTTCCTACGCAGGCATGTGGTACACAGGTCACGTGAATCATCTTTACAGAAGGTGCACCCTCATATAAGTTCCACAACTTCACAAACTTCCTATCACCTCAACTTCACATAGTGTAGCAGCATTTCTGGACTGAAGTTCATTTTTAAGTCTCTGGTTTCTCGTGATTACCTCCTGGAAATTGGATGCCTTAATTTAGGCTTCAAGTGTATCGCAAGATCTTGAAGTAATGTAATAGACTAAGCTAATGTATAGCTAAGGATTAGAAAACTAGAACGGAACAAAACTAACATAAACAAGATATGCACAATGAATTGGTATTGATTGGTCATAATACTTAAAAAAGTAAAACCCGTACAAGAAATGAAACTTCCTCATTGCTGTTGGGTTGTTTGTCATTGCTCCTCCAGAAAGATACGACTAATTTTTCAAACAAATGCCATTTCTTCTATGGTTTCTCTAAATAAGCGGTAAGATATAAGAGAGATCAGATTGTTATTAGTCAATGTGAATTACCCAGTCGATAGAGGATTATAAAACAAGTGGTAATATAACTTGATTGCGCCCTGAACATTAGTTCCTCAGTTGACAGACTCCCAAGAAAATGGAGGATCTGCATCCCTCTTTCTATACATTAAAAGTTCTTTCCCATATACAGATCAAATCATCCTCAACCACCACTAGGCCAAGACCCTTTTCCTATTTTATTTGGAGCTATAATGTTACTTAGTCCCACTAAAAAGAGGTGAATTAACAACAAGGAAGGGACTAAGTGATTTTATAATGTCAACTTCACATAGAGATCCCACCATGGTATAAAAGGATCCCTCTGTAGAAAGATGGTTCATTTGTAGTTTCCACCACTGTAGACAATGACCTCAAAAAAAAAAAAAAAGCCAGTAATAGCCTTTCACAGCATTGTCACAAGAACCACTGATTACGGGATCCAACTCTATCATATGAAAATGGAACACATTTGGCTTCTTTATATTTAGAATGTGAAGTGAGTAATTTTCTCTAAGGCACGTAAATGAGGAAGAACAGTGTACTTTAGTTAGTTACTGCCCTGCGGCTAATGGTTACCTGAAGAGATTTCAACAGACTAGAACCACGTCTTTGCCTAGCTGCTGCAGCTGCATACTTCTCCCTGAGTGTTTTACAGACTCTCTGATCTGCCTGGATCCCATCTTGCACTTTCTCTAGCTTCTGCATTACAACACAATCCGTCTGCGCTGACTAATACAAAAAATACTGCTAAAAGAAGAAAGAGATGAAAACTAACGTATAGCTTCTTCATGCTTTTAAGAAAGTTTGTCACAGGCCTCAGTTTTACAACGCATAGTTTAAGCATCTAAGACTTAACTTATCTCAGGCTCAGCCAACCCAAAAGTCTTCTGACACCCATCATATCAAGCATTTTTTCAAAATTTTCATCATGCCTGTAGAGCACTCCCAATGGGCATCAGAAATATGTAAAAGTAAAAACTGGAGAATGTGGTACTAGATGTGTAAGTCAATTGACGAAATATTGCAATTAGCTGGGTGCTCTAAGAGACCCAAACACCGAACATAAGGAAAAAGATCAACTGGTGAACAAAGTACCAAGACTAAAAAGAAATATATTAGCATCAGTAGTCTCTCTCCCAGTAAAGATTAGATGGGAAAAGTTCTACCAAGAAACCGTGGATTTATGCAAGTTTGACATCCCCGAATATGTTCTTTTAACTAATAAGGCATCCAACCCTATACAGGGAACAGAGAAGAAGTAGACATATTCAGATGTTTGGAGAGATGTGACAAGAAAAACAAGTGAGAAAATGCAACTAAAAGAAAGCAAAAGCAATCTCTATTTTATTCTTAAGACACAAACCATAGAAGGTTCAGCACAAGGCCAATTGTTCAATCATCACTTAGCTGAACGTACAGCAGTGATGTATAGTTAGTAAAAATTGCACATAGGACCATATAATTCGCATTACAGCTTCGTGCAGTGAAATTAACTCTAAGCCAAGCCAGAGGAGGAGAAGGCACAAAGTTTGTATATAATTTTACCTGTTTTATGCCCTTCAAAATTCCTTCCATGGAATCAATAAGTTTCAGGCGACCGGCAGTATCGCTTATAGCATCTTGAAACTGAATGGAATTACCAACAAAATAGTTAACGGGAAGGTAAAACTGTTAAAAAATTGATGACCAACCAAAGGCTTATGTTTGTGATAACTTCCTTTAAAAAAATTCTAGTAGTAAAACAGCGCAATGGAAAATTTCCTACATCAGCCTTTTAGTAAAAAGATACTAAATATTGCATTTACCAAAGAAAGTGTCGCGACTTTACATGTTGGCTTCTATCTCACTAAATCTTTCGATGCCAAATGTGATCAACAATGCAGCAAATTATAACTCCTTCAGTAGGAGTTTATGATTGTTGTTGAAAAGCACTACCACTTTGAAGGCACAAGATGCTATTTTTTCTAAACCTAATTAAGGGCTTCGCTAAAAGAGAAATTTGTGGGGGCTCCATGAGCCCTTTCAAAATGAATTTTACTGCAGCTAGATACTTCTCGTTTGAGGCAACGTTCATGAGACTTGAAGAAAGAAGAAAAGGTATCTGGTAAAATAGAATGATTACAGGAGAGGACATGGGGAGCACTTCAAAAGAGGAGGGGGAACAGACAAATATCGGGACAAGGACACTACAAGTGTCAAAACTTGTGTACAGCGCTCACTTTTAATGCCAAGAGTTTCTATCAGATCACTTAAGTGCTAAACTTTTTAAAAAACGATCACTTAAGTGCCATTGTGACTGGAAATCTGACGTGGCATTTTTTATTAATTTTTGAAGCTTATGTGACTCGCCGAAAGATGAGTTAACATGTACAGTCAGCATTTTTTATTATAAATAGTTTTTTTCCTTTTCTTTCTTTTTTCCTTTTTTTTCTTTTTTTCCTTTTCTCCCCTCACCGGCCGCTTTGCCCATGGCTGGCCCAGCCACCGGCGAAGCCCGTGAAGGGCTGGGCGAGGACCGCCCTCACCCTATCTGGGCAAGGCCTCCCTCACCGGCGATAGGCGAGGCCCATGGCTAGCAAGAGGCGGCCTCGCCTGTCGCCGACGAGGGATGGCCTTGCCAGATCTGGGCAATAGGCGAGCCTCGTTGGCGATAGGCGAGGCCGCCCCTTGCCCATGACTGGCGAGGGGCGGCCTCGCCTGTCACTAGCAAGGGCGGCCTCGCCAAGATCAGGCGAGGGCGACCCTTGCCCAGCCGGCCACCGGCAAAGTGGCCGGTGAGGGGAGAAAAGGAAAAAAATAAAAATAAAAAAAGGAAAAAAGAAAGAAAAGGAAAAAAATTATTTATAATAAAAAATGCTGACTGTACATGCTAACTCATCCTCCGACAAGCCACATTAGCTTCAGAAATTAATAAAAAATGCCATGTCGGATTTCCGACAAAAATGGCAATTAAGTTATCGTTTTTCAAAAAAATTGGCACTTAAGTGATCCAGCGGAAACTTTTGGCATCAAAGTGAGCGCCGTACACAAGTTTTGGCACTTGTAGTGTCCTTGTCCCGACAAATATTACTCAAGATCTTTGATCTATAATGTTATACCTGGGAATTTAGCGAATTCAATAACGATGTTTCCTTCAGCATTAGCTCTTTAATCTCCAAAAGTGCATTATATGTTGCGTAGTATTTACGTGTTTGTCTATGAATTTCCTGGAAATTAACAAACAAAAAGAATTGTAATTGCGGTGTCAGCGCTAAGAATAGTTTACACACAATGTACAAGATACAAAGATGCAAAGCTTCAAAAAACGAACTCCTCACCGCAATATTCATATTCAACTCAGAAAAGCGGCGTTCATACCTGCAAAGAGAGCACTTTGGTTACCAATTCCTAAAAAACTTACTCTCATACTAGGGGAAAAAGTTTTCCCTTAAACCAGACCCAGATTGATCCACTCTGATTTAGTTCAAAACTGAAAATGTGTTAATAATGGTCTGCACAGCAAGTTTGTTTTAAGAGTCAACTAGGAAGCAAACATGTGAACAGGATCAACTATCTAAAGTTAACAAGTAGTAGCAATACTTAAAAGGAGAAGAGAGTGCCTGAAACTAGAGTTTGGATCTCATCAATGCAGGGTCCCATAGCTTAATTCATATTTTCATGGCAGAGCATTACTAACTACATCCAAGAAGGAGAAGAACAAGAATGAAAATAGATTTTGGATCTTCAATTAGACAGGAAAAGAACAACTAAGGAGAAATGGCTGGATGCGTTGGAGCACCAGCACACATTATATCGATTTATAACCTATGTTATGATTTTGACACAGACTACAATGCTAAATAAAGAAAATACCTGTCGCTGGCACCAGAGTAAGGACTAGGAAATGATAAAACTAGTCTATGGAATCAAAACAATGAAATCAGGAGTCAAATTAAAATTGAAAAATCTGGGTGATAAAAGCAGACCACCCCATAATAGATTCTAGAGAAATCCAAAAGAGAAAAGTAGGGCAAGGGAGAGGGAGAACATACTGAATGAGTTCCGACTGAGAAGGCACATCTTCAAGTTGTCGCTTTACAGACAATACCATCCTCAGTCTAGCCGCTAGTTCCTACCATTTGGAATACATCATGCACCATAAATGAGAATTGCAGGACCTCTAACTTTCATGTACAAAAGAAGCTCAATAGGTATGAAAGCTAAGCTATATCACTGGACCAAAAAAAAATCAGACATGCAATAGCAAGTCATTTGCTACCGCGTTCTGCCAAAGAAATCAAAACAAAGATAATATCCATTTGAAGAAATCTAGCACTCAAAGGTTGCCTGCAAAAATTGATTGCTCTACTACGCAGAGAGGGAGCTTCTATACCTTGATCAATGGCAGCAGTTTACTGGATAGATATCAGAATCAAAATATGACAGGTTTGAAATCCCAAAAGTATTTTTATGCAGTTGATACACCATGGGTTTCTTTTATCAATATGATTGCGGTCTTATAGGAAAATTTGCATGCACTGTTATAACAACATGAACATAAAATCAAAGAAGAAATCTTGACCAAATTCTTATGACAGGACGAGATTTGACTAGAGCCATCCAATGTCAAATTCAAAGATAGACCAAATTAAATTCACAACAAGCAGAGAGGATATGCAGCGAATTGCGCTAGCTAATTAGCAATCCATCTCAAACGCTATTCGTCTCATCCATTGAACAAATGGAAGGGCCCCCAGGAGAAGAGAACTTCCATTATGTTTCTGCTCATTATAATCCGTACAAGTTACAAAGGGTTGGCAGAATAAAGCATCAGCTAAAATTCTTAAGCAGAAAAAATGAAGATGAACACAAAGTAATATAGCAGCTCTTTGGGTGAGATAGAAAAAAAGGACATCAGAATCCCAACAAAAACTACCTGCTCTCAACATGATCCTTATATCCCTATCACTTGTGATTTGGACCAAGCAAAACATTTCAATTCATACATGGATGGTATGAATGATTATTGTTGACTAGCCTCTATAATGCTCAATCACTGACTAACTACCATGGCTCAAAAGTGTTTATCAGATATATGCAAGAAATTATGGATTGGTGATATTCTGGCGGTGGACCAATATATACAATCAGATGACATAAGTCCTCAAGGAGAGTAATAAGACCCAATACCTTCTTCGCAAGGTGCAACTTTTCCAATGACATGCTAATACAATGATCTAGATCATCATGGAGACTCTTGCTATCACAGTCATTGGATATTTTCTCCTCCAAGTGAATAATCTTGGCTTCCAAATCTAATTTCTTTGCAGCATAGTCAGATTGGAGATCCAATTCTTTCTTTTCCAAGACCTGTAGCCATTCCCATTACGTAATGCAAAAGCGGGAGCAAAAAGCTCAAAGTTATTGGGGGAAAAAAGGAAAAAATAAGGATCTACACATGACAGATGATGAGAGAATATGGTAGGACATCAGCATCCTGGCCAAACCCCAGATAATGAAAATGGACATTGATTTGAGACTAGATTAACAGTTGGTCCAGGAACAAAAGTATTAGCTTAAAAAAAAGGTTTAGAAACACGTCTACATAGTAGAGGGAGAATATCCACCTTCAGTGACTCCATGAGCAACATTAATCTGTGAACCACGGAATCGACTCTTGCTGCCCTGATTTTCTCATGTAAGAGTTGCATCTCTTCTAAAATATGCATTCTCATCGGCTTCTGGCCAGGAGAAGAAGAAAAATAAAGTTACCACCAGATGGATCTAGCTACCACAGGAAACAGAGAAAAGAGCTTCTGCCTTTTGCAGAAAGTACTCCTAAATAAGGGTTAATCTCTTGCATGAATCCGAATTAATTAGCTCCAACCATTATAGCATCTCACTAAACTTTTCCTCTCAATCGTTGTATCTTGACTCAAAAGTAGTTCTTGGAACACCTAATCCACCAGCAAGCTGCCAAAGGGTATTTTCCCGATCTTTAGTGAAAAGTCCTGTGTGAGTATTATGTGTGTCTCTAGAGCAAAGATGGCATGATCCTAATAGCAAGAGAGATTCATTTTACGACAGAAAAGAAGCTAAATTAGCACGTAAAGACGTAAAACTAGTTCAGAAGCATGGAACCATAGCAATTAGCGAAACTTACCTCATCCCCCGTAACTCCATTGCGCGTCCGAACATGATTGACCAGCCACTGTGCAACAGGATACACATTTTGGACCTCGAGGTTGTAAATGCCCGAAGCTTGCAGCGGGTGCGGACAGTTCATCAATTTTAAAGCTTCTTCAACACCGTGACTTGCTTCCCTGAATACCAACACAAACGCCACAAACGAGACGAAAGAAGTTCGATCCAAATACCCAATTACCTTGTGATATGATTGCAAAAGAAGGGCAATATAAACTAAATCGATGTGACGCCGCCGAAAAGCAAATAATTAACTTGAGCAAGAAACACAGCATTTAGGCCAAATTGGTCAAGACCCAAGTTCCCCTCAGAACTCATATTAACCAAAAGGAATGCATGCTCTCTAACAATCGACAACCTCAGAACACAGGTGTGCAAACTTCATCTTGAGCAGTGCCATGATGTGAAACTCAAGAGGGTCCACCACACCCCATGTGGTGTCACTGCTATCAATGATCAACCCACTAAAACGAACGAACGGATCGAAACAAAGGAACGTCCTTTCTTTCATCTCCCCCATAAATGTCTCATCTTAGGACAACTACTGTCGACAGAGGAGCTGTAACCCAAATTGTCAATACAAGAAGCAATACAAATGCGCTCCCCATCTCGCGTGCGCGCTGCGCACAGTAGAGAGAGAGAGAGAGAGATTGCCTGATGTTATCTTGAGTTAGAGTCTCAGGCGGAGGGAGGCTGAGCTCGGGATCGACGGCGCGTACGCACCGGGACAGCCCGGCGGCGAGCGCGGCGGCGTCCGGCGGGCGGGGCCGTCGTGTCCGGCCAAGATCGATCGATTCGAGGAGATCGATGACGGGCTTCGGCTGACTTGAGGAATCGGACGGTGGCTCGGCCATCTCCAGAGTCGGAGCCGCCTTTTCGCCGTTAGATCTTGTCTTTCCTATTATAGAGCGGATTCGCGAGCCTGAATAACAGGGCTAAAATTGGGTGATAGTGTATTTTCTCTTCCTACTAATTTTCTCCACCTATATAATAACTCAGTGCAAAATAATTTTTATTTTTTGAGTTAATAAAGTTTTAAGCTTTAAGTGAAAATGGATTCCTTGTTTTTTTTTTACGGTATCTATTTCCGGAGATTAATCGACCAAATTGAATCTCTACAAATTTCTTAGATAAACTCGGATTAAGCTAAAAATCAAACGATCCGTGCTTGACCGAAGCTCAATCGAGATCAATTCTATATCTAAGCTAACTTCAATTTATAAATGAGCCCTAGATAGACCGCAAATAATCACATTATTTATTCCATATAAGTGAGATCGACAGCTTTAATTCAGTATGAAAAATTTTAGGGACAATGAGAAAAGCCCATTGAATATAAATCTTCATTCCGTTCTTAATAATATGCAAAATCATCACTTGTCCTTGCCTAATATTGGAATTTCCAAAACTAGAATAATGCCCAAGATACATTCACATTAAGAGAGAGAGAAACTAGTATACTAGTTCATGAACATGGAGAGATGCATGCTTTAGCATGTTTGATTGATTTGTGTTTCTTCATTTGAGAGGGAGATCATCACCATATGAGCAATCATCAAGCATGAATGAAGGCCCCAAGTTTGTGTTACATTCAATTGTTTCTCATCAGTCTTACATTATGATCTTCTCTGGCAGCAGGAAGCAAATGAACTCCATGTGATAGAGAGTGTCTAGGTCACGATCATTGAAGTAGTTGGTAAAGGAAATTGATCCGTCTCAAGAGATAACCATGACATCTAGTCGAACCCGAGAGTTCATTTTGAGCTATCCGGCAAATTCGGCAAACCCACACGAAACAGGAACCTAAGAACGCTATACAACGAAAGGAGAAATTTGCTAATAGTTCATGAATTTCGGTCCGATGTATAATGTCATCCTTGGGCTTTTGAATCGTTTGATGCGGCTTTTGAACTATTCCTAAATGTTCAAGCATGGTCCTTTTGTTAATCAAACAAAGAAGAAAGTCACCGCAAGTCCCTAAACCATTACGAAATGTGCATAACAAATCCCTCGATTTGATGAATCAAATCTCTCAACTATCCATAACAAAGTTAAATCAATTCTTCAACAATAATCACAAATTTTCAAAATTACACTATTGCCTAGATTTTAGAATACCTTTTTATTTCAATTCATTTCTTAAATAAAAAAAAATGCCCTCTTTTTATTATCTTTTTATCTTGCTGATCTTTACAAATATTACCATAGTTATACTTAAAGCATATTTTAACTTATGATCTTTATGATAGAAAAATCAAAACCTCATTTAGTGTTATATCGAGTTGTCTATTTATTTTTATCGAGATATCTAGATTCTAAACACGATATTAAGTTATCAATAGATGCTAATACATTTTTCAATCTAATCTTGTTTCCAATCTTTTAGATAGATAAAATTTCTCAGCCTATGTACTTCTCGTTTTTTAAATTTAGTCCAGGAAGAAAACCCAAACCCTTCATTGCCCAACACAATACATATGCACTTTCACAAGAGAGGAATGCAGCAGATCAACTTGACATTATCGGACCAGAACTCTCTCACGATGTAGGAATTTCTACGGTCAATCGCCAGCCGTAGCTCGTTTTGTATGATGGGACTCTGTATTTAGCCCCCACCACATGCATAAAACCTGCTTTGGTAGGAACACTGAGCAAATGACAGGAGAAACTTCGCGCGGCACGGCGGGTGAACAGCATTATGCACTTCACCGGGCGGGAGGGAGAACGGAACTAAGATGAGATCCGTGATGCGGCAAAGGATCTTTAGCTTAAAATGATATATGATGGAAGGCGATGCAAGGGCGGGCGAGTCATGTTCTCTCGCCCGACCAGCACCAAGTTGATCCAGGATGAGAAAGTCCTCTATATCCTACCACCACCCCAGACCTTCCATTTTCATTGTTCTGGTTGCGGGCCTTCTCAAACAAGTCACAGAGGCAGGCGAGAGGGCGGCGGCAGAGAGTGAGAGCGAGCCTGGGTTCGCGTGTTAGTCCCTATGTTGTTTGTGTGTTCTGCCGCCAGACCAACCTACAAAGTGGAGGGCACAAAACAAAACCGACCGGAGAAATTGATATCACTATGAGCCAAGCATTTCAGACGAGCATCCCATTCTTGCAGATCCAATTCCCCCTCGATTCCGCTGAAAACAGGTTGCTTTTACAGCTGCTTCTAGCTTTCTCGCTCGACAGCAATACAATACATGGTACCCCTACTATATCTTTGAATACGAGGCGTGCCGACGGTGCCTTCGTCGCATCATACAAAACATGTAACAGTAGTGATTTAGTAGAACGCCTTGACTGCAACATATGCAAACGCACAGTTATTACAAGAAAAGAGTTTGCCCCCCAAATTATTCACGAATGCATCATTCACACGAAGAAATGACGACTTCAACATGTCCACTATATTTTTCACACGGTAACTCTTATATGAAAGACTCCATTTAATCACCCAATGGATGGAATCACCAGAGAGAGTAACTATCTCTTAGGCTGAGATTTTGTATTATCCGTGTGCAGTTATTCCTCGAAACAAGAAAGGTAATACCTCAATAAAGACTACAGCAGGGGCTAGTAGGCATGCGGCCCTGATGGTAAAAGGGTTTTAGGGGGTGGGGACACTAGTATCACAGGTGTGGTGTTTGACTCCCGTCCTCTATAAGAGGCAAAGTAAATTTTAGAGAGTGGTGAGAGTTAGAGATAGGACAGACAAAAAAATAAAAAAAAGATTACAGCAGAGGAATACTTTCTTAGAAGTCCCATTAATTTTTTTTCCTTCCCTTCACCCATTCTTAGAGTTGGTAGATCCACTTGTTTCCGAGGGATGGAACCAAAACATAGTTCAATCAATCTCAAGCTCTTAAAACACCTAGAAACCTGTGGGTTCCTGGAAATCTGTTTCTTTTGGCCCTTTCAGTTGATGAGAACGAAACCAACAATGAGAATTCCAATCCAACCAAAAAAGTATATGACATCGAAGTTCAAGTAAGAAAGACATGGCATGAATACCAAAGGAGAGAAGTCGGCAATTATCGATGTAGAGTCCTATCCAAGAACATTTCCTTCTCTATGGAAGGGCCAAACATTACAGGTCACTGGAGCATTCGCAGAAAGCTTCAGCTTGACAGAAGAAGTCATCCCCCGATGTACAACAACAACGAATGTCACAAAGTTAAATCCCATCGCTCGTGAGAAGCTTTATATTTTTATCAGTGAGATGACACCAACTGGGCATACTGAGGCAACTGATACAAGGGCAAAATACAAGAACTTTGATGGGAACAGCAAACTCAGTCTTCCAAACTGAGCGTGGAGGACAAATACCTGGAGATGCCAAAGTAACTCTTCCACAGCTTCACTGTCTTGTCGTGACTAGCTGAAGCAACCAGGCCTGTCACATTTGACACTGCTAATGCAGCAATTAGTCCATCATGAGCCAGCAAAGACATTGTCTTATTCTCGGCCATATTCCAAAGCTCCAGGGTCTGCAGAGAATTTTCAATTAGCTTAAACCAAAGCACAGTGAAACCAAGATCTTATGGGGCAATAGAAGTCTAAAGAGTCTATTCACGTGACTTGTACTTTTAGTTAAGGCAAATAGCTTTTGCTGTTCCGTGGCTCTTGTAGAGCCAGCTTCAGAAGCCATGATTCTGAAATTGCCAATTAACCGGCCTTCACTACTTCGAAGGATGGTGAGAAAGACGCCTAATTTGTGCTACACAATCACTTGACATTTTAGAAACTCATAAGCCTGATTAGAATCCCAAGAAGCTCGCTAGAAATTTCTTATATAATCCTAAGAATTCATAAGATTTGGGAACATCAAACCATGTACTTACATCTTACTTCTCCTATATACAGATATACAATGCACATGAAAATGCTAATATAAATACTTCAAACATGTCACTTACTTGGTAGCATCCAATCACCAAAATTGAAGGATAAGTTGGGTGGAACACACAGGAGTGGAACTTGTTCCATTGCAGCTCAATTCACGTCCACAGTCCCATTCACTACCCGACCCAACCGCCCAAACTCTCACAGAGTTCTCACTGACAGACGCGAGTAACTTGCCAGTAGAATCCCAACACACAGAATCGATTGACTTACTATGCCCCTGCTTCCAAAATTCAGATTCATGCAGGAACTATCAACATGCTACGAGAAGAAGGAAACAAAAATAAAAAAAGGTAACAACTGTGACTATCTCAAAGAGTAGAAAGACCCACTTAAACTAAAGGGCCCTGCGATTGAAAGAGTATCAATTTCAATAAGGATAAGACAGATGCTAATCATAAAATTCTCTGAAAGTTGACACACACCTAGAAACTAATTGTGTCATTAAAATAGCATCCATAAATGGTGACACATACTTGAACGTCATATACTTAAATACAGCAGATAAAAAGATGACAAGCTTAGATGACAAACTTTTCACCTACTATTATTTCTCATCTGGATCGAGCCTCAAACCTAGACCTGGGAAAATGACTTTATTAAGGCCAGTTGACTCATACATATTCAGCAAGCCAATAGGGTCACCAAAAGACCCTAGCATAATAAACGAAATATCTCCCTTCACCACTATAAAATTTTGGCTGAGACGAAACAATAGCTTTTCTTCTAATGCTCAGAGAAAGAAAACATATTGTCGTTTAAAATTTCAATACAATAACAGAGCATGAACTACAGCCATCAGTAGCAAGCATACAGTGCAATGGCGGAAAATTCAACTGATAACAATCCCCATTTGACTAGACCGAATAAAAAGGAAAAAAGTTACTAAAATTTCAACCTGCAAGGTTTGCCTGCACGCTTGTGTGTCTACATCAAATATATTTACGGCATCATCTGCAGCTGCAGCAAGATACCTTCCAAGACGCGGTTGGAATCTCATGTGGGCTAGGCCACCCTGATTCACGAGCAACATAAGTTATACGATTTTGCAGAACCGAGATGCACTTGATGCACCATCTCACTAAACCCGCAAGAGACAACACAATTAGTATGATAATTTAGATTGATTTGTACCCTGAATACCCTCGAACAGCTGCCATTACTAAAACTCCAGTATCTTATCTCACCATTCCAATTGCAAGAGCAGATAAGATCATCTCTATCTGGGTGGAAGTCCAGAGACATAACAGTAGAAGAATGCCCCATAAAAGTCCAAAGAGGATAACCAGGCTGAAAGGCACAAATGATCCATTGATGATACCATGTGCACAAAGACATTTAACATAGAGCCAACAAAAGTGAAGCTAAGTACATCCTACCACAATGGGGAAAAAAAAGACGGTCATTTAAATCCAAGCAAGGTCACATGTATGTTTGCCCTCTACATTGACCAACAACTACCAACGCAGGAAACTCTTAAAACATGATCATTATCAGGGTAAAATCAAGGAACCTCGACATTGAGCTTCCAAAAGAATGCATAAAAGCCAAGAAGGATAAATACAATCCTAATAGTTACAGACACTATCTCATGTAAAGGCCGCACAACAACTGCAATAGAAGTCTTCACTGGGAAAACAGCAATTCATTGAGCTCTGACAGGATGCTCTCAAAATGATCTATGAAGGAAGTAGCCAAAACTTCACTTGATCATTATCACAAGAGGATACCCATGGCAGAATTTATCAATATCAGCAGGCTCTGGAATGCCAACTTCAAGGGTAATAAGAGGAGATGATCATCTCATAAAAACAAGTGTGGAAATACAGAGAACTTGATATATTAAAGCAACTCTCTAGGTTTTAAACAAGAGTCAGATTGCATAACCATTCACATGGACACTTAGGCAATAATTCCTAATATCAACTCAATATATAAATGTTCCCAAAATTTTAATGTTCAGATTTTAGAACAATGGCAACCCCAATTAGGCTACAAGCCTAAAATCGACCACAGAGTCATTTCTTATTGACGTTGCAAGTGGCAACAAGCTAAAGACAGGGATATGTGAATATCTGAATAATAAAAGGTGACCAGCTTTAATTAAAAGTCCTGCTCCATTCCTGTAAACGACCAAAATCTTCTGTGGTCATCTCTAAGGGACAGACTACCAACTTCTTCACCCTTTGCCATCATGCACTAACTATACATTCAAAGTCCTGTCAATTAACTCATGCTAATACGTCTGCTTGCTTGGAGCGACAAGTGTAGATCATGTTCTAAGTAACTTTCCAGGGTATGTAAAAAAATAGCTTTCATCAGATTGTTCATTCCAGAAACAACAAACTTGTAACAGAAGCACTTATATCATAGTGGCAAAAAGTTTTGAAATTTCATCGGTACATATAGTCAGACAGGCACCTCGTGTAGTTCAGTATATCAGAAGGCTGTTGCAAGAAGCATCAAAGACAAAAGGAATTGAAAAATCTAAAAAAACACCATTGTCAATGAGATATTATGTTCACCAACATTGTCAGCATCCCAGACTCTGACAGTCTTGTCAAAAGAAGATGTTGCCAGGCGAGGCATGGTTGGACTAAAACGAACATCTGTAATCAAAGAAGAATGTTCTTCCAGAGTTGTTTTGTGGCTTTAAAGTATCTGCATGCCACAGTACAGCCTGCATAATCCAGAAATTTAACCCTCCCATGTCACACTATGGCAGAAGACAGCATATCGTCATGTCTACATATAACTGCCCGTACTTACTTTCTTATCATGGCTTCCTGTAGCAAGCAGTTTCCCATCTGATGAGAAGTGGCAACAGAAAACCTTGCCGGTGCTTGCTCGAATAGTACTCACTTCAGTAAATGAGAATTCTGTAGCACCGAATTTGAACACTATTAGTGAAACAGCGGAAGACACTTCATCATTCAGCCTACTAGGGAAATGATTCTGAATCAAACCTCAATTAGTAGGACTTGAGAATGGTATCTAAATTAACAACAAAGAAGAACATCTTAAGGTAAAGTTCTTCCGTTAATTATCTAAGGATATTCGTCATGATTTTATGGTTAATGACAAATTACCTCGAGGAAAGTTATACTTGACTTCAAAGGCGGGCTAGTTATCATCATGTGACAACTGGTGACACTGGGTTCTTGTCCTTCTTTCCAGATGCATAGAAAGCGATAGAGAGAGATTACAAATTATCTTGTCCGTTCATTAGTCAAAGGCTTGTCGTGAAAGTCTTTTTTCTTCGTTGTAAATTAGTTTACCGAGTTTGGTCCTTTTTTCTGCTTATGCTACTTATGTTTCTCAGTTTGTCGGTCAAAGGCAAGTCCTTCTGAAACTCTTTTAAGTAGTTGGTTCTGCATGGTTCTCTTCTGTTACTACCAGCTAAACTCTGAGCTCATTGAAGCCTCCAAGAAATAGGAGGCTAACAGATTTCTTTCACTGCCACACACACACCAGATGCAAATTTGGAGCAGAAACCAACAGTTACTAAGATGGGCACGTCACCAAAATTCCTCATCAACGGGGAGAGTTCTCAGGCACCTTCGCTGACATCCATGCAGCGACCAACAGTATGTCGACGATCTGTCTCATCACGAGATACAGGTCGATCCATTTCTGCCTGCAAACGAAGGTCCAGATCAACACGGAGCAACACGACAACCGAATTCATTCTAGAAGATCATCGCCAACCAAAAGGCAAAAGTCTAAATCTGGCTGACCGACCGATACGAAGGCGATGGAAGACTTCCACCAGTACCATCAGCGCCAAACATCATTGACGGCTTGGTATCATGTTGGGGCTTGGATCTTTATTCACCCACGTGAGGATGAGACAAAAAAAAGAGCCTCTTGTTCTGCAATGGGAAATTTCTCCACCGCCACTGTTATCAGCTCATCTTTATGTTCTCACGCATTAGCACACGATGACCAAGATGCGCTTGCCGCACTTCAGAGATTTTCAGACAGATGCGTGCGTGGCCGTTCCAATCAGATTGAACCGCCGATTCCCACAAAGGCATTTGTTGATCAAGTGGTTATCGATTCAATTCTTAATGCGCTCCTAGTACATTTTTCTTCTAAAAGATACTTCAAGACTGATTTAGAATTGATTCCATCTGGAAACCGAACTGGTCGAATCGGTTCCATAGTAGAACCGGCGGTTCCAATCTTGGAATCGGTAATTCAACCGGTCCTTGGCTGGTTCAATCCTTGATTCAGTGGTTTCATGCCAGCTTGGTCTAGCTTCCGAGCTGAATCGGATATGGTGCTCACCCCTATCACACACGTTCTTTATTGATCTTGTGCAAGATAGACACTCATGTTAAGTAAAATTAAAGAATGACAAAATAACTTAAAGCCAAAATTGGTGAGGGGGAGGCTGAGTTCGGGATCAAGGGCGCGAATGCACCGAGATAGTTCAGCAATGAGGGAGAAGGAGTCCGATGGATGTGGACCTCGTGTCCAGCCAAGATCGATCGATTCGAGAAAATCGATGATGGGCTTCGCTTGAGGAATCAGACGGTGGCCTGGCCATCTCCAGAGTCGTAGCCACCTTTTTGCCGCTAGATCTTCTCTTTATTATTTAGAGAGTCTTGCGAGCCAAAAAAACAGGGCTAAAATTGGGAAATAGTACTTTTCTTGTCTTACTAATTTTCTCGATTTATATAACAACTCTGCCCAAATAATCTTTATTTTTTGAGTTAAAAAAGTTTTAAGCTTTAAAGTAAAAACGGATTCCTTGTTTTTTTTTATGACATTTGTTCTAGAAGATTAATCGATCAAATTAAATCTCTACAAACTTCGTTGATAAATGTGAGTTAAGATAAAAAAAAAAAAATCAAATGATTCATACTCTATTGAAGCTCAATCGAGATTGATTCTATATCCATTACCAACTTGAATTTATAAATGATCCTTACAGGTACCAAAAATTATCACATCGTTTATTCTTTATAAGTGAGATTGCAACTTTAATTCACCACCAGAAATTGCAGGGACAATGGAGTAAGCCCATTCAACATAAGTCTTCATTCCGTTCTTAAGAATATGCAAAATCATCACTTGCCCTTGCCTAATATTGGAAATTGTCCTTTCCAAAATTATTAACATGAAGAGAGGGAGAGAAACTAGTATAGCAGTTCATTAACATGGAGAGATGTACACTTTGGCATGTTTAATTGATATGTTTTTTTTTCATTTGAGAGGGGGATCATCACCATACGAGAAATCATCAAGCTTGAACGATTACCGTAAGTTTATGTTACATTCAATTGTTTCTCGTCATTCTTACATTATGATCTTCTCCTCTAGCAGCAAGAAGCAAATTAACTCCATGTGACAAAGAATGTCCAAGTCTTAATCATCGAAATCGCTGGTAAAGGAAATTGATCCGTCTCGAGATAACATTGACATTTAGTCAAACAAAACATCCACAGGAGAGTTCGTTTTGAACTATCTGGCAAAGCAGGCAAACCCACATGGAACAAGAGCCTAAGCATAAACTACAACGAAAGGAAAATAATACTAATAAATTTTAGCTCAAGGTATAATTGTAGGGTTCATCAACGAAAAATAACGCAGCGGAGTATAGAACCCTAGACAAGATCCATGTGTATATTAAAATTGAGATAAAAGTTCGGTACGTACCTTTTGCAAATCGAACGAAAATTAGCAGTTAATTGTGTCTGGATTAGCGCCCCAAGTTTTGCGCCTCTACCGGTATCCACACACGCGAACAAAAGTTTCCGACGATCCAAGTGCTAGCTAAAGATCGTGAAGTTCTTTTTCTTTAATGCCTTTTGATTTTCGATACTCTGTCGAAAAACAAAAACCCTAGACAGAGAACGATTCTCTATCTATTTATACAACCTCATTATCTAGCGGAATTAAAAGAAGTGGGCCAGGCGATTTGGGCCCGCCAAATCGTCCACCTTTAATCGTTATCTCATAACGTGCACGACCGCGTAGATAAGTTAAATATGAGAATAAATTAAAAATCTACTTCTTATTTTAAGTAGATTCCGGCGCACAAAAAATATTAATTCAGTTCGCTTTTTGTGTGCGACCCTGTAGGTTCACTAAACATTAGCAGTGTGCTCAAAATCCTTTTTGGCCCACAAGTCATAAGCGGTCTCTAGCAAGACATTATAACTACCTAAGTATAGTGAAGGTCGATATTCCGACACAACTTAATCCACAACTAATATTAGAGTATCAATCTTGATTGATTCCTAGAGCAGACCACTAACAATAATATCATCCTTGGACTTTTAATTCATTCGATGTGACCCTTAAATAATTTCTAAATATCCCATGTAATCCTTATGTTCGATCAAACAATGAAGAAAGTAGCCACAAATCCCTAAACTGTTGTGAAATGTGCAATCTAATCCTTATATTATTGCCAAATGTGCAATCTAATCCTCAAACTCTCAATTTGTTGAATCCAGTCATCAACTTTCCATAATAAAATCAAATCAATTCTTTGGTGCTATTCACAAATTTTCAAAATTACACTATGGCCTATATTTTAGACTTTCTTTTTCATTTTAATTCATTTCCTAAATCAACAAAAAACAAGATGCTCTTTTTGTTACTTTATAACATTTTCGGTCTCTATAATATCATCACACTTCTAGTTAAGCATATTTTAACTTATGATCTCTAAAATAATAAAAGTGGAGCCTCATTTCAAATTGTATCGGATTATCTAAGTATTTTCATTACAACACCTAAGAACGATACTAATTTATCTATAAATACTAGTACAATTATTAATCCAAATCTTGTTTCTAACATTTAGATAGATAAAATTTCTCATCTGTTGTATTTCGTGTACTCTTAATTAAATTTATTTGAACGAACTTGAACCTTTTCTTGCCCATCGCATACTTATGCTCTTTCACAAGAGAGGAATGCAGCAGACCAACTTGACATTATCGGACCACAACTCTCTTATGATGTAGGAATTTCAACAGTCAATCGCCAGTCGTGGCTCATTATGTATGATGGGACTCTGTATTTAGCCCCACCACATGCATAAAACCTGCTTGGCACGAACACTAAGCAAAGACAGGAGAACCTTCGCGTGGCATGGCAGGTTAACGGAATTATGCACTTCACCGGGCGGGAGGGAGAACGGAACTTAGATGAGATCCGTAATGCGGCAAAGTATCTTTAGCATAAAATGATATGACTGAAGGCGATGCAAGGGCGGGCGAGTCATAATCTCTCGCCAGACCGGTACCAAGATTATCCAGGATAGAAATTTTTCTATATCCTGCCACCCCAGACCTCCATCTTCATGGTTCTGGTTCCGGGCCTACTCAGACAAGCCACCAAAAATAAACAGTTCCGACCAAACCAAAGGCAGGAAGGGCGTGCCGGCACAGAGAGAGAGAGAGAGAGAGAAAGCCCAGGTTCGCATGTTAGTCCCTATGTTGTTTCTGTATTCTGCCGCCAAACCAACCTACAAAGTGGAGGGCATAAAACTAACTGGAGAATTTGTCATCACCATATGCCAAGCAAATCAGAGGAGCATCACATCGCTGAAAGCAAGTTACTTTTACAGCTGCTTCTAGCTTTTTCACTCGACAGCAATACAATATACGGTACCACTATATATCTTTGAATGCGAGGCATGCCGATGGTGCATTCGTTGCATCATACTAAACATGTTACAATAGTGATTCAGTACAATGCCTTGATTTCTACATATGCATACACACGGTTATTACAAGAAAAGAGTTTGCCGCTCAAATTGTTCACCAATGCAGCATTCACACGAAGAAATGACGACTTCAACAAGTCCATCATATTTTTCGCAGTCAATCTTGATTCGTTTCAAAGGCTATAACTCTCATATGAAAGCCACCATTTAATCACCCAATAGATGGAATCACCAGAGAGAGTAACTATCTCTTAGGCACAGATTTCATATTATCCATGTGCAGTTATTCATCGATACAAGGTAATATCTGAATAAGACTACAGCAGGGGAATACATTTTTAGTAGTCCCCATAACCTTTTTCCTTCCCTTCACCCATTCTTAGAGTTGGTAGATCCACTTGTTTACTAGGGATCTCACCAAAACATATTACATTCCATCTCAAGCTCTCAACACCTAGCAACGTGAGAATCCTTCGAAATCTGTTTCTTTTGGCCCATTAAGTTGACGAGAATGAAACCGACAATGAGAATTCCAATCCAACTAAGAAAGTATATGACATTGAAGTTCAAGTAAAAAAGACATGGCATGAATACCAAAGGAGAGAATATGGCAATTATCGATGTAGAGTCCTATCCAAGAACATTTCGTTATATCTAAGGGCCAAACATTACATGTCACTGAAGCATTCGCAGAAAGCTTTGACTTGACAAAAGAAGTCATCACCCGATGTACAACAGCAACAAATGTCACAAAAGTTAAATCCCATCGCTCATGATAAGCTCTAAATCAGTATCAGTGAGACGACACCAACTGGGCGTACTGAGGCAACTGATACAGGGACAAAATACATGCACTTTGATGGGAACGGCAAATTCAGTCTTCCAATCCGAGTGCTTAGGACAAATACCTGGAGATGCCAAACTATCACTTCCACAGCTTCACTGTCTTGTCGTGACTAGCTGAAGCAACCATGCCTGTCACATTTGACACTGCCAATGCAGCAATTAGTCCATCATGAGCTGGCAAAGACATTGTCTTATTCTCGGCCATATTCCAAAGCTCCAGGGTCTGCAGAGAATTTTCAATTAGTTTAGACCAAAGCATAATTAAACCAAGATCTTAAGGGGCAATAGAAGTCTAAAGTCTATTCTCGTGACTTGTTTAAGGCACGTAGCTTTTGCTGTTCCATGGCTCCTGAAGAGCCAGCTTCAGAAGCCATGATTCTGAAATTGCCAATTAACCAGCCTTCACTATTTCGAAGGATAGTGAGAAAGATACCTGATTTGTACTAGACAATCACTTAATATATTAGAAACTCCTGAGCCTGATTAGCATCCCAAGAAGCTAGCTAGACATTTCTTACATAATCCTAAGAATTCACAAAATTTGAGAACATCTAACCATGGACTTATATCTTACTTCTCTCATGCACAGAGCTATAACGAACATGAAAACGCCAAAATAAATACTTCAAACGTATCACTTACCTGGTAGCAGCCAATCACCAAAAGTGACGGATAAGTTGGGTGGAACACGCAGGAGTGGACCTTGTTTCCATTGCAGCTCAATTCATGTACACAGTCCCATTCACTACCTGAACCAACTGCCCAAACTCTCACAGAGTCTTCACTGACAGATGCAAGTAGCTCGCCAGAAGAATCCCAACACACAGAATTGATTGACTTAGTATGCCCCTGTCATCAAAATTCAGATTCATGCAGGAACTTCAACATATTACGAGAAGCCAGAAACAAGGAGAAAAAGGTAACAATTGTGACTATCTAAAGACTAAAAAGGGCAACTAGAATGAAAAGGCCCTGTAAACGATTGAGTAACAATTTCAATAAGGATAAGATAGATGCAAAACCTAATTCTCTGAAAGATGGCATACACCTAGAAACTAATTGTGTTGATAAAATAGCATACGTAAATGGTGACACATACTTGAATGTCATATACTTAGATACTGCATATAAAAAGACAACAAACTTTTTCCTACTGTTATTTCTCATCCGGATCAAACCTCTAACCTAGACCTGGGAAAATACTAACTTATTTAAGGCAAGTCGAGTCATTCATATTCAGCAAGCCAATAGGGTCACCAATAGACCCTAGCATATAAACTGAAATATCTACCATCGCCACTATCAAATTTTGGCAGAGATGAAATAATAGCTTTTATTCTAATGCTCAGAGAAATAAAACAGTCATTTAAAATTTCAAAACAATAACAGAGCATGAACTACAGCCATCAGTGGCAGGCTTTCAATACAATGGCATAAAATTTGGAAAGGTAGTTGCAGATCCAAGAGGAACCGCAACATCATTAAATTATAGCTACTAGACAATCATTCACTCAGCAACAATATCCCCTTTTTTCCGCCAATAACAATCCCAATTTGACTAGAATGAATAAAAAGGAAAAAGTTAATAAAATTCAACCTGCAAGGTTTGCCTGCACACTTGTGTCTCTACATCAAATAGAGATACGAAATTGTCTGTAGCTGCAGCAAGATACTTTCCGAGACGGGGTTGGAATCTCAACTGGGCTGTGCCACCCTGATTCACAAGCAACATAAGTTAAACGTTTTTACAGAACCACTTATGCACCATCTCACTAAAACCCACAAGGAACAACATGATTAATACGGTGATTTATATTGATTTGTACCCTGAATACCCTCGGACAGCTGCCATTATTAATGCTCCAGTATCTTATCTCACCATCCCCATCGCAAGAGCAGAAAAGATCATCTTTCTTTGGGTGGAAGTCCAGAGACATAACAGTAGAAGAATGCCCCATAAAAGTCCGAAGAGAATAACCAGACTGAATGAAAAAATGATCCATTGATGAGACCATATGCACAAAGACATTAAACATAAAGCCAACAAAAGTGAAGCTAAATACGTGCTACCACAAAGGGACAACACAGACACAGTCAAATAAATCTAAGCAAGGTCACATGTCAATTTGCCTTCTACATTGACCAACAACTACCAACACCGGAAACTCTTAATAATTGATCATTATCAGGGTAATATCAAGGAACCCCGACATTGAGCTTCCAAAAGAAAGCATATAAGCCAAGAAGGATAAATACAATCCTAATAGTCACAGACCCTATTTCATATAAAAGCCACAACAAATGCCATAGAAGTCTGCACTTGAAAAACAGTAATTCATTGAGCTCAGAAGAGAATGCTCTCAAAATGATCTATGAAGGAAGTAGCCAAATCTTCACTTGATCATTATCACAAGAGAGTACCCATGACAGAATTTATCAATACCAGCAGGCTCTGGAATTCCAGCTTCAAGAGTAATAAGAGGAGACAATCATCTCATGTAAACAAGTGTGGAAATTCAGAGAACTTGATATATTGAGGCAACTCTCTAGGTTTTAAACAACAGTCAGATTACGTAACCATTCACATGGACACATAGGCGACAAATTCATAATATCAACTCAATATGTGTGTGTTTTCCCAAAATTTCAATGTTCAGATTTTAAAACAATGTTAGGGCTACAAGCCAAAAATCGACCACAAAGTCATTTCTTATTGATGTTGCAAGTGCCAACAAGCCAAAGACAGGGATATCTAAGTATCTGAATAATAACAGGTGACCAGCTTTAATTAAAATTCCTGCTCCATTCCAGTAAAAGACCAAAATCTTAAGTGGCCAGCTCTAAGGGACAGATTGACTATTTCTTCACCCTTCCCCATCATGCACTAACTATACATTCAAAGTCCTGTCAATTAACTCATGCTAATACATCTGCTTGCTTGGAGCTACAAGTGGAGATCATGTTCTACGTAGCTTTCCAGAATATGTAAAAAAATAGCTTTCATTAGATTGTTCATTCCAGAAACAACAAACTTGCATCAAAAGCACTTATCACAGTGGCAAAAAGTTTTGAAATTTCATCAGTACTTTATAGTCAGACAGGCACCTCGTGTAGTTCAGTATATCAGAAGGCTGTTGCAAGAAGCATCAAAGACAAAAGGAATTGAAAAATCTAAAAAACGCCAGTGTCAACAAGATATTATGTTCACCAACATTGTCAGCATCCCAGACTCTGACAGTTTTGTCAAAAGAAGATGTTGCCAGGCGTGGCATGGTTGGACTAAATCGAACATCTGTGATCAAAGCGGAATGTTCTTCCAGAGTTGTTTTTGTCTTTAAAGTTTCTGTATGCCACAGTACAGCCTGCATAATCCAGAAATTGAACCATCCCACATCAGACTATGGCAGAAGACAGCATATCATCATGTCTACATATAAATGCCCATAACTTACTTTCTTATCATGTCCACCAGTAGCAAGCAGTGTCCCATCTGATGAGAAGTGGCAACAGATAACCTTGCTGGTGCTTGCTCGAATGGTACTCACTTCAGTAAATGAGAATTCTGTAGCACCCAATTTGAACACTATGAGTGAAATTGTGAAAGACACTTCATCATTCAGCCTACTAGGGAAATGATTCTGAATCAAAGCTCAATTAGGACCTGAGAATGGTAGTCTAAATTAATAACAAGAACATCTAAAGGCAAAGTTCTTCCATTAATTAACTAAAAATATTCATCAAGATTTTATGGTTAATAAAAATTTACCTTGAGGAAAGTTACACTTGATTTCAGAGGCATGCTAGTTATCATCATGTGACAACTGGTGACATTGGGTTCATTTCCTTCTTTCCATATAGATAGAAGTGATGAAGAGAAATTACAAATCATCTTGAAAGTTCATTAGTGAAAAGCTTGTCGTGAAAGGCTTTTCCTTCGTTGTAAATTAGTTTACTGAGTTTGGTCCTTTTCTGCTTATACTACTTATGCTTCTCTGTTTGTCAGTCAAAGATAAGTCCTTCTGAAGGAGTAGTGTTTCTGTATGGTTCTCTTCTGTTTCTACCGGTTAAAACTCTGAGCTGATGGTGGACAAAATCCTAAATATTTTTAAAAAGGAAAAAAGGCTCAGGAGGACGCACTAGAGTTCATGAATTGGTGGTTCAGACTGAACGACAAAATAAATCCCAACATCTATAGGAATCAATAGACCAGTGAAGCCTCCAAGAAACAGAAGGCTGACAGATGTCTTTCACTGCTATACACAACAGATCTAAATTTGGAGCAGAAAACAACAATCTGAACAAATATAGCAATTTTGGTGACAATGCTTCCCTAGAAAATCTAAAGTACATAGAATAGAACATGTCAGATAATTCTAGTTCAAAAACTACAATTAAAGATGGGCATGTCACCAAAATTTTTCATTAATGGAGAGTTCTCAGGTACCTTTGCTGACATCCATGCAGCGACCAACAGTATCTCGAGGATCTGTCTCATCATGAGATAAAAAAGACTCAACATTATCATCAAGAGATCCGTCCTCTACAAATCGATCCATATCTGCCTGTAATTGAAGATCCAGATCAATACAGAACAATATAACTGAATTCGTCCCAGATGATTATTGCCAGCCAAAAACAGAGTCCAAATCTGACTGACCAATTGATTTGATGGCGATGGAAGACTTCCAGTGCCCTCAGCGCCAAACATCATTAACGGCTTGGACGAACTACCACTATGTGGCAATGGAGGCATAGACATCACATCACCAGGAGTGTGAGTTGATGGTGTAGAAGGTGCAGAGCTAGGGGAGGGACCTGCAGTATTTGCAGTTCCAGAGCTATTGGCAGGACCTGAAGATGACACTGGCTGCTTTCGTTTCCTCCCAGATTGGTTTTTTGAAACCTTAAATGCATCAAGGAAGATGTTAGGAATCCAGCTACATAAATATTATAGAAGTACACGGTAATCCAATCCAGCAGTCTTCAGGTGATTCTGCTAAGAAGAGCCTTCTTCTTAAGACTTTTAGAACGATGTCAATGAAATTATTCGATGCCCATAGGAAAAGCTTCCAACTCCTCCCAGAAAAGATAACATGAAAATTAAGAGATCGCCGTAACCTCCCCATAGCAGACATCTTTCACCTCTGTAATTTATTGACAAAGCTCTAGAACTTGTGACAATATCTTACATACCAGGGAAGGATCAGAGGAAAGGCACGTGTCAAGTTGGCAGCTAAACAGTTCTCGAGTGAACACTGAACACTGGTGAGGAGAATAGAGATCATGCAAGTTTGAGACTAAAGCAACGACCTTCTTCTGGCACTAATTGAGAGTTGAGACCAAAGGATTTTGCAGGGCCAGTCAGAATTGCACACATTCAAGAAGTACCAAGAACAATCACAACCAAAGGGCATACTAATTAAGTGGAGTAAATATTCAAGTACTAAAAAAGGTAATTGCCATTTGGACAGACCTGATCATTTCCTCGAAAGGAATTCGACATGCTACCATCCATGTTAGCGCTGCCAGCACCACCCATTTTCTCTTGTTGATGAAGATTGTGGTTCGAACTCTGAGATTGCTGATTCACAAGTGTGTGCTGCTGCTGCAGCTGAGGATTACTGTTCTGTTGGAGCTGATGCTGTTGCTGTTGCTGTTGATACTGAGCCAACCTTACCTACAACCATTGTAACATTTAACATTCAAAATGAGTATCAAACTTCCCTCAAAACGACATTGGGAAAACTCTCAAAGAACTACTACATCAAAACAGATACAGGGGAAAAAGACAATAGGCATAGGAAGTACCTTCATCAGCATATCTGTCTCCCCTCGAGGTACACCAGCTTGTAAAGGTGATCCAACGTTCGGGACCACATCTCCGATGGAATTTTGAAGTCCATCCTTGCCCATTATATTCCGACTGCTCAAAAGCATCCGGAGTCTTCTGTTGTCTTCACTGGCAGATGGTGAGGTCATATTTTGCTGAGCAAGCATAAGCTGCTGCTGCTGGTGTTGTGGTAGCATCTGTAGTTGATGAAACGGCTGAGGGGCTTGTATAAAGGACTTTTGCTGCTGAAGTGTGCGAAGCTGATCTAGTCCCTAAGGAACAAAGATGTCAAAGAACAGGACTTTCAAAATGTGTGCCTTCATACATCACAATTATAGCCAAAAATACTGATGTTATTTGTTAAAACCAACAAAAGGGGAGAGAGAGAGAGAGTAAGAGAGAGAGATTTACAGTAAGGGGCCAGCCTTTCAGAGTCAAATTATTACCACCCTGATTTGACCCTGATGCATCACGATCATTGAGGTTAGTTGAAATGTCATTGTTAATAACAGTTGGCCAATAAAGATAAATCAGAGGTGGTTAGCAGTAAATTCATGATTCAGCTTATCTTGATTGCTTTTAGTTTTTTAATTCGACATCATGCAGACTTCAGAAAAGAAAGCAAGAAATTACACACAGCAAATAAGAACATAATTTACGTCAATAATTGTCACTTTCATACTAATAGACGCTAACAACATACCAGGAATTCCTATCAAAGATCCTTCTGGACCAGGGCCTCTGGGGTTCAACACAGAATTGATCTCACTCTTTATGTCCTGATCCCAGTCATTGATAAGAACATTGCAGATAATGCATATACACATCCAAATCACAGGTTGGCATCTTTCAAGAAATTTCACATACCGGTGTGGATCCAGGCAGCTGTTGGTTACGAGCTTGAACTTGTGGAGACATCCCACCAGCAGTACCATGCAACACTTGCCTAAGACCAAAAATGCCAACATCAGAGACCAAAAAACTGATCCTTCCGGCAACAATTTGACATTTTTTCCCATCAATAAGTGAGATAAACAAAAGTGAGCGCAAGCTGTGTATATCCAGTCAAGATTATCAATCCGAAAACATGAAAAATTTGTATCGAACAGGCTCCATCAGAGTTTAGTATTGAACATCATTACATCAACTTTTACACTGCACATTAATGACATCATTGTAAAATGGTTGGTAAAGAGAATATCATGCATATGTTTCCCTCAGTGCACCAAACTGACTAGTAATCAGTTCTTTGAACCAAAAGATTGCACTGGTAGTGTGAAGAACCTCTCCCCCCGGCACTAAGTAGAAACTCATTAAAAGTGTGAGAGCAAAAATTTTCACTTAATCTCATGTTCTCATAGGGAAAATCATAGGATAACGGAAAATGATGCCAAAGCCTAGGTATCACAAGAGATTCACCCCGAAGGCTGGCCAGTGGCAGCAGCTGATTTCAGAATTGATGCATGATTGGCATCCAAAAGCTGGCCCACATTCTCACCAAAACGCTGCTGCAAAACAGAAAAGAATACCGACTCTTTCAATCTAACAAAACTACCAAGCTTTCCCATACCAACTCAGAAAGGGTCCAACCTTAATAGCTGTTTCATCCAAACCTTCCCTCTGATGTGGCAATTTTAATCTTTCCTCATACATTTTCGTGGCCATGGCATTAGCTCCAGTACTCTGTCGCATTAGGGGATCATTTCCTGCAAGCCCGTTGGAGTTTCCATTTAGAAGATGCGCTCCATCTCTTCGCTGCTGTTGCTGCTGCTGCTGCTGCTGTTGCTGCTGCTGCTGCTGCTGCTGCTGTTGCTGTTGCTGCTGCTGCTGCTGCTGCTGCTGTGCATGTCTCTGCAACAAGAGTTGCTGCATTTGTAGTTGCTGCTGCTGCTGCTGCTGCTGCTGATGCTGTGGCTGTTGGGACGGCTGTTGCTGCTGCTGCTGCTGCTCCCTCGCTTTGATCAACTGCGTCTGCGTATCAAAATATGCTAGCTTGATTACACTAAGCCTTTATTCTATCAGCTAGACAAAGGCAAAAAAATGGATCATTCAGAAAGGTATGTAAATACGCAAGCATATTTATATTGAACTAGCAATGACAGGAGATGTCTTAAGCTAGCAAAATAAGATATTGCCTTGGATCAAATCGCATAGAAAATTCCTTCCATCAAGCAGGCTAAGCCCCGATAAATCACCAAGTTCCGTTCAGACACCAGAATATGATGTTTTGCACTTAGAGTCAGAAAAGACCAAAGAGATCCTTAAAATCTAACTTTGTGTTTGATAAAACTGCGAAGCCATGGACTGACTTTTAATTTTTGAGTGTCAAAACTCCAAGACGAAATCTATTTGAAAACATGTTAAGTTCAAATACAGAATCCACTCATAGTGTTTCCAATCATAGGATAAAAAATTTACAATTTTACGACTTTTACCATTCTGCCCTTACTGTCAATTTAAATGTTACGAGTAACATTGCTTTGGAACCTCGACACCTCAGAATTTCTGTTATGTTATAAAACACTGCATGAAAAAAAGACCAGTAACACCTTTCAGATGTTTACAAAGACTTGAGTTAACAAAAAGAAAAGGTTTCGCTCAAATTCCTATGACGAAAAAAGTTCACTCTATTGTATACATCACGATTTTCCCAGTACTATCCATGAGATATTGACATTCCACAGGGCAACGAAGAAACAGCTCTCTCTCTCTCTCTCTCTCTCTCTCTCTCTCTCTCATGCACGCACAAGTTGAAGATCACCAAGTCATGACCAAAAAAGGATATAAGAAATTAATTACACAGCAAACAGATTGGGTTGGTGGAAGGAGATTATGCAATTGAAATAAAGTCCAGCCACAGGGTAGCACGGAAAACAAGAAAAGAATTCCAGACAAAAGATGGTATTATAAGATTTCAGGGGAGTACTTTTGCTAGCTCTTATTATTCTAATACATATTAATTCTCGGGCCCAACAGTTATCTGCTACATATAACGGGTTTGAGGTTGAATGATATCATTCTTAATATGTTCTTTCAATGAGAATGCGAAGGATGAAGTGTATATATGCATACACTAAGCACCCACTCAGTTCAATGTTCAATACAGAGTAGGCATCCCTGTACTTTAAAGGTTAAGTTATTTTAATGTTAACTGAACTTTTTATATAAAGTGCCGGTTATTTGGACATTATCAAGCCCTTGGAATGCCATAAAGTGCTGAAAATCACAATTTTTGGCACTTATCAAGTTTATCAAACACAACCTAAGTCAAGTATCCAACCAAGGAGGATATTCATCTCAACCAGACAAACACTAAACACCAGTTTTGCCACAAACAAACAAGGCCATCTTCAAATCTCTAGCATGACGAAGCTATTTAACAGGGCAATGGGATCAAGCACGTGAAAGCATATATGCAACAATACTCTGGCAGACATCATGTGCAATAAAAATGTGACTTATAAGATGGTTAAACATTGCAGCTTCTACCAAAACAGGACAGATGTTCTAATAAAAAACAGGGGTGTGGGGATGATATAACTGCAGCTCTCATTAGGATAGCCATGAAACAGAGAACTTCAGCAAAGGTTCACCTGTTACTTCATTTTCAACTTCACCATCTACGACCCTATGAAAGATCCTCAATTCAAGCAAACGTACCAAAAATTTCTTTAAAACCAACCTCAATATAAGATGCTGCAACCTCTGAGTGCTTTTCATTGGTCCGAGCTATGAAAATATCCCAGAAAACCGACCACCACTCAAAAAGAAAGCCCCCGGGGGCATCAATTGCTGCAAATATGCGCAAACTTAAGTACAGGGGGAAAAAAAAGACTGAATAAAAAAAGGAAATTTTGGAATTTACAGTACTTTAAAATGAATCCAAAGCTTAAAAGAGATCATCCACAGTTCTTTCTTAGCCAAAGGAGATTCTCACCAACAGGATCAGAGGACACTTTCCCTTCAGCTAGAAAAGCCTGAGCAGTGGCTTTCAAGTCTCTCTTCACTAAATAATCATGGATGTAAACATCCAACCTGAAATCAGAGCATAGTTTTTTCGGCAAGTTAAAACTACACACCTAAATGAAGCGCACACACTAGGAACAAATTACAACGATTATCTTGGAAACAGAAGACAAGGTATTAGAAAAACAATCGTCTAGCAGATTCAATCGACCTAAATGGGAGAGTAATCAGCAAACACCAACCGGAAAAAAAATATATTTTTTGCTTGACAATTCACGACCCCCCGAAATCGCCCAAAGATAATGCAAACACACGAAGAAATCGCGCGAGCAGCGAAGAAACAGAAAAAGCACAAATCTTGAGTAGGGCAAACAGAAGCAACCCCAGCAAGGACAGCAGCACACTCCATAAACGAGCGAAATCGAGCAAAATGGCGAAACCCCACCTCATTAAAACGACCAAGACAACCTCGGAGCATCGAAAGAACTCACATTTTATCAGCTTCCCAGTTGGTCTGGGACATGTTGGTCGATTTCCAAGACTCCGGACCGAGCGGTTCGAGGAAAAAGCTTTCGGCTCCCCAATCTGGAAGACGCAGAAGCTCCGCCTCGAGCTTCTTCTCTGTGTCTTCGGCGCTCTACGCCATGAACGAGAGGAGTAGGTTTCGCAAGCGAACACAGAAGCAGAGAACACAGAGAGAGAAGGAGAAGAAGAGGGAAGAAGAAGAAGAAGAAGAGAGAGGAATCTGCCTGTAGGAGAATAGAAGCAGAACCTCAAAATTTTTAAGGCTTAATGCAAATAAAAGTTTGGAGGAAAAACAGATCAGAACAAAAGGGGGACAAGGGAAAGTGAGACCGGCCAGGCGGGATACATATATTGAAGATTTAGGCATGAGATGCTCTAATTAGGACATGAATCCTATTAACCTAGGAAAAACATTTAAGATTTTCCGCTCGGGAGCTAAAAAACACGACGCATTGGTGGAATAATCCCGTCTCCGTCCAGCTTTGAATGGGTATGATAATTAAGAAGATAAGGTCGATCGGACCAGCATCGCTCTGTATTTCCTTGTTGAGAAAAGAACAGCATACAAGTCACGTAGGGAGAGAAATTGCCGCCTTTAAAAAAAAGAACAAAGCATCTTCCAAAAGAATGTATGGTTCAGAGATTTAATTGAATTTAAATTATGGATTAATAATTGCGAGATACAAATGAGTCAAATCCAAATTTAGAAAGTGCGAAAACTTAAATGTCAATTATGCCTCGATTTTTATTTTGTAATCCGGCCACAATAATCCGTCTTTACATACAGGGTTATTCACGAAATTTTATAGAGAAAAATTCGTGCTCAAACATTAACCCGGTGAGGGTCAGATGTAATCTCTCGAGCATAGAAATCGAGTGACTTCAGACGATACTCGGTAAATTAGTGCTGAAAATAGAAATTAAGGACAATAAATATTGCTAAACTTAGCTCTAACCGACCAACTAAAGTACCGTAAGGCTAATTGAAGCCAGCCTTATTATTTAATTCACCCGATTTCCACATGATCAACTATTTTAGTTAGTCCACCCGCGCCTATCCAAGTCAAAGTGCTCTCTTTTTTTTTTTCAATTTATTTTCTCTCTTTGCGGGAAAATTTCGCTCGAGACTTTTGCATTTGCCGATTTTGATGTTTACAGATGAAATTAATTCAAAAATAATAATAATAATAATAATCACAGAAATAGCTGCCTTGCTGATAAATACAGCGACCGGTGAAAAGACCATAATGACCACCTACGTCCTTTCCAGGCCTTAGCCCTCGGCTAGTCGGTGCCCTTTTCTTAATTCCGCCGGAGCCCGCCGACCTGGCATCGAAATGACGTAAGTGCCCTCGGCGGGAGAGCGATTTTGCGGCCCCTGCCGGGGCGGCGGTCAGGGCTAGATTTGTGATTTCGCGATCGATCTGACACTTCCCATCTGCGATTGCGCGCTTTGGCGAGTAAGGGCTAGATGCGTGATTTCGGATCGATCTGGACATTTTTTTTTTTTTTTATGGTCATTTCCACGTGCGGCTTGCCCCGCTTCGATTTTTTTATTAATAAAATGCAAAGCTCCTTCGAGAAGGTCATTCTTTTTCCCAATTTTGCTTGCATTCGAAGCCAAAAGACGGCTTTTCAATCATTCGCAATTTCCCCCGAGAGAAAATCGAAAAGAATCTTAATCTCATCTCGTTCACTATTTACTCCACAAAAGGACCGGATAAAGCTTTGGCAACAAACTGGCAAGATATGCCTCTTTGTCCCTATCTATTCACAAGCGAATTGAGTATGAAGTTAGCGGCTCTCGCGGGAATCAGAAAAGGGTTTTTTGATTTAGGGCAGTGGCTAATCATCCGGCGGAACCCCGATCCACGTGTCTCGAATCCCTGGTTCGTAGAGAAAAAACGAATTATAATCGGTCCATGATCGATTAGCGTCATCTCCCTTAAAAAAAAAAAAAATCATTAGCATAGTGAAAATGAGTATATTAACGTTACGATCAGTATAGCTTGGGATTGCCCGAGCACCACCTTGCGAGAGGAGCGATTCGCGCCCGCTCGGCAATTCATCAGACCCCCTTAGAACTTTCACCTCGGCCATGACGAATAGATTAATTTTGATTTTAGATATCACGGGAGATCAGCGGTAAAAAAAAAAAGAAAGAAAGCTCGTGCTGACCTTTCTAGCTTACCAATGGTTGCCCTTATCATCCATCCCACCGCTGACTCAACATGAACTTCCCTAGAAAAATGTTTCGAATTTACATATATATATATATATATATATAGAGAGAGAGAGAGAGAGAGAGAGAGAGAGAGAGAGAGAGAGAGAGAGAGAGAGAGAGAGGCTGCTGTAGATCGTGACCATAGTCAAACTTTATGAATCGATCTTCTTTGACAATTTTCTATAGTTTCTCAAGGACTGGACCTTGGGAAGATGATCGAGGAGTCAAAACTCAAAACTTGTTGGAATTCTGCACTCGACAAAGTTGGTAGGTAAAATCCGACCACGGAGTTTCTCTTTCGGCCATACGAGAGGAAGGAGTCAATTTCGGGCCAACATCTTTCGGCCATGTCCTTTGGCGCCTCACGTGCTACATAGAGAGCCGTGCAATTCAGGGCTCGTCTGGTCCCGCGTGCCCGACGAGCCAGCCCAACCTCACAACGATCATGGGAGGGCAGGTGGAACTCTCATTGACCGAATGCTAGGCACCATATGGTATCTTTCAAGTACATATCGATCGGTCTACTCCGCCTTACTCTAATCACGAGACTATAAAAAGATGGGCTTAATCCAAAGTATCGGTTGAGCTGGATCGAAATGGCTTTCGAATTATTGAATTTCGAAAAATAGAAAACCTTTAGTTTGGTAGGTAACATGGATGAAGCTACTGTGATGACTACAGACTTAGAAATGAAGAGTAAATCGAAGAAATGACCTTAAATCTTTGTATACTAACTCAACTCGGCATGACGCGAAGGGATTGGATTTCACCTGTCTTTAACAAGAGTCCTTGCTCCTCTTTGCTGCCTTGCTAGTAGGCCATAAAAAGATAGACTTAATCAAATGTATCGGTTGAGTGAGATCGATACGGCCTTCGAATAATTGAAGTTTGACAGAGGGGGTTAAGAGGTTTTCGAGAATCCTTTTCATATGAAGAGGAAGTAGAGGAAATAGAAGAGAGTAAACAATTTGGGCAAAACCTCTAATGGCAATTAGGTTTTTTCTTCTTTTGGTGTACATAGTTGGAAAGAAAATAATTATGGAGAATGACACACAAAAAGTTCAAAGACCATATTGAACAAATTAAAAGTTCATGGATCAAATTATACATTGAACCAAAGTTCAAGGACTGTTTGCGTCATTTTCCCTAAATAATTATGAGTTTATCGAGTTAGTTGCTAATTTTAATTAACAAAATTATATCTTCAGTAATAAAGTGGGCTGAGAGAACGAACAAAGGGAAATGGGCCTCTTGGGCTTTATGATACAGCTTACCCAACCTGGTCCATCCGCACAAGACCAACTATATCTCTATTCTTGCATTAGCTTTTCTCTTTATTTAATCTTTTTATTATGTCGTGCCTTTTTATGTATACATAAATAACTTATCTTTGTAATTTGTCACAGGTATAACTGTTTTGGATTTTTTGTAATAAAAAATTTAGTTTGAGGCATATTTGTCACAGGTATGCCGGTTCGGAGTTTTTTGTAGTATTAACCCATACAAGAAAGATGGCAAGACATACAAATGATGTGATGAGTTGTTGAGGAGCATTCTATGTAACCGCCAATGGTGTAGTGTGAACTCGTTAGAGAGAAAGTGTGCTACAAATTGGGACTTGGGTGCAATTATTTCATGGAAAATGAATAACTTGAAATAGAAAAATTTCTAAAAAAAATCACTCGTATTGCTTACAAAAATGAATGAATGAGAAATATCTTGATCATCTACGAAAATGTTTTGACATAAATTGTTGTTGATAATAAAAACATTTCTCACCGATTAATTATTTCAAGCGATATAAGCGGCAGCTTCAAAGAAAATACTTTCCAAATTATTCATGTTCTGCGAAACAAATAGAATCTCAGTGTTTAGCCATATCCAATTCAATATTACATGACAATCCCCAACAAAATAATTTATTCTAAGGGTGTGTTTGTTTCAGGGAAAATTTCATAATAAAGGAAAATGCTTTGCAATAAATCATTTTCTAGGATAATATCTTCCCCTTTTTAGATTGGGGAATTCATTTTCCAAACTTTTAGCATGCATATTTTCTTTGACCATAAATGATTTTCTATTGACTAATTTCAACAAACCAAATGTGTGAATATCCAGAAAATTAATTCACAACAAATTCTTTCACTCAAATAAGCAAACCCTAAACCTCAATTATGCTTTGGAGGGTAGTTTTGCCTTTTACATTGTGCTTTGTGGTCTCTATTCTCCTAGGATGGTTTTCTCCACATTCAAGTTATGGCAAATGCCCCCAAAAACCCTAAATTCTGTCAATTGTAACATATTTACCTTAAACTTTTTTTTCCGTAACACCAAAAATCTCAAAGTTGTATCTTGTGACACATTTACTCTCCGTAAAATTCTGTTAATAAAAACCGTTAAAATCTACTTACATAGACGCCAAAAAACAAATGATATTGACACGGGGCCAACGTGGGTTAAATAAAAAAAAAACGTTGTTTTTGCTTAAAAAAATCATCTAACGAAAACTTGATGAAATGTAAATGTGCCGCATAGGTACAAGTTTAGAATTTTTTATGTCATGAGAAAAAGCTTAAGGTCAATGTGTCACATTGGGCATAGTTTTGAAGTTTTTTATGTCACAAAAAAAAAAGTTTACAACAAATGTATTAGTGGACATAGTTTAAGCTTTCTTTTGGCCTTTTTCCTTTAAGCTAAAAGAGATCATAGAGAGGTAGAAAGGGGATGACCATCTCTCCATGCAACCTCATTCTCTTTACTATTTTCACTACGTACATGCTATGGCTTAGGTCATTTATCATGGAGATGCAGCTGAGAAGATATATTTCCATCACGGGATTACGTGGGAACAAAAGATAGTTTTGGGCGACAAGTTTCTAATTGGACAGGGGATGGGAACAACGTGAGCAATTTCGCTTCGGATCATTTTAATACCGATGGTCCAAGCACGCATTTGTCGGATAAAATGACAAAGATGAGTTCGCATGCTTGCACAGCGCGTGCACGGAGTCTAGTGGCATGGTGAACGCAATACTTCGACTAGCTCAACGTATCGATTCACCAACGACGGCGATGGCGACAGTGACGGCGACACCACTGATATAGAAAAGTGAAGCTAAGTTTGCATATGCCTTTTCGTTAGGTTCTATTTTGAAAGTCCAATGCACTGATGGTGATACCACCTCACCAACGACAATTCACAAGGCGAATTCTTTGCATATCAACGGGTGCATACATTCAAATGCCATTGCGTGTGTTTTGAGTGTCACGTATTGCTTGGTGATGTAATTTAATTTCTAAATTGGGTTTAAAGTATTTGACCGATGGGCTTATATAATATTATTTCGTCGAAAATGGGTGGTTTGCCCAAATAGTGATAAATCTTTCCCCCATAGTAGATTCTGGGTTTTCTAATGGGCATCGGTTTTGTGGCGATTTTGGATAGGAACTCAGTCTTTGGCTTTTATAGTGAAGATGAACGGTAAATTTAAAAGGAAAGTACTGAAAATGATAAACAAAGATGGAAAATGAAAGGACAATAATATTAATAAACTGAGAAAAATGCATTCAGAAAATGTGTTCGTGGTCTTTTCCATGATTACAGGCCACCACTTATATAACCTGCTAATTACAGCCATTCACCAGCAGTTATTGCTTTATGTACAGTTACAATTGCACTCCTGAGATTCCAGGAGTCCTTCTATTCGCACGCCGATCATATTCTACAAGTGGTTACGACTTCTAAAGCCGCTGGGCTCCTTAACCGTCCAATCAACCTTCCGATCATCGTGTTCTCTTCTTGTTTTTAGCCCTCAGCCAGGTTTTAAAGATGGCTAACCCCTTTGCTTCCTCTGTCGATAAGTCTTGCTGAACACCTATTGACTACTTGTCAATGCCGATTTCACGCAGCCGTCGATCCTTATACTTCATAGACATCGATACCCATGCTATATAGTTGTCCATTGTTCGTTGGCTTGAATCACTTTCGCTGACCAGTCTCCCCTTACTTTTAACGTAGATCAACGACAACGAGTCGAGTTATTTTGGTGTGTGTATATCTCTGAATTGTTTCAAATTATACAGGGTAAGAAAAATGTTGGTGGCCAATTTGGGGCATGTTGGTGGGGTGGTGGGCACTGTGAGGTCCTTCTCTTCCTATGACCCACTTCTCCGTATGTACCCAGCAGAGCCAAAAGCAACAGCACATTGGAACTGAGATCAGGTGGACCCCTAGGAAAATAATGAATAATAATCAAGAGAGAACAAAGGTAAAGACCAAACCCTAGCGCCAGAAGCCCTCAGACTAGGGTGGGCAACATCGCAAGGAGGAAGGAAGGAGAGAGGAGGAATACAACCCATGAACCGACAGACCTTTGACTGTATCCTAGTTAATTCCCCCAAGGAGCCAAAACGGACAGGGGTCCTAGAGAATCTTAACGGGGAAACGACAGGACGGACGTCAGTTTTATGTCCTTTTCCCTCTCTGCATATGCATGGAAAGAGATTGTTTTGCATGCATGCAGCGTCGTCAGTTGCGTGCGTGTACGTTTTGTTCTTCGTGCATGCCATATCGAGCCAACCTATGCTTTGCGCATGGTCACCGTAGATGTAGATACGTCCCTCCATCTATCGAATTCATGAGTGTGGGGAATCGATAGCTACACGTCGCATCGATCTCACGAGCAGTAGCAGAGGCGAGCGAGAGGTGAAGGGAAAAATTATGGAAATCTTAGCAGCTGGGATATCAACAAAATTTACCAGAAAAGAAAAAAATGTTCCGAAGTACAATGCGTAGGGTCCACCTATTTTTGGCTCATAGTTCTGCCTTCTTTTCTAAGAATCTCGAGCGAATTTTGGAAACTTTATTTGTTAAGTGATGTGCGACTTTACATTGGTCGACTGGTTTTGTTGTTCGTTAAGTTTTTGGGTGAACGCGAGGTTAACTAGTATGTAAAGCATTTGGACTCTCTCTCGATTATATCCCGGAATTTGTGTCGTTAGGCTTCTGTTGCTCCACCCTAATAGGTGGTGCCATGTATACATTCTTTCGCCCATTTTGAGATGGTTTAAACTTTTGGGAAAAAGTGATTACTCTGCTAGGGTTTTAATAAAGGTTATCCGATCGAATCACTGCACGCCTTTTGTATTCCGATGTCTGTTGCCGTTCTTCTTCTCATGCCTGTTTTTCCGGCCTCTAATTATCCATTCGATGTGGTTACATCAATGTCCGACCTCCCACATGTAAAGCGAGAGTTTGATATGAGGAGGAATGTTAAGGACTATACTATAAATACATAATCATTGTGCGTTTCTCACTGGTTCAAACTTTTGGGGAAAGCGGTTGGTCTAATGAATTTCATTTTTTTCTCTTGTTTTCTTTTTTTGTAAAGTGTTGGAGGTGAGAGCACAAGACCCAAGTGTAAAAAAAGCTAACTAAGGAAAAGAAGATGCTGGTGTCACCTTGGGTATATAACCGTGGTTTCACTTATTTTCGTCTCGAGAAGGTAAGTCAACTCAAATGTGAAGATTTATTCAACAACGAGTTCCAAGTTGAAAACCATACTCGTTGATAATTTCACATTCCATGATCAGGAATCAACAGATGAAAATCAAATGTTAAACATTTTTGCCAAGTAATCAACTACATCAAACTCCCAGCATTTCCATCATATATCTCACACGTACTCTTAAGTTGTGATCTTTTGTGCTTGTTGGGTCTTCAATATTCTTATTATGTGTGAACTTTTTTAAAAAATTAAATATAAGAGCAGATGATCATTTCTATATAGGTTTTGTTGATTTTTTTTTATCATCAATTGAAAAGCAACAAAGAAGAAAAAGCAGCAATTGAAACGCTTTCCATTCCCAGAAAAGGAGTGCTCGAGAAGGATGACATCAAAGCTAGCTTTTTCAAGAAAAGTTGGAATTTGGATTCAATCCTTTAGTACGCGAAAGAGAGAGGCAAAAGTACAAAAAAAAAGTGGAGAGAACATCCAAGAAACATACGTTCCCAAGTGTGTATGTTATGAAAAAAAGGTTGTAGAAACTTTTTTTTAGTCCTCGACAACAACCTCAGACATACAACTCTTCTGCGCTCTAATAGCTTTGAGAAAGCTCTCTCTTACCCGATTTCAAGAAGCTGCAACCTTGAAGACAAGATGCCGGGTATGTGGAGATCCGATTTACCAAAATTTACCAAGTGATTTTGCAGAACTCTTATCAAGTCTTGAGCATGGTTGTGGTCCGGTTAATAGAATGAAAACTCGCTATCTTTGTTGTCATTTAGTATATCGACTATGGTGATCAATGTTGGTAAAGCAATGTTATCTAAACTCAAAACATGCATTGTCAATCACATGGGATAAACTATAGTGGAGTACAATCCTGCGCTAAAAAAACTCTACACGTCAATGCCTTATCAGCCAAGCATTCTTCTAATGACCAGATCCGATTTCTTGGTCCCCACTGGAAATAAAAGGAGGTAAAAAGTTTCACGTGCACCCTTTTTGGGAAAAGAGGAACAAGGAAGTCCTCCGGATCACATCCTTCTCCGGACCTCAGAAAAAGACCCGACTCAAAATTAAGAAGCGATTCCCACACCCCCCCCCCCCCCACCCCAAATATCTCCCCAGTACGAAAGCGGCCATCTCATAGTTCTTTCTACATTTTGACCTTCTCTATATAAGTATGATATTGGAAAACAAGGAAATATAAAAGGTTTTGAGAACATATACAATTGTTAACGTTGGCAAAAAAGAGAAAATCAAGGTAGCAGTCATCATGAAAGCATATATACACAAACGGGTTCTCTCAAATCTCAGCGCAGAGAGAGAGGGGTTCTTAGCCTTATGAAATGGAACATGCATGCATAATCTGCTGCACTGTCGCAAAGCAGAAGAGATCGATGCGTCAGACGCTACAGAGAGAGAGAGAGAGAGGTGACGCGAAAGCTCACCTCAGGGGGTTCAAACGGGGCTGATCTGGCAGCGTGTATGATAAGGACGAAGGCAATTCGGAATGACCCAGAAAAGAACCAATCTGCGGACCCTTCTTTTTAACTCGCCCTTTGTCTTATGGCGGCAGTAGCAGGCATAGAGAGAGAGAGAGAGAGAGAGAGAGCACAGGGAATTGCTTGCATCAGCGAGCTACTGCAGAGACGTCAATCCTAGTCCTCTGAGACTTCCGTACAGGCACTGTGCAATCAGAGCCCCATCATTGTCTCAATTATTAGATCTCAGCGCGCTAGAGAGAGAGAGAGAGAGAGAGAGAGAGAGAGAGAGAGAGAGAGAGAGAAAAGGCATTGATGGTGAAGCCGATGAGGCATCACGGGGACGACTCATCAGTACTCACCGCTTGTGCGCAAACAGGGACTCGCAAAACCAGCGACTCCATCCCATGGCCGTGAACCGCTCGAACTCGATCTCGGTCCGATTCCTTTCTGAGGCGGAAGAATTCAAGTTGAATTTAGGAGGAGGTTAAGGATGCGTTTATTTTGCAAAAAATAAATAATCTAAAAAATATTTTTTAAGAAATGATCGTTTCAATCTCTTAGGAAAATGAATGAACGAAAAATATTTTCACTCTATAAAGTATTTCAAATAACACAAGCGATCATTTTTTGGTAAATATTTTATAAATTATTTATTTTCTGTGAAACATAATATTTGAGTACCTCGTGAACCAATCCATTTGAATGGTTTAATTCTTAGACCATACCCTTATGTTTACTCGTATATGTTGTAAAACGGGGAAATCATCCAAATAATACTATTTTTTAAGTCGTGCAATGTATCTAATATTCAACATCAAGTCAGAGTTCAAGTTTAGAGTGAAATTTTCCCCCTTTTTTTTTTTTCTCTTCAAATCGAGTCGAGTGGACTTGAGCTCGAACTAGAAATCAAATAAGACCTTAAAATAAATCTAGTTCATCGAAAGCTCGAATCGGACATTAAACCTTGCAATCTTGGAGTTGAGTATTGAGCAGTAATATCTGTCGACCGGACTCAATTGCAAGTACCCATAGGCCCCCCTGACGAGGCAAATTTTATGTGGCTTGGGCCAATAATGAGATTGCCCCACCTTAATTACATAATTTTTAGGGCGCAAATGATAAATATTCTGTTTCCTTATTTTTATATTTTTCTGTTCAAAAAAAAAATTGAAACAGAAAATCATTCGGCAATGCAACTTCATTTTTTTATTTTATTTCTAAGATAAATTTTTAGCTGAGAAATAGGTTTAGAATAGAAAATAAAAGTGTTTGTATATATAACAGAAATTTAAGAATAACATATCAAATGAATTTCTATCCTAGGAACAGAAATTTTATATCATTATCAAATGCTACTTTTTGTTCAGAAACTCGTTCATGGAAGAAAATGGTTTTCATATGCGCTCTTAGGATATCTATATTTTATATTTAGTTCTTTTCATATACAAGGTGATTACACACAATTTGTTCGAGTATGGATTATCTATGAATATTCTATATATTAAGCTAGGTAACCGAGACGGTAATTAAGTATAAAATTATTGAAACATAAATTATCAACAAAAGCTTGAACTAGATACTAAGCACTTTCAAATCGTGAAGTTGAGTCTCGAGTAGAGTAATATTTGTGGACTTGACTCGATCTCTAGTATCTGTAGCTCCATCTCGAGTTATAACAATCTTCTTTCGACATCAACATAGGAGCCTTCCATATTCTCCAGAAGAATCACTGCATTAAGAATAATGGTTGGCATACTTTCATGTAAGTCGTGGGAGCACCTTCAAGAGAGTTGAGTTATGGACAAACCGCCTCCATATTTAAGATCCGTACTTTTTGCCTGTGAATGAAAAGCCGGAAGCTACTTGTTTTTTTCACTTTTTCGTTAAAATTCAAAATAAAAGATAGGATCAACATATAAGCAAATATACATGTGATTACAAAACAATCACTAGTTGGTCCAAAAAATTCAGTGAAAGCATAGGAAGCTGCAATGAACTTTCCATGAGCATCAGCTTTACCCAGGAGCTCAAAACCTTGAACTTGTAGTGCCTTGAACTTGTAGTGCCTGGGTAAAGGAGGGTGTTCTTCAAGGTTCCCTTCCTGAAAACGAAATATGACGTCGCCCCAGAGAGAAATATAAGCCAGGAAGAGAAAAAAGAAATGCACGGGAATATCATTGTCCAAAGGATTGTTCTGAGGTACGTTCGCTCTGGTCACATCGAGTTGCAGGCTGACCGAGGCCACGTCAATCGTGGGTTATCATGTGAAAAATGAATTATTTTATTTTATGATTTCATTCAAGAAAAGAATTAAATGAGGCTGCAAGAAATGCGAGTCAAGATTACCAGGGAGTGGGGGGCAAATCTTGGAGCCATTTGACTTGGATTCGATACACGTAATCTCGCCGGGAGGAGCTCATTTGATGAGGACTCTGATTGAAAGGTGACAGCACAAGAAGCAAAGAGATATTGATGCCAGAGACCGTGATTTTGTCAAGGCGAGTGTGGAAGTAAACAAATATAAAATGAAGAAAAAATGTCTGGTTCGATTCGATTCTGAGAAAGGATTTTGTTATCCAGTAGGTGCTTGCCACTGAAATAGTGGGATGATGTATGTACATATGGTTGTATTTCGATTCATATGGCTAGTCACCAAGATATTTTCGAGTCTTGAATTTTAAAACAGAGCGGAAGATGTGGGTTCGGTTGTTTATATTCTTTTGTAAACCAATACCAGTGTCGCGATCTAAAATTTTCTCAGGCTAATGGATTATTAAGACTAAACTTAATTCGGGCCCTCCCAAGCCATATCAATTCGCAACTTAGGATTTAAGTTTTTAACGTGCAAATGTTTTCATGGTTGGAATCGCCACTAATCTATTTGTAGTAGGTTGATTAGAAACCTAAATAAAACATAGGGAGATATGTTTTATTTTTACGAACCAGAAATTCTAAACTCGGGGACTTAATTATGCTAGATCTAGTCTAACGCCATTTCAGTACCTTTTCTTTTCAAAAAATGTTTTGGCAGACAGTTTGAATTCATTTTAACTTAGTCACTAGCATGTGAGGTGATCATATGGGTGCGCAAACCACCAAAGTAATACTCAATAATCAAAACATTAAATAAATTGTAATATTGGGAGAATTACTTATCTCGAAGCAACGTAAGCATCTGCATTGTTAGATAGAAAATCACATCAACAATCATAATATGATTTCTAATCAACAAGCAGTTCACTCAATATTTTTTTTGGATTTTTACTTATTTAAATGAAAGCTAACCTATATGTAATGACATGCAAAAATTAACATGCGATTAATGTAGCCTAACGTGCAAACTATATGACACGTGACAATATGACCTATTTCTAATGATGGACAAACGATTTATTTTTGGTATTTTTATGAAATTCGGAATTAAAAATGCCAATTATCTAAACATGCAATTTTAAACTAAAGAAAGCAAATTAACCTATTATAGAACAATCTTTTTGGTATTTTTTTATCGAAATTCGAAATTAAAATCAACCCGAAATGAACTATCAAGGTTAGAATAATATCTAATTAAACTTGGGAAACAAATTACCCTAATTCCTAATTTAAATTAGAAATTATCTTATCTTTCTAGCAAATCTCGGTTGTCCTATTCTATTAAAAAAAAGTTATCTAGATATATTCTAAATATACAACATTTTCTTCTAAGAAATCAATTCAAATTACATCTAATTTTTTTGGCTTTTCTTTTAAAGAAACAAAATCAAATAAGAGATAAACACCACCATCAAATCAATATCCACACAATCCGCAAAATTTTTCTTATCAAATTTAAATGAGGTAAAGAAATCAAACTAACGGTCATATCTATAGGGTTATAGATATTGACGGAAAGTTGATTGGTCGAATTTGGAAAATAAATAAAATTTATTATCGTATCCAAGTGATTATGGATAAGATAACGATTTTCCGTATTGCCGCGTATCGTACCTTAGGGATAAAGTCGGATAGTCGTTGAGATACGTTGCCAAATTAGGAATGATTCCTAATTTTGAGTGTTTTAGAATATTGCGGATATCACAAAATTATCCTAAGATATCTAACAATCCACACAATATTTACGGAATATTCAAATTATTCAAATTAGGAATCTAAATATTTTTAAAATATACAAGATAAAGATTTTTACCTGATTTACGGATTACTTTCAAATTTGAATCATGTGGATTGGGATTATGGATTGGACAATCGGCGGCAAACGGACCGGCGACAGTAGCGGTGATGTGGCGGCTTGCAGTAGAGCTCACGACGGTGACAATGCTCAAGTGATTCGACGAGTTTGTAGTGGCAATTCAGCTAGGACCGTCGATGAGGAGCTCAACTGACTGCGGTGACAAGGATAATGGCACTTTGGCTAGAGGTATAGTGCCACGGCAAGGACCATCGATGGAGACTTCTTGGTGTTGCGATATCGGTGAGGTACTCACAACGCGGCCAGCGAAAGCTTCGGATAACTCAGCTTGCCGTTTGAGTGAGATCACTTGACACACCGGGACGATCATCAACGAACCAGACCAATATAAAGCTTCAAGGATACTCGTGAAATATTGAAAATGCTGTGGGAAACAGAGACCGACACGACGAGAGCTGCAACGAAAAATTGGACTAACGAACTGCAAAGCAGCAACACCCCTTTGTCTTCACTTGATCTTTCTATTCGCGGCCACTACTTCCTTTCTTTTCTTCGTGAATATCTCCCCTCCTTTGTCACTCTCAGCTTGGACCACTCAAGACAAAAACCACCGCTCCATCATGTCTAGTATTGACTAGATTTTATTGCTTTGGCAGTGAATCTTCAATGGTCGAATCTCTCGAACGATGGAAGCATTGCTGCGGCGAAGATGGATGGTTGTTAAGCACCCAAGGAACCACCACGGGAGGACATAACCTCTCTTCTTTTTCTGCCGTCAATCTCTCTCGTTCACCTTTTTTTGTGCTCTTAGGAATTGTATTATGAGAATTATGAGAGCCCCTCATGATTGATGGGTATAATCATATATTTATATTGTAACCATAAATTAATTGCCCGAGCTTTCTAATCCTAATGGGCTTAAGCTTAGGTTTTATCCTTTAATTTTTATTTAATTCCAAGTTGATTGAATTAATTCAGGCTTTTATTCAATTAAACTTGATGGGCTAATTTATGCTCAAATTAAGACAACCAAGGCCTTTTGACGTGTGATTTTTGGCCCCCATCCCCCAAGTGAGCTGAGTTTCATTCGGTACCCGAGCTCGGTTTACGTGGTGAATTTTAAGCTCGCTTGCCATCGCCAGTCCGATGCGGAATGCAACTAACCTATATGAACTTAAATTATATGCTATGCAATTTTAATATTTTTGTTTATAGGTTAAAATTTAATTCCTAATTTTCTATGTAACTTATTATTAAATGGTCGGTCAAAATTTAGATGTCAATAACTGCTCCTCTTTGAAGGTGAGCTCGAAGAGGTTGCATTGAAAGACTAAATGATGCCTAAATTTTAACCATGAAAATGCAATGAATGTTATTTTTGGTGGGAGCATGAGTCCCATTTTGAAATGCGATAAGAAATGATGCATGCTGGCGTAAAATAGAAAACATACTTGGAATAACTCACCTAACTTGGGTGGTGAAGTAATTTGAGGCATTGCCATGATTTTTAAGATTGTTTGGCAAATGTTTGGACTCTATCCCAAAGGTATTGCCTGATGAACGCTGATGAACTCCGGTGACCTGCAATTCAGTCAAGACACGCGAAGAAAGCTCGATGTATCCAGTTATCATTTGGGGTTCTCAAGAGAAAAATTTAGCAAAATGGAAAATGTTCCGACCTTTACAAACTACCTATACATCGCCATAGGTATTCGTAAAGATTTGGCCGCTGCACCTAATTATTATCGTAGGTGCGACATGGGGGAGCTTTCTGAGATCAGGAGGATATTCCGACCTTTTCGATATTCCTATACATCGCCATATTTATTCGTAAAGATTTGGCCATTTCACCTATACCTTTCTCATAGGTGAGCCGCAGGGAAACATCTGGAATTTGGAGAATATTCCGACCTTTACAAAATACCTATACATCGCCATAGACACTTGTAAAGATTTGGCCGCTGCGCTTATACCTTTCCTCATAGGCGTGTCACAGGGGAATCTTCTAAGATTAGAAGAATATTCCGATCTTTATGAAATACATATACCTTCCTCATACATACTCATAAAGATTTGGCTGCTATGCCTATACCTTCCTCATAGGCATGTCACGGGGGAATCTTCTAAGATTATGAGAATATTCCGACCTTTACGAGATACCTATACATCGCCATAAGCACTTGTAAAGATTTGGCCGCTACGCCTATACCTTCCTCATAGACGTGTCACGAGGGAATCTTCTGAGAATATGTGAAAAGTGTGCCTAACAAAATATCTAGTTGTCATCTAAGATATTTGAAAGAACTTGATTGATAAATACCTGGATATCGTCGCAGGTACTTAACGATTGGCTAAACCAGGAGCTAGCCTGAATGTTCATGGGTTCCTTGACAAAGTACTTGGATATCATCAAAAGCACCTGAAAAGGCTTGATCAATAGACATCTGGACGTTGTCAAAAACGTCGAATGATTGCAACATAATTGATTAAAGATTGGAGGCTTGTCGACTGCTCGAACAAGTTAATGAATACCTGGATAAACACAGACATTCAAGGGATAGAGATATACTTACCTAGTGATATCTCCGACTCTTGAGGGCGTGTCTCCTGCTAGACACGGTTTTAGGCAACAAGTAATATGCATTCATGGACAATCAAGAACACATATACTTATGCACTATAAATTCAATCGATTTTCATGCATGACGATTTTGTTGAATTGGCATTACAAAACTTCACTGGGGAGAATCATGACAAAACAATCCGGATTCACAAGTAGGTGTCTTGAAAATGTCAAATAAGGAACTTTCGTCCGAAAGGGCTTTCACTCACTCTTATCGAAAAAGGCTGATTTATGATAATCGCTTTATCTCACCATCATGTGGACAAGGGTCTGAGTATTCTCGCAAACGGTATGACCTTACCAATCTGAGAGGTCTTTGCTGGGATTGTAACGTGGGCTTGGTCAATGGCTTAGCAAAAGGGGACTCTTTGAGTCAAGGCTATTGAAATAAAATACCCTGCAATCGTCTCCAGGTTTACAAGTCAAGAACCCTGCAAAATGAGATAGAAATGGACTTGCTCACATTTCTTCGAGCTAAGCTTATAAACATCTGAAACTCTACATTAGTTCAAGTGCCATAATCTGAAGAGACTTTGCGAGGGACGTAACGTAGGCTAGGTTTATGGGTTGAGAAATGAATGGATCATAAGGCTAAAAAATTTTATAAATAAAGTGAAAGTTGGTGATCATTTAGACATTATCACCGGTCCTCTTTTTTGCCAGGGATTGTCTTCTCGGTAGGTGTTCCATTGGCCTCGAGAACTTATCACTTGACTCCTTAAGACTGTGGATGACTTTAACACATCTCAACATTTTCTACTCCGAAGTTCTCTCTTTTTTTCTTCATTTTTTTCATTCTCTTCTCCTTCTTTTTTTTTTTTTTTCACGAGCATTGACCTTGCTTTTACCAGGTACATTACTTTTTCATGCATCTTAGTTTTTTTATTTTTTGACTTTTAACACACACTGTCTACAATGCATATATTGGCCAGCCACACTTTGGCTTGTTTTGATTGAGTGACTAACATTTGGACTTTTAGGGTCTTCATCTTCTATCGGTGCTCCAAATACGCTGCTTGAACAATAATGACTTTTGCCTTGCCCTAGTGTGGGGATGATCACCAACTGGGTTTAAGAAATGAATTTGCAGGCTCAATTGGGCTTAGCAAATGATAAAACATGTATAGGATAGAGAAAGAAATGCTCTTCGTCATCCTAAGGCACTTGAAGTTTGTGTGAATTCATCTGAAAAAGCAACACTTGAAGATTGATGCAAGTGAGAGCAAGACAATCTTTATTCATTTTTCACCTTATAATGCTGACTTGCCTCCAGTTTGCCCTGATGTGGGGTGGTTCTTGACAGGGGTAATTTGAAAGGATTTATGCAAGCGTTTAGGCTCAAAGTGGCGAAACAATGGATAACCGTAGTGTTTGGGATAGAGAAATGAATTACCTTTCGTCACTTCGGTTGCCGTACCTTTTGCGAGATAACCTTTTACCTTGCAGACACGGAATTTTTTCACTCAACTCACTGGGGAATAGTGCATGGGACTGTATATAGGATAGGGCTTGCCTTTCATCATCTCGATGCGCCTCATTCAACACATTCAATTCATCCTACATGAGTTATCGGATTGTCCAAACAGATTCCCCCTTTTGAAATCAATGATGCAGACTAACAAAATAACCATGCAGAACTTAAAGCCAATGCACACATTCCATCTTTAAATTGATTGAAACCATTTATTTATAAGTGAAATGTTTGTGACTCAGAGTATAAAACCAAACACTTGAAAACTTTTGCCGCAAAAATGTTAGATCTTATCAGGGATAATACATCTTCACAGCATCATAATTAACAAGCGTGGAAAACTCACGACCGTCCATTTCTGCGAGAATTAGGGCACCTCCGAGGAGCACCTTTTTAATCACATATGGACCGATGTAGTTTGGGGCGAATTTGCCTCCGGGAACAGGAAAGACTGGCAGTACTTTCCTTAGGACTAGGTCATTTACCTTAAAGTGTCTTGGACGCACTTTTTGGTTGAAGGATCTAGCTATCCTCTGCTGATAGGTTTGACCGTGGCAAATGGCTTTCAATTGCCTCTCATCAATTAGGTTCAATTGCTCATGCCTTTGTCGCATCCACTCCGCCTCGGACAACTCCACCTGAGATAAAACTCGCAAGGAAGGGATCTCTACTTTGACGGGTAGAACTACTTCCATGCTATACACTAAGGAAAAAGGAGTTGTCCCGATAGAGGTTCGGATCGAAGTTTGATACGCCATTAGTGCAAATGGCAACCTTTCATACCAGTCATGATAGTTTTCAGCCGTTTTGGCCAAGATCTTTTTGATGTTCTTGTTAGCAGCTTCAACTACTCTATTCATCTATGGACAATAGGAAAATGAATTCAGGTGCTGGATCTTAAACTCGTTGAACAATTGATTTTATGAACTTGTTGTTCAAATTTGTCCCATTGTCGGTGACAATAGCCTCGAGGATACCGTAACGAGCGACTATGTCTCGCCTAATAAATCTTACAACATTCCTTGTAGTGACATTTGCATAAGATGTCGCATCAATCCACTTAGAGAAATAATCATTCGCGATCAAGATAAATCGGTGTCCATTCGATGCCTTGGGATTAATTGGGCCAATCACATCGATGCCCCACATTGAAAAGGGCCATGGCTCGGACAACTGATGTAATTCCGTCGGGGGAACATTTATTTTATCCCCGTGAACCTGACAGCGATGACATCTTCGAACATGTTGGATGCAGTCACTTTCAAGACTGAGCCAATAATAACCCAACCTCATGATCTTCTTAGCTAACATGTGGCCATTCATGTGTGGACTACATATCCTCGTGTAGTTCTTGCATGATTCTAGTAGCTTCAGCCATGTCCACACACTTTAGCAGGATTGAATTATAGGATCTTTTGTACAGCTTTTCATCACTGACAAAGAATTTCGAAGCCATTTTCATTATGTATTTCCTGTCGGCCGGGGTGCTTCCCTCAGGAAATTCTTGTCTCTGGATGTAACTCATGATAACGTAATACCATGACTTTTCGTCAGGTTCTTCGGTTACAACCATACAATAGGCCGGTTTTATCAGGGCTTCGATTTTCAAAAGTTCTACCTCTAATCCATCAGTCATTTGCAACATGGATGATAACGTAGCTAGCATATTAGCAAACTGATTATGGGATCTCGACAAGTACTCAAAAGAGATATCCTTGAATTTCTCTATGATTTCTTCGAGGTATTTATGGTACGACACTAGTTTGGTATCTCTCGTCTTCCATTCTCCTATAATTTAAAAAATAATCAGAGTGGAATCACCAAACACTCTTAACTTGGTTATCCCCATTTTCACTGCAGCTTGGAGTCCGAAGATGCAAGCTTCGTATTTGGCTATGTTGTTGGTACAGAGGAACACCAACTTTGCTACTACTAGATAATGTTGCCCATCTGGAGATATTAAAACTGCCCCGGTACCAGAACCAACAAAGTTTAAGCTCCATCGAAAAACATGGTCAATGTGTCTTCCTTTATTACCAAAATGCGTTCTTCTGGAGAATATCTATTATCATCAGGGATTCCAGGATTTTCGGCTAACACATCAGCAATTACTCGGCATTTAACTGACTTCTATGACATCGTCTGGATATCAAACTCTGAAATTAAAATCTGTCATTTGGCTAACTTCCCTACCAAAGCCGGTTGATCAAGTAAATACTTGATGGGATCATTCTTAGTCACAAGTAAAGTCTGGTGATGCAGTATATATTGTCGCAGCCTATGGAGTACCCATACTAGTGCAGCGCAAGTCTTCTCAGCTTCAGGATAATTCAACTCCGAGACGGTGAACTTCTTACTTAGGTAATAAATGGCTCGCTCTTTTTCATCTTCAGGACTTTCTTGGGCTAGCATCGCACCTATAGACTCGCTATGAATCGTGAGGTAAATGATCAAAGGTTGGCTTGGCATTGGTGGGACTAGCACTGGTGGTTTCATTAGGTATTGCTTTAATTCACTAAATGCTTCTCGGCAATCATCGTTCCATTCCACTTGAGCATTCTTCTTTAAAAGTTTGAAAAATGGCTTAGCAGTTTCGGAGAGCTGGGAAATAAAACGGGCTATGTAATTCAATCTACCCAGGAGGCTTCGCGCTTCTTTCATGGTCGATGGGGATTGTAACTCACATAGAGCCTTCACTTTAGAGGGATTAACTTCAATGTCTTTACTGCTCATTATGAACTCGAGTAATTTGCCCGAGGTTGCTCCAAATACGCACTTTGCTGGGTTGAGACGAAGTTTAAACTCACGGAGTCTGTCGAATAATTTCTTCAAGGTATCGACGTGACTCTTCCCAGGTCGAGACTTGGTGATCATGTCATCAACATAGACCTCGATCTCCTTATGCATTATGTCATAGAAAAGTGTCACCATTGCCCATTGATATGTTGCTCCGGCATTTTTAAGGCCGAAAGGCATGACCTTATAGTGGAATGTCCCCCAAGAAGTGATGAACGCCGTTTTTTCCTTATCGCCGTCTTTCATTCTTATTTGATTATAACCCGAGAAACCATCTATCAAGAAAAATAGCTCAAATCCAGCAATATTGTCTACCATAACGTCTATGTGTAGTAATGGGAAGTCGTCTTTAGGGTTAGCCCTGTTCAGGTCGTGATAATCAATATAAATCTGAACTCGGCCATCCTTCTTCATGACTGGCATGATGTTGGCCACCTAGCTGGGGTATTAGGTGACTTCAATGAATTCCACTTTCAAGAGCTTCATGACCTCCTCCTCTATTTTCTTCGAAAGCTCAGGTTTGGTTCTCCGTAGCCTTTGTTTCTTGGGCGACATGCTAGGATTAGTAGCCAAGCCATGCTCCACAATAGAAGGGTCTAAACCCGGCATATCGGCATACGACCAGGCAAAGAAATCCTAGTAATATTTCAGCAATTGGACTAGGCGTTTCACTTTACCTTTGGGAAGGGTTGCCCCTATCTTCACCTCTTTGGGTTCTCTGGAATTACTCAGATTAACAATGACAATTTGGTCTGATATAAGGACTTTGGGCCTTTCATGCCACTCTAGATCGCGTTGAATATCTGAGGAATCGTCGAGTTCGTCCGTGTCATTAGGATCAAGCTCGGCTGCACATAATTCATAAGATTGAATCATTCTCATACCCTCACGTGCCACAAGATTGGCCCTAAAACATAAAGTAAGTGATTTAGAAGAACAAACATGGGTAAATATTGCATTTTTTTTCTAATTTTTTCTCTTCTTTTTTTTTTAAAAACAATTAATTTTTTTTTGGTGATTTTTTTTTAAGTTCTTTTCAAAAAGGTTTTAACATGAAGGAACATGAAGAAGCCCGGGTTTCAGAATTCTCCTTGGACTATATTTTCTTTTATTGGTTGATATCATCACCGGGCTGATTTGGTGTCCTTCAATATACCCTAAAAAATGAAAACAATTTGTAATTTCATTGATTATCACCGAATGAATTACATTTATTTGAATGGACACTGGGACAATAAGTCATAGAAATGAAAAATCCTAAAAAGCAGCTCTCGAGATGGGGCAAGTCCTAGAAAGCAATAAAAATTCCCATGCAGGGGAGTGTGCGAAAAAAGTAAAGGTGCTACTCTTGTAGGCTATTGCCCATTCCCTCCAACGGTCTTTCCTCGATAGCTCCAATGAGCATGTTATCGAATAGGGCAGTGATTCCCTCTATCGCATCATCAGGATCTTCTATCATTAGAGGTGTTGGATCATCCTTACCTCCTTATCCATCGGGACGATATCACGTGGGTCAATATAGAAGCTTGGGGGAGTCGAATATTTCATGTAGTAATTGAACTTGCCGTTTGGTTGCCCCAAAGTGTTGATCACCTCATTCTCTTCATGCATCATTCTTGCAAGGCCTGGGAATGTGGTGCGAATGTGTGGAAGCAACCTACCACGCCCAAGCTCTCCGTTATTTTGGGTAATTCCACGCCCACATTCTTCATCATTCGGCTCTTCTTCGGATCGCTATCTATTCTGCCCGTCTCCTCGATCTCGACCTCGACCACGACCACGACCACGACCACGACCACGTCTACGTTCACGTCCCCCATTATTTGGCACGCTTGACCTTTGGTACCCAAACCCAATAGTGTGGGGCCTCCGATAAACCTCTACCGGTTGGCGGATACCTTGATCATTCCTGCCAAGGCCTTCACCCGGAGTAAAGCCATGAGATACCATTACTCTTCCAATCATAACTGCAGCATTTGACACTTTAGGAACGGGTGACGATGATTCTCTAGACGCATGTATGGTCGATACGAACTTGAACGACTAATAGCTCGATTCTATTTTGCAATCTAGCTTAACATAGGGGATAGCTGTTGCGTGGTAAATTGGGTGCTCTTCTTCACTGTGGATTGTGACTAACTTTCTCTCCACAACGAACTTCACCTTTTGATGTAGACTGGATAACACAGCTTCAGCAGTATGAATCCATGGACGACCTAACAAAAAATTGAATGCAGTGGGAATGTCCATAACTTAAAATAAGATGTTGAACATTGTTGGTCCTATCTGTATGTTAAGGTGAATTTCTCCCATTACTTCTTTCTTCGTTCCATCAAAGGCTCGTATGGAGGTCTTCACAGAATTTATCCTAGAAGGATCTATCTTGAGGCGATGTAAAGCCGCCAGAGGATAGATGTTCAAGGCTGATCTGTTGTCAATGAGTACCCAGGCTACATGCAAGGCCTTGTGTTTGACAAAAATGTAAAGTGCCTTGGTATGCCCCCTCCCTTCGAGAGGGAACCCTTCATCTGAAAAGGCTATAAGGTCCTTGAAGAGTATAGAACTCACAAATTCCTCTAATTTGTCATGATCGATCGTCTCTAGCACGTGGACTTCACTTAACACCTTTATAAGGCCTTCTGATGCTTGACAGATGTCTGAAGTAGTTCAAGCAGAGAGATTTGCCCGGGCAGCTTGTGTAATTGTTTAACTATGTTGTATTCACTAGCCTTAATCACAGCTAGAAATTCCTTGGCTTCTTCATCAATAATAGATTTTGTAGGTTGGGCATTAGCTTGGCTATACGTACGCCCAGATCTTTTAACCAAATCGACATCGAGACTGTAGGACCAAGGGACAGCCTTATTATCACTGTACTCATACGGTTGAGGTATTTCGATCACTATCCCTTTATCAGCTATAGGCGTGCTTACTACGATCTCTTCATCATCAGACGCATCTTCGAGCGGAGGCATGTCTTCAAGCAGAGGGTCGCCCTTGTCCTTCTTGGTGTTCAATGCAACAAACTCCTCCTTCCAATTAATAACCACTTCGGAGATAGCGGAAACGATGCCAGTGTGGTCAGCATAAACGATTATCCCAGCTTCTACCATTCTTGAGATTCTTTCTCTCATGATAGTTAGGGAAATGACCTTATTACTCGGGTAATAACTGGCTTTTACTAACTCACCGTAGACGTCGGCGGTGAACACCTTGACATTCTTGATTTGACTAGCATTGAAGCTAAATATGGCATTCACATTGCCCACGTGATTAGAGAGTGGGTTGTTCTGAACATTGGACTTAGCGGGTTGAAATGAGAAAGCCTTCGTACCTAGGAGGTTCTGGATTCGGTGCTTGAGGGTAAAACAATCGTCGGTTGAGTGCCCCACCTCGCCCATATGATAATCGCATTTTTTAGACGGATCGTAGTTATAGAATTACTCATGATTGGGCCTCTTTTGCTCAGTGGTAAGTAAGCCTTTCTTTCGGAGGACCGCCAATACTTGAGACAACGACCCGGGGAGAGGAGTGAACTGCCTCTTGTTGTTTTTCTTCTGAAAGGATTGACGACCTGTGCTTTGTTATTGAGTTTCCGCTACTCGGATTGCTGGGACAGAGTTAGCATTCCGCCGGCCTGGTTAGGTATAAGTCACATTCACTTTAGCTACTGGTTCTTTTTCCTTTCTTGTGCTAAATCTCTTGGTCGAAGAAGACGGCTCCATAAACCACTCATCTTTCAGCCCAATCTCAATCTGTTCGCCTATAGGGATGAATTGATTGAAGTTGTCAACCGGAGTGGCTACCATCCGATTACGGTACTCGAACGGGAGAGTTTTAATTAACATTCTCTTCAATTCACTGTCTATGGGTTCTAAGATAATCTAAGCGACTATGTTTCTCCATCTGATAGCATAATCCTTAAATGACTCATTCTTCTTCATCTGAACACGCTCAAGGTCATTGCGGGTGGAAATGATGTCCGTTATGAACCTGTACTGCTTTAAAAATGCTTTACTAACTTCTTTCTAGGTTTTGAGGCTATTTATCTTCTTCATGAGATACCAGTTCAAGGCAAGACTTGTCAAACTTGCTTGAAATGCATGAATCATCAGAAGTTCATTATCAACGTACGGGGTCATTTATACAAGATATAGCTGCAGGTGGGCTTTTGGGCAGGAGATGCCATTGTACTTGTCAAAGTCTAGCATCTTGAACTTATTCAGGATTTTGATGTGTGTACAGAGACAGGTCGATTGAAGGTGAATCATGTGAATCTTCCAGCTACTTCACTCTCTCTTCAAGTTTGTTGACCCGTTCATCAGGTTTGTCCTTGTTGACGATAATCTAGACGGGGTCATCTACTAAATCGGGAAGATCGTCATCTTCCTCATTGTTGGCATTCTTTCCACCTTTATGCTTCGGGGCTGATGCCTCAGGGGATGCAGGAATGGGAGTTAGCCGAAGGGCTTTGATCTCAGCGGACATTTGTTGCATTGCGACGAGGACTTGCTTCATCTGGTCCTTAATGCCAATGACACGATCTCGTAAGTCAGTTTGATCTGCCATTCTAGTTCTCGACTACGTACGAATAGGCGATCGTGATCGGTCCGTAATTACCTGATTTCACGGATAAAACAGGCATACATAAGTGTCAAGAAGAATCACATACCGATCCATGACATTGGTCTAACCGTTTTGAATAGAAATGACCTCTTTATTGAATTGACGAAAAAATTTTTACAACGACTATAACTTGAAATCACTTAAACAAAAAATGCAAAAACAAATGACTCGATTCCTAAACAAGTCTAAAGATTAAAACTGAAACGAGAACATAGATTCAAGCTTTTCTATTTGGCTTGATCTATAGACATATGGAGGTGATTTCCTTCTTCTACTACTCATAAGCTTGAGCTATCTTGGATGCTTTTTTTTTAGCTTCTTCGGCTTTCCTTTTGAGACGATTGTTCTCAGAGCGACTGGCGGGCTTGAGAAGCACCTTGGGTATCTTCGGGAGTAACTCCTGTGGGACTTTGTGCTGTTGAATATACTTAGTCGTCGCGAAATAGGACTTCTGCTCCCCCTTGAGCTCTTTTTTGGGCCGACCTATCTTTAAAAGGCGACACTTCTTCCACATCTTCTTGAGCTGCGCTACGGTCCCTTCGTGGTCTTCATCGTCATTGATGAAGTCAACTTGGAGGAGCTATGATTGTAACGCTGGGGGGAGTCCTTGGAGAATCTGGTACTGACGAGACACTCTGGCAGGGTAGTATTTGATTGCACTAGTAAAGCCCAATAGTGAAACCGGCCCAATACCATTACATATAAGCCGAGCTTCCTCAACCTTGAACCAGTTAGCATGCCATTGGAAACCTTGGGGTCTAGCGTTTTTCATGAAAATGATCCATTCGGAGTAATGATAATCAGGTGCGTTCTCTTGTTTTTCTTTATACTTCAAAACGGGATGGCTAGAATCACTAAGCTCGGATAATGTGAGTAAATCGCCACACCCTTTTATGTGAGACAAAAATCAAATTTGCAAAAGTTCGAGGGGGGCATGAAACATTTTGTCAACATGTTGCTTAAATTTAGTGAAGAAAATGAAAGTCTCGGCTAAAATGGTGTTGACAAAATTTTTTTCAAGACAAATTTGTTAGACCAACCATGCAATTGACGGATTACATGCATTCTTACACCGAGGAAAAATCACGAACCCGAAAAATGCTAGCAAAAATATTCTGCCTTTTTGAAAAGATGTGGTTTTATCAAAACATTGACTCAAGAATGAAAAAGGATATGCCCCACGATTTGCTTTCAAAACTTTTCCCAATTCATTTTTTCGGACACCAAAAAATTCAGAAAACATTAAGGTGGAATCGATTCCCAGAGGTGGTATAACTAATTCCGACCCTAAAGGTTTTTCAATGATCACGCTATATTCTTCCAAGGTCGGGGTAAGCTCATACTTACCGAATATAAAGGTAGACGTCTCGGAACACCAGAAGTGTGCTAATGCTTGAACGAGGCCAGTACGGACTTTGACTTCCAATAAGGGGAGTAGCCACCCGATATGGCCCTCTACCAGCTTACGGTTGGTCAGACTGAGTAGATTCCACTAGGCACGGAGCTTGTCCTTAGGAGCATCAAGAATCCGGATGTGTACCCCTCCCATAGTATATAGACCAAGACTCACGACCGACCTAATGTCATGGACCGATCAAAGAAAATACGAAACATAAATAAATTGTGAGATAAAAGTTCAGAAAACTTACTTCATCAGGTAGGATCATGGCAATCACATAGACATACACATGAAATATGAGGTTCAATTTCTATCTAGACTCTGGCTTGCAAAATGGAGATGCGAGGATTACCGGGCTAAACTAGTCATGGTTGTAGTTAGGCCGGGTTTCCCCTGACTCCGGCTTAGTCAAAAAGCCGACTCGGGTTGCAAAGGGTGCAACCATGATGGAAACTCAATGACACCATGAAAGAACTTTCGGGACCAAAGAGGGCGACCCGTACCACGTGGATGTGGTTGGGGTGTCTACTGTCTCAGTACCATCTCAAACCTGTGCTGCCTAGGTCCGGCAGCGGGTAGTGTGTGCGGTGTAGTGTAAATGCAAGGCATGCACAACAGGTTCTATCATACATCGCTTCGTGCATAAAATAAATCATACATCCAAACACCTCCCTGCAAAACAAAGGTTAACAATCACTCCACTCCTCATAATTCTCGTTCTGCAAAAACATTTAACACCTAAAATATTAGGGACATACCTGGGATCCTCGCTGCCAAGCAAACATATTTTTTTTTAAAAGAAAAACTGGCTTAAGTCCACTAAGAGTTTTAACTCAAGTCCCCAGTGGAGTCGTTAAGTTGTTGCGACCTAAAATTTTATCAGGCTAATAGATTATTAAGACTAAGCTTAATTCGGATCCCCCCAAACCCTACCAATTCGTAACTTAGGATTTAAGTTTTTAACGTGCAAATGTTTTCATGGTTGGAGTCGCCACTAATCTATTTGTGGTAGGTCAATTAGAAACCTAAATAAAACATAGAGAGATATGTTTTATTTCTACGAACTAGAGATTCTAAGCTCGGGGACTTGATTACGCTAGATCTAGTCTAATGCCCTTTCGGTACCTTTTCTTTTCAAAAAATGTTTTGGCAAATAGTTTGGATTCATTTTAACTTAGTCACTAGCATGTAAAGTGATCATACGGGTGCGCAAACCACCAAACTAAACACTCAATAATCAAAACATTAAATAAATTGTAAGATTTAGAGAATTATTTACCTCGAAGCAACGTAAGCATCTGCATTGTTAGATAGAAAATCACATCAACAACCCTAATATGATTTCTAACTAACAAGTAGTTCACTCAATATTTTTTTGGATTTTCACTTATTTAAATGAAAGCTAACTTATATGTAATGACATGTAAAAATTAACATGCGATTAATACAGCCTAACGCGCAAACTATATGACACGCGACAATATAACCTATTTCTAATGACGGACAAATGATTTATTTTTGATATTTTTATGAAATTCGGAATTAAAAATGCCAATTATCTAAACATGCAATTTTAAACTAAAGAAAGCAAATTAACCTATTCTAGCACAATCTTTTTGGTATTTTTTTTTATCGAAATTCGAAATTAAAATCAACCTGAAATGAACTATCAAGGTTAGAATAATATCTAATTAAATTAGGAAACAAATTATCCTAATTCTTAATTTAAAGTAGAAATTATTTTATCTTTCTAGTAAATCTCGGTTGTCCTATTCTATTCAAAAAAAGTTATCTAGATATATTCTAAACATGCAACATTATCTTCTAAGAAATTAATTCAAATTGCATCTAATCTTTTTGGCTTTTCTTTTAAAGAAACAAAATCAAAATCAAATAAGAGATAAACACCACCATCAAATCAATATCCACACAATTCGCAAATTTTTTTTTATCAAATTTAAATGAGGCAAATAAATCAAACTAACAGTCATATTTATAGGGTTAAAGATATCGACGGAAAATTGATTGATCGAATTTGGAAAGAAAATAAAATCTATTATCATATCCAAGTGATTATGGATAAGATAACGATTTTCCGTATCGCCGCGTATCGTACCTTAGGGATAAGATCGGATAGTCGTCCAAATACATTGCCAAATTAGGAATGATTCCTAATTTTGAGTGTTTTAGAATATTGCGGATATCACAAAATTATCCTAAGATATCTAACAATCCATACAATATTCACAGAATATTCAAATTATTCAAATTATGAATCTAAATATTTTGAAAATATACCGGATAGAGATTTTTACCTGATTTGCGGATTATTTTCCAAATTTGAATCACGTGGATCGGGATTGAGGATCGGACGATTGGCGGCAAACGGATCGGCGACGGTAGCGGTGATGTGGCGACTTGCGGTAGAGCTCACGACGGTGACAATGCTCAAGTGATTTGACGAGTTTGCAATGGCGGTTCGGCTCGGATCGTCGATGAGGAGCTCAACTGACTGCGGTGACAAGGACAATGACGCCTTGGCTAGAGGTATAGTGCCATGGCAAGGACCGTCGATGGAGACTTCTTGGTGTCGCGGTATCGGTGAGGTGCTCACAACGCGGCCAGCGAAAGCTTCGGATAACTCAGCTTGCCATTTGAGTGAGATCACTTGACACACCGGAACGATTACCAACGAACCAAACCAGTGGAAAGCTTCAAGGATATTCGTGGAATATTGAGAATGCTGTGGAAAACAGAGACTGGCACGGCGAGAGCTGCAATGAGAAATTGGACCAACGAAGAGCAAAGCAGCAACACTCCTTTGTCTTCACTTGATCTTTTTATTCACGGCCACTACTTCCTTTCTTTTCTTCGTGAATATCTCTTCTCCTTTGTCACTCTCAGCTTGGACCACTCAAGACAAAAACCACCGCTCTATCATGTCTAGTATTGACTAGATTTTATTGCTTTGGCAATGAGTCTTCAATGGTCGAATCTCTCGAATGATGGAAGCATTGTTGCGGCGATGATGGATGGTTGTTAAGCACCCAAGGAACCACCGCAGGAGGACATAACCTCTCTTCTTTTTCAGCCGTCAATTTCTTTTGTTCACCTTTTTTTTTTTGTGCTCTTAGGAATTGTATTATGAGAATTATGAGAGCCCCCCATGATTGATGGGTATAATCATATATTTATATTGCAACCCTAGGTTAATTGGTCGGGCTTTCTAATCCTAATGGGTTTAGGCTTAGACTTTATCCTTTAATTTTTATTTAATTCCAAGTTGGTTGAATTAATTTGGGCTTTTATTCAATTAAACTTGATGGGATAATTTATGCTCAAATAAAGACAACCAATGCCTTTTGACGTGTGATTTTCAGCCCCCATCCTCCAAGTGAGCCGAGTTTCATTCGGTGCCCGAGCTCGGTTTACATGATGAATTTTAAGCTCGCTTGCCATCGCTGGTCCAATGCAGAATGCGACTAATCTATATGAACTTAAATTATATGTTATGCAATTTTAATATTTTTGTTTAGGGGTTAAAATTTAATCCTTAATTTTCTATGCAAATTATTATTAAATGGTCGGTCGAAATTTAGGTATCTACAACCAGGTGCTTTTTTTCCTTGGTTTGTAAAAATGAGACGGTGTATGAGCCCGCTTTTCGCTTGCCTCGACTCGTACACGCCTTCTAATTCGCGGGCTTTCTTTTGCCATTTTAAGGATTTTCTGTTAAATAGAATGTTCATAACGGACGATTGTCCTTAGTTTGAGCCTAGTTTGATTTCCATATTTTTAACTTTCAAGGAACTAAATTATAGAGGATGAAAGATAAACGAAGATTTGAGTATAGTCATACATGATCTGGTTTTCTTCTCCTTGATTTCCTATTTTTAAAAGTTTTGGGATTTTGATTATGCAATATTGTTGCTTGGTAAAAGGAGAACCATTTGAGAGGTTTCAATATATAATATAGCCTTGTTTAATTAAATCTCTTAAATTTTCTTCACTTTCAACTTTTAAAAGAGAGCTATCCCAATTTTAAGATCGCCAGATCGATCATAGTAACATCATCAGAAATTTATGTTATGGTGTGGATACAAGGAAAATGAGATGCGAGTGCAAAAAATGTGGTTAAATTCAAACTTGGCAAACTAAAAATGTTGTTTTCATTTTCCACACTTACATACATTTCCCCCTCTCCATGTTTCTAAATGGCGGCAACAAGGCGAGGAGGCGAGGAGTTAACGATTGGACATGCTAAGGGTGAGCATAGTTTTAGGGTATACTAGATATTGGAGAACTGGACCCGTTGGGACCGGTCTTATTCTAGGTTCTATGCATTGTAGGTTCTAAATTCCGAAAATTGATAAATTGGTTCCGACAGATAAATTTTAAGTGGAACCTGAAACGAGTTTTTATATTTTTGTTGTTTTATGTCTTCACGGAATCCTGCAGTATTTTGTGACGTCCAATAATGAGTGTATAATATGGAGATATTAGTATGAGTTTCCATTTCCGGTCATATCCATAACTGAGACTTTTATTTTATTAATATTTTATATATTTTGTGTGTTTAAATATAAATTGATAAGTAAATTGTAACAGCAAATGACGATTATTAGAGGTAATACTTCATTTTAATTATTCAATTAATAATATAAGTAAAACTTGTGTAGATCTTAAAATTAACTTTGAAACCGGTGACGAGGTTTTAGATTCTAGAACATGGAAAATAGATTTCAGGTTTCGAAAAATTGAGAATTTATTCCGACTCTGGTGCCACTCGCTACGACATGCTGCAGCGTAGGGTTGACCGGGCAGCTCTTCTAGCTAATGGTTTATTCAACTTGAAAGCTCGTAGTAGCTCAAAGGAGATACAAAGTTGGAACCAGCAAAGCAAAATTGTTAGCATTTAGAGAGAGAGAGAGAGAGAGAGAGAGAGAGAGAAGTACAGAAAGTAAAACACAAGGTGTGAAAAAGAGAAAATTCAAAGTACCACACAGTCTATTCTGTCACTTAGAACCCCACAACCCCATCAATGATTTTTTGGAATTCTCTTCTGACAAGGTTTTTATGTTGCTTGTGACTTTTCTAAGTGGGATGAGATGGGAATCACTGATATTTCTGATAAATCATTTATTGCCCTCCATTGATCTGCAATGTCTTTGGCAATCTTAATGGCCTCGCTGGCCGTCCCAAGGAGGCCTCTCCTTGTGAATCCAACTGTGTACAGTCCATTCTCTCCTTTCCACCCATCAGGAAATGGGGTTTTGGGCATGCCCTCTTTGGTGAAAAACTCACTCTGCATCACAAACCCTAGAACATGTCATCATCAACTTGAAGATAGCATTCTAGAGAGATCTTTTATGCTCGTTGGTTCTAGTAGTAGATTATTGCCATGGCAGATCAATGCTCAAAACAAGAAGCATGCCCCTTTTCCATGAGGAAAATTTTGTAATAAGGACAAAATGATCACAACAAAACCAAATCCCAGTTTCGTACATAAGTGGAAAAGGGCAAAAGGAACAATATCAAGGCCATGCTTTTGCAATCTGCACCCTCCAAGGATACTAACATGTCATGATAGTTACAAATCATGAATGCGCATAGCATGTATACGTCGTCCTTAGAAATGGAAATTCAAAGAAATATGCTGAACAGCCCCCAACAGGCCCCTACTAAATTTTTTTTTGTTCTATTCTTGCACGGAAAATGAAAGAATAGTTTTGGGGTGTTTCTTCACACTTTGCATGTGTCCAAAGATAGAAAGGGATAGATGATATACTATGAGATAGGACTAAAGCTAAAATATAGAATCTCACAGATTTTAATTAAGTAGAATGTTTACTGATAAAAGCTTACCTTGAGCCAGCAAGGAACAGTGCTCCTGTACCCTGTTGCTAATATTATGGAATCAAACTCCTTTTCTTGTCCATCCACGAATTTAGCTCCAGTTTTTGTGACCTCTTTAACACTTGCCATCACCTGAAACATAAAAGCCTGAGAAAACTTAGCATATGTTGATGCCAGTAAATATGGGTACAGGACAAATGGGGGGGAAGCCAAGCGAGGAGTTTCTGTTTGAAGTGCCTTATAATGACCTTGATGTTGCCGGATTTTATATGCGAAAGAGCACCGACATCGAGCACAGGGGTTTTTCCGGTGATGTTTTTGAGCTTGATTGGGCCAGTTTTGGGCCGCTGGAGACCTAAATGGTCAGTGTTGCCTAAGACAAGATAAGCCATCACAAGGAGGAGCTTGTCAACCATTCTTAGGGGAAGCCATTTGAGCAGTGACATTGCTATTCCAAACGTTGAGAAGCCAAACATTTCTCTAGGGAGAACATGTACCTGTTGACATCACAAAAGCAAACTTGTCATGGCATTTAAAAAAAAAACTGACAAATCTATGCTAATCCTTTTTATCCTCAAATATTATAATTAATTTAAAAGAGGGTATATCTGAATTCTAAACTTCAACACTCTAAGTTGCCAGAACTTTTGCTAATCAATAATTGGATGACCAAAAAATGATTGGAAAATGATTTCATGGAAGAAAAAGAAGAACAACAGAGCAAGAGGCAGAGAGAGAGAAAAGCTGAACTCACTGTTTTTCTAACAACCATATAAGGAGTTGCATTATGCCTACAAAGGTCCAAGCTAACTTCCATCCCAGAATTGCCACAACCCACAACCAAAACCCTCTGGTTTCTGAAATCTGAACCAGACTTGTACTCACTAGAATGAACCACTAAACCATTGAACTTGTCCAGTCCAACAATCTCTGGCACAAAAGGCTCTGCATTTTCTCCTGTGGCAACAATGAGCCACCTAGACATGTACTGAAACTCCTGAGTTTGAACCCTCCAGAACCCATGAATAGGGTCAAACTCAGCTGTTGTGACACTCTGAATGAAGTTTGGCGTTATTGAGAAGTGTGAAGCATAGGCCTCCATGTATGAGATGAACTGGTGCTTGGTTGGGTACTCGGGGAAATGTTCGGGAAAGCCCAGGAGTGGTAACTCGCAGTACCGCTTGGGCAAATGCAATTTGAGGCGATCATAGGTTCTGTGTTGCCATAAAGAAGCTATGCAATCGCTCTTTTCAAGAATCAGTGAAGGAACACCATGTTCAGATAGGCAAGCTGAAGCTGCTAAACCGGATGGCCCCGCACCTACTATGATAGGCCCTTGAACGAACGCAAACGTCTTTTGAGGGTCTCGTTCTCGATCTTTACAAGAACCCATGATGTCAAAATATGAGAAAAGAGAAGATGGGTGGTTCGAAAATGTCTTCGAGGAGCAGAACAATGAAAGCTTTTCTTGTGCTCTGTTTTCACTTCCCCTGTTTCTTCATTCTGAAATGCTCTGTTTGTGGGTTCTGTTTCCCATTTACTTCGGATGGTCTCATGTTTGGACTTAGGCCAGTGTCGAAAAGAGAAGGCTAATGCATGGAAGCAGAATGGGGCATGTGATGATGAAACAGAGGAGTGGGGAGAGAGAGAGAGAGAGAGAGAGAGAGAGAGAGAGAGAGAGAGAGATGAAGGTGAAGGAGGAATTTCTGTTTCTTCTAAACTAGGCTACACGAGACAGTGGCGGGCAGTGGTCGAGAGGAGCTTTAAATAAGTACATCCATGCACGGATTTAAATAAAATTTGAGTTTTATCCTACTGGTATAGAGTGGATATATGATGTGGGTACATGCATGCATTAGACACGTGGATAATGCATCTAATCTTCTGTTGAGTTACAAAATTTTATAGAGCTGTTTGAATTAGCACACTTAGAGAAAATTGAAGAGAAGAGATGTAGGTGTTTTCGATGATTCTTGGAAGGAAGAATTTCACTTCTATTTAGAATTCATGTACAGAAATGATACATGAACTAAAAATTAAATAGATGCAAGAATCCAAGAAATATACATGAATTGAATAGATACAAGAACTCAAGAGATACGTGAATTAAGTAGATACACGAATCTAAGAGACACATGAACTTGAGAAATGCATAAATTCAACAGATACACTAATACAAGAAATACATGAATTGAAGAGACGTATTTCATTTTTTGCTTACATTCGTTGATCCATTAGCCCACCATAAATACAACAAAGATTACCTATAATCTTTTCTAAACTACCTGAGATTATCTGTCTCTCACCTATCCGAAAGCTATCCATTTTCTATTTTTATTTCTTCTCCAAAATCCTCAGTCTCAATGTTCAGTTGACTCTATTCCTGAAAGAATTTTGTCATTAGATGATCCCAAGAGACACGAAATCATGGAGCGAGATATCAAACGAAATGAAATGAGACTGAAGATATCACAGGGCAAAATACTAGATTAGATAATTTCGCTTTTGAACTACTGCTACTTGAATGTTAAATCTAGATCGTAAGGATAGAGGATAGGGAGAACTAACCCTGATGGAACGTCAGTTAACTAGATCAACTACTTATTTTGTCAAAGTTTGAATAGATAAAGTAGTTAGAGAAATGGTACAACACACACCCATGTTTGTCCAATCTCACTTTTGGAGAGTTTGAATGGGTTTGATATCTAGAGTTAGGCATTTTGATTCTCTTGTGAACATCGTCTCGAAATCAAATTACTTACAAATTTCTCAATGCTTTTAGGATAAGATGGTTGGACATGTCTTATGATGTAGTGAATACTTAATGATAATCGTCGTTCATCTTTAAAAGTTATTAATAAGATGACGTGATAAATTTTGTTATGGCTATGAACATCGACTTGTAGATTTTCAGCTCGATCCTTCGATATGAAAAGGGAAAAGTATATATTTTTTTGCTATATATATTTTAAGTAAGATTAACCAGGAGTTGAGGGTGGTTGTGAAATTGCGGCGTCAACGATCAATAATAATGGGACAATAATCACCTCACTGAGGGTTTGATAAATATGCATAATGAAGGGACAACACTTGTAGATTGGTCAGTGGGGGGAGGTACCATTCGATCACTTGCACTATAAATAAACAAAAGAACCCCATAAGATCACCGAAATCAATTAAAATATGCGAAGTCTCCACCGGCCTAATCTTTGGAGAGAGAGAGAGAGAGAGAGAGAGAGAGAGAGAGAGACAGATGTTGGATATTGCTAATGATTTTTAGCATTTTGAGCGAGGGGATTAGGAGAGTAAAACTGAGGTACTTAGTCAATAAAGATCGAATCACTACAAATTATGACGCCTGGATATACCAAAAACCTAGTGGAGAGAGAGAGAGGGAGGGAGGAAGGGAGGGAGGCTAGGGTTTAGGATCTGTGAGGGATTATATATGTGTCTGCAGATGGGGGGAATGTAGGGTGGGATGCAATGCAAATGGAATGTTATTTTTGTCCACTACCAAATTTCTTTTCTTGAATTGCTTTGGTGCTTTTCTAATAATTATTTTCTCTTGGACTTTTGGACTTTTGCAGGACTTGTGGTGGGTCATATGAAGATCTGCTTGGAGTTCCCTCTAATTTGGAAATGATGAGGGCTTGTGGAGCAGAGGGAGGGAGCACATAGCTTTTGGAATTACACAGGTCACTTATATGAACATTTATATAAATAGTTAATTGATTCTCAAAAGATTTAATTACATATCAAGGATGCAGTGGTTTGTATTAAAAAAGAAGTCACTATCTATGTACCAATGGTTATCCATTTTACCTTTCGGTTAAGACCAATTATATATGATTCAATATATCTGGTTTATATTTGGTGAAATCTTTCGAATGTTATTTTTTTTTTCGATCCTTTACACTAATTGGGCGTGGGAATGGCATTGACGGGTCAATCTCCATACCTCATGGTTGGCGAGGGCATTCATCGTCACTAATTGGATTTCTTGTCTCATGGTTGCGGTTTGGTGAAATTCTAGTAGTCCATCTTTCAATTAAGGAGATTATATACCTTGAATCGAGAGACTAATGAAGAATTACTCGGGTCTGGCTGAGCTTCTCTTATGTCCAGATTGATCTTGACTTTTGCATCCCAATTTTAAGTCCATCTTTCAATTAAAAAGGGGTTATGTACCTCAAATCGAGAGATTAATGATGTATTACATTCTAGAAGGGGCCTCTAGGAGTTAGTCTGACAAGCATTGATGCCGAAGTGCAATAGAAATTAGGCTAAACAGAAGAATTGAAACGATAACGAGGAACAAATTGTTCTCTCAATCGATTAACAATCAATAAGTTTTCAAAGCATTTATAAAAAAACTGCCTCTCAAAACCCTAAAAACAAATTTATAAAGGGTGTTAACCCTAATGATAAAAAAAGAACGCAAAAAAATTACAAAAATACCATTAATTCGAAAATTACTAAAATAATTAAAAAAACCTTTTAAACGACTCCGAATTGCGAAAATCCATCGTTAATCATAGCCAAAGGCTATGTGTATTGATCAGCACGCCGTTTTGCTTCAGCCGACCAAATTTGAGCTCAATTCGACATCATTGACTTCAAGCCCGCCAGTTCGTCTAGTTGCATAATGGGTCCGCCGGTCTCTTAGGTGCATTATCCTCCCCTGCTAGAGAAAGATTCGTCCTCGAATCGGCTTCGCCTTCATGATCATCGTCAATCTCCTCAGGATTTTCTTCTCCTTCAGGGTAGTAAGGTGACATATCTGCTATATTAAAAGTTCCGGATACATTATACTTACCCGGCAATTCGATATTGTAAGCATTATCACTAATTCGCTCCAAAACTCTGAAAGGTCCATCATCTCTAGGTTGAAGCTTGCCAAACCTACCTGTTGGAAATCGTTCTTTCATAAGGTGAATTCAAACTAGATCACCCTCCTTGAAGATGACTCTTTTCCTGTGTATATCCACGCGTTGCTTATACTTTATGTTCTGCCTGTTGATCTGATTATGGACTTGGGAATACAGCTCTTTGATATGCTTTGCATGTTCTTCAGCTTCGGAACCAAATTGCTTAAGAATTGGTATCGATGTGAGGTCTAAGGGAGTAATTGGATTACGCCCATAAACCACCTCAAAAGGAGTCTTGCTTGTAATTCGGTTATCTGATCTGTTATATGCAAATTCTGCCTGAGGCAATGCCAAGTCCCACTGTCGCGGATTATCCCCAATCAAACTCCGCAGCAAATTCCCTAAGCTTCGATTGAGATGAACTAAACTTCAAACTTGTATCCATGTACCTCCAAAGAGTGTGGCAGAAGTGACTCACAAACTTCACATCACGATATGAGGTTATGGACTTAAGAATTCCATGCAGCTTAACAATCTCATGCAGAAACAATCAAGTAACCTGTGAAGCATCATAAGACTTGCTACACGAGACAAAGTGGGCCATCTTTAAGAATCTATCGACAACCACCATTATTGAATCCTTACTCCGCTGCATTCTTGGTAAACCCAAGACAAAGTCAAGACTGACATCCTCTCACGGTGCAATCAAAACAGGTAGAGGCATGTACAATCCTGCATTAGTACTCTTGGTCTTTGCCACATGACATACTCTGCACCTCTCTATAAAACATGTCACGTCACATTCCATTCGAGGCCAATAAAAATGTTCACTTAACAAGGCCTTTGTCTTATCCACGCCAAAGTGCCCAGTTAAATCACCTGCATGTCCCTCAATAATAATAGATTCCCCAAAGAACATTGAGGAATACACAACCTATTACCTTTAAATAGGTAACCCTTAACGATATGAAATTGCTGAAAAAGCTTCGTTTTGCTGTTCCTCTAGATATCCCCAAAATGAAGATCATCAGCATATAAATCTTTAAAAGTATCAAATCTTAGAACTTTTATCTGCATCGTAGATAGCAATGAGTGTTTTCTGCTCAATATATCTGCTACATTATTTAGCACTTTTGCTTTATGCTTGATGGAAAAACTGAAAACTTGAAAAAACTCTACCCACTTTGCATGCCTTGCGTTCAATTCGTGTTGCCCATCAATGTATTTAAAGGCTTCATGATCTGAAAATAAGATAAACTCTTTCGAAATAAGATAGTGCCTCTAATGCTCCAAACTCCTCACAATAGCATAAAATTCTTTATCATAAGTTTAATATTTCCTTTTCGCCTCGTTCAACTTCTCACTAAAGAATGCTACAGGTTTACATTTTTGACTTAAGACACCCCCAATACCAACACCTGAATCATCACAATGCACCTAAAAAATCTCATTAAAATCAAGAAGCACGAGAACAGGTGCTTCAATCACCTTATTCTTTAATAATTGAAAGGCAGCATCTGCCTCCTTAGTTCATACAAATTTACTTCCTTTCAGATAATCCGTCAGAGGTGCAATAATAGTACTGAAATTCTGAACAAATCTCCGATAAAAAGACGCAAGTCCATGAAAACTACGTACCTCGTGAATATTTTTCGGAATCTCCCAATTTGTAATAGCCTCAACCTTAGCTGGGTCTATATGAATGCCCTCCTTAGTTATAATATACCCCAAAAGGGTCACACGATCAGTCCAGGAGTGACACTTCTTGGTGTTAGCATATAATTTTTGCTCCCTTAAGAGCTCGAACACCCTTCTCAAATGCTGCAAGTGTTGATCAGTCGATGCACTATAAACCAAAATATCATCGAAATATACAACGACAAATTGGCTAATAAAAGGACGAAACACCTGATTCATGAGTCTCATAAATGTGCTCGGTGCGTTAGATAACCCGAAAGGCATCACCATCCACTCATATAGACCATCTCGAGTTTTAAAAGCGGTCTTCCATTCATCTCTAGGATGCATTCTAATATGACGATATCCACTCCTCAAGTCTATCTTTGAAAAGATTATCGCTCCATGCAGTTGATTAATTAAATCATCAAATCTTGGGATAGGAAAGCAATACCTGATCGTGATCTAGTTAACAGCTTTGCTATCCACGCACATTCTCCACGACCCGTTTTTCTTAGGAACCAACAAAGCTGGCACTGCACAAGGGCTCATGCTCTCTCGAATTGCACCTTTTTCTAATAGTTCTTGCACTTGCCTCTGCATCTCCTCATGCTCCTTAGGATTCATTCTGTAAGCTGCCTTATTAGGAATAACAGCTTTTGGAATGAGATCTATACAATGTTGAATATCCCTCATTGTTGGCAATCCAGATGGCAATTTCTCTGGTACGACATCATCAAACTCCTCAAGTATAGGTAGAACTTGAGTTGAAATTTCTGGATTATTAAGATTCTGCTCTATAACTACAATAACAAAAAGCTCTGGGGCATTCACCGCTTCTTCCTGGAACTCTGATTTGGAAAGCATATTACTTTTTCCATCTTTTTTCAAATCTGAAGGACCCAGAGTAATGGTTCGGCCATCCTTCTTGAAGGTGTATGTATTTTTGAATCCGTCATGCTATGTTTTCTAGTCAAACTGTCAAGGTCTTCCTAATAGAATATGACAAGCATCCATTGGAACTACGTCACCCCACACTTCATCAGTATATTTCTTTCCAATCTAGAACTGCACTAAACATTTCCTGCTCACTTTTACTTCATTCCCCTTCCTAAGCCATGACAGCTTATATAGTTAAGGATGTTTGATAGTTTTCAAACTCAACTTTTCTATCATAGTGGTAGATATCATATTCTCACAACTTCCCCTATCAATGATCATATTACACACATTTCCCTCATTGGTGTACTTAGTATGAAAGATATTATGCCTGAGCCACGATTCATCATTTACCTTAGCAATATTTAAAACCCGACGCACAACTAAAGACTCACTAGAATCGGCATAGACAATGTCCTCTGGATCTGGATCCACATCTACTTGCTCTCCATCAGATTCATCATAAGTTGGGTCTTCATCGAAAGTTGGATTATCTACCAGTGTCACAAACTGTCTGTTCGGATAATCAGCAGCAAAATGCCCGAGTCCTTGACACTTAAAACAATGCTTGCCTACAGGTCCTCTCTTGCTAAATCCTACACTACTCTGCTCTCCTTTTGTTGCAGATTTTGAGCCAGTGCCCTTAATTGCTGCCGAGGCTGAAGAACTCCCTGCTTTCCCCCGGGACTCTTTTTCTGACCATTTGGAACTGCTGCCTGATCACTTAGAATCGCTGCTAAACCACTTGGACTTACTGTTTTTTTTTTTAAAATTGCCCCTCCACCTTTAGGGCTAGTCTGCATACATCATCATATGTCTAATACTGCTGTAATTGGACGACATCAGAGATCTTATATCACAGCCCTACCAGATATCATGCGATCATTTGCTCATCTTCCTTCGCCACATCACAATGCATTCGCAAGTGATCAAATTCTTCTGTAAATTCCTCAAATGTTTTATTATCTTGCTTGACGTTATGATATTCGATAAACGCCTCTTGCCTATAATGAGTAGGCAAAAAATTTTTCTGCAATAACTTTTTCATCTTCTCCCAGCGATCCGCCTTCCGCTTCCCCTTTCTAGTGCGTTGCTTTTTCACGTGTTCCCACCAAAACGAAGCATGTTTTCGCAGCCTAATAGCCACTAATTTCACTTTTTGCCCCTTAGTTAGATGTTTAAGATCAAAAATCCGTTTTACCGTATGCAACCAATCAATAAACTCATCAGATGAGTCTTACCATTAAACTCAGGAATCTCGATCTTCATTCCGAAATTTTAAGAAGAGCGTTGATTTTCAGGTCGTACTTCTCGATTCTGCCCCTGATTCAGAACCCCAAAAGGGTTTACGTCCTCCTCTTCGTCATCGGATGGATCCTCAGATTCTGCTTCTTCTTCAGATTGAATGCCCAACCTCGCCTCCGCAAGTTGTCGCTCTAAATCCTGGATTCGTCTTCCCTATTCTTCAATTTCTACATCTTGCAGATCTCTTAGACGCGGTTGGTTGTCTGCTTCAGGAACGCCTCTACGCCCCCGGCCTCCACGAGCCCGCTGTCCATGACCGCGATTTTGTTTAGCCATTGATTCAAGCAACCTGTGCTCTGATACCAATTGATGCCGAAGCACAATAGAAATTAGGCTAAACAGAAGAATCGAAACGATAACTAGGAACAAACTGTTTTCTCAATCGATTAATAATCAATAAGTTTTCAAAACATCCATAAAAAAACTGCCTCTCAAAATCCTAAAAACAAATTTATAGAGGGTGTTAACCCTAATGACAAAAAAAAAACGCAAAAAATTTACCAAAATACCATTAATTCGAAAATTACTAAAATAATTAAAAAAAACCAAAGAAACGACCTCGAATCACAAAAATCCATCGTTAATCATAGCCAAAGGCTATGTGTATTGATCAGCATGCCATTTTGTTTCAGCTGACCAAATTTGAACTCAATCCGACATCATTGACTTCAAGCCCGCCAGTTCGTCCAGTCGTATAACGGTTCCGCCGGTCCCCTAGCTGCATCAAGCACTCTAACCATAGAGCTCTATTTTTTCAAGATAATATTGAATATCGGAAATTTTTTTGAAGTCTTTCCAACATTCAACACGTGGGCATCGGAGTCCATAAGTAATCAAATTGCCACACATATCACTAGTCCAACGGTGGTTACGGAATTCGTTATGACATATCAATATACCCCGTTGGTCCAACTTTGCTTTATTTGAGCATAAAAAAACCCTTTTGTCGTGTTGCTGTTGGTACAAAAAAATGAACTGCGCAACATAGGTAAAAAGGTCTGGGCAAGCTATGGAATGCAAGAAAGTTGACAAAGCAATGATGATCCTTCAGCGCATGCCATGAAAAGCAATAAGCAATCCTATGACTATACATATATAAGTAATTTACATTATTCCAAAAGATAAAATAAATAAATATAAAGACATACTACACCATCCATATTATTCCATAGAGTGGCTCCTTTGAATAAAGTGGTCTATACATAGGTTGCCCGTGAAGGATTTGGAAGATGAACAATGATGATTAAAACACATGCAAAGATGAGTTGCGGAAAAGCCGCCCACAGATAGAGGATTTATAGATGGTTAGGACATTATTTTAATCCTTGTTACGGGTTTACCGACGTCGGTTTAATCTTAATATAATGGGTTAACCGTTGACTAAGGTGAAGAAAATAGTGATCATCCATCTTGTAGGTACTCGAATTTCATCTTAGAGCAAAGAAGATGCACTATCGAAAAAAGTTGGAAGGTGAAAAACCGCGATGCACAAAAGAGTCCAATTTCATCGTGCTCGGGTCAAAAAAGCGAAGGATTTAATATTCCCCTTATCTGGTTTCTTTGCAAAAAAGTCGAGGTCATTACGAGATTAGGAGAAGTGATTGAATGAGATCCATCATAAATAAATCTCGGAAAAAGTATCGGCTAGATTTCACCCGACAAAGTAAAAGTCGAATTTGCATTCTTAAGAGTGAGGACGGAAATATATTTGAAATTTGAACGCAAAGCATAATTATGCCAAGTTAGTTTGTAAGAATCTCTCTTCATTCACTGCAGACTTTTCCCTTTTCTGGGGACACTTTGATTGAATTAACGCCTCTAATATCATGAGCGAGAGATAACACCAAGTTGCCATGAATATTGCATTTGAGAACACATAATATATATATATATATATATATATATATATATATATGTGTGTGTGTGTGTGTGTGTGTGTGTGTGTGTGTGTGTGTGTGAAGATTATTGAAATCTTCTGTTGTAGCTTGAGGCTTCAGTTCAGCCCAGACCATCATACAGATATTTACTCACAAGATCTGGTCGGTCGCTTTTGTACGGGTCCGCAAACCAAGATTCAGTTGGCTCTGCCTCAAGATTCGAATATCACCGCTTTGCAAGTTGGTCACGTATGTCTTTCATGAATGGTCCGAAAAATATTTTTATAAAAATATAATTATTTATAAAATATTTTTGTTGTACACGAAATAATAATGAAAATATCTTTTATTGATAAATTATTTTAAGTGATACAAACAATCATTCATAAGAAAATATTTTCCAAATCATTTGATTTTTACGAGACAAACATAACCTCAAATCAATAAGAAGAGTCATGATAATGAATTTTCCTATATAATCATTAAACATTATATATATATATATATATATATATATATATATATATAATACAGAGATTCTATTTTCAAAATCGGTCATGTTCATGAGTGCTATCAAGGTACTTGTTGAGCATACTTAATTTAAAACAATTCAATATTCGAAACGGATAACACAGGAAAAGTGAAAATTATGACATTTCTTATCTTTAATAATTTAACAAGTACCCTTGGTGGCGCTATTTAACGGAATAAATAAAGCAAAAAATGATTTTGTTTCAAAAGTGGTTTGTTTCTCGGGATCTCCCTGGGCTGGTCAAATTTGCCTTTCTTTCTTGTCCGATACACCCATCTTTAAATATACTCCGATAATCTGTCCTAGAAATGTACAGTGCAGATCTTGAGCAATTATGGTCATTGGTGTTGGTGCTGGACCGTACTTGGTGCTTATAAAGAGCCATGCCTCTGCCAATCTATGCATCATCTTTAATTAGTGAAGTAGTGCCCCATGTTTGGAAGACTTGAACAAATTTGGCAGGCCAAATTCTCAATATATAAATGTATATATATAGCTACTCGAGATATATATGTGTGTATGTGTTTGTAGGCGCATGCTCTTTACCTATAAATCGAATAATTTGAGTTTATACCTCAAGCAGCCCCATACTTGATGCAACAATCTGTCTATTGTGTCGAATTTCATATTCATAATAAGGGCATGAATTCGGATGGCATGCGATCGCTTTTCGTGTTATATCGGATTCAGGTTTGTTTTTTTCGCGAAAAAAATTATTGCTTGTATTTCTTACAAACATGAATAAGAAAAAGTCCATCGTCAACAAAAACATGTAAATATAAATTGGGTGTAAGGATGCAAGCATTTTAATTTCTTTTCTAAACAATATAAATAAATGTTTTTTTAAAAGATATTTTTCTAATCATCGATTTTTCTCGAAATAAATACATATGAGATGTAAAAAAAATAAAGAATTATAAAATCAAATCAAACAACGAAATTGTGGAAACCTTTAGAAATTGAAGGATAAATCAAAAGAAACACAAAGAAGTGTCCTTACCTTTTCTCGAGGCAGTAATAACTCGCGGCCCTAAAAAACTTCACCACTTTGTTTATTTTGCAAAAAATAAATAATTTAGAAAATATTTTTCTAAAATGATATGTTGTATTGCTTGAAATCATTAGCCAATACAAAATGTTTTTCATTATTTACAATTATTTTTGTCTAAACATTTTCGTAAATATTGAATTTTTTTTTCGTTCATTCGTTTTTTTGAGTGATATAAGCAATCATTTTTAGGAAAATATTTTCAAATCACTCATTCACTGAAAAACAAACAGAGCCAAGAATGTCATAACTTCCGTTTAGCGTTCATTTTGGCATTGTAACTTTCCGATCGTTCATTTAAATGTCATGACTTTTGAAAGACATGATATTAAATGACTTGAGCGACACATATCTCATGACGAACTTTATGTGGATTTGTTTCAGTTGTAACATATCCAACCCAACTTTTTTTTTGTCTTCAAGAGAGTTAAGTTCAAAGTGGAAAAAAAAACGACCAAGCCACAGAGTAGAGCGGCCCTAGAAAGAGGCCGCATTGAAGATGAATCAATGGAGGTTCTTATGTCTTGTTGTCGTTCTCTCTCTCTTACTCTACATAGCCACAAATGTGGAGTAAACAGCAGAAACCCAGATCAGACATGAGTTGCCAGCTTTTTCAGTCATGAAATTCAACAAGGTAGTGCAAGCAAACTGTAAAGAACAGCTTGGAGTAGCCGAGCCATTCGGGTGGACCAGCTCTTTCAATTGGGTGTCTTTTGAATGCTTTCACGGAACACTTGAAAGTCATTCAAGAGTCGAGGACTTGCAAAAGCTGCGAAACGAGCGTGGAGCTAGTCTCGACTCGCAACGTTAAGAGGAACGGATGATGATGGTCGAGCGGGGAAAAAACAACGGAGATGCTACATAGGTAATAATGTGGATTAGGGTTTGTGATTGGAAGTTCCAATTTGGAAACTAAATTTAGCCGCAAATCATAAGCTAAATGACGTCGTTTGTTATGCTTTTAATGACATCATTTTCCCGTCGAATCAAGTCAAACCCACATTGAATTTTCGAGTAAGAAAAATCACCAAGTCACTCAAGTAAATATTTAAGTGATTGAGTAAAAAGTTATACCACTTAAGCGAGTACAATATGAAAATTATAACACTATTACTCTCCTTTTCTCTGTGTTTGGATACCCTTGTTATTTCTCCACGCAAAATTGAATGGCGATATCGTTAATAGTAAATACGCAAAAGTCTAGTATTCAACTTGACATTTTTTTTCGAAGCCCAATAATGCTTACTTTTTCTAATGAACCATGAGAAATGCTATTATTGTTTAAGAATTCAATAATGATTAATTGACTGTACACCAGCTATAAACTTTATATAGTAAAACTGACTTTTGCTGGTTGAAAGTAGGTAATGTTCATTTTCAATTTTCTGAATAAAAAATGACTTTAGCTTATTAAATGCAATTAATATGTCTTTTTCTTTCTTTGTAAATACAATGCTATTTTGCAAATTACAAATACTAGATCCAATCATAACGTATAACTTGTAATTCATCAAAGCAAAAAGAGAATAATTCAAAGTATGTCGAAAATGATCCTACCTAGAGCCTTTTCAAATTCAGATCTACATATAAGTATATAAAGACATTATATTTAGTATCCGATATAATTGACCGTTGCTATATAGGATAAAATTGACTATTGCTAGAAATAGGTACTAAGTGCGTGGAACACAAAAAAAAGATCATATATATGTATATTAACTTATGTAATAACTATGCAGTAGTTTTGGAATGTCTAAGTTTTAGTTAAAAATATCTATACATCTATCTATATGTATCTATTCTAAAGTTCACTTTTGCTCAGTGAGTGGTAATTAAAGGAGAAGTTATTTCCTTTGCACGAAAACTTTAAGAGAAGTCATTTTAAAAGATCTACATAGTTATAAATGTTACATTTATTTACTAAAATTGCAAGCGACAAGTATTAAAATTCAAGAATAAAGTAAATGCTACTTTTTTTAGTTAACAATGATGATTGTTTAAATTGACTAATCAACCGTGTCAATTTAATTTCGACCAAAAAAAAATCGTGTCAATTTAAAAAGAAAAAAGAATAGTCCATCATAGACTAAATGTTAGTGAAACATGAGACGTAAGATGCTTGATAAGTATATAGTCAAATAAATTATTAAATCATGGGAAAATGACATAAATGGTCAATGAACTTTTGCCCAATATACAATGTCATCTCTAAATTTTTAATTTATTCAATGTGGTCCTTGAACTTTAACCCAGTATGTAATGACATCCCCAAACTTTCAATTTGTTCAAAATGATCTTTTTGGTATGTATTCAATTTAGTATTTGAATTATATGAAAATGTTTAATGTTGTCCCTAAACTTATATTAATAGAATGATAACATTGGACATTTCCATATTGTTTATAAATTAGATTAAACATTTACCAAAAGTTCATGGAACACACTGAACAAATTAAAAGTTTAGATTCAACATTGCACAATTTAGCTAAAATTCAAGGACCACGATGAACTAATTCAAATTTCAGAGACGATATTGCATATTGGATCAAAGTTCATGAACCATTTGTGTAATTAACTTTCAATTATCTATTAAAATGATTTAATTGTTTCTTCTATTAATTAAACTTCATTGTTATTTTTATAGCAATATCTCCAAGTTTTGTGTTTTCTTATAAATGAATTTTCTAAGTATAGAAGGATTTTTAGTGAATATTAGTATTCACAAAACTTTGAAATCATGCGAAGCATGGGCAATAAATCTAGATACTGCGCAAAAACCGCACTTTCAATTCATATTACGATAGACATAAGAAAATAATTATGACAAACACTAATGGCAAAACATCCCACGTCATTAATGCACGAAAATTCTCTTATATATATATGTGTATATAGAAAAAGTCACCAAAAATCTCAAATGATGACCGCTGCGACATATTTATCCATAACTTTTTTCTGTGAATATTAGTATTCACAAAACTTTGAAATCATGCGAAGCATGGGCAATAAATCTAGATACTGCGCAAAAACCGCACTTTCATTTCATATTACGATAGACATAAGAAAATAATTATGACAAACACTAATGGCAAAACATCCCACGTCATTAATGCATGAAAATTCACTTATATATGTGTATATAGAAAAAGTTACTAAAAATCTCAAACTATGACTGCTGCGACATATTTATTCATAACTTATTTTTGTGAAATCAAAAATCCAAAACTTGCACCCGTGTGACACATTTACTTCCATTAAGATTCCGTCAATAAGAATCGTTAAAAATATATCTACATGAACGCCGAAAAAACAAACGGTGTTAACACTTAAGTGAAATAAACACGATGTTGTCTTGGTCAAAGAATCATCTGACTGAACCTTGACAAAGGGTAAATGTATCACATAGATATAAGTACGAAAAAGTTTGAGATATATGTGTCACAATAGACATAATTTAGGGTTTTTGATATTACAAAAAAAGTCAGGATAAATGTGTTACGGACAATAGGAGTGTTAGAACTAAACCGGAAAACCGAACTGAGAATAAAAAATTTAATGCATTTCAATTCGGTTTGGTTTTCAATTCGGATAATGGAAAAATAACCATTCTTTTTTTCGATTCGGTTTAATTCAATTTGGTTCGGATAGAACCGAACCAAAAAACATAACTTCCTCCCGAATCCTTCCAAAACTAGAAAAAAAGAAAACCCTAATCCTCAAATCCTCTCTCTCTCTTGCCTTGTTTCGTGTTCTCGTGGCTCTCTTGGCGCTGGTTAGCCCCTCTTTCCGCCATGTCGGCTCCTGCGTTTGCACCGAGCATCTGCCAACTACCGATGGTCCTTCTTCGATGTCGGCATGCTGCTCTATGACAGTTATCTCTCTCTCTCACACACACTCCATCTTGCTCAACTACATTCGGCGTGTCTTGCAGCTTAATTTGTACTTTGCAATTTTCGGATTTGCTGCATTGCTCATCTGCTTGCAGTCTTAGTTTTGAGTCGAGGTTTAGCCGTTGCAATGGTAGCAATGTTATCTTAACCAATTAGCGGCTTCTGTCCTGGTGCTCGGCGTCGAGAAATTCTTAGCCGTTTTTGGTTTTCCCGGAGGAACCGAGTGAGTTGGAGACTCTTTAGTCTAACTGCTACCTATTGTATTTTTAGCTTCTTTGCTAGATAAATATGAAAGCAATGCGTCAGAAACTCTGTGACACAAACAATCACAGGACTCTCGTGTAATTTCACATCCACCCTTTGGGTCAAGTGTCCTGCCATTTCTTAGAACTTATGTATTTCTCCGTAAAATTCTGCTTATATGTTTTAGTTGAAAAAAATTTCCAGTTTTGCTGCTTTAGTATTAAACTTTCACATCAAGTTCCATCCTCATAATTCTTCTTCTTTTTTTTTTGGACAAAGTTGCCAATTGGCTTCCCTTTTCAATTATGTTCCTATTTCGATTAAGTATTTGCTTGTGATACAAAAGTGTTGATAACTTGACCAATCACTTGAATCATATGTATATTGGTCTGTCACATTATCTCTTATTATAAGAATAATTTCAGGTTCTAATTGTCATATATGAAAAGATTGATAAATGTCTTCAATGAGTGAATCTAGTGGCACAGATAGAAGGAGGATGAGATCTGTTGAGTGGGAACACCTTAAAAGGATAGAAAATAACCCAAACCAAGCTGATTGTATATATTGTGGGGGCTCTTAATGGTTGTTCTCCTAGTCAAGGGACAAGTGCAATGTGTAATCATTTAGGTAGATGTAAGCAATTTTCATATGCGAACTTTGAGAAAAGGCAAAAAAGTGTCTCGGTCAACTTGTTAAGGTTAGTAATTTTAGTTCATTTAATCCATTGAAATTTGACCAAAATGCTAGTCGAAAAGACCTAGAAGTGATGTTCATCATTGTTGAATGGTAAATGAGGCATTTTGGTAATTTGGGAGTAGAATACAATCAAAGTTTTAATCCCCTCAAGAAACACATTGAGAGAGAGGACAGATATAAATTGAAAAAAAAATTTCAATACATCTCCAAGGGTGTATCTCACAACTGACACACGGAATTCTTGTCAAAATTTGAGTTACATGTGTTTGATTGCTCATTTTTGTAGACGTTGATTGGAAGTTGCGAAAGAAAATTTTGAATTTTTGTCAAATTCCAGAATATTCTGTTGAGATTATAGGAAAAACGGTTGAAAAATGCTTGACTGGCTGGGGGAATAAAAGAGTTTTTTCCAATCATTGTGGATAATGCAAGCTCAAATGTCTTGAGCGTTCAATACTTGAAAAAAGACTTAACTCATGGAACGCTCTAATTTTTACAGGCGACTTACTCCATGTGAGATGTTGTGCTCATATATTTAGTTTGATTGCGAGAGAGGGTTGGAAAGATATATATGATTCCATTGTTAGAATACGCTCAATTGTGCTTTATGTGAGATTTTCTCCTACAAGGTTGCAACGGTTTAAGGAGTGAATTGAGATAGAAAATTTTGAGTCCAAGAGTCTTGTATGTTTGGATGTGGAGACATGTTGGAACTCAACATACATGATGTTGGAAGCGGATTTGAAGTTTCAAAATGCTTTAATCTTAGTTTCAAAAGGCTTTAATCTTAGTAGATATTCGGGATAGAAAATTTGTTGAAGAACTTTCCTAAAGTGAGAGGATTGCCTACTAGCGATGATTGGGAATATGCCCATCGATTTCTTCATTTCTTATATGACTTTAAAAGTGTTGGATTCTTCTTTTTTATCATGTAATTTTATATATCCTTCAATATTACAATAGATATTTTATTTCTCATTTTCATTGTAAATTTAATGCAGAGTTGTTAATTGTGACCGTGAAGCTGAACTCGATATTGGTTTCTCTTGATGATTGACGAACTTGGGGATTGGTTCTATCTATTTTGACTCTTCTAAAAATTCGGGATCTATCTCGGTTGCTGAAAACTGCAACTTGAATTTGCTTGGGAGATGGCTATTGTCTAATAATTGGATTGTCATTCTCACTGATTCAGTTTATGTGGCTTTATGTCGAGGACTGTGATTCTGGATTGTCCCTGCGTCAACGGGTTTCTTGTTCTCATCTTGCTGCTGCTACACAATCAGATTTCTTTGTCTGGTTGAGTTCATAGTAGATTTCTCTTGAAGAAACTGTTGGATGCTGTTAATTAAAAAATTCGAAACTTACAACTCTGTACATTTGCTTCTCCGTTCTCTTGCTGCGAAGCTGCATCTGATCCAGTCATCGGATCTACTTGATTTTGCTCGGTGACGGGGGCTATTAGGTGGCTGTCTTAGGGTATGCACTACGTTGACAGATGTAGCACAGGATGGTTCTACGAAATGCTGTGTGGGCTCTTCAAAGGCGCAGGGCCTAACAACTTGCATTTGCTGGTGTCCTAGACTTGGTTATCTATTTTCCTATAATCAAAAGTTGCTGTTGATCCTTAGAAGAGAGATAGCTGTGGGAGTTTGTGTTGGAATTTTGGGTGCAAATTCCTTGTAAAGTGAATAAGAGGTGTGAATGGAGGAGTCCCACATTAAATAGAAGAGAGATGGGAGATGGGTTTAAATAGTTAAATCTCACAAAAGAGTTTGGGTCCCAAGGGGTACCCCACTTTTGTGAAAGAGAGAGAACTTACGCCAAGCTGGGTCGATTTCCCCGTGCGCGCGCTGCCGCCCGATCGGCTCTAATCAGATCGGGCTAGGCCCGGGTTCCCGTCGGTTTTATTTTTCCCGAATTTATTCTTTTTGTTTTGAATAGATATGTTTGTTTGTAGGTTCGGGTTCTGAGTATAACCGAACGAAATTGTTTGCTTTATGACTCTTCATTAATAAGCCGACCGACTTTTTGAAGATGACTGAATGAGACAATTCGGTTCGTTCGTGACTCTTCGTTTTTTCAACCGTGACTATATATTGCAGTTGGTTTTTTCCAAAAGAATTTGCATTTTTTTTTTGACATTTCTGAAAAAAACACATTTATTCTTTGCGATTGTTTATGCAAAATTGCGTTCGAAGAAGTCATCTGAATACGTATTGCTTCAAAGGAACAAGATCCGTTCTATCATGGGAGACGATTGTTCAATATTCTCGGGTACTGATTGAGGGGCCAAATTCATCTTAAAGACACGACGTTACTTCGTGAAGCTCGGATCAACATTCTGTTTATTTATTTGTATTGCTTTCAGGTTAGTTTTCTTGATGTTTAATTTCAATTTTTTGTATACGGACATAGCCGACAACAATCTTAAGACGAATTTCATTGAAATGTTATTCTGTTTTCAATTATCTTTGGTTCTGTTTGTATAATGATTTGCATGGTCTGCATATTCTTATGCGTTGTTCATTGAGTTTTTTCTGTCAAATATCTATATTGGCGTTCGTTTAAGTCGAACCTTTGTTGTTTGAAATTCCATTACAATATGCGAAAATTTCGTATTCAGAATACGATTCTGTTCATACCTACATTCTGCTCCTATTACAATTTTTCAATTCTGCTCGTGAACAAAATTTTTGTTTATGTTCATATTAAAAATTTTCAATTATGTTTGCAGTCATACATTTCCGATTCTGTTCGTGAATATGTTCTATTTTTGTATTTCAGAAATGGCTTCGACCTCGACTCCGATCAACCCTATTCCGAATCACGGAGAAAAGCCAGAAAAGTTCAATGGTATGGATTTCAAGAGATGACAACAAAAGATGTTGTTCTATCTCATAACCTTGAACTTGGCTAGATTTCTCAATGAGGATGGTCCTAAATTGGACGTTGGAGAGACAAATAAAGAAAAGGTTGCTGCTGTGGATGCATAGAAATATTCTGACTTCCTGTGTTGCAACTATGTCCTTAACGGTCTGGACAATACTCTCTTTAACGTCTATAGTCTGCTGAAAATGGCTAAGGAGTTATGGAATAGTCTGGACAAGAAATACAAAACCGAAGATGCCAGATTGAAGAAATTCATTGTCGGTAAAGTTCTGGACTTCAAGATGGTTGATTCAAAAACCATCTTAAGTCAGGTTCAAGAGCTTCAAGTGATTATGCATGAATATCATGCTAAAGGAATGACTCTAAGTGAGTCATTTCAAGTGGCTGCCTTCATTAAAAAACTGCCACCATCCTAGAGAGATTTCAAAAATTATCTCAAACACAAGAGAAAGGAGTTGTCACTTGAAGACTTGATTGTTCGGTTAAGGATTGAGGAAGACAATAGGCTCTATGAGAAGAAAGTTAGGAAGAACTTAGAGGTTTCAAAGGCCAATGTTGTTGAAGAAAGATTGAAACCCAACAAGAAGAGGAAAATGCCTAGCAAGTCTGGAGAGGGATTCACCTAAGGCCTGAAGAAGTTCGTTGGCAAGTGCTTCAACTGTGGCAAGTCTGGATATCGAGCCAAAGACTGTAGAGCCAAGAAAAGACAGAAAACTTAGGCTAATGGTGGAAGAGATTTCCAATGGTGTTGATGATATCAATTTGACTGCTATGATATTCGAGTGTACTATGGTGGGAAACCCCAAGGAATGGCGAATTGATAGTGGAGCAACTCGTCATATCTGTGCAAACAGATCGATGTTCTCGTCCTACACAACTGTAGGGGGTGATGAAAAACTTTATATAGGTAATTTATCAACCTCTAAAGTTGAAGGTGTCAGAAAGATTGCTTTGAAAATGACATCTGGAAAGATTGTGACACTAAATAATGTTCTGCATGTGCCAGATGTTCGCAAGAATTTAGTGTCTGGATCTCTCCTTAGCAAGAATGGCTTCAAGTTGGTTTTTGTATCTGATAAGATTGTATTCTCTAAAAATGAGATGTATGTGGGAAAGTGTTATTTGAGTGATGGTTTGTTCAAGCTGAATGTAATGATTGTTGTAACCAAGGATGATTTGAATAAAGTTGCTTCTACTTATGTGCTTGAGTCTTCTAATATTTGGCATGCTAAACTAGGACACGTTAACTATAAGTCGATAAAGAAATTAATGAATATGGGACTGTTGTTGAAGTTTGACTGTCCAAGTGAGAGATGCCAAGTGTGTGTTGAATCTAAATTTTCTAAGCCTCCTTTCTATTCGGTAGATAATAGAGTTACAGAAACTTTAGATTTAATATACATAGATATATGCGATATGAAATCAATACCGTTAAGAGGTGGTAATAAGTATTTTATCACATTTATAGATGACTGTTTAAGATATTGTTATGTTTATTTGCTTAGCAACAAAGATGAGACTATGAATGCCTTTAGAACTTATAAATCTGAAGTTGAAACTCAGTTAAATAAGAAAATTAAAATAATAAGAAGTGATAGAGGAGGTGAATGCGAATTTTCTTTTGAGGAAATTTGTACTGAGTTTGGTATCGTTCACCAAATAACTTCTCCTTATATATCACAATCAAATGGTGTAGCGGAAAGAAAAAATCAATCTCTAAAGGAAACAATGAATGCATTGTTGAATAGTTCTGATTTACCGCAGAATTTGTGGGGGGAAGTTGTCTTAACAACAAATTTTATTTTAAATAGAGTACTCCACAAAAAGGACACAACAAACTCCCTATGAGAAATGAAAAGGCAGAATGCCTAACTTGAATTATCTCAAAGTGTGGGGGGTGTTTGGCTAAGGTTGCGGTTCCTAAGCCTAAAAAGGTTAAGATAGGACCAAAGATTGTTGACTGTGTTTTTATCGAATATACTCAGAATATCAATGCATATCATTTTCTTGTTCACAAGTTAAAGATTCCGGATATACATGTTAATACGATTATTGAATCAAGGGATGCTTCGTTCTTTGAAAATATATTTATGTATAGCATAGTATATGAGCAAATTGATAATAATAAGAGACCTTGAGATACTACATCTAGAAGTGATCCATTGGAGGATAAATCTAGACGTAGTAAAAGACAAAGGACTTCCACGTCTTTTGGACTTGATTTCTTAACGTACCTATTAGAGAATGAGTCTCGGACATTCAAAAAAGTTGTGACATTGCCAAAAGCCCCGTTCTGGAAAGAAGCTATCAATAGTGAATTTGAATTCGTCTTGTCAAATCATACATGGGAATTGGTTGACATTCCTTCTGGTAATAAACCACTACAATGTAAGTGGATTTTCAAGAGAAAAATGAAAGTGGATGGTACTATTGACAAATATAAGGATAGGCTTGTGGTAAAAGGATATAAGCAACGAGAAGGCTTGGATTATTTTGATACTTACTCACATGTTACTAGAATTACATCTATAAGGATGCTAATTGCCATAGAAGCGGTGTATAGGCTTGAAATCCATCAAATGGATGTTAAAACGGCTTTCTTAAACGGAGATTTGGAAGAAGAAATATATTTGGAACAATCCGAAGGGTTCATTGTTCCAGGACAAGAGAAGAAAGTATGTTGGCTTATCAAGTCGCTCTATAGATTGAAACAAGCACCAAAACAATGGCATGCTAAATTCGACCAAGTCATATTGTCGAATGGTTTTAAGATTAATGAGTGTGATAAATATGTATATATTAATAACACTCATAATGGTTTTGCCATTTTGTGCTTGTATGTAAATGACATGCTTATAATGGGTAGCGATAGTGAGATTGTCAATACGACCGAACACATGCTCACAAGTAAATTTGATATGAAAGATATGTGGGTTGCAGATGTTATTTTAGGAATTAAAATCCATAAGACATCTGGAGGATTAGCTCTATCACAGTCCCATTATATTGAGACGATTTTTGAAAAGTGCAAGAATCTAGATATTATACCAGTAAAGATTCCCATATATGTTAATTTATATCTTTCAAAGAATACTAATGAAAGCAAAACTCAAAATGAGTATGCTAGTATACTAGGCAGTCTAATATATGTCATGAACTATACTAGGTCGGATATAGCTTGTGTTGTGAGCAAGCTAAGTCCATTTATAGTTAGTCCAAATGAAAATCATTGGAAAGCTATGAAACGTTTATTGGGCTATTTAAAGCATACTCAAGATTATACTTTGCATTACACAGAATATCCAGCTGTACTTGAAGGATACTGTGTTGCAAATTGGATAACCGGCACTAAAGACATAAAATTGACAAGTGAATATGTATTCATACTTGGTGGGGCTGTAATGTCTTGGAAATCATCCAAACAAACTTGTATTGCTAGATCCACTATGGAATCAGAATTTATTGCTTTGGATAAAGCTAGTGAAGAAGTAGAGTGGCTTTGAAATTTCTTGGAAGATATTCCTAATTGGCCTAAACCAGTGCCCGCTGTTTATATACATTGTGACAGTCAAGTGGCAATAGAAAGGGCAAGGAATGTCATGTATAACGGTAAGTCTTGACACATATGTCGAAGACATGACATAGTAAGACAACTTCTTTCTAGTGAAATTATCGCCATTAACTATGTGAAGTCAAAAGATAATGTTGCGGATCAATTGACAAAAGGCCTAATTAGAGAGATGGTTGCGAAAACTTCAAGAGGAATGGGTTTAAGGCCTATAAACAAGTCATCATAGTGAAAACCCTATCTAGTTGACTGGAGATCCCAAGATCTAGGTTTAAAAGGACAACTAAGTTATGAAGACAGTGTAGAGTACTGTAAATTTTTTTTTTACTTATTCCCGGATGAAGGCAGTACTAATATGTGAAGGTTAAGCAAAAGCTTTTAATGATTCTGAATTGAGTATATGATATACTATATCTTTAGAAATCACCTATGTGAGTGTGAAGTGAGGGCTGCTTCTGTGAGAATTGAAAAAAAAAGGCTGAATTCTCTAAAACACTCATAAGACCAAGCGGTGTTCATGGCCAAAATGAATACAACAGTGAGAACCAATTTTGTTCGAGAAACAGTTGTGTGATTTCTATTGTCTAGGCTTACACCAAAGGTCGACAGTTTAAAGACATTAAGTCTACTGATTGATCGAGTAAGTCTTATAGGTTTCGCTAAGGAAAGTTCAAAGTCTCAGACTACTTATCATGATGCAACATTTTCTCATAGAATAATCACACATTGCCTCTCATGCATACATGAAGAGTCAGAAAAACTGAATCTCTTATTCATGTGGGGGATTGTTGGAATTTTGGGTGCAAATCCCTTGTAAAGTGAATAAGAGGTGGATGGAGAAGTCCCACATTGAATAGAAGAGAGATGGGAGATGTGTTTAAATAGTTAAACCTTACAAAAGGGTTTGGGCCCCAAGGGGTATCCCACTTTTGTGGAAGAGAGAGGATCTACGCCAAGCTGAGTCGGTTTCCCCCCGTGCACGCGTCGCTGCCCGGCCGGCTCGGATTGGGCCGGGCCCAGGTTCCCGTTGGTTTTATTTTTCCCGAATTTATTCTTTTTGTTTTAAATAGATATGTCTGTTCGTAGGTTTGGGTTCTGAGTATAACCGAACGAAATTGTTTGCTTCGTGACTCTTTATTAATAAACTGACCAACTTTTCGAAGATGACTGAATGAGACAATTTGGTTTGTTTGTGACTCTTCATTTTTTAATCGTGACTATATATTGCAGTCGGTTTTTTCTGAAAGAATTCGCATTTTTTTTTGACATTTCTGAAGAAAACACATTCATTCTCTGTAATTATCTATGCAAAATTGCGTTTGAAAGAGTCCTCTAAATACGTACCGCTTTAGAGGAATGAGATCCGTTCTATTCGGAGAGACGATTGTCTAATATCCTCGGGTACTGATTGATGGGCCAAATTCATTTGAAAGACACGACGTTATTTCGTTGGGTTTGGATCAATATTCTGTTTATTTATTTGTACTGCTTTCATGTTAGTTTTCCTGATGTTTAATTTCAATTTCTGGTATATGAACATAGCCAACAACAGCTTGTTTAGTATCTGTAAGTTTTTTAACTGCTTCCAATCCGATAAAATTTCTTGATAGTTTTGTTCATTTGCAGTTTGATAATTTGATGTTTGCGTACCAGATGATTGTGAATGGGGTATCTTGTCTGCATGTGCAATTCATGAATATCTGATTTTGGACAAATTTTGTAAAACCGGAGGATGAGTGTGCATCAATCATTGAATCTGCATATAGTTTCTTGTTCTGCAGAAGGTTCACATGTTTAAGACCATCTGGTAGAATCTTTATCCACGCACTTTTAACTAGAGGTGATCGGTTCCCGGCCCAATCTGATTTCAAAATAAAATTGGGAACCGAACTGGGAGGATCGATTCCTGATTTGGCCAATCGGCCCTTACTTCTAACTTTGTCTTTATGTCCTTGCGACATAACATTCCTACCATCAATTTAATATGTTTTCATTAGTTCATTTTAGGGTCATAACTTCGATATCTCGACTTGTAAGGGCCAAAAGAAACTTCTCTTGGTAAAATATTTTCGTCTTATACTTCTTGCACTTTCGCATATCTTTTTTTTTTCTTTTGAGAATTCTAATCCTCTTCCATAAAGTTGTGATTTGTGTCCTCTATGATCATGCTCTTCACAGGCACGTTATTCGGAACGGCGATTCAACGATACGTAATTGAAATTATAAATAATTGAAGATATAGCGTAAATAACTAAAATATTTACATATTAAAAAACCGAAAAAGGAAAAAAAAATTGAAAACCGAGCCGAACCAAACCCAACTAAGCCGGCTTTTTAGTTCGGTTCATATTTGGTTCAAGTCGAGGTTCGGTTCGGTTCGGTTTGGCGCTAATGGTTTGGCTTAGTTCGGTTTTTCAAGAAAATCGAACCAAACTGTTGACAACCCGGATAGACATTGAGCATATTTTATGATTTTTTCGCCACTTTTTTACCCATATAAATAAAAAATTCTGTTTGATTTCCTCTCTTCCGTTGAACTTCTTTTTTCTTCCTTTTTTTTTGGGTTTTTTTCCATTTTTTCTCGTGTCGGGGTAGAAAAATGCAAAGGCGGGAGAACAGTGGGTCGTCGTCGCCTTTGGTCCCGCTCACCAAACCCCGCCAGCGACCGAGCAGGAAAAAACGACGGCGTCTTGACGACGAAGGTCAAAAGCCCCGAGCCAGCCAGTCACGGCCGCGCATTCACCCACCATCCCTAACCTCGCGTCAATCGCCCAAACCCCTCCCTCCCTCCCTCCCAACTTTCGCTGCACAGATCCCTCGCCGGCGCCGTCCGTCGCACCGCCGACCGCCCCGTCTCCCTGCTCCGAGCGAAAGCCCGAAGTTCCCTCCGTCGGGTCCCTTTGCAAAGCTCCCATCTTGCAACGAGGATTCGAAGACGAGCGCTTCCGGATTCCCGCCGCGTCCGAATCTGGGGGTTCCGACGACGAGCGCTTGCCGCCGTTTCGCTTCCCCCCCTAGCTCAGCAGGTAACTCGCCGGCGGCGGCGGCGGCGGCGGAGGACCCGCCGGGTTCTTCCGTTCGCTTCGGCTGCTCCCGGCTCCGTTTCTTGCTAGGGTTTGTTTCTTCTGAACTGGTCGGAGCTTGAGATTTGCGCTCTTTGAAATTTCAGCCCCCGAATTTCTTCAGTGCATTGTTGCTGTCCGGGGTGGGCATTGCCGCGGAAGGGCCTCGGTTTCGATCTTTTCGCGTTGGATCGGTCGGCGGGAGGTCTTGGCCGGGTGATTGGCGTTTTCCGGGTTGGTTTTTTTTATGAAGCTGTGTGGAGGTGGAGTAGGAGGAGGAGGAGGGTGTGATGGTGGTTGAAGGGAATGGAGGGGAGTGAGGAAGTTGATAGGAATGGGGCAAATGGTAGTGGCTCCGGCGATGGCCGGCCTCCGAACCCGCTCGCCGCGTCCCATCTGCAGTGCTTGAGCAACGACCGGGTCACCGCTGTCCCGCGCAAGAAGTCACTTGTTCGCCACCCTTCTCTCGTGAGTTGTCTGGTCCCGGCTTTCGTGAATAGTAATGATCTCCGGTTTGATTGTTGGGTAGAACGGCGGCTTGATAAATCCTTGTCATTTACACGTGCGGTTGTTTGAAGTACTAGCTTGTCAGTTGGCAGGTCGATTCTTCAATGTTTTTGAATGGTTAGCTCCTACAATTGGGCATTATGCTGTTTTTTGGGGTTTATGATCTTTCCTTCTGGACCTGATCCATGGACATTGATTAGTCTGTATAGGAAGCGTTAGAACTGAGTACTTGGTCAAATGCTTGATCCTATTTGAATATTCTGTCCTTATTTCGATAGGTAAAGACAAAGATGTCAGATATCGCTGACGATCCAATCTCGGGTGTATGGAGTTGTGAGTCTGAGTTTCTTCCGGAGATTCGCTCGGGAGCATGTGCTGACATCGGTTATCGTACAAGCATGGAGGATGCATATGTTTGTGTTGATGACTTTGTTCGTGATTACGGACTCACTAACATGGCTGATGGGCCCAATGCGTTCTATGGGGTATTGGCCTTCTCTGCTTTCTATTTAACAGGCTTTATGTTGGGAGCACGAGCTGAAGTTGTGCTCGCTGCTATCAGTATCTTTTGGTCTGCATCTGAGTTTTCTTACTCTGCTGATCTCTTGTTCGTCTGTTTTCATGTTGATGTTCAAACTATCTCAACTTGGACGAATGATGTTGATTTAAGTATGACCAATCGTAGAGAAAGGATTTTGTAGTTCCATTGATAGCTCAAATGAAAGACAAGTGACTGTTATTCTGTCTTTCTTGTCTGTCTTTTTGTCCATTTGCAATTGTTGATAGAGGTAGATGCCGATAAGGAATGTAACCTTGGTTTGGTGCTTAAATATTTAATATCTTGTCATACCATGGACGCTGCCGCTGTTTCATGACATTATTATTGAAGTTGTGCCACTGAGTGGTATTAAAATTTCTTAAAAATTGCTTCACTGGCTCTTTAGGAAGGACATATCTCACAATGAACAACCGCTTCCAAGTTTTTCTATGACCAGGAAAAGTTTTCTGCACTTGCCTTACATGTTAACATTTTGGTTGCTTTGTTCTGTTTGCTTTTTGAAATACAGATCCAGCTCTCTATGGGAGTTTGTGTTATATGAAATGAATGATAATGTAAGCTTAACATTTTAAGATTATGATTTTGTTTATACTCTGCTAGAATGTCAGTCGAATTTTATCTATGTTTTTTCTCCAAATCTTTTAATGAGAGAACTCTTTTATCAATTGACCAGGTCTTTGATGGTCATGGGGGAAAGCATGCTGCTGATTTTGCTTGCTACAACTTACTGCAGTACATTATTAAAGATGAGGACTTTCCACGGGAGATGGAGAAGGTTGTTTCTTCAGCATTTCTACAAACTGATGCTGCCTTTGCAGAAGCTTGTTCCTTGGATGCTGCTCTTGCTTCTGGGACCACGGCTTTGGCTGCGATTGTTATGGGAAGGTTAGAATTTTGTTTGATGATGAATTTTTCTATAAATAGCCAAGAGAGGGAATATCATTAATCTAGATCCAATTCCGAGCTTATGATGTCTGTTTCTTAGACAGTGGTTGGGTGTTGGGCTTTACTCTTAGGCCTGAATTGTTATCCTTTATTTTGTCTCTTGATTGACAGCGTTGTTCTTTTATTCTAATTAACAAAATCTATCTATGCCAAACTGTATGTTCAGAATTGTGGGTTTCAATGAGTTGAGTTGCCTTCATATGATCATTATTTGGTGCCTAATTTTGGATTCCATCCACGTATTTTCTTCTGTGAGATTTTGGTGCGAGCTTTATTCCCATCACACCTTTTCCTTATTGATGATGACAACACCATGATACAATAACAAGAACAAGCCTCGTTAACGTCCCGAAAATTTTGAGGCTGAATTTGCTTTTGGTGTTTTCATTTGAATTCAAACTTGTCTTTTAGTTCTTGGTCTTGCGTTTTCTGATCATCTCTATTCATTTGGTTTTTTCCTATGTGGTATTATCCTGATAAAGTAAATGCACTTTTAGCCAAAAAGAGTTTGGTTACAACAATAAAGGTGGAAATTTTGTGCAACTGAGTGTTAGGTTTCGTTGACTCAACTTAGTGCAAGAGTAAAGATGCTCAGCCCCGAAATCAAGTGAGCTGGATATTGTCATTTAGGAAAAGGCTGAGTTGTTGCTGTTGTTGCCCTTTCTTATATACTGCAAAACCTTTGGTCTGAGGGTTTATTTAAAACATTGTCCATGAGCAGTGCTTTAGCTCAATTATGCTAAAGCATAAATGATCATAATATATTCCCTTTCTTTTGTATGTGATAGCATATCGTCGATAGTTGCTAATGCTGGAGACTGTTGAGCAGTACTATGTTGTCCATGAGCAGAGCAATTTTCTGGGTGCTTTAGTGGCAATTATGCTATGGCATAAGTGATCATAAACTTTTCCTTTTCTTTTGTATTTGATCGCAGATCATTGATAGTTGCTAATGCTGGAGACTGTCGAGCAGTACTATGTCGCCGTGGGAGAGCGATTGAGATGTCAAGGGATCATAAACCAGTCTGCACCAAAGAGAAGAAGCGAATTGAGGCATCAGGAGGGTATATCTGTTGTGATGGGTACCTTAATGGACAACTTAATGTAGCTCGTGCTTTAGGCGATTGGCATGTGGAAGGAATGAAAAGTAGGGAAGGAGGGCCACTAAGTGCCGAGCCAGAGCTAATGAGCATGGATCTGACTGAAGAAGATGAATTCCTCATCATAGGGTGTGATGGAATTTGGGATGTGTTTAGAAGTCAGAATGCTGTGGATTTTGCTCGGAGGAGACTTCAGGAGCACAATGATCCAATTATGTGTTGTAAGGATCTGGTAGATGAGGCTTTGAAGAGGAACAGTGGGGATAATTTGGCTGCCGTAGTTGTCTGCTTTCGACCAGATCCTCCACCCAACTTGATCGCACCACGCCCAAGAGTTCATAGGAGCTTTTCAGCTGAAGGTTTGAGGGAAATTCAGAGCTACTTGGACGGCTTGGCTGATCGAGGGGCTAGAGGCTAATTTGAGGTTTATTGTCGGTTCATTTTCCTCAAATATTTCATCGAGATCAATTTTTACTAACTGTAGGTTTAGGTGGTCATGATTTTTGAGTTACAAACTGTAATATATGCGGGCATAGTGTCAGCAGCACTTTTCATTTTTGTAGAGATCTGCTCTGAGTTCCGAGTGTTGTTTTTGGCCGCTTGATGATACCTTGTCCAGTATTTTCTTCTTGTTTTGTGCATTTAATTATGCACATTGGTAGACTTACTCCGTATGAAAGATTTGACTGTGGGTATCAACTATGAAAATGAGTGCTTTGATTTTTGTATGGGGTTCACCGAATACTTTGAGGCTTCGTTTGGTCGCATGACTTTTTGGCGGATAAAATAAAATTGGATTTGATAAGAACATGATGAAATTCATAATGTAGTATACAGAATTTGATAAATGTTCTCATATAACATGGATATGGGTATATGAACCACCACATGGAGCTGCGACATAGTCTGGCGACCACTACTAAGGTGGTCGTACTGTGGTAGCTGAAGGACGATGACTAAATCAGGCGCGAGAGCTGATGTGGTCACTAAAGGGCGGCGACCACGAATCACTGACCAACGCAGGCAGCAACAAGGCGGTCGACACAAGCAAGAACTAGGCATGACTGGTTATCCGGTGGGCTGGTCCTCGGCCTGGAACTGATAGCCGACCTTATGGCTTTCTTTGGAACAGGACCAATACGGACCGATCCAGTTCGTCCTTGAGGACCACGGCTAAGCGTGGCTTAACAACTTTTGTTCTTTAAATGGTTTCAAAGTAAAAATGGTAGCACATCTTTTCCTTCCAAACCGATGCGGGATAACTTTGTACGGTGACTGAAAAGTGAAAAAAAAACACAAAATATGAGCCCAAGTGTGAGATCCCGCCTCAATTTGTAAGGAATGGGATACGCTGTTTTTTCACTTTTTAAGGCAAAACAGAGCCCGAATATGAGATCCACATCGACTAGTGGGAGTATCCTACAGATTGTGGATTATTTTAATATACGAAGGGCTTTTTACTAAAAGAAAAAAAACAAAAGAACGGTGCCGATTAGGTTCGACACTACCTTAGAATCGGGAATTGGACCGAAAAGTGTCGGGAATTGTGGAATTGGACCGGTGCTCACCCGTAGCGAGAACAAGGTGAGAACAAAGGGAGAGAATATCGACATTGACCAAAGCATGCAATAGGAAGGCGCGATCTCCTACGAATCTTGGTGATGATGACCATGAATAGTCGTGAGCGCCTCCCTCTCCCCCCAAAGCGTTAGGCCTCTGTTGCGCCATCGCGCTTCGATCTCTCCTTCCCCTGTCATCGTTGTTGTTGAGAGGAAGGCGATCCAGAGGAAAACGAGATCGAGCTCGAGCAAGGGATTTTGAGCTTATCGGCCCTCACCCTGAGCCCAGGCTCGGACCTCATATGCGAGCTGTAAGGCTCGATCATGCCGGCTGAGCTCGGGCTCTATGATATCGAGGACGGCCATGGCTTGCCTAGTGGAAATTAGAGGTGACGGGCACTAGCCTAGTGTTGAGGTGTTGATGGTGATTGGTTGCGGAATGCAGAGGTTGCGACGGTGGTTGAGGTGGAGGCGACGACGGCTGGCTTTCACGGCGGTGGTCCTAGCATGGCAGCCGATGGTTCTATTGTTGCAGGCGGCAAATGGCAGGGAGGCGGCACCGATCATGATCATTCAATATCCAGAGATATCCAGATTATGTCACACCCCTTAGGTTGGATTTTTCTTTTTTTTATCTGGACAACATCCGAACATAACTGGATCTTGCATTGTCCCAAGCATACATCGGATAAAATATTCTATCCGGGGTTATATCTGGCCTACCAAACGTAATCTAAGAATTGCAACAGTTACATTTAGAAAGCTTTTTCGCCTAACTTCTAGGATCCCCGGCTTTTAAACTTATTTCATTTCACCATATGCAAGTGCTACGGCATCTGACAAGCCTTAACCCCAGAATTAAGCACACGAGAGCACAAGTTGAATATCTGTGTATATTCGAACTTTGCTTTACAACCATGTTTTGTATAAGCAGGAAGACAAGTGCGGCAACTTATTAATTGAAGTAGTCGTTATGATTACTATGAAAGTACATTCCACTTTCTTCAATAAAACTTTTGATCCGCATATATATCTTGGAACTACTGAACTTGTATTCAATTTCTCTCCGATCTCCTGTGGTGCCGTCATCATCTCTTTTGGAAGTTGAATGTTCTGATTGAGAAGGCAAAGATGAATCCAAAGAGGACAGGGAATCCGATCAGCACGATCGCAGCTACTCCCAAGAAGTCATGCCTGAACCCAAAATAACTCTGCACGAACTCTTCCACGGTCTCGCTAGTGTCGAGCTTGTCCTTAACATCTCCATACTGCGAGGCCACCAGTCCGTACATTGTCCAAGAAACTAGACATGCCGAGTAATACCATCTCCACCAGACAGGTATTCTCTGTTAAAACAAAAGTATCAGCCCTCATCAGTTATGATTTTCCTTTGAAGTCTTTTTCTATTTGGTTTGTGTGAAGATATCGATGAACTTACCGTTTGAGGCACGACGAATCTCGAGAAAAGGTTCCAAATCAAATAGAATGCGCAAGAGCTTATGGCATCTATGTGTTGGTTGGGCGTGGCTGCCACGCTCATCATCCCATAGAAAGTGAAGTATAACAAGGTGAAGAACATACAGAAGATGTACCAGAAGAACTTGCCGGCTGTCCAATCGAACCCAATCATTGCATAGACAATCACTCCATAGATGACAGTTTGGACAAAGATGTAGGGGATCTCGATGATAACCTGTGCGAAACAATTTTGTCAAATAACATGCTGGAGAGTGCTAAGGGCTTGTAGTCATTGCTATTTTCCAATGAACTACCCAAGTCTAATTCTCTCGCTTAGTTACGAAAGGGAAACATGTCCGTACATGTGCAAAGGCATAGGGCAGAGTGGAATACATTCCAGCTGCTCTCTCGATAGAAGACTGTCCTCTCAACGGCCACAACTAGTTGAACCGACAATGCATTCTGAAATCCAATGAAAATGATAGCCGTGTACATAGACAGTCATGGCCACGGTTCGGAACTGGCCGGTTCCGGTTTGTGGCCAAGTATGAACCGGAACCGGACGGTTCCAGGCCAGTTCTGGTTCCGATTTAGGTTCGGAACCGGTTCCGGGCCGGTTCATAATTTTTCTTTTCTGTTTTTTTTCCTTTTCCTTTTCTTCCTCCACCGGCCATAGCCGGGGCCGGCGGAGGTTGCCGGCCTTAGGCGAGGTTGCCGGCCTTAGGCGAGGTTGCTGGCCTTAGGCGAGGCCGCCCTCGCCGGTGTCGGGCGAGGGTCACCCTCGCCTAGGCTGGGCGAGGCCGGCCTCGCCGGCGTCGGGTGAGGTTGACCTCGCCTGCAACTGGCGAGGCCGGTAAAGTCGAACTCTCGCCAGATCTGGCAAGGCTCGACCTCGCCAACAACTGGCGAGGCCGACCTCGCCTGAGGCCGGCAAGGTCGACCTTGCTTGCAACTGGCGAGATCGGCCTCGCCAGTTGTCGGCGAGGTCGAGCCTCGCCGGCGTTGGGTGAGGCTGGCCTCACCAGTTGCAGGCAAGGTCGGCCTTGCCCGACGCCGGCGAGGTCGAGCCCGACGCCGGCGAGGTCGAGCCCTCGCCCAGCCTAGGCGAGGGCGGCCCTCGCCCGACACTGGCGAGGCCGGCGACCTCCGCCGGCCCCGACTACCGCCGGCGGAGGTCAAAAGGAAAAAAAAAAAAAGAAAAGGAAAAGGAAAAGAAAAAAAACAGAAAAAAATAATTAAAATGTTAAAAAGTTATTATTCCGGTAACGAAACATTATTCAATATAAATCGTAATTAAAATGTAAATTGTAATCAAATTTGGGGACAAAAAGACAAGAGAGAAAGAGATGGCTTGAATTTAACAAATTATCATTAAGTACATTACAATTCGTTACAATAATCTATAAAAAAAGGACCAGAATATATATGCCATAAAATGACCCCAAAACCTAAACATTCCGTGCGCAGGTGACCGGAGGTCACATGTCGTCGGATTATACTTCGGTTTCTCTAAGTTTACGTGGGCGTACCAGGTATGAGAAACAAGGGTTCCCGAAATATTTGCCAACTCCAATAGTTCTTTTACCCTCAATCGTCACTACCCGTTCCAGTATCGGTACCGGTACCGGTAGCGGTAGTATTTCCATCGTTAAAGAATTCAGATTCATTATTCCGAGTTATCTCCTCTTATCGGTATTGAGCCTTCGTCCAATCAGCAACACAAGCTTGCATTTCCACTGATTCTGAAGCTAATCTTGAATGATGTTCGTCCAAAATATTACCTCCGGCACTGAATGATTATTCGACCGCAACTGTGGAACAAAGGGTTGAAAAAATCTATTTTGCAATAAGAGAAATGATTGGGTATTGACTTGCGTGCCTCTTCCACCAATCCAAAATTAAAAAATCTATACTACCTTCAGATTCAGTAAACTCAAATGAAACGGTTAGATAAATCTCTAATTCAGAAATATTTCCTATTACTCCATTTTATTTTTTTTGTCTATGTAATAAAAGTTGGTACCCTCCACTAATTTTACCTGTGCTGTTATTTTGTATCTCCGTAGATTGAGAATATTCAATATCACATAAATTATATTTAGTATAAAATTCATTCTATAATTCTATTACTACTTTCACGTACTATGGTTGTAACATTTATCGCATCATAATGTAAACATTGATAATACGTATGCAAAAAATCACTTAAGTCATCCAATTGCAACGCGGATAAAAAACACAAGCAACTAAATAAATAATGAGAATTTCGCTATAACAACGAAGTCACTTCATTTTCATCGCAACTATAGTATGTTATAATTCAACATCATTTTCATATTCATAAAAAATTCCGACAATATTAGTATACTCTACTAAAAATAAATGTGTAGTAGGATAATAAATACCGGACAAAGTATAAGTTGCATCATTAAAAACCTTTAAAACATCTAAATTTTTTTTGCAAATATCCCACTTTTGTGGGTATAAATCAATCTGATGTATATTATTAAAAATGAATGCACATAATAAATCTTTATATACTAAAGATTCACTAAGCAAGTGAGAAGTAGAATTCCAACGAGTTGGAACATCTCTTGGAAATTTGTTTAGCTTTTTGCCATTTTTTCTACAAAATCTACTCCATTCTTTCATTTTTTGGGGATGTTTCCATAAAAATTGAATCGCTGTTTTTATTGGTTGAAGAAAAATATCAAGAGTTTTCAAACCATTTTGTACACATAAATTTAAAACATGACAAGCACATCTAACGGGAAAAAATTTTTCGCCAAAAGCTTACAAATATTTTCTAAATCGGCAATTGAAGCGGTATTTGCCGCGGCATTATCAAAATCAATTGAAAAAATTTTGTTAAGCAAATAATATTCTTATAAAATTTGCCTAATTATTCTATAAATATTATTTGTCATATGCTTACACTACAAAAAAACTGGATTTTTGCTACGAAAATTTGTGACGAAAAAATTTTCGTTGCAAATTTGCGACAAATTTTCCAACGAAAATTAAAATTCGTTGGAAATTTCCAACGAAAACGTTTTCGTCGCACATTTCGTTGGAAATTTCCAACGAAACATTTTTCGTCACAAAATTCGTTGGAAATTTCCAACGAAACAATTTTCGTCGCAAAATTCGTTGGAAATTTCCAACGAAAAAAAATTCGTTGGAAATTTCCAACGAATTTTGCGACGAATTCAAAAAAACCCGGTATTGTTCGGCATTTTTTATATTCGTTGGAAAATTCGTTGAAAATTTCCAACGAATTTTCCAACAAATTTCAATTTTCCAGGCCATTATTTCAGTTTGTACAATTTTCGTTGGAAAATTCGTTGGAAATTTCCAACGAAAAAAAATTCGTTGGAAATTTCCAACGAATTTTCCAACGAATTACAAAAAAACCCATTACTATTCGGCATTTTTTATATTCGTTGGAAAATTCGTTGGAAATTTCCAACGAATTTTCCAACGAATTTCAATTTTCCGAACAATTATTTCAGTGTGTACAATTTTCGTTGGAAAATTCGTTGGAAATTTCCAACGAAAAAAAATTCATTGAAAAATTCGTTGGAAATTTCCAACAAAAAAAAATTCGTTGGAAATTTCCAACGAATTACAAAAAAACCCATTACTATTCGGCATTTTTTTATATTCGTTGGAAAATTCGTTGGAAATTTCCAACGAAAAAAAATTCGTTGGAAAATTCGTTGGAAATTTCCAACAAAAAAAAATTCGTTGGAAATTTCCAACGAATTTTCCAATGAATTACAAAAAAACCCATTACTATTCGGCATTTTTTTATATTCGTTGGAAAATTCGTTGGAAATTTCCAACGAAAAAAAATTCGTTGGAAAATTCGTTGGAAATTTCCAACAAAAAAAAATTCGTTGGAAATTTCCAACGAATTTTCCAACGAATTACAAAAAAACCTATTACTATTCGGCATTTTTTATATTCGTTGGAAAATTCGTTGGAAATTTCCAACGAATTTTCCAACGAATTTCAATTTTTCGAACAATTATTTCAGTGTGTACAATTTTCGTTGGAAAATTCGTTGGAAATTTCCAATGAAAAAAAATTCGTTGGAAAAGTCGTTGGAAATTTCCAACGAAAAAAAAATTTGTTGGAAATTTCCAACGAATTTTTTTTCGTTGGAAATTTCTAACGACTTTTCCAACGAATTCCAAAAAAAACCCAACGAATTCAATATTTTCGCGCTCGTTATTCCCACAACTTTCAATTTCCACATTCACACACACACACACACACTCTCTCTCTCTCTCTCTCTCTCTCTCTCTCTCTCTCCTTCGCCTTCACCTTCTCCCTCCGTCTCCGCCTCCCCCTCCGACTCCTCCCCCGCCGCCCTCCCTCCTCCTCCGGGTTCGGCTCCGACTCCGGCGTCATGGACACTAAGCCTCCGACGCCCCCGACGCCATCAAGCCTCGTCGCCGGCGAGGCTAGGAGACGACGACGGACTTGACGAGCGGTGGCCCCGAAGCCTGCTCCCGCCCCTGCTGCTTCTTCTTCTTCATCTTCGGCCATTGCGAGGGCCGAGCTCGCCATGGCCGGCGAGCTCGAGCTCGCCCAGATCTGGGCGAGCTCGGCCCTCGCCGGCGACGAGGCTTGCCCTCGCCGGCCATGGCGTGGGCCGAGCTCGCCATGGCCGGCGAGCTCGAGCTCGCCCAGATCTGGGCGAGCTCGGCCCTCGCCGGCGACGAGGCTTGCCCTCGCCGGCGGCGAGGGCTATTTTTCGATAAAAAAAAAAAAAATTTTGACCAAGATAAAAAATTTTTTCAATGGAAAAAAAATTTCCATGATTTTTAGCTCGACCAAAAAAAAATTTGTAATTTCCAACGAAAAAAATTCGTCGGAAAAAAAAAATTCGTTTTCAATGAATCTAGCCGCGAGTTTTCCAACGAAATTTTCCAATGAAAAAAAATTTATCGCAAATTTCCAACGAAAATTGAAATTTTTCGTTGGAAAAATTTCCGACGACTTATAACCAACGAATTTTTTTTCGTTGGAAAATTCGTTGGAAATTCGTTTTCCAACGAATTTCTCCAAATTTTTCGTTGAAAATTTCGTCGGAAAAAACATGTTTTTTTGTAGTGTTATCATCGAAAACTCTAAATGCAATAACTCTTTTTTGAATACTTCACTCGTCATTTATCTAATGACATGTTATGCCAATGTATAAATGATTTTGCCAATGATCACTCCAAATATCACTACTTATATGCACGCATCCATTAAATTGCATAAAAAAGTTTTGTAAATCTTTTTTTCCATTTTTTTAAAGATCTTTAATTATTCATTTAGTCGAATTTCTAGGAACACGTTTTGCTTGTGGAGCACATGCTTTTTGTACAAATTCATTAAAACCAAATCTTTCTCCAAAATTAAATGCTAAATGTTCAACGGAAATAAATTTGTCTAATTCTTCCTTATAAGTTTTTTCATTAAAACGAAATAAAGGGGAAGTGTTAGGATTGACGTATCCGGAAATTTGTTGTTGCCCGATATCGATTCCCGTTTCGGTTGGATGTTTGCTCCTAAGATGTCGTTTGAATGTTCTATATCCTTGTCCACCTGTATATTTATATATTTTCCCACAATATTTACAAATTATATCGTACCTTTTTTGACCAATATCAAACCTTTCCATTTTCGTGAAGTGATTCCAAATGTCAGATGCAAATTTCCGTTCCGCTTTCTTTGTTGTAGATATTTCGGCAGGAGGATGAAAACTTTTTTGCATCGAGACGCGCTCCACATCGGGAAAAATGTTGATTTCATCATCTTGAAAATCTGCATATTCACGAGGATCAAAAGAATGATGGGATTCCGTCGCGATATTCTTACCTTTGCTAGTTGGCACTCGACTTCCACTTGCCATTTTTCGAGTGGATTGAGAGAATTGAGCGGATTAATTGGGAGAATTAAGAAAGAATTGCGTGAATTGAGAAAATTGAGAGAATTTAAGAGAATTTGAGAGAATTTAAAGTATTGAGAAAATTTGAGACTTGAGAGAAGAGAATTTGAGAGAATTTGAGAGAATTGTGAGTATTGAGAGAATTTGAGAGAATTTATAAGAAAAAAATGAGAAGAAAATTTAGGATTAAAAAAAAAGAAAAGATAACCGTTGCAATTTTGCAACGGTTATCTTTTTTTTATTTTTTGCCCCGTTTGGGCATTGGCCGTTGGGACTTGGGGGCTTTTTTTTTTTTTTTTTTAAATTTTGCTCGTTGCCAGGGGCTGCCCTGGCAACGGGTAGCATGCCAGCAGGGCCTGTAGACGTGCAGGCCCTGCTAAAGCTTTTTATTTTTATTTTTTTTTAAATTTTGCCCGTTGCTAGGGGCTGCCCTGGCAACGGGCAGCAGCTGCCAGCGGCCCAGCAGGGCCTATGTGCAGGCCCTGCAACTAAAGCTTTTTTTTTTTGGAACCTGGCCCGGAACCAGCGGTTCCGGGCCGGTTCAAAAATTTTTGGAACTGGAACCGGGCTCGTAGGGCACGGGCTGGTTCCCGTTCCAAACCGCGGGCCCGGTCAACGGGCCAGGCCCGGGTTTGACCGGGCCGAAACCGGCCCGTGGCCATCCCTATACATAGAGCCCATGGCGTTGAAGAGATCTTTGCCAGTTTCTCCTGTAAGTCCCTCAAGTTTTGAGCAAATAATGCTGTAACTGAGCCAGTATACTTCTTTTCCCTTTCGTGACCAAAAAAGAGTTGTACTAATATATATATGCATAGGGATTTCTATCTATTACCTTTTGGAGCCGAGATTCCAAAATATCATGCCGAAAATTAAAGCGACAAAAGTTGCGTATAGAAGTCTCACGGCATTGTATGCTGGGTTCCGCCAATACGACCAGTGTTGTTTCCGTAGGCAAACCATACACTGGATGGAGAACGATTGTGAATATCGTGTTGGAAAATAGAGATCCTTCGACCCTGGTGGAGACGTACCTAGTTCCTTGATCAGAGCTTTGTTTCTCCTGATTTGACCATTATAGACACCGGACATGTAAATGGTCTGCTACTAGCATTCTAATCTCTTTTTGATAATCTCTTTGAGCTTGTCGAGCAGAAAAACGAAAATGTTTCTGCTTCTGAAAAGTAATTTCTTACCTAAACAGTTCCGAATTCCTGTACACTTCAGTGAAGTCAACCCCTAGGATTTCTTCTTGAGCAGCTGTCGTCACCTCCAACATCCAAGTCGCCGGATTGTGTCCGTCTTTAATTTTCGGAACTCTGCTAATACCCTTTGATTTGACGCATGAAATGTTAGCATTTAAAGCTCAATGTAATCTAAACTCGGCTTATTACTGCGCAGCAGTGAGCTCACCTCAAAGTAGTTGATCAGGTGTGAGGAGCACTGGCCCAATGGACCGACATAGATCTCCTCTCCGCCTCTTTTCAGAAGAAACAGCTGCATATTATTAAGGAAAATCTCTCAGATAGAAAAATCCTGTGAAAATACAAGCAAACAGATAGCTTGGTCCCTTATGAGAATTTTCGTCGAACCTCATCAAAAGCATCAAATATGTCGATGCTCGGCTGGTGGATGGTACAAACAACGGTTCACCCCGTATCAACTGTGTTTCGAACCGTTCACATTACTATAGCAGCTGCCCTGGCATCGAGGCCGGAGGTAGGGTCGTCCATGAATATGATCGACGGGTTGGCTACAAGCTCCACTGCAATCGTCAGCCTTTTCCTCTGCTCGATGGAGAGGCCATTCACAGCAGGCAACCCAACTTGCGCTTCTCGTAAGGGGGTAAGCTCTACGAGCTCCATCACTTCTTCAATGAAAATCTGCAGAAGTTGGATCAAATTACTAGCTAGCATCCTAAATGCTGGGAGGGACTCGGGGGCCTCAACAATATTCTGCTGTCTGAAATGTTAATGAGCTGTGGTTATCCTTCGAGAGATGCCAAAAATTGTTTCGATCGATGTGGGGAACAATGTAAACCATGAGGAAAATTCTATCGGGTGCAGCTTATTGAGAAAACCCGAACTGTCTTCTGAAAAAGTGGGAACGTATCTTTTCTACTGATAAACATGTAAAGAGTATATCTAAGGCGCAAGATGACATGAACCAAAGGACCAAGTAATGTCTCTACCTTCCTAGTCTCAGAATCCACTTCAGAAGGTAAACGAAGCCACGCAGAATACTCCGAGGACTCTTTAACTGTGACGTGAGGAGAGTGGATATCGGTTTGTTTGTAGTATCCCGATATGCGAGCGGATGTTTCTTGCTTCTTTGGGTACTCAGTTACAGTGATTGTCCCGTTGAAGTATCCGCTGGTTTTCCTTCCTGCCAACACGTCCATTAGAGTGGTCTTTCCTGCGCCACTGACACCCATTAAAGCCGTCAACACTCCTGGCCTGAAAGCACCACTCACACCTTTTAGAAGTTCCAGCTGATCTTCAGGAGTGCCTTGTGCTTTCATTTCCTGCAAACGTGAAAACAAACTCGCTGACTCAGTCATCTTTGACACATCGAAAATCCTGCCCATCAGTTCAATTGTCAGAACCAAAGCATCTTTGGAGCAAACAGTACCTGGGGCATGTCGACGGTGTATCTGATATCATCAAAAGCAGTAGAAAGCGGCTTGAAAGGAAGAACCATTCCTCGTATCCTATTCTGATCCGAATCATTTATTTTCCCAACTCTTGTAGACAATGTTCCTGATGTGGAGCTTCTTTGGCGTCCACTCTCTTTTTCTGTATTATCACGATAGTGATGCCTTTAGCTTGAGTTCTACTTGACAGGCGAAAAGTGAAAGATATGTGGGTTCTGGGGCTCACCAGATGAACTCCTCTGGCTCCCTCTTGATGATAGCCCAATGACCTCTCCATTCTTGCTCGCAGTTTTCTCTGCCAGAGTCTCCTTTGAAAGTACAGCTTGAGGCTTCCCAAATGCTGCAGCCAATTGTAAGTCATTCACCAAAACTGTACAATGAATCCCAAAAATAACAGCCTTGCGAGAGAGACTTACGGTCCAGATATTTCAAGGCCACAGTGAACAGGAAATTAAAAAGAAAAATGTATCCAATCGATGCTCCTACTCCGATCCAATACCAACGCGCTTCAGGTAAAATTCCCCGGGACTTGAGGACCAAAACTCCTAAGCGTTCTGTGTAGTTAGGAGGAATCTATACCACAAAAGCTCCGAAACTTAATCAGTTGATACTCTTTAACAATTTTAGCGACCTATATTAATTCTTTGTACTGTCTTTAATGACAGTTTTGTAAGAAGGTACTTACATGTCCCCACTGCTTTCCAAGAAATTCATTTACAGCGATAGCGTTCTGTCCGTACATCATTGGGGAAATCCCAATAAACCCATATCCACCACGGCTTAATATCATCTGATTTCAAAGAAAGTCACATCAGGAAATTGCATATGTGAATTGCACACCGAAAGAAGAATATTTTAGACATCTGGTTGACCTCTTGATATGATGAATCCGCTGAAGACAAAAACGGTGAGTAATCCAAACGTTCCAAAAGTATTCGCCACGATCACATTCCTTCCTAGTGCCCCAACGAATCGGAATAATCCAGATGTCACCTGATGTAGGCATAGGAGCAGAAAATACTGTTTGAAGAACCCAGTATCATAGATTTTATCAGTATCTGAATCATTGGATTGAAGTTTGAAATTTTGAAAAACCGTAATTTCATCAACCTTCCAGCATAAGGGTCAAAGCCTATGACATAGTAAGTCATGATCACCCAAATAGCAACTTCTACAAGAGTGCTCGGAATCTTCAGGATACATGTGGGTAACCAATATACCCACGCAGGAAAGAAGAAGAGGTCTCTCTTCTTGTAGAAGACGGGGAGCTTCATGATGGTCATGCCAAGCTCCGAGAATCCATTGAACATTATAATGAGCAAAGTGAAGTAGAGAGCACCGAAATAAATCCCACCATCCATCACTGTATCTCGGTGCATATCAGTCCGTAGGAACACCGTCATTGTTATGAAAGCCATAAGGATCAGCTGATGTTCATCGGAAAAAGTAAGCATTAGGACATTGCAAATAAAATTGACAGACCAGACGCATCGCTTAGTCAGAATTACGGGCTAAATCAAGAATACCATTTCTTCAACTTGCTCACCTGGAACGTATTAGAAAGGTACCTTACCAAAAAAAAAAACGTATTAGAAAGGTAGACAAATAAGTTTCTATTCATTAGCAAAAGTTCCCTCGAAACGCAAGCTCTCAACAGTTCTTTCTGGCTCACCCCATACTTCTCAGTTGTTAGAGCAGCTGGATGGCCTTTCGACTTGTCGAACGGGATTGCAAGTTGGTCGCCTACTTTCTGACCGATGTGAAATGATTGAAATGCTTTGGAAAATTCCTTGACGGTTACAAATCTATAAGGGGAGTCCTTATGCGCCCAATACTGCTCTTGATCTTTCCTTGAAGTCACCTACAGATCACATTACGGGACAAAATTATGAATGAGTCAATTGTCACTCATAGAACGAAGAAAAAGTGATTTGAAAATTTTACTTCTTGCAAGAAATCGGCTACTCCTTTCCTTTCAGGACATGTAAAACCCATGTGATCGAAGAACTCAAGCACGTTTTCTCGGGGACCTTGGTACACGATTTGCCCATCCAAGAGAAGGATGATATCGTCAAACAGGTCGTAAGTTTCCGGTGCAGGCTGGAGGAGGGATATTAGAGCAGTCCCATTGAGGATGTGTATGGACTGTCTGAGTGAGCTCACTATTTGAAAAGTTGTCGAACTATCCAAGCCGGTGGATATTTCATCCATAAAGAGCGCTTTGGCTGGCCCCACGAGCATCTCCCCTGTTTTATGTCAAAACGAAATTGAACAAAATCAACCGAACTTGAGAAAAAAGTCATGGCAATCATCCATCTACATGATATACTAAAGCGGCCGTCTGGGTCTTACCCGTTGTGACTCGTTTCTTTTGTCCACCGGAGATGCCTCGTATCATTTCATCTCCCACCATCGTGTTGGCGCAGATTTCAAGTCCTAGAATCTAAATTTAAGCATTGCAAAAAGAGCATAAATTTTCAGATTTTGTGTTTTCTTCTTATCCTCATGGCAAAAACAGAAAGAATGGACTAGCGGTGTTTTTTCTTGTTCATACCTGGAGTATATAATCAGTAACAATATTAGTCTCCTGCCCTTCCAGGGCAACTGTCTGCAGAAGATTTAGATCAATAGAAGCTCTTACAGGCATTAATACATGTTTTTGACCATTTTTTGGACATTCCGAAGAAAGAAAGTATATGCATGCAAAATCTGCAATCAGAAAGCTGTTAAACTGTTCAATAGTCATGGTCTCATTTCTCACCTTCATAAAGATATCTATATCTGGATCGGGTTTGATATTCGCCTTCGTCTCTCTTCTTGACAACTCTGCTAGCATATCTGAGAAACAATGGCAGTATTACACCTCAAAATCCTTGCTCTTTTCCAGAATTTACTCTTCGAATCATGGTAACAAAGAAAAATATCGCAAACTCACCATAATGGGATCCCATGCCTTGACACCTGGCCGAGAAAGCCAGAGTTTCTCTAACAGTCAATTCTCCTATATGGAGATCATATTGACTTATATAAGCCGATGTCCTCTGCGGTACAAATTCTTTTATCCCGTGTCCGTTGTGCGTGACTCTTCCCGAGGACTGAGATTCACAAGCTCTTCGCGTGACTTACACACTAAAGACTACTAAAGTAAGAAAGCTCTAGAAGTACTTTCTTTATGCTTACTTTCAAATCGTTGCCGAGCTCCCCAGCTAATGCTAGAAGTAATGTGGTCTTGCCAGAGCCTGGAGGCCCCAGAAGTAATGTCATTCTGCAAACGAAAAATAAAAATAGTGAGCATTTTATGATGATAAAAATCTATAGAAACTCTCTCTCTTCTTACCTACGAGGCTTGACGATTCTGCTGACATCGTTGAGGATCGGTAATGGTTTCTTTCTACTAGGAAGGATGCGAAAGTAGTTGAGAAACCCCTGTTGACATTGATTAATATGAGATGGTGTTCAGTCGGTTTGAGCAGAATCCAAGAAAAAACAGATAGTTTATGAATTGACTATTAATTACCTCAAGTATGTTGACAGAGAAATTGAAAATTATGGGTAGAGCTCGGCTTCCAACATAAGCTTTGGCCTTGACATTTAGATGCTCGAATCGGACTTCAATCGAAGGAAAATCCAGTCCAACTCTGTTTATGATACAGAAGGACAAACACAGATATTATAAAGATTTATCATGAAACTTTCAGCTCATAAGAGAAAGTACCATTTCTCAGATTAAGTTCCTTTATCAGTGTAAAAAAAAAGAAAAAGAAATCACACCACTTTAACATGCTTTTAAAAACTATTGCAGTCACCAACTAATTCAATTTCTGAAGTGCTTGTAAAGTCATCAGCATGTACCTCTCAATCCTCTTCTTTAGCTTTAACAAGAACTTTTCATTGTCTTCCTCAGCTGTATTCAGCAACCTCTGCAACAAGTTCCTCCTCTCTATCGATCCGAGATTCTCAACATCGACCTCTCTTATCTGGCCTTCTTCTTCGGCGAGAATTCCCCGCTGAATACGCAAATACGTTGGAAGCTTTTCAGGTGCAGCCCACTTCAGAGCCTCCTCATCATCCTCATCCCTGCTAGACCTTGAGAAGATCTCCTTCCCACTGTTCCTCCATATGTTTGAGCTGCTCAGCCTTGCACTGCTTATTCTAAATGCATCACCAGTTGCCATAGTCACCCCTAAAAGCTGCACAAATGCTTCACTGAATGGTAATTTTCATGCAAGCAAGCCTTTGTCCATGACAATGTGCGTGAAAAGGGTCAAGAAAGTTCGAAGCCTTTTTAGATGCTTTTGAAAGCTTCTGATAATGGTTAAACAAGAGGGAGTTGCATTTTGTGTGTATATATAGCTTGAGTAGAAGAAAAAGACGCCAAAATGGGTTCAATAATTTTTTTTGTTCTTTTGATTAAAGGATAAGTATATTGAAAGTCCTAAAACTTGTCACGAAAGTACAATTGAGTCCTAAAACTTTCAAAATGTGTAATTACATCCTAAAACCTTTCAAGTTGGTGCGATCAAGTTCTTTTATTAACTCCATCCAATTTGACGAATGGAAAATGCGAATAAGTTTTAAGACTTAATTGTACTAACTTGATAAGTTTTGGGACTAGATTGCATTTAATTGACAAGTTTAAGGACTAAATTGCATTTTTGTAATGAATTTTAGGATTTGATTGCACTTTTTGAAAGGTTTAAGACTCAATAACATTTTCATGATAAATTTTAGGACTTGCAGTGCACTTATCCCTTTGATTAATTTTGTTTGACAGGTGGGTTTGGGGTAACTACATTTATCTTAGGAGGAAGGGAAGAGGTTGGAGCATGTTCTGGTACTATTTTTTTTTGACAAAATAAATGCACTGAATGGAAGTGGGAAGGAGAAGGTTGATTATTACATGTATGATAGCTTTTCATTGCCAATCATGCCGGTGGCAGATGCAAGAATTAGGCCGGGACGGATACTAGATACGGGCGAGTTTTAGCCCGTGAACGAAATTCGATCCAAAGTCCGGCCATGTGATTTTGATTAGGAAAGTTCTGATTGGACTTCTGATCGACCGAACATTGAAGCACCGGCATTTCCTCGTCGGAGTTGGATGATTGAGTAGGCAAAAACATGGAAATGGATTTCCATGCTAGAGTCGGTGAACAAAGAGTTTCCTGGTTGATATATGTATACATACACGCGTGTGTGTTTATCACGGGTGTGGTTTGGTGCCTTTGTTGATGTAATTAGGCAGAGTTGTCTTCTTCGTGGGATCTAATTTTACACCCAATTGTTGCAACACTTCTCGTCCCGGAGAAAAAATTGATAAGTGGTTCTACGCCTTTGGTGGTGTAATTAGGCAGTGTTGTCTTCTTCGTGGGATTTGATCTTACACTCCGTTGGTGCAGTGCCTATCGTCCCTGAGAAAATCGATTAGTGGTTTTGTAGCTGCACGAAAAAAGGAAGTCCACGACCCGAATTGAACATGTGCAGCTTCTTCTTCCTGGATTTCATTGGGTGATCTGTGCTGCGCATCCAGTCGAGATCGCTCGTCTTACTGAAGGTGTGCATGTTTGGAAGTCACGAGGTAATTCTTCATGAATTGTTTTGTGAAGCAATCATGTGAAGCTAAGTACTGTGGGTTTGGGTGTACTATAGGGCTCGGAAGCACTCGAGTGAGCGATCTGAACTTTATAGTTCTTCGACCGATTAGTGAATTTTTTGTGGCTGGCTCTTCCTGTAGAGTGGATATCACTGACCTCTGAGCTGAACCATTGTTCTTTGTTGTTTTCTTTAGTAATTTCTTTTTTTTCCGAGTTATATTTGGATTATAAGATCCATTAGCTTCCACGTTATTTCAAATCAGAGTTAATGTTTTTACGCTTCAGAGCTTCAAATAATGGGCATGAAACATTTATTTTTGAGCAGCAGGCTTGAAACACTTTAGGAGGTACGTTTTAGAGGTACGTTTTAGAGGGTGGCGCGATGGCCACAACCTGCTCTTGGTCAGTTTATTCAATAATGCTATGCAATAGGATTACAATATTCATCTTGTAGAAATTGATTCCCTAGTTTGAACAATAATGCAGCATGTATGACTAGAAATTTAACAAATGATGATCATCTTTGGACATATTAGTAATTAAAAGAGCATTCGAGACATTTAACTACACCTTTAACATTACCCTTCTTCTATCTTTTAGTGACTATTAACTTGGCCCAATTTGTTAATTTGGTACCGAGATGATCTTGAGGTGAATTAATTCACGAATTTGAAACTCCGTAGGACGGGCCAGGTCGGTTCCAAGGTGGATTGAGCTCTAGAATTGGTCTTTAATAAAGGAAAATTTCATCTAATTTTTGTAAACAAGCATTAATTTCTCATTTACCACTCATTCAAGCTTCGTAGTTTGCCTTTTCTTATTGTTTTAGGATCTCTTGCCGACTAAAATTTAGTGCTTTTTAAAACAAAAGATTCATAAGAAATCTCGAGTTTTCTTTTTTACGAAGTTCACAACAAATTACGTTATTATTAAGTAGGATTTTGTTAAAAAGCGCCTCCTAGGTACTTGTTAAGCAAACAAAGAAAGAAAGTTCACAATCTCAATTTTCCAATACAAGTTTCTTCCAACATGTTACTTCATAAAAGCATGCTTACCAGGTATTCCGAAGGTTCTCACTAACGTGGCCCACAAATTTCATGTTCTGCAAACGAAAAAAACCCTAATGTGTGTTATGACTAAGAAAAAAAAAACAACTTTGTGGAGCGTTGAAATAGCGTTAGCAAATTTCCTTGAAAAGAAAGAAGGCGATGAGATTTAACGGCGATGAGATTTAACTGATTTTTTTTCCTTTTTCTTAATAAAATTCATCTATGCCAACTATATGTCCCGAATTGCAGGTTTTGGGCTGTTGCCTTTACATTAATCAATTTGCCTTTACGACATCATGGTACTGTAACATGAACAAGCCCCTAAGTCCTGAAAATTTTGTGGCTGAATTATGCTTTTTGTGCTTCATTTGAATTCAAGCATGTCTTTTAGTTCTTGATCTTGTGCTTTACTGAATCATCTTGTTCATTTGTTTTCTTCCTACGTGGTATTATCCAGATGAAGTACACACGCTTTCAGCCAAAAGAGTCTGCTTACAACAATGGAGGTGGAAATTATGTGCAACTGAGTTGTCGGTTGCATTGACTCAACTTAGTGCAACAGCAAAGATGCTCGGATCTGTGTACAAGGGAGCTGGAGATTGTCATTTCGGAGATGGCTTGGTTATCGCTGTTGTTGCCCTTTCTCACCTGGTCTGCAAAATCTCTAAATACAGCTTTCATTGGTATGAGGGTTTATTTAAAGGGTTTTCCATGAGCAGCGCAATTTTCCTAGTGCTTTAGTGGTAATTACACTCAAGCGTAAATGAATGTAATTTGTTCCTGTTCTTTTGTAGGTCATGTGGGAGAGCGATTGAGAGGTCGGGATCATAAACCAAGTGGCAGCAAAGAGAGGAAGCGAATTGAGGCATAGCAGCATCAGGAGGATATGTCTATGATGGGTACCTGAGGGGCCATTCAGCGCCGAGCTGAAGCTAATGAGCATGGATTAGACTGAAGAAGACAATTTCCTGGTCGTAGGGGGTGATGAAACTTGGGATGTGTTTAGGAGTCAGAATGCTGCAGATTTCGCGTGTACGAGACTTTCAGGAGCACAATGATCTAGTTATGTGTTGTAAGGATGTGGTAGACGAGGATTTGAAGAGGAAGAGTGGGGATAATTTTGCAGCAGCGGTTGTCTGTTTTCAACCACATCCACCTCCCAACTTGATCGCTCCACGCTGAAGAGTCAGGTGTGAAATACCACAAGTGTCATCACTTTCGTATCACGCTTAAGTGAGTGTCATAATTTTTTTTCCTTCCATCACATGAGTGTCGTGATTTCTAAAATTGTTTATTGAAAAATGTCATAACTTTCAATTAATCACATAAGTGCTATAAATTTTAAGAAACATTCATTATAAGTGCCATGTTGCGTTAGATTTCCGATACTTAAGGTAAGTATCTTAAAAAAGTTATGGCACTCGAATGATTAATTGAAAAGTTATGGTATTTAAGTGAATGCCGTGCTCCGACAAAAAACAGAAGTGGACGCCTTACAAAGTTATCATACTCGAGTGACAAGAAAATTTTATGGTAAAGTGAGCCTTGTACGGAAATTAAGACACTTCTGATTTTATTTCCCTTCAAGAGTTTATAAGAGCTTTTCAGCTTAGGGTTTGAGGGAACATTAGAGCAGGTTAGATAGCTTGGCTAATTGAGGATATTAACAACATTTTTCGAGTTTGAGCTCATAAAGAATACTCAATCAAAGCAGGTTTTCTAGTTTGAGAATGTCATGATGAATTCGAAGAATGTTAATGAGGCCTTACTTGATGAGAAACAAGGCATGACGTTATTGACATTTTGTTGCAACACTCCCAAGGGCGAATGAAATTTCTCGGGGTGGTTTGACAGATTGTTATGTTAGCGCGGGCTGTTCGTCTCGAGAGGTGGCACTAATACTTGACACGAACTCTCGTAAGCCTTATTTAGTGTAACTTAATTCTTCCATTGATTATGAATAGTATTTTACTTTGAGAGCCGCCACTAGCCTATTAGGCTACGTTTGATCGACCGGATAAAAGTCAAGATAGGATGTGTTTTATCCTATTCTGTGTTTAGTGGTGGTCCAAGATAGGATAAGGTCGGATATAGACCGGATGTAACCCCCGATAAAAAAATCCGAGGGGGGGAGAGATAGACTCGGATAAGATTTCTAATGCCTATTTTTCCAGAAACCCTACGCTTCACTTGTCACGCCCCGAATCCCTGTTGAGCCCGCGACATCCAGCCTCCGGTCGAACAGTTGCGACATCCCAAGTTGTCGCCGACCTCATCTAAACATCAGAGATTTAATTGCGCACACGGAAACTTTAAAACACCAAGACAAAATTTAAACTGGGGAAACATTGGGAGAATATACACATTTCCATTTCTTGATCAAACCTGTTCCTTTACATGTACAATAAAACAAACTTAGGTATACCAGTGCACAACTTCTACCGCTATCAACATCAAAAGAGTCGATGACTTGGTCTTAACTTCCAAAAATGGTACCCAATCCATAGCCTGGCCATCCAACAACCATTCTAACCCCGTCTTTCCTTACTTGGCGCCCATTTTGAATCCGATTCCTTGTTATCCGATTCCGAATTCTCCTGACTTGTCTGATCCTCCGAGGACTCAGGTCTGCTTCTATCACGATAGGGTTATTGATATCACTGATTCCGTTGGAGCTGCTTTCTGATACTCCTCGGCTAAAATATCTCAAAAATTTACCTTAGGCTTGTGGTTGGGGTCCAAGTGTTGTTCGAAAGGGAGTATGTACTCTGGCTCACCCAGTATCTCCTCAGACTCCACAGGATGGTTCTCTGGTTCTACCTCAGATTCTGCCTCACCAAGTCCTTCCTCGAAAATAGGCTCTAAGGCAATGTCCATTGAGTCATCCTCAACCTGTGACACTTCAAGCTTAGGTACATGTTCCGCCCTTGAGGATACTTGTACGGTGGGGTCTTGATGCATACCAGATTGAGCCAAACTTACCTCAGTACTCGTCAATTCTCCGTCAATAGGGGGCACGATGGCCGGGTCCCAGTCCCCAACCAAATCACATGGCACATCAAAGCTCCTAACTGGGCTAAATTCGTCTCCGTCTGCATCCCTAAAATACCAGGCTATAAAAACATTCATTTCCCATAACGGTAATCCTACTTCTACGAACACAGTTGTTGTATGTCTTATCCAAGTCATCTCGTCTCCCATTTGAAACTCTGCTACCTCATATTCTGTATGCACTGGAACTCCAAAATGTACTGGGGGTGGTGGCGGTGGAGGATTCATTGATCGGGTCTGGGTTCTGAAAATTGTTTGGTTTACACAACCATGAGAATAAATCTCAGCAAGTACACCTCTAAACCCAACTTAGGCTATCAAGTACCTCCAAATAATTACGCAATCACACACATTCACATACATCAATATCACTAAACAGGCACATCAATTAAGACCGTTAGGCTCAATAATGCACACATTCGCACTTAGTCACGATTACGTCGTATGCAACACGCGTATGTGCCAATTCTCATCCCACTCTTCCTTCCATTCTCATTTTCCGCTTTCTCAATCCTCGCCAGTGGCCCGCGTTGAAGTATACGCCTCAGGCACACTACGATCATTCATCACATCACTTCTGGACCACGTATTTGTTCACGCCTTAGGTCCCGATCGCGACCCGAGTATCACACGCCCCAAGCCCGATCCCAACTCAGCCCGCGCCAAATACAACAGGCCTACATAATTGAAACCCAATTCAGCTTACGCCAAATGCGACAGGCTTACGTGATTAGAGCCCAATTCAGCCCACGCCAAATACGACAGGCTTACATGATTGAAACTCGAGCTTAGGATGCCTCAGATCAATCCCTGTCTCACCCGAGCTGATCGTGCATCGGATCGATTCTCATACATGCTTTTTTCAAGTCTCAGCCTGTGCCAAATGTAACTGACCTACGTGATCGCTGCCCGAGTTTACGATACTCGGCCCGATCCCATTTTCGTTCTATCACACATTCACATACTTTCCCACAATCACTTGTCACACCACACTTCTTCTTACTTATACACATGCTCAATATGCATTTACCGAACGCGACTAGCCCATCACACGCGATTTGTGTACGCATCAAGTCACACGCAGACAACGCTCACTCAACAATTCACAGTCACTCAATTGTACAACAACACTCTTAATTAAATCACTGCAATTTATAAATAAATCAATCACGCATCAAATACGGTAATTGCCATTTTTCTCCCACCAAATGGCGTCGGATTAATTCCGATCCTTCACGGGACTTTCTCGCCATTAAATATCGGTTCTAAAAATCCAACTTGCGTCCCGAACCGAGCATCACAGCCTCGTGAACAGTGAATCACAGCTCGTGAACAGTGATTCTTAGCTTGAAATTCCCTCAAATCGTCCTCCAAAAATTCCGAATTAATTCCTTAAGGCCCGCCATACATTCCCGGTCTAAAGCCCCAATATTTCACACCCGCACAAGTCCAATTTCACCCAAAATCAAATTATTCAGTGATACCCAAAATCCTAAATCGGGATTAGAGTATGACTTACCGCGTTCTAGGCTAAAACGGCTAGAACGGAAAGCGGCGGCGCTCTACGGCAAAGGCGAACGACTCACGGTGGCTTCCGGCTTGCACGGTAGCGGTCCGGTGGCGGCGTGGTCTTGCACGGCCGGGAAAGGGGGTCACGGGAGAGAGAGAGAAAGAGAGGGGAAGGAGAGAGAGACGGTGAGGTTGGAGGGCAGCACGGTGACGGTAAGGTGGCGGTCCGGCGGTGTGGCAAGCGGCGGCGCCGGCGATGGAGAGAAACGGCCAAAGGGACTCACGGCCAAGAAGAAAAAAAACATGAAAGGGGAAGGGGTTGATCGTGGAATGAAGAGGAGAACAGAGAAGGAAGACAAGTTGGACGCAATTATTTATATTGACTAAAGGGTGAATGACTAAAATGCCCTTTACTCACAATTTTAATTCGACGGTCTAGATTCGATCTTATCTTGATCCGACGACCGAGATCAATTTTTGCACAAAAATATCCAAGGGCATACTTGTAATTTTCCAAAAACCTAAGGGTAAAAAATGCCCTTTACCCTTAAAACTTGTCATTTAATAACATTTAGGGGTATTTTAGTCACTTTCTCCGTTTCTTGTCCAAATCGAGTTTTTCCGAAAGATTTGAGTGCACCAAAAATTCACACGTGTCACATACAACGTTGTCCTAACGTTCCGTCGCGACTTCCTAATTTTTCAGTGTCCAATTTGGGTAAAAATCCAATAATTAAATTCTATTAAAGGCAACTCGAGTGTTTCTCGAGCGTTTCTCGAGCTAACGGGCGGCTTGCTGGAGAATTTCGCAGAATCGACTCATGGCTGATACTAAATCGAGTCATGTGCAAGTCCATTCGGTGCGTGACAATCTCGGTTGTCATTAAAATCCTGAAGATCAATCACTTGATTCGATAGGTACGATCGTTCGGTATAATTTCGGAATCATTCGTCAAGTCGTTTCGTGGTTCTACGGAATCACCCGCGATCCACTATTAAGACAGTGACGAACTGACCCCTAATTATCCCTGGATCGGCCAACAGTGGCTCAAAATATCACTTACGTGATTTAATGGTCGAAATCTATTCACAATCGAATTTTCTTTAGTCGCTCGAATTTAATTTCTTATATTAGCTTTTCCCTAATGGTGAGCATTCCCAAAAATATCAGTTCCGGGCGAGAACTTATTGCGAGTACATCTCGTAAAACTCAATTATTAAATAAATTCCAATTTGTGAAAATTTTGGAATGTCACATCACTCGCCGTCATCTTCATCCCCACACCTTGTGCACTTTCACAAAAAAAATTCCTCGGCTTTTTTTCCTTTACCGACTCCTCCAGACCCATGAATAGCAAAAAAAAAAAAGAAAAATTATCAAATCCGACTTTAAATCAGTAGTCCACCAAACAGTGGACATGATATGAAGAAATTCAATGATTTCTTATCATATCCTATCCAGTTATATTCTATTTAGAAATCCGGACGACCAAATGTAGCATTAGAGGTTGGTTGGAGATTTGATTCTGGGTATTTGATTATGTCAGATGTATATCCAATGCCCAAATTGGTACCATTTTCTCTTTCCTGAAAACGTTTGTCATGCGGACTTCCCAAATTTTAACGCCCTATACATGTTCATTTACGTGTCCATGCACAATTGAGCTCAACATAACGGGCCATAAATTCATATATCCGCAACCAATAATCAAAGTGAAAGCACGGAAATTAAAGAACGACGATAAAAAAATAAAAATTTGGGCGCGGTAAGTAAAAATCCGATAAGGTCGGACAAAGAATATATATGGCCTTGTTATAGAGGCCCAGGACAGGATCCTCGTGAGCTAAGCGAAAAATTAAACATTCAATTAATTCTAAAGCTCGCGTTCAGCAAGATTAGCTCAATTTTGTTAACATTAAGGAAGCTGTTTCAGCTAATCTCAAGGATCTCCCGCTTTATTTCACCTGGTGTAAGTGCCATGGCATCTGACAAGCTTTATCCCCAGAAGTAAGCATGAGAGCACAAGTCGAACAATTTATTCGATAATTTTCTGAAGACTCCATAACTCTGCCGTACAACCTTGTTTCACAGAAGCAGGAAGACAAGTGTAACTACTTATTCATAGAATTGCTTGAAGTAGTCGTTATGATTAACGCTTTCCTACTTGACTGACTCTTCAAAACGCAATTCCACTTTCTTCAATCATACTTTTCGTCCACAGATATATCCTGCAACTACTGAACTTACATTCAATTTCTTTTCAATCTCCCGTCGCCATCATCTCTTTTGAAAGTTGAATGCTTTGATTGAGAAGGCAAAGATGAATCCAAAGAGGAGAGATAATCCGACCAGCACGATCGCGACCACCCCCAGGAAGTCATGCCTGAACCCGAAATAACTCCTTACGAACTCTTCGACTGTCTCACCACTGTCCAGCACGTCCTTAACATCTCCAAACTGCGAGGCCACCAGCCCGTACAATGTCCAAAAAATTGGACATGCCCAGGAATACCATCTCCACCAGATAGGAATTCTCTGTTAAAACAAAAGCATGAGCCCTCATCAGTTATGCTTTTACTTTAATTCTTTTTTATTTCTTTACTGTTTTTCCGCTTCAGTTTCAGTGAAGATATCGATGAACTTACTGTTCGCGGCACGATGAATCCCGAGAAAAGGTTCCAAATCAAAAAGAATGCCGAAGAGATTATGGTGGCTATGTAGTGGTTGGGCGTGACCGCCACGCTCGTCATTCCATAGAGAGTGAAGAATAACAAGGTGAAGAACATACAGAAGATGTACCAAAAGAACTTGCCGGCTGTCCATTCGAACCTGATCATTGTATAGACAATCACTCCATAGATGACAGTTTGGACGAAGATGTAGGGAATCTCGATGATAACCTGCGTGAAACAATTTTTTCAAATAACATGATAATTTCTCTCATGACTCTTCCTATTTTCCAATGAACTACCTTCGTCAAATTCTTTTACTTAGTTATGAAAGTGAAAGATGTCCTTACGTGTGCAAATGCATAGGGCAGAGCGGAATACATTCCAGCCCCTCTCTCTCTATAGAAGACGGTCCTCTCAATGGCCACAATAGGTTGAACTGACTTCGTATTCTGAAATCCAATGAAAAGGACAGCCGCGTACATTGAACCCATGGCATTGAAGAGATCTTGCTGGTTTCTCCTGCAAGTCCCACAAGTTTTGAGCAAATAATGTCCGTAACTGAGCCATTATACTTCTTTTCCTGAGTCCAATTTCTCTTTAATTGGCAACAAAAAAAAGCGTAGTACTAATATATCTATGCTTATGAAATTCTGTCACCTTTTGGAGCCGAGGTTCCAAAATATCGTGCCGAACATCAGGGCGATGAAAGTTGTGAATAGAAGTCTCACGGCTGTGTATGCCTGGTTGCGCCCATACGACCAGTGTTGTTTCCATAGACAAGCCATACACTGGGTGAAGAACGATTGTGAATAATGCGTTGGAAAATGGAGATCTTTTGACCCCGGTGGAGGCGTACTTAGTTCGTTGATCAGAGCTTTGTTTCTCCTGATTTAAACATTGGAGAACGCCAGACACGGTGAAAGCTCTGCTACTACGGTTGTAAGCTCTTATCTTTTCAACCTTAAATTTTATGACAATTTATTTTGATGTTATTAAGCTGAAAAACGTAAATGTTTCTGCTTCTGGTGAAGTAACTTCTTACCTAAACAGTTCTGAACTCCTGTACACTTCAGTGAAGTTAACCCCGAGGATTTCTTCTTGAGCAGTTGTCGTCACCTCCAACATCCAAGTTGCCGGATTGTATCGGTTTTTAATTTTTGGAACGCCGCTAATGCCCTTTGATTTGGACGCATGTAATGTTAGCAGCTAAAGCTCAATGTAAGTTAATCTCAGTTTCTTACTGCGCAGCAGTAAGCTCACCTCAAAATAGTTGATCAGGTGCGAGGAATGCTGGCCTAGTGGACCGACATAGATCTCCTCTCCGCCTCTTTTCAGAAGAAACAGCTGCATATCATTAAGGAAAATATCTTGAATACTTTGTTGTGTGGAAAGACAAAAGCAGACAGATAGCTCGGTCCCTCGTGAAAATTTGTGTCGAACCTCATCAAAAGCATCAAATATATCGATGCTCGGCTGGTGGATGGTGCAAACAACAGTTCGCCCTGTGTCAACCGTGTTTCTAACTGTTCTCATTACTATAGCAGCTGCCCTGGCATCGAGGCCAGAGGTAGGCTCGTCCATGAATATGATGGATGGGTTGGCTACGAGCTCCACTGCAATTGTCAGCCTTTTCCTCTGCTCAGTGGAGAGGCCATTAACACCAGGCAACCCAACTAGCGCTTCTCGTAACGCAGTAAGCTCTATGAGCTCCATTACTTCTTCAATGAACATCTGCAGATGTTGGATCAAATTTCTAGTTAGCACTCTATTGCTGGGAGGAACTCAAAGGTAGCCACATTTTTACACCATCTAAAATGTTCATGAGCGGTGGTTATCCTTTAAGAGATGCCAAAATCTATGAGGTGAACAATGTAAACCATGGGAAAAATTACATCTGGTATAACTTTTTGAGAAAACCCGAAACGGATATAAATGTAGAATTCACCTAAGATGCCGGATGTCATAAAACTAATGGATCAAGTAATATCTCTACCTTCCTAGTCTCAGAATCCACATCAGGAGGTAACCGAAGCCATGCAGAATACACCAAGGACTCATAAATTGTGACGTGAGGAGAGTGGATATCGGTTTGTTCACAGTATCCTGATATGCGAGCGAATGTTTCTTGCTTCTTTGGGTACCCAGATATCGTGATTGTCCCATCGATGTATCCACCTGTTTTCCTTCCAGCCAACACGTCCATTAGAGTGGTCTTTCCAGCACCACTGACACCCATTAAAGCCGTCAATACTCCTGGCCTGAAAGCACCACTTACACCTTTTAGAAGTTCCAGTCGATCTTCGGGAATACCTTGAGCATTCATTTCCTGCAAATGCAAAAACCAACTCGCTGATTCAGTTATGTTCAGCACATAAAACTTCTGCGCCTTCAATTGTCAGAACCAAAGCATCTTCCGAGCAAACAGTACCTGAGGCATATCTATGGCATATCTGATATCATCAAAAGCAATAGAAAGTGGCTCGAAAGGAAGAACCATTCCTCGTTTCCTATTTGGGTCCGAATAGTTTATGCTCCTGGCTCTCGTAGACAATTTTCTATGTGCAGCGCTTCTTTGGCGTCCACTCTCTTTATCTGTATTATCACGTTAGTGATCCCTTTAGCTTAAGTTCCACTCGACAGGCAAAAAGTACAATATGTGTTGGTTCTGTGGCTCACCGGATGAACTCCTCCGGCTTCTTCTCAATGATAGCTCAATGACCTCACCAGTCTTGCTCGCGATTTTCTCTGCCAGAGTCTCTTTTGATAGTACAGCTTGAGGCTTCCCAATTGCTGCAGCAAAGTGGAAGTCATTCAACAAAACATACACCGAATCCTCTGAAAATAGAGGCCTTGTGAAGAGAGACTTACGATCGAGATATTTCATTGCCATAGTGAACAGGAAATTGAACAGAAAAATGTATCCAATCATTGCTCCTACTCCTATCCAATACCAATGCACTTCGGGAAAAATGCCGCGGGACTTCAGGACCAAAACTCCTAAAGGTTCTGTGAAGTTAGGAGGAATCTGTACCACAAAAGTTCTGGAAATTCAGCGGTTGATACTCCAAAAATTTTAGCAAACTTTGTTAATTCTTTGTTATTGTTTAATGACAATTTCGTAAGAAGGTGCTTACATGTCTCCACTGCTTTCCGAGAAATTCATTTACAGCGATTGCGTTCTGTGCATACATCATTGGGGAGATCCAATACCCCCATATCCACCATGGCTTAACGTCATCTGGTTTCAAATCATGTCACGTCAGGAAATTGCTTATGTAATTGCAAATCGAAAGAATAGTTTTTTAGACATCCGGTTGACCTCTTGATATGATGAATCCGCCCAAGACCATAATGGTGAGTAATCCAAACGATCCAAAAGTATTCGCCACTATCACGTTCCTTCCTATTGCCGCGATGAATCGAAATAATCCAGACGCCATCTGATGTAGGCATAGTAGCAGAAAATACTGTTTGAAGAACCTGTTAGCAAAGAATTTATCAATATCTGAATCATTAGATCAAAGTCTGATATTCTAAATAAATGTCATTTGATCAACCTTCCAGCATAAGGGTCATAGCCTATGACATAGTAAGTCATGATCACCCAAATAGCAACTTCTACTAGAGTGATCGGAACCTTCAGGATCCATGTGGGTAGCGAATATGCCCACGCAGGAAAGAAGAGGAGGTCTCTCTGCTTGTAGAAGACAGGGAGCTTCATGATTGTCATGGCAACCTCCGAGAATCCATTAAACATCATCACGATCACAGTGAAGAAGAGAGCGCCAAAATAAATACCACCGTCTGTCATGGTATCTCGGTGCATATCAGTCCGTAGGAACACCGTCATCGTTATGAAAGCCATAAGGATAAGCTGATATGCATCCAAAAAAGGAAGTGTTAGGGCATTACAAATGGTATTGACAGATCAAATGCACCACTTAGTCCGGATTGCAGACTAATCTATGAAAACCAGTATCTCAACTTGCTCACCTGGAACATTTTGAAAAAATAGACAAATGAATTTCTCCTCATTAGCAAAAGTTCCCTTGAAACGCAAGCTCTCAACAGTTCTTTCTGGCTCACCCCGTACTTCTTAGTTGTTAGAGCAGCTGGATGGCCTTTTGACTTGTCGAACGGGATCGCAAGCTGGTCACCTAGTTTCTGACCAATATGAAATGACTGAAACGCTTCAGAAAATTCCTTGACTGTCACAAACCTATAAGGCGTCTCCTTATTCGCCCAATACTGCTCTTGATCTTTCCTTGAAGTCACCTACAGATTATATTACAGAAGATAGAATTAATGAGTCAATTGTCACATATAGCGCCAAAAAATAAAAATAAAAATGTGATTTGAAATATTACTTCTTGCAAGAAATCAGCTACTCCTTTCCTTTCAGGACATTTAAAACCCATGTGTCCGAAGAACGCAAGCACGTTTTCTCGGGGACCTTGGTAAACAATTTGCCCATCCGAGAGAAGGATGATATCATCAAACAGGTCGTAAGTTTCCGGCGCAGGCTGGAGGAGGGATATTAGAGCAGTCCCATTTAGGATGTGTATGGACTGTCTGAGTGAGTTCACTATTTGGAATGTCGTCGAACAATCCAAGCCAGTTGATATTTCGTCCATAAATAGTGCTTTGGCTGGCCCGACTAGCATCTCCCCTGTTTTATGTCAACACGAATTGAAGAAAATCAACCTAATTAGATAGAAAAGGGATTGCTATCATCTAACAACACGGGATACTAAAGCAGCCTTCTGGGTCTTACCTGTTGTGACTCGTTTCTTTTGTCCCCCGGAGATGCCTCGTATCATTTGATCTCCCACTATCGTGTCGGCACAGATTTCAAGTCCTAGTATCTAAAATTAAGCATTGCAAAAAAAAACAGAAATTTTAAGTCTTTGTGCTTTGCCATTTTCCTCGTGGAAAAAACAGGAAAGGACTAATGGCATTCTAACTTTCTTGGCTATACCTTGATTATATAATCGACAACGATATTACTCTCCTGTCCTTCCAGTGCTGCTGCCTGCAGAAGATTAAGATCAATAGAAGCTCTTATGGGTATTAATTAATGTTTTTGACCATATTTTGTGCATTAAGTAAAAAGAAAGTATAATAATCCGCAATCAGAAAGCTGTTTGATCATTCATTAGTCCTGATCTCATGTCTCACCTTCATAAAGATATCTATATCAGGATCAGGTTTGATGCTTGCCTCCTTTTCTCTCCTTGATAACTCTGCTAGCATATCTGAAAACAAATGTTAGTGTTATACCTCTTAATCCTTGCTCTTTTTGAGAATTTATCCTTTGAATTATGGTAACGAAGAAAAATGGTGCCAACTCACCATAACGGGGTCCAACACCTTGACACCTGGCCGAGAAAGCGAGAGTTTCCCTAACAGTCATTTCTCCTATATGGAGATCATATTGACTTACATAAGATGATGTCCTCTGCGGTATGAATTCTTCCATCCCTTGTCCATTGTATGTGACTCTCCCCGAAAACTACAATTCACAAGCTCTTTGTGTGACTTATACACTAAACATTTCACTACTATAGTAAGACATCTCTTGAAGTACTTTCTTTATGCTTACTTTCAAATCTTTGCTGAGCTTCCCAGCTAATGCTAGAAGTAACGTGGTCTTTCCAGAGCCTGGAGGCCCCAGAAGCAATGTCATTCTGCAAAAGAAGGAAAAATAAGGTCAACAATATCAGAACTCGCTTCTTAAGCATTGTATGCCGGTAAAAATCTGTAGAAACTCTCTCTCTCTCTCTCTTCTTACCTGCGAGGCTTGATGATTCCGCTGACATCATTGAGGATTGGTAATGGTTTCTTTCTACTAGGAAGGATGTAAAAATAGTTGAGAAACCCCTGTTGACATTGATTAATATTAGACGGTTTTCAGTCAATTTGAGCAGAATACAAGAAAAAAGTAGATATTCAATGAATTGACTGTTTCATTACCTCAAGTATGTTGACATAGAAATTAAAGATTGTGGGTAGAGCTCGGCTTCCAACATAAGCTTCGGCCTCGACATTCAGATGCTCAAATCGGACTTCAATCGTAGGAAAATCCAGTCCAACTCTTTTTATAGTACAGAAGGGAAAATGCAGATTTTTTCAAGATTTATAATGAAACTTTCAGCTTGGAGAAGAAAATACTATTTCCCATATGAAGTTTCTTTCTCTAAATTAAAAAAAAAAATTAGTTTGACATGCTCGTAAAGAATATGGCAGTGACCAACTAATTAAATATCTGAATTGCTTATTTGAAGTCATCAGCATATACCTGTCAATCCTCTGCTTCAGCTTTGACAAGAACTTCTCATTGTCTTCCTCATCTGTCTTCAGCAGCCTCTCCAACAAGTTCCTCCTCTCTATCAACCCGAGATTCTCAACATCGACCTCTCTTATCTGGCCTCCTTCTTCGGCAAGAATGCTCCGCCGAATGCGCAAGTAAGTTGGAAGCTTTTCAATTGCAGCCCATTTCAGAGCCTCCTCATCATCCTCATTCCTGCTAGACCTTGAGAAGATCTCCTTCCCACTGTTCCTCCATATGTCCGAGCTGCTCGAACGTGCACTGCTGATTCTAATTGCATCACCAGTGTCCATAGTCACCCACTAAAAGCTAAACAAATGCATCACTGAATTGAAATTTTCATGCAAGATGGCCTTTGTCCATGAAAATGTAAATGAAAAGGGAAAAGGGTCAGGAAAGTTTGAAGCTTTCTTAGATTCTTTTTGAAAGCATCTGAGGATAGTTGAACAAGAGGGAGTTGCATTTGGTGTGTGTATATATAGCCTGAGAAGAAGAAAAAGATGCCAAAAGGGGCTCAATACTTATTATTTTTCTTTCGACGTAAGTTTTGATGCACATGTGGGTTTGAGGCAATTGCATGTATCATAGGAGAAAGGAAACAGGTTGGAGCATGTTCTGGCACGACTATATCTAAGAGATAATTGCACTTTCGAAAGTCAATGGAAGTGGGAAGGAGAAGGTGGTTAATTACATGTATGGTAACATTTCATTGCCAATCCTGCCAGCGGTGGACACCGGAAGTAGGCTGGGACGGACAAGGGATTTAGGCTGGGACGAGAAAAAACTTTTTACGCATAAAAGCTTTAAAAATTACTTGCATGACAAATTTTACAGGGGAATTTAAAGTGCACATTTGGAGACGACGGGAGAAGGTGGCGCAATCGCCACAACCAGCTCTCGGTCAGTTATTCGATGATGCTATGCGATAGGATAACAATATTCATCTTGCAGAAAGAAATTCCCTAGTTTGAAAAGTAATGCAGCATGTATGATCGGAAAAATAACATATGATGATCATCTTTGATCATATTAGCAATCAAGAGTGCTCGCAGGTATATCTGAGTCTATTAACTACTCCTTTCACATCGCCCTTCTTGTATCTTTTCGTGACCATTAATTTCGGCATTATCGTATGTACTTATCAGTAATCTTGAAACATTGAGATGACTTCTCAATGTTAGGATCATATACTTCAAATTTTTGTGGATTTTTAGAATCCACGTGACACACCCGTTTTCGTAGCCAAAAACAAGTTTGTGTGCATGTGTTCAAGGTGTCAGGAAATTTCCTCGAAAGGGAAAAATATAAGAAAAGAGATTGAACTGACTTGAACGCAGAGCCATTTATATTGCATTATTGGCGACCAAATGTACTTCCACCTTAAAATAATACTTATTTTCTGCTACCGAGGAGGCGAGGAATTGAATAGAGAAAACAAAAGATTCTTCAACGCAAAGCCAGCTCGAGGAGGACGGGAAACTCATTACTACCTAACGTGTCTTACTTGCGACTCTAGTAACTAGAAAGACGTATCCCAACCTGTCAAGAAGTCGGTCAGCGCTCATTAATACCCACGTTGTGAACAACCAAAGCCGGTATTTTTGCATTGAAGTTTCATCTTAGAGATCAAACGACGTACCAGGCACATGCAACCCTTCTTTCTGTACAGGAAAACTCACCTGCCGCTCATAGGTTTGCTGTATACACAGCGGATTCATTACATTATGAGTAAAAAGGGTGAGACGAGAAGACCTGAGAAGCTCTTTCAGGGACCGCTGGAGTTCTATCCCCGCACCGGTGTATTAGGTTTGAGTCATGACTACCGTTCATTTTGAGTGAACCCTTACTACCATCCCACCACGATTCCAACTTTATGTGTCCAGAGCTCGGTCTTTCAGTATAAATGCTTTTAAATGATTAGCTCCCCTGTAAGGATTATCGTGTTTTTGGGGATTATGATCTTCCCCCTGGAACTGATTAATGCAAATTGGTTAGTCCATGGGAAGAGCTGGAACTGAGTTTGTCATCAAATGCTCGACCTCGTTTGAATGTTTTGTTCTTACTTCATTAGGTAAAGACAGAGATGTCGGATATCTCTGATAATCTAATCTCGGTTGTATGGAGTTGTGAGTCTGAGTTTCTTCCGGTGATTCGCTCAGGGAAATTTGCCGATGTTGGCTTTCCTACAAGCATGGTGAACGTATATGTTTGTGTTGGCGACTTTGTTCGTGATTGTGCACTCAATAACACGGCAGATGGGCCAACGCATACCATTCGGTATCGACCTTCTCTACTTTCTATTTAACAGGCTTTCATGTTGAGAGCATTAGCTGAAGCTGTGCTCACCACTCAGTGCTATCAGTATCTTTTGGTCTGCCTCTGATTTTCTTAATCTGCCAATTGCTTGCTCGTCTGTTTTCATGTTGATGTCAGTCTATCTATTCTTTTCCAACTTGGACAATAACCACCGCCTCCCTGGCCCCCGGCTGGTTCTACCAGAGGCCAACCACTGACAATAAGTCCCGCCTTAATACAACTTTACAACTTTCATCGTTATGTTCTCCCCCTCACGTGTGAACTGCCAATTAACTTATCGTCTCTAATACCATTTGCTTGGGGGGTGAAGTTGAAGCCTGATACCTTAACCTAGAGAAATCGCCAAGAGAGAATCTAAGTTCGAGCCCGTTAATATATCCAGTTGGACTTACTTTAATTTAAAAGCTTAAACCTGTGAATTATGGGCCAACTAAAATATATCAAGTACTCCACACCACACCTATTGTTCCATGTAGTAGTTTTTTTAACACAACTCACACGGGCATCTCAACGTTTCAAAGAGTGACTCTTGTCAAAATTATAAAAACTGCTGAGTTAGAATTTCATTCTAACTAAAATTTTCTTGTTGTTCAGAAGGATCCAACTACAGGAGAACTAGTAGAGAGGTTTCCCTTGAACAACAAGAAGTAATTCCAACTACAGGAGAACTAAAATTTCATTTTAACTTTACAATTTTCTTGGATGCTGCTTCTAGGACCGTAATCTTGTGTGACATCTCTGGATTAACTCATAGAGGTATTGTTTGCTTTGGCAAGTACCACACTGAGCCCGGTTTTGTCCTTCCCGGAGGTCACCCATCTCAAGAGTAATTCCACTTGAGCACGCTAAATTTAAGCACTGTCCTTATGTTAGAAGGCGCCTCCGTGAGTTAATTTCAGTTTTCACACACACACACACATATCTCTTTCCGTATTTGATGCAAAGTTCAGTTAATTCTTGCTCTTTCGGCATTTTAGAAATCTGCTAAGAGCCGCCTTTTGTCTGGAAACTCTCTATGCGACTACTCCCCCATCCTTGTCGGACTGGATCGTTACACCTTGGCTGCTATTATTATAGGGACCTTAGAATTTTGTTGGATGAACTTTTCTGAAAATAGGCTAGAGAAGAATATCACGGATCTGAATCCCATGCTGCGATAATGACGTTTGGTTCATATACAGTTGTTCTGTGTTGGGCTTTATTCTTAGGCCTAACCTCTAATCCTATGTTTCGTTTCTTGATCGACGGCCCTAGTTTTTCTTTTTCTTTCCCTTTTCTTAATAAAATCAAACCATGCTAGCTGTATGTCCCGAATTGTAAGTTTTGGCGAGTTGCCTTTATATGGTTGTTGTTCCTGTTGGATTTGATCTATGTATTTTTCTTCTGGGAAAATTTGGCGCAAGCGTTATTTCCATTGCTCCTTTTGCTTATTGATGACGACAACACCAGGATACAATAACATGAACAAGCCTCTTCAATGTCCTGAAAATTGTTTGGCTGAATTTGTTTTGTGTTTTCATTTTGAATTCAAACATGTTTTCATTTGTCAATTTCCAAAGAGGTGGGTTTTTCTTAAAAATAAATAGAAAAGAAGAAAAAAATGGGCTCTCTTTATAGAGCAAGAGATGGCACGTTCAGGAAAGGGAACGCAGAAGAAAAGAGAGAAGGAGAAAAAGAAAGAAAGAAAAAGAAGAAGAAAGGGAAAGGAAAAGGAAAGGGGTACATGTCACAAGGGCCTCACCAAGCAGGATTTACTTCGATTCGCAATGCCAGATAAGAATTTTATGCCATTTGTTCATCTAATCGGAGTAGTTTTTAGAATTATGGCACAAATTTGAAATTATGTGAAATTTAAACTGCACAGTCCTATTTTGGAGTTGTTAAGCAGTGGAGTTACGTGGAAATCATAGATTAGGGCATTGTGGAGCAACGGGGGTTGATGGAAGTATTTGAAGTAACTTTTAGTTAGAGCGAAATTTTAGAATTTCGTGCGAGCTTCGCATTGCAGATAGTTTCAAATAATCTCTTTGGGCAAGCGATTTGTTGACATGTGGGAGTTATTTTATTAGCGATTAGGTTTAGTTTAGCCAATTCATAGTTGAGGTAGTGTTTTACTTAATTTTGATTTTGACGTCGATTTTCATTTAAATGATAGGATAACGAGATTGTCAACTCATATAGCTATGTTGTTAGGTTTTGGGCATACTTTGAAAATGAAAAGGATTAGACATATAATGTGCAAAGTATGACTTGGTTGAAAGGCAAAAATGATATTTATAGCATATTTGATGCATAATTTCTGGATATGGCATTTACTACCCTTTTGATTATTTGAAATGGCATGGAAAACATTTTAAGAAATGATTTACGAGTTGATTATTGTGAAATGGTTCGAAAAATACTGTATGAAAGGGATTGCAAAAATGTTATATGTTTTGATTTGTGAATCTAATTTATAAAAGGTATTCTGCTGTGAAAAGGTATATGTTTGGTAAAATGAAAACAATTTCTGATACTGATTATGTAAAATATGGGTCCGAAAAAAAAAAAAAAAAAAAAAAAAAAAAAAAAAAAGTCAAAAGGTCAAAAGTGTCTACAGTGCATGCTCAGCTCTTCTTTTTAACCGAGAGCTCGTGCACAGCAAGGAAGAGAAGAGAAGAGAAAAGAGGAAAACAAGAGAAGAGAGAGGAAGAGAAGAAGAAGAAGAAGAAAAGGGAGGGTTTTGCGCCGCGCGGACCTCGCCTAGCCGATTCGACTTTGTATCGCAATGCTCGGTAAGTATTCGCGCCCCTCGTTCCTTTGATCGGAGAAGTTTTCCGATTTAGGGTTTAAATTCGGAATTTTAGGAAATTCGAGCGGCGAAGTCTGATTTTTGAGTTGTTGAGCTGCGTATTTTTATAGAATTGGTAGTTTACGGTGTTGCGGAGCCATGGGATTTTACGGAACCTGATTTGGACTTACGGTTTGCCGGATATGAATTTTTGAAGTTGAGTGCGCGCAGTGAACAGTGCGCGAACAGTAGTTTTTAGGCCGATTTTCGTCGGTTTTCGGCTCGATTTTGGGGCTGCTAAGTTGGGGTTCCTGTAGTGCTCTGAATAAGCTTTCTCTTGACTATAAGTTCCCTTAGAACGGAGTTTAGTGGAGGAAGTTATGGCGCAATCAAGTTTCGCACTCAAATTCCGCGTCGTGGACGAATTTGGAAAATCGCTTTAGACGAGTGTTTTGGGAGCGTCTTTTAGTCGTTATATTAGCATCTAAGCCTAGTTGAGCCGAATCGTAGTCGAAATATCATTTTACTCGGTTTTGATACCGTTTTTCGGCTTATTGTTAGGTATTCGAGTGCGTCGGCTCGAGAAACCGCTGTAGGTTAATTTTTCAGCTTTTCAAGGTGAGTGGTATTATTTCTTCTTTGAATTTGTAAACTCATGTTTAGAAAATGATATCTATGAGATATGTTACTATATAAGAAATGGCATTTTGATTGCATAAAATTAGATCGAGCATTTACTGACATTTTGTGTATTTGAAATGAAATATTATCTTTTGATTTCGGTTTGAGTTTACTGAATGCAAATGGGTTTGCGAAACTTTTTGAGAAAGACAAATGAGGAGTTCTTGTATTTGAATGTGGCTTATAAAGGGTTATATACCCGTTTGCGAAATGATTTCTTTCTCTTTTTGAATATTGGTGATTTTGATTGTGGATTGCATTTGCTGGTATGGGAGGATGTGGATTTTGATGCTCAGTGTCTCTGTGAACCCAAATGAGAGGTTCTGGGTATGTGCATACTAGTCTAGGATATCCTTGTGGGCCGAGCCACCGGCTTATAATAGGTGGAGACCTTTCCAAGGGGGGAATCTTGGTCGCTTTTCACGGGGCGTTATCCGTGATTATACTTAGATTTCTGAGCATGAGATTGGCCAATGGATTTGACCATTGGTTTCTTCTTTGATATTATTAATTTGAATGACCTTTTCTACTGTGAAAATGTGACGTTTGAAGTAGCATATAACTTATTTTGAATATGGAGTTTGTGATATGTCGGAATTGGATTAATTGAGCTTTCGTTTGGTCTTTATAACTGTGTGCATAGTGGGTGCTCGATCTACTTAGAAGAAATGTATTACTCACTGAGCCGTGGTAGCTCATTCCTCTCATTTTACTTGTTTTTCAGGTTCTTCACCGAGGCGCTAGTAGGCGTGAGAGTTCCGGTGTCGGGGAGGGCATTTTGATAGTTGAGACTTTTTGGTACGAGTTATACTTAGATGTGGAGTTTAGTGTACTGAGCTTTTTGGTGGATTGTAATTAACTCTGATATTGTAACCAGTTAAACTCTATATCATGTATATATATGTGGATGCATATATTATGATATTAGATGGGTTTCGGTTATGTTTAGGCTGCGTCCTTTGGTAAAAGGATGGCCGTGTCATGCCATTTTTTTCTTGTTGAGATTGGGGTGTGACAGATTATGGATTGGTTTCGTGGAAAAAATTGATCTATGAAAGGATATATGTTTTGGTTGCTTAAAAATGTATTCTAATTATGAGATGGCTTTGAGTTTGTTTTGGATTATCAGAGATGACGGTTTGATGCTCATTATCAGTGTGACCCGGTTTGGGGTTTTTGGGTATGCATACTGGTTTGAGGATTGCCTTTTCAGTCGAGCCACTAGCTAATAATAGGTAGAGACTTTGCCAAGGGGAAGTCTCGGTCGCCTAATTTCTACGTGTTGTGTTGTGATCATGGTTAAATATTCAGCATGAGATGGATCAATATAATAGACTTGATGTGTGGTCTGAGATTGATAAATGAATAGACCATTGATATGTGAATTGATGAGATTGATCAGTAGACTGGACCATTGATATTTGTTTTGCTATTATTGATGAAATGAGTAATTTTTTATATGTATAAAGCTTTGTTGAAAAGATGAAACTTGTTTTTGATCTTACATATATATGATATATTGTGGATTTGAATTAAATGAGTTTTGGTATGGTTTTGTAAATATACATAGTGAGAGCTCAATTTGCCTAAAAAAAATATGCACTACTCAATGAGTCGTGATTGTTCACCCCATTCATTCTAGTTGCAAATAAGATGGAGATTTCAGTATTTGGATTTTGGATACTATTGGGTATGAGTTGTGTATGCTAATGATATATGTGGGGTTTAATTGAGTCTGGAGATGTATACATTGTTGATGGATTTTAGAACTCTGACCATGTAATCAGATTATTGTTTTATCGTATATATAAATGAAGATATATATTATGATAACCGGTTAATGTTAATTATGTTTGAGACAACATCCTTTAGGTAAAAGGACGATCATGTCATTTCTCCTATTTTTTTGTAGGATTCGGGGTGTGACATATGCGGTATTATTTGGATGAAGAACACATAGTTTTAGCCAAAAGAGTTTACTTACAACAGTGAAGGTGGAAATTAGTGCAACTGAGCGATAGGTTGCAAGAGTGAAGATGCTCATACTGGAATTCAAGTGAGTTAGAGATTGGTATTTGTTGGAAAAGGCATAGTTACTCTTGTTATTGCTCTTTCTCATATGGTTTGCAAAACCTCTAGATACATATTTAAGTGATCTAAGGATTTATTTAAAGCTTTGTTTATGAGCGAAGCAATTTTTTGGTGCTTTAGTGGCAATTATGCTAAAGGCATAAATGATCATAATATTTGACTTTTCTTTTGTATGTGATAGCATATAGCAAATTGTTACTAGTTGCAAATGCTAGAGACTATTGAGTAGAGTACTATGTTGCTGTCCATGAGCAAAGCAGCTTTCTTAGTGCTTTAATATGCTAAAGCATAAATGGCCATAGTTTTCTCCATTTCATTTGTAATTGATAGCAGATGTGATTGGTTGCTAATGTCGGAGACTATCAAGTAGTACTATGCCGCCGTAGGAGAGCGATTACGATGTCAAGGGACCATAAAACAATAGGCACCAAAGAGACGAAGAAAATTGAGGCATCAGGGGGAATATGTCTATGATGGGTACCTTTATGTAGCTTGTGCTTTAGATGATTGGGACATGAAAGGAATGAAAAGTAAGGAAGGAGGGCCACTCACTATCGAGCGAGAGCTAATGAGCATGGATCTAACTAAAGATGATGAATCTCTAGTCATAGGGTGTAGACTTGTCAAAATGGGTATCCATTTCTTAACCTATATTTGATAGGTTGAGTTGTTATATGGATTAGTTATATTTATTAAATTGGTCATAAATGAGTTTAGATTAGTAAAGTCTACAATAATATGAGAATTAAATGGGTTCACAACTAACTTAGACGTAATCCATTTGTATAACTCTTTATTCACTCTCTCTTGCATTCTCATCTCAGTGTGGATATGAATTTTCTTGATTGTGTCAAATATGTAAGTGTTTTAGCAATATGGGTCTCAAAAGAGACTTCAAGAGCACAATGATCCAGTTTATGTGTTGTCATACCCCAGCTCTTACAAGTATAGTGGAAATGATATATATCCAATTATATATATGATAAAACAGTGAGTTGGTTATAGAATTAGATTTTCTAAAACATTAACAAATATTATTTTAGACATATATCCAAAAGTTCAACTACTAAAAATTCCTTGTTGATATCGCTCTCATCATACTTGGTGCTACCTGAAGAATCTAAAAAAGATTTGAAATGAATTGAGAGAACAACCATAGCTCAGAAAGTAGTACATATCTCTTTTAAGCAAATCGAGCGTCCACTATACATGTTTATAAAGCAATATCATAAACAAAATAATCCAAACTCAAGATATAATATATGTACCAAATCAAATATAAGTTATCTCATTTCAATAGAACTTTATACGTATCATAAGTACTCATTCAATCAACAATATCAAATCAAATATCAATGGTTACTTCCATTAATCTTAAATCACAAATCAATTGTCCATTCTATTGATCAATCTAGTGCTCATATTTAACTATGGTTTCGCTTAACACCCATGAAAAAGGCGACCAAGTGACAATGTCTTTACCTATATTATCCAGTGGCTTGGCCCATAAGGATATCTTGAGAATAGTATACATACCCACAAACCCTCAGTGGGTTCAGAGCACAACAACAATGAGCATCAAACACTAATCCATCATTTACAAACCATTTCAGAATTCATTTCATAACTTTTCACAACGTTTTTCATAAAACAATTCTCAAATCATTCACAAATAATCAAAAAATAATAAATATTCAACCTTATTTTATGCAATGTGCTTTTCCATAACTCATAATATATCGGATTCCCATCACTTTCAAGACACAAGTTTAAAAATTCATATAATAGATAAGAACCAATCACTGCTAAACAAAAGCCCAACTCAAAAGTTATGTCGCTTGGAAAGTTTCAAAATCCTATCAAAGAAGCATTATTCAAACATCATATTTACTTGCCAACTGACTTCGGTTAAGACTCTACTAGGCAACAAATCATTTCACTATAAGTCGACAAAAGACCTCAAGGACAGCCTCACGCGACGAGTAATCTATTTGTGGTCGCGCTACAAACTTTGTAGGTCCATATTTCTCTCTACCAAACTCTGATTAAAGTGAACTTACTGTCGATTGAAAGATCTTTTGAGGCACTAAAGGACCCTAAACTTCACCGACCCAAAATCTAGCCAATAATAAACGAAATTGACACGAAACACTGCAGGTCAAGTTACTATACAACAATTTCTGAAGATTTCGAAAATTCAATATTGACGTCTAAATCGCAAACCGTAAAATCCTAGGTACGCGAGGGACTTAATTATTAGTATCGGAGAGCTCGGACTCGGTGGGAGCGTCACCCGAGAAACCAACAAAGCTAGGGCTACAATTTTCTTTTTACCCCTAGAACTAAAGGGAAAAAACACTTGTAAGAGGGAAAGACGGTGAGGAACTCTTATCGATCACATGCAAAAAGGCGTTATCAGGTGTCAGTCGATGTTTCCTGATCAACAGTTCAAGCGCGACTTCCCTCTTTTCTTTTTCTCGGTTTCCTCCGAGATCTCCCCCTCTCTATTCTTCTTTCCTTTTTGTTTTGCTTTTTTCTTTCCTTTTCTCTGCGCTTTCACTTCACTTTAAAATTCACAAAAGGGAGGAGCTCATTTTGCATTATTGGGGTGAGGAGCTGACTTGAGCCTTACCATGGGCTTTTGTGCAGTTTTTTTTTTTTTTTTGAAGTACAATTATTACATGTGTTGTAAGGATCTGGGTAGATGAGGCTTTGAAGAGGAAGAGTGAAAATAATCTTGGTTGCATTTGTTGTCTGCTTTCAATCACATCCTCCACCCAACTTATCGCGCCACGCTCAAGAGTTCATAGGAGCTTTTCGGCTGAAGGTTTGAGAGAACTTCAGAGCTACTTAGATAGCTGGGCTGATCAAGGAGATAGAGACTATAACGAGGTTTTTGTCGGTTCTCTGTCCTCATATACTTGATCGAGATGAAGTCTTGCTTAGGTGGTCATAATTTTGGAGTTACAAACTGTACTATATGCGGCATACTGTCAGCAGCACTTTTCATTTTTGTAGAGATCTGCTCTTGAGTTCCGATTGTCATTCTTGGCTGCTCGATGATAACGTGTTCGGTATTTTCTTCTTGGTTTGTGCATTTAATTGTGCATAATGGTAGATTTACTCCGTATGAAAGATTTCAGTGGAGGTAACAACTATCAAAATGGGTGCTTCGATTATCATACGGTATTCACTGAATGCCTTAGAGTAGCAACACTTCCGTTTGGGATGCTGTTTAATCTACCTTCAAGGATCTGCAACTTGTAAACTTGTCTCACCTGATGTAAGTGCTGTGGCATCTGACAAGCTTTATCCCCAGAATTAAGCATGAGAGCATAAGTTCAATAATTATTCGATAAATTCTGAAGAACTCATATATATGTGCGCGCGCGCATGCACGTCGTGTTTTTAACTTTGCTGTACAACCATTCTTCGCAGAAGCAGGAAGACGAGTGTTGCAACTTATTTGTCGAATTGCTTGAAGTAGTCTTATGGTTACACTTTCCTATATGACTTTACAAAATTATATTCCACTTTCTTCAATAAAACTTTTGATTCACACAAATATCTTGTAACTACTAAATTTATAAACAATTTCTCTCCATCTCCCGTTGTGCTGTCATCACCTCTTCTGGAAGTTGAATGCTCTGATTGAGAAGGCAAAGATGAATCCAAAGAGGAGAGCGAAGGCGACCGGCATGATTGCAACCACTCCCAAGAAGTCATGCCTGAACCCAAAATAACTCCTCACGAACTCTTCCACTGTCTCGCCAGTGTCAAGCCTGGTCTTAATATCTCCAAACTGTGAGGCCACCAGTCCATACAATGTCCAAGAAAGTGGACAAGCCCAGTAATACCATCTCCACCAGATAGGAATTCTCTGTTGAATAAAAATATTAGCTCCTCGGATATTTTTCATTGTTTTTCCATTGTAGTTTCAGTGAAGATATCGATTAACTTACTGTTCGAGGAACGATGAATCCTGAGAATAGGTTCCAAATCGCGTAGAATGCAGAAGAGGTTATGGCGGCTATGTTGTGGTTGGGCGTGACCGCCACGCTCATCATCCCATAGTAAGTGAAGTACAACAAGCTGAAGAACATATAGAAGATGTACCAAAAGAAGTTGCTGGCGGTCCATTCGAACCCGATCATTGAATAGACAATCACTCCATAGATGACAGTTTGGAGGAAGACGTAGGGAATCTCGATGATAACCTGTGCAAAACAATTTTGTCGAACAACATGATGGATTCTCTCAAGACTCTTTAAGAATGCTTCTTGAAGTCATTTCCTAGTTTCCAATGAACTACCTAAGTCTAATAATTTCACGTAGATGTGAAAGTGAAGCATGTCCTAACCTGTGCAAAGGCATAGGGCAGAGCGGAATACATTCCAGCCCCTCTCTCTCGATAGAAGACTGTCCTCTCAATAGCCACAACAGGTTGAACTGACGTTGAATTCTGAAATCCGAGGAAAAGGCAAGCTGCATACATAGAGCCCATCGCGTTGAAGAGATCTTGCCGGCTTCTCCTGCAAGTTCCACAAGTTTTGAGTAAATAATGTCCATTACTGAGCCAGTGTACTTGTTTTTCCGAGTCCAATTCCTCTGTGTTTCACAGCCAAAAAACGAGTAGAACTTGTTTATCTGTGAATATGGATTTCTGTCAATTACCTTTTGGAGCCGAGGTTCCAAAATATCGTGCCGAACATCAGAGCGATGAAAATTGTGAATAGAAGTCTCACGGCTGTGTATGCTGGGTTGCGCCAATACGACCAGTGTTGTTTCCATAGGCAAGCCATACACTGGGTGAAAAACGATTGTGAATATTGCGTTGGAAAATAGAGATCTTTTGACCCTGGTGGAGGTGTACTTAGTTCGTTGATCAGAGCTTTGTTTCTCCTGTTTCAATCGTTGAAGAAAGCAAGACATGTAAAAGTTCAGCTACTAGGCTTTCTTAGCTCCACTTTTCAATCTTCAACTTAATGATAACGTCTTTGAGCTTCTCGAGCTGAAAAACGAAAATTATTCTGCTCCTGAAAAGTTACTTCTTACCTAAACAATTCCGAATTCCTGTAGACTTCAGTGAAGTTAACCCCGAGGATTTCTTCTTGAGCAGCCGTTGTCACCTCCAACATCCAAGTCGCCGGATTGTATCCGTCTTTAATTGTTGGAATTCTGCTAATGCCCTTTGATTCGGATGCATGTAGTGTTAGCATTTAAAGCTCAATGTAATCTAAACTCAGTTTCTTACTGCGCAGCAGTGAGCTCACCTCAAAATAGTTGATCAGGTGCGAGGAATGCTGGCCTAATGGACCGACATAGATCTCCTCTCCACCTCTTTTCAGAAGAAACAGCTGCATATCAATAAGGAAAATCTCTCAGATACTTCGTTGTGTGGAAAGACAAAAGCAAACAGATAGCTCAGTCCCTCATGAAAATTTGTGTCGAACCTCATCAAAAGCATCAAATATATCGATGCTTGGCTGGTGGATGGTGCAAACAACAGTTCGCCCTGTGTCAACTGTGTTTCTAACCGTTCTCATTACTATAGCAGCTGCCCTGGCATCGAGGCCAGAGGTAGGCTCGTCCATGAATATGATGGACGGGTTGGCTACAAGCTCCACTGCAATTGTCAGCCTTTTCCTCTGCTCAGTGGAGAGGCCATTCACACCAGGCAACCCAACTAGCGCTTCTCGTAACGGGGTAAGCTCGACAAGCTCCATCACTTCTTCAATGAACATCTGCACATGTTGGATCAATTTCTAGTTAGCGCTCTATTGCAGGGAGGGACTCGAAGGCAGCAAAGTTTTAAGCTGTCTAAAATGTTTATGAGCTGTGGTTATCCTTTGAGAGACGCCAAAAATTCTTTCTGTCTATGTGGTGAACAATGTAATCCATGAGAAAAATTCAGTCCGGTGTAGCTTTTTGAGAAAACAAAACTGTCTTTTGAAAGATTTGTAATGTATCTCTTTCTACTGATAAAAATGTAGCATTCACCTAAGATGGATGTCATAAAACTAATGGATCAAGTAATATCTCTACCTTCCTAGTCTCAGATTCCACTTCAGGAGGTAACCGAAGCCATGCAGAATACACCAAGGACTCGTAAACTGTGACATGAGGAGAGTGGATATCGGTTTGCTCACAGTATCCCGATATGCGAGCGAATGTTTCTTGCTTCTTTGGGTACCCAGATATTGTGATTGTCCCGTCGATGTATCCACCTGTTTTCCTTCCAGCCAACACGTCCATCAGAGTGGTCTTTCCAGCGCCGCTGACACCCATTAAAGCCGTCAATACTCCTGGCCTAAAAGCACCACTAACTCCCTTTAGAAGTTCCAGCCGACCTTCAGGAATACCTTGAGCTTTCATTTCCTGATAACGAGAAAATGTTCAGCACATCTAAAAGTTCTGCACCTCAGTTCAATTGTCAGAACCAAAGAATCTTCCGAGCAAACAGTACCTGGGGCATGTCTATGGCGTATCTGATATCATCAAAAGCTATAGAAAGCGGCTCGAAAGGAAGAACCATTCCTCGTTTCCTATTCGGGTCCAAATCATTTATGCTCCCAACTCTCGTAGACAATGATCCCGATGTGGCGCTTCTTTGGCGTCCACTCTCTTTTTCTGTATTATCACGATAGTGATCCTTTGGCTTAAGTTCTACTTCTAAAGAAAAAAGAATACAAGATATGTGGGTTCTGTGGCTCACCAGATGAACTCCTCTGGCTCCCTCTTGATGATAGCTCAATGACCTCTCCGTTCTTGCTCGCAATTTTCTCTGCCAGAGTCTCTTTTGATAGTACAGCTTGAGGCTTCCCAAATGCTGCAGCAAAATGTAAGTAATTCACCAGAATTGTACACCGAATCCCGAAAAAAAATAAAGAACCTTCTGAAGAGAGACTTACGGTCGAGATATTTCAAAGCCATGGTGAACAGGAAATTAAACAGAAACATGTATCCAATCAAAGCTCCTACTCCGATCCAATACCAACGTGCTTCGGGAAAAATTCCACGGGACTTCAGGACCAAAACTCCTAAAGGCTCTGTGGCGTTAGGAGGAATCTATACCACAAAGGTTCCGAACCTTCATCAGTTCATATTATAACAATTTTAACAAACTTTATTAATGACAGTTTCATAATAAAGTACTTACATGTCTCCACTGCTTTCCGAGAAATTCATTTACAGCGATAGCATTCTGTCCATACATCATTGGGGAGAACCAATAACCCCATATCCACCATGGCTTAACATCATCTGATTTCAAACAATATCACATCAGGAAATTGCATATGTGAGCGTAAATCAAAAGAAGAATTATTTAGACGTCTCGTTGACCTCTTGCTATGATGAACCCGCCCAAGACCATAACAGTAAGTAATCCAAATGACCCAAAAGTGTTTGCCACAATCATGTTCCTTCCTACTCCCCCGATGAATCGGAATAAACCAGAAGCCATCTGATGTAGGCATAGGAGCAGAAAATACTGTTTGAAGAACCTGGTAGCAAAGCTTTTATTAGTATCTGAAGTATTGGAGCGAAGTCTGGAATTATTGAATAAGTAATTTGATCAACCTTCCAGCATAAGGGTCAAAGCCGATGACATAGTATGTCAAGACTACCCAAACAGCAACTTCTACAAGAGAGATCGGGATCTTCAGGATCCACATGGGTAGCGCATATGTCCATGCAGGAAAGAAGAGGAAGTCTCTCTGCTTGTAGAAGACGGGGAGCTTCGTGATGGACATGGCAAGCTCCGAGAACCCATTGAACATTATGATGATCAGAGTGAAGAAGAGAGCCCCGAAATAAATCCCACCATCTATCACTGTATCTCGGTGCATCTCTGTCCGTAGGAACACCGTCATGGTTATGAAAGCCATAAATATAAGCTGATATGCATCAGAAAAAGGACGTATTAGGATATCACAAATATAATTGAAAGATCAAATGCATCACTTTGTCAGGATTGCAGACTAAACTAGGAAAACCATTACTTCAACTTGCTTACCTGAGACATTTTGAAAATATAGACGAAGGAGTTTCTCTTCATCAGCAAAAATTCCCTCGAAACGCAAGCTCTCAACAGTTCTTTCTGGCTCACCCCGTACTTCTTAGTTGTTAGAGCAGCTGGATGGCCTTTTGACTTGTCGAATGGGATCGCAAGCTGGTCACCTAGTTTCCGACCAATGTGAAATGACTGGAACGATTCGGAAAATTCTTTGACGGTTACAAACCTATAAGGCGTGTCCTTATTCGCCCAATACTGCTCTTGATCTTTCCTTGAAGTCACCTGCAGATCAAATTACAGAAGATCGAAGTGAATGAGTCAATTGCCACTTATAGAGCAAAAAAAAAAAAACAATTGGCATGTGATTTGAAATATTACTTCTTGCAAGAAATCAGCTACTCCTTTCCTTTCAGGACATTTAAAACCCATGTGTTCGAAGAACTCTAGCACATTTTCTCGGGGACCTTGGTACACAATTTGCCCATCCGAGAGAAGGATGATATCATCAAACAGGTCAAAAGTTTCTGGCGCAGGCTGGAGTAGGGATATTAGAGCAGTCCCATTGAGGATGTGTATGGACTGTCTGAGTGAGTTCACTATTTGGAATGTTGTCGAACTATCCAAGCCGGTTGATATTTCGTCCATAAAGAGAGCTTTGGCTGGCCCGACTAGCATCTCCCCTGTTTTATGTCAACATGAAATTAAAGAAAATCAACCTTGAGTTGATAAATAAAGTGATCGCAGTCATCTAACAACATGGGATTCTAAAGCGGCCTCCTGAGTCTTACCTGTTGTGACTCGTTTCTTTTGTCCACCGGAGATGCCTCTTATCATTTCATCTCCCACCATCGTGTCGGCGCAGATTTCAAGTCCCAAAATCTAAAATTAAGCATTGCAAAAAGAACAGAAATTTTAAGTCTGTTTTCTCCTTTTTTTCATAGAAAAAATAGAAGAATGGACTAATGGAGTTTTGACGTTCTTGATTATACCTTGAGTACATAATCGGTAACAACAGTAGTTTCCTGTCCTTCCAGCGCTGATGCCTGCAGAAGATTAAGGTCAATAGAAGCACTTACAGGCATTAATAAATGTTTTTTTGTTGGGTAAAGTAAGATGTTATATGTACTTTTCACAGCGAAACAAACAAGGAAACTAGTCGTACACAAAAACCTTACACTTGAGGCGACACGACAAGTGTCCCGACAAGTGCAGAGGTGTAACGACTCAAACAAGGGCTACAAGCAACAGAAAAGCCACAGAAGAGGCCAACTAGAAGCAGGGACCAACTGACTACATACAAAGTAATAAATGTTTTTGACCGTGTTTTGCAGAGAAACGAAAGTACATAAATGAAAAATCTGCAATCAGAAAGTTGATCCGCCGTTAATTAGTGTGATCATTTCTCACCTTCATAAATAAATCTATGTCAGGATCGGGTTTGATATTTGCCTCCTTCTCTCTTCTCGATAACTCTGCTAGCATCTCTGAAATACAATGGCAGTATCGTACCTCTTAATCCTTGCTCTTTCTTAGAGTTCATCCTTCAAATTATAATAACTCAGAAAAATAGCCCGAACTCACCGTAGCGTGGTCCGACACCTTGACACCTGGCCGAGAAAGCCAGAGTTTCCCTAACAGTCATTTCTCCTATATGGAGATCATACTGACTTATATAAGCCGATGTCCTCTGCGGTACAAATTCTTCCATCCCGTGTCCGTTGTACGTGACTCTTCCTGAGGACTGAAATTCACAAGCTCTTTGTGTGACTTACACACTAAAGACTACTAAAGTAAGACAGCTCTAAAAGTACTTTCTTTATGCTTACTTTCAAATCTTTGCCGAGCTTCCCAGCTAATGCTAGAAGTAACGTGGTCTTTCCAGAGCCTGGAGGCCCTAGAAGTAATGTCATTCTGCAAAAGAGAAATATAAATTGTGTCAGCAATATCAGAACTTCACTTCTCGAGCATTGAATGCTGATAAAAATCTGTCTCTCTTCTCACCTGCGAGGCTTGATGATTCCACTGACATCGTTGAGGATCGGTAAAGGTTTCTTTCTACTAGGAAGGATGTAAAAAGAGTTGAGAAACCCCTGTTGACATTGATTAACAAGAGACAAGGTTCAGTCAATTTGAGCAGAATCAAAGAAAATGTAGATATGTTATGAATTGAGTGTTAAATTACCTCAAGTATGTTAACAGAGAAATTGAATATTGTGGGTAGAGCTCGGCCCCCGACATAAGCTTCTGCCTCGACATTTAGATGCTCGAATCGGACTTCAATTGTAGGAAAATCCAGTCCAACTCTGTTTGTAATACAGCAGAGTAAACAGAGACCTTATAAAGATTTATCTTGAAACTTTCAGCTCAGAGAATAAAATACCATTTCCCAGATAGAATCTTTTTCACTGGGTAAAAAAAATATCAGACCCCTTTCACATGCTCTTAAGAAATATTGCAGTAACCAACTAACTGAATGTCTGAAATGCTTATGAAAAGTCATCAGCATGTACCTCTCAATCCTCTGCTTCAGCTTTAACAAGAACTTCTCATTGTCATCCTCAGTTGTCTTCAGCAACCTCTCCAACAGGTTCCTCCTCTCTATCAACCCGAGATTCTGGATATCAACCTCTGTTATCTTGCCTTCTTCTTCAGCGAGAATGCCCCGCCGAATTCGCAAGTATGTCGGGAGCTTTTCAAGTGCAGCCCACTTCAGAGCCTCCTCATCATCCTCATCCCGGCTAGACCTTGAGAAGATCTCCTTTCCACCTGTCCTCCATATGTTTGAGCTGCTCAAACGTGCACTGCTTAGCCTTGAACTGCTCAGCCTTGCACTGCTTATTCTAAGTGCATCACCAGTGTCCATGGTCACCCACTCAACCTACACAAATGCCTCACTGAATTGTAGTTTTCATGCAAGAAGGCCCTTGTCCATGAAAATGGGCATGAATATGGCCAACGACGCTTGAAGCTTTTCCAGATGCTTTTGAAAGCTTCTGATGATGGTTTAACTAGAGGGAGTTGCATTTTGTGTGTATATATAGCTTGAGTAGAAGAAAAAGACGCCAAAGGGGGTCAGAGCATTTTTTTTTTCTTTCGATTTGATTCTGATTATCAAGTGGGTTTGACGTAATCGCATATATCATAGGAGGAAGGAAACAGGTCGGAGCATGTTCTTGTACTACTTTTCTTAAAAAATAATTGCACTTCAAAAAAAAAAAATAAAGATGTGGGAAGGAGAAGGTTGATGATTCCATGTATGTATTGATAGCATTTCATTGCCAACCATGCCGGGACGGACGCGGGACTCGGGCTGGAACGAGATAGCATTTTTAACTTATAAAAGCTTTAATATTTGTAGATGTCAAAATGTCCCATATCCCTTAGTAGTATGGTTTATATGCTCATTATACACGCTCTCCCTTTACCTATCAACTTAAGTTTTTGACTTGGACTTTTCAATATCGTACCATAGTCAGTTTCCACTTTCCACAGGATGCTATGCCATAGCATGGCGGTATTCATCTTGCAGAAAGTGAATTCCTAGTTTCAAAAGTAATGCCAGCATGTACGATTTGAAAAGTAACATATGATGGTTCCCTTTGGCATGATTGTAGGTATTTGTCAGTAATCTTGAAGCAACTTGATCTTTTGTGCTTGCTTGATAGTGAATGTGGGATATAATACAGACCCGTTTCTACCGACCACTTGTACTTCCACCTTGGTAATAACGTTTGTTTTTGACAACCGAGGAGGTTTGGAAAGATTCTCCCAACGAATGGCAAAAGTTTGAGAAGCACGAAATGATGTGTACTACCTAACGTACCTTGCTTGCAACCCAAAGTAAGTAGTAAGTCCTTATTCCAACTTGTCAAGAAGAGGGTCAACCCTAATTAATTTAATATACGTGCCTCAATAAATCGATGCTTATATTGGGAACAACCAAAAGCATTATTTTTTTACTTAAGTTTCATCTAGAAGATCGATGAGGGACTAGGCGGTAGGCACATGCAACCCCTCTTTCTAATACAGGAAAGCTCACCTACCGCTTACGGGTTCGTGGCATATGCAGCCGATAAGGGTGGGATGGGGCGACTGATATTAGGGACCCTCTCTAAGACCACATAAATTCTATATCTGTAACAGAATGTTCGGTATGAATCACAACTACTGCTCATTTTGAGTGAATTTATCACCAACGGTTCACTACGACCCCAATGAGATTACTATGTTATGGTATGGTTGAACCTACGCCACAAATGGACCAAGGCTTCCCGAGGTCGAGGAGCGATTAGGGTGTTTCAACCACGTAACCATGGGGCCCCAATTAAATCACTTCAATGTAAAATCCCACTTCATTAGACCGACTACCGGTGTAGTAAAAGGTTCAGTGTCTTTTTCGATAAAAGATGGTGACACGAAAGAACCCCGTCCGCGATATAAAGTTTTATGTTCTGTTATGATCTTTTATCACATAGATAAAACTTTATTGTTACAGAAAGATATCAATGCTCTAATGCTTGTTGGTGTCTCAATAGATTTTTATCATCGATTTAAAATATGGCGATTTTATCAACGGTTGAAATTTTTATCCGTGATTGATTGGATTTACACCGTTGCGGCGGGGTAGTTTTGAAGGTCACACTCACACCCATTATCCGGCAAGTGAAGTCTTATCTTGATGCACGTAAATGAGCAGTTTACATGTTTTTATGAGAAGTAATCGGTTTGAAGAACATATTCCCACAAAAATATAATAAAGTAGACTATCCATACACTTGTGAATAACTAGCTGTATTATTTAATTGAGAATATCTTCCTTGGAAAATCAGTGGATACTTTGATATGATATATACAAAAAGTGAGAGAGAGAGAGAGAGAGAGAGAACATGACAGCAAATCCCGATGTCGGACCAACGGTTGGCATGCGTTCATCACATTCCCAGATCTTGATGTATCATCATCATGCATGGCATGATTCCATATGAATAAGTTTCAAAAACTAATGTTTGATACCAATACACTCTTTTATCTTCAAAAATGAAACGAAGAAATCTAGCTCATCATATAAAGTCAATGGCAATACATGTAGAACAAATTCACCAAATTTCATATCTGTTTATCTCGTAAGGATTCGATTTGATTACGATCACCATCTTCGCTCGCGATTGATTAATCATGTTCGATGGAATGAACTTAGACAGCACCCCCCCTATGTTCTTTTGATCTTGATGCGTTTGCTGTATAAGTTGCGTACTCTCTTTCCGAATCGCATATTCGGACGAGACAAACATATCTTTGTACGTTAACTAAGCTGTCTATATCTACTCTGACCTAAGCTACAATAATAGTATAACATACGATCGCAATTTTTTAGTATGCTTCGCAGCAGAATGCGTTGCGGTCCCCTCAAAATTATCAGAAAGTCGCTTCTGGTTTCTGTTAGTGCTGTCGTATGATGATGAAGGGTTTCCTTTTAACTAAAAGGGAGCCAACAACGTCTGCACTTACCTCATCCAACTTCAACGATTTTCTTAATCCCTTTTCTTTTTTTAATTTTCTGATCTTGTTCTTCGAGATGGAATGGAAACGCCCATGCGGGTTTGACTTTGCTACGTGCTCCTGGGGCGTTGAATCTGGGAGACATGCATAACATTTCGGAGGAGGGGAAGAGGAAAACAAAGGAAAGAAAGAAGGGTACATGCTCTTTTGGCTTTTGGAAATGGCTATGAACTTGCTTTGGTCAAGATTCATTTCCATTTTGAATGTTTGACTCGCCATTGAGATCTCAGCTTCTTATTTCTGGGAGATCTCTTTTGCTTCTGACTTTGCTATCTAGTCTGACTTTGCCATTCTTCAATGACATTATTTGCTTGGGTGACAAGGTTTTATGCCTGCTGTGCTTGGATTCTTTCCAGCAATTTCAGGCTAATGTGATACAAACAAAGTCAGAAATGACATTATTTGCTTGGGTGACAAGGTTTTTTGCTATGTAGTCTGACTTTGCCATTCGTGGCCTAGAAGTCCTTTCTTGCTCGTTACTCGATCTAATGAGATACAAACGAAGGGATGATTTTCTTGCTTGTTACTCAATCTAATGAGATCCAAACGAAGGGATAATTGTTGTTGCATTCATAAACCTACTGCTACGCGATTGTTTCAATGCAGTCCTAAATCTTTGCGCAAAATTTTAATATAGTCATTCTGGCAAAATCCGGTAAAAGTTGGCTTGAAATTGCTGACGTGATGATCTAATCATTTTTTATAGTCTTACATGTCACGGCCGGTGATATGATGCGGACGACTTAACTCGAAAAAGGACTCCGTCTTACTTAATTTACTATTTTTTTCTTATCTTTTCACTGTTCATCTTCTTTTATCTACAACAATGGCAAATCATCAACCTATAATCATTTCCAACCTCTGGATCGTCATTGTTCGTCACCTTTGCTAACATTGGCGAGGATAGGGAAATTTTGAATCGTTTTCTCTCTAAGTCTGGATCACGAATAGGGAAAGTTCAAGAAAATCCGATTCGCCATGGGAAGACAAAGGCAAGGCCCAAAGGATGTGAACACTAGAGGGCTCGACCTCTGCCGCAGCGTCAAGCTGAACCCCCTAGATCCGAAGGACTTGAGCTCCGTCACGGCATCGAGCTCGAGCTCCAAATTCGGATGCACAAGGACGAATCACAAAACCTGAGGTGAGCTAGTTTGGAGAAGGAGAGCACAAGGGGAAAGAAGGGCGGTAGGGGAACTTGCCTATCTGTGCAGAAAATATACTACGACAAGAGGCTTAGGGGCTCTAAAGATGTTAAAAAGTTCAATGAAAAAGTTTAAGTTAATAGGTATAGGAAGAGCACATGAATATAAGACTCATTGTCAAGGGATGCAAGGCATTATCACCAAACCCCATTCTATGTGTAAGCCAGATTAGAAGCATCATGTGAAATTTAATTGATTCGAGGTAGACGCATATATGAGAAATATATAGCGCTGGCTTTGACATCATATTAGAAAATCCAACATAAAAATTTAAGCTAATAGGTGGAGGAACGTGTTTAAGATGATGAACGGTTGCACAGAAAAGAAGGAAAGAAAAGAAAAAAGAAAGAAAAAATTTTAAAATAATAAACAATAAAGTCATTTTGTCCATGTTAGATTGTTGGCCACAAGACCGCCACATAAACAATTTCAAATGAGAATTGATCGGAAAGCTATATTGGAATTTCATGGAAACGTTTAGGATTATATTAGATCAATTGAAAGGTTTTATAATTGCATTGAAGTATATACAATAGATTTGAAACTGAAATAGAAATCTTACATATGATTGATATATCCATTCACATGGCCACCCATGAACTTTCCACTCATGAATTAATTTGGCTATTAGTTGGCCTTTTCTCCTGCCAACACTACATATGTGTACATATGTCGTGATAAATGTTAAATTGTGGCTCAAGTTTTAACCGTATACGGAACCCGATCCTCTGGAAGCTTTTGATTTGTTTGAAATGTGATGTGTCTCGAAGTTTGATCGCGAGAAGCTTGGCAGCTAGAAGACAAAATAAGGGGCATTCTTATTTTATGATATATGTATCTCCATATAAGGGAACTCTAATTGCCTGTTACTTTTTTGGGCGTACAAAACGAAAGCAGGTGGTGCCTAGTAAAAAATCAAATCAAATAAAAAGAAATAAAAAGAAGAAAGTTTTTTTTTTTTTAATAAAGTGCACATGACCCTGGAGTAGCTCTCCTTCAGTAGCAGCCACACAAGGAACAAGAAGAGAAAGCCAGATGTGCGTTCTTTCGAATAAGAGCCGCTCAAAGAGGAGACAAAGAACGCACGACGTTCGTGGATTTCGGTTGCATGTACATGAACACGAGGATTTGTGCCGTGAGTTTTACATGCAAATTGAGCTGTTTATTTGTAAATACTTTGGGTTTGGACTTAACCTATGTATACAAAACACTCGAGCATAAAAGTGATTGTAACTCTGATTCTCCGATTATAATGAATTAGGGCGCACATGATAACTTGTCAAATAATGATAATTTCTATTTTTCTGTTCCCAGAAATATATTTGGAATAAAAATCCATTTGGTAACGTAATTTTATTTTTTTATTTCCGAAACAAATTTATATTCCAGAAATATGTTTGAAACAGAAATAAAAAAATTAAAAAAATTTACTTTTCTATTTCTAAAACAGAAATTAGAAATTGGCAACTCTTCTCATCGCTCGCCCTCGCTACAAGTCGACCACCCCCGCTGCCGCTCGCTATTGCCGCCAGCCTCCTCCTGCCACTGTCGGTCGCCTCCCGCCACCGTCAGCCAGCCACCGCCAAAAAAAATTCCGGAAAATCCATAAAAATTGAAAATTTTCAAAAAAATTCATAAAAAAATCTAGAAAATAAAAAAAAAAAAGTCAGATTTCGGGAAAATAGGAAATTTGTTGAATTTTTTCAAAAAAATCAAAACTTCACAAAATGACTTAGAATACATATGGCCACTTACTTTGAGTGAAATTTAAATTTTTTGATGTACCAAAAAAAATTCAAAAATTTAAAACTTCATAGAATGACTTAGAATATCTGTGGTCACCCACTTTGAGTGAAATTTAAATTTTTTGAGGTGCCCAAAAAAATTAAAAAATCAAAAATTTCAAAACTTCACAGAATGGCTTAGAATACATATAGCCATCCATTTTGAGTGAAATCCAAATTTTTTGAGGTGCCCAAAAAAATTAAAAAAATTTTAAAACTTCACAGAATGGCTTAGAATACATGTGGCCACCCACTTTGAGTGAAATTTAATTTTTTTTAATTTTTTAATTTTTTTGGGCACCTCAAAAAATTTAAATTTCACTCAAAGTCAGTAATCACAGGTATTCTAAACCATTCTGTGAAGTTTTGAAATTTTTGATTTTTTTTTTGGAAAAAATTCAACAAATTTCTTATTTTCCCAAAATCTGACATTTTTTTTTATTTTCTGGAAACTTTTATGAATTTTTGTGGATTTTTTCAATTTTTATGGGTTTTCTGAATTTTTTTTAGATTTTTAGGAATTTTCCATATTTTCTAATTTTTTTATTCCACTTCTAAAAGAATAGATTTTTGTTCCGGAAAATAGAAATTTGTTTTGTTATCAAACGGATTTCTATTTCGAAAACAGAAATTTTGTGTCGTTATCAAACACACATTTTTACTCAGAAATTCGTCTACGAAATAAAAATAGAAAAATCTATTTCTGGTCAGAAATTGATTTCTGGAATAGAAATGTTACCATGCGTGCTCTTAGTTACTCCTGACTTTCCCCGTAAATGTAAATAATGATATTCGGATTGAACTACATAAATCTTTGGTGTTTTTTATTATTTATAATTTATTTCTTTAATGCTTTCGCATTGATTTAAATTGAAAGATCCTGGTTAGCTTTCACGTTAATATTACAACAATAGTAATGTGGATCCTCCCATGTTTTGCCACGTACCATACATTACTTACTAGTGAATCCTTATTTTGACATTTCTGTGCCGATTCAATTTGACATCAAAACAAGATTACGTGATCCATAGGTTAAAAAAACATCTCAATGATTCGTGACAAAATGGAATTTAACACATGCTCTTTTGAAAAGTAGAGGAAGAGAAAACAAAAGGAAAGAATGAATTTGCTTGGAAACACTTTGTGACACATGCTCTTTTGGATCTTAATTTGGCTTATGAACTTGTTTGGTCAGAATTGATTTCCAATTTGAATGTTGACTCATTATTGAGATCTCATCTTCCTCTTACTTTTGGGAGATCTCTTTGACTTTTGACGATGCCGTGTAGTCTGACTTTTGCTTTTCGTTGCCTTTTATTGCTTGGACAGCATGCCTTACGCTTAAGAAATTCCTGTGCTTGACATCATTCCAAGAATATTTCAATGGCATGTAATTTAGTTTCGTGGAATTGTCTCACTTCTCCTAGCATTTCTTTTGTGGAGTTCCCTTTAGAATGGTCAAATTTTCATTATTTTTTTTTTGGCTCAAAAGTCCTTTCCTGCTCGTCACTTAATCTAATTAGATAATTTTTATAATGTTAACATTCCCACACGTGAATTAATTTCGCTATTAGTTGGCTTTTCCTTATGACAACACTATATATGTGTGCATATGTCATGATAAAAAAAAGGTGGATCCTACTACGTTTCGCGATTTATAATGCATTGATTACTACCACATCCTCATTTTAGACATTTCTATGCCGATTTAATTTGACAAAGGAACAAGAAAACATATTGATTCATGATGAAATGGGATTTGATTGATACCTATGGGTCTGTTTGTTTCATTGAAAACTTATTGTAGTTAGAAAGTGTTGTTCAATTTCAGAGAAAATTATTTTCCGTTATTTGTTGGGGCTAAGAATAAGTAATCCATCAAAATAATATGAATCACAAAGAATTTTGGGAAGAAATTATGTAATCATATTCATAAAACATTATATATGATCATGCTTTTTGAGAATATAGAAGAACATGAACATTAATGAAAGGGAAAATTTCAAAAAAGGGTCTGAAGTGGAGTCATTTTATCAAACAAGAGTTTGAAGTGAACATGATCTCAAATAAGAGTCTAAAGTAATCAAATCGTTTTAAATAAAGACCTGAAGTGGTCAAATTATTTCAAAAAAGGACCTTTGGCCGGCTAATGACTACTTCATCGCCGGAGAAGGGGTATTTTAGTCAAAAACATTATAAGTATATTATTTTGTTTTTTTGTTTACTTTCTTTTTCTTTTCCTTTTCCTTTTCTTTTTCCTTTTTCTTTTCCTTTTCCTTTTCTTTTTCCTTTTTCTTTTTTCTTTTTGCTTTTTCCTTTTTCCTTTTTTCTTCTTCCCTTCTAACCTTTATTGTGCCTAGCTAACGACCTCCGCCGGCCTCAGGCGAGGCCGCCCTTACCGACGTCGGGCAAGGGTTGCCTCACCTAGGCCTGACGAGAGAGGGCGACCCTTGCTAGATCCAGCGAGAGCAAGGGTTGCCCTCGCTAGCGTCGAGCGAGGGTTGCCTTGCTCGAGCTGGCCTCTCTCAACGCCGGCGTGGGAAAAGAGGAAAAAAAAAAAGAAACGTAAAAGAAAAAAAACATAAAAAGGAAAAAAATTCAAAAAAGTAAAAGACGAAAATACCCTTTAGCTGGTAAGATCAAGTCTTTATTTGAGACTGATATGACCACTTCAAACCCTTATTTGAGATAAGATTCACTTCAGGCCATTATTTAAAAAAATAAAGGCACTTCAGGTCCTCATTTAAGACAATATCCACTTCATATCTTTATTTGAAAAAATGACTCCATTTCGAGCCATCTTTTGAAATTTTCCCTTAATGAAATATATCTAGGAGATTGTAAAAAAGATTCATGAAAAAAACATATGAGAATTATTGGGGGAAAAAAGAAAAAAATTGATGAAAGATAGGAAATAGAAATAGATGGACCTATTCTTCTCAATTGGATGCAAAACAAGAAATAAGGAGAGAAATCTTATGGAAAACTCGAAGTTTCTCGAAATTAAGAGGAGCCATGCCATTAGAGCACGTCTCCTGTTATTTGTCTTGTTATAATGAGTTTAAGATGGCAAAACTTTCGGAGTGCCTATCTCATCACTCCAATAACTTTTTTGGATAATATTTCTTTTGATTATTCATATTTTTCAAGTAGAATGTCAAGGAAAACACTACATTTCTCAAAAGTAGAAGCAACCAGCAAAACCTCTTCTTTCTTTTCCGTGCAATACACGTGGCATTATTTGGAATTGCATAAATTGAGAGTCTAATAGTAAATCCCGATCCAGAATTAATCATCTTGAATAAATATACGACGCATTTCTCTTGCTTTTAATTTTTTTGTTTGAAATCTACTCTTCTTCTTTCGAGAAGGAGACCAACCACGTAATTCCAATACATGTGGATTCATGTGAAGCTAATTGTATATATCATTTAACTTGCATCAAATTATTTCGGGATAATAACATAAATAGTCTATGAAATTTGGTCAAATGTCCAATGTGATCACCGAACTTTTAATTTGTTTAATATGATCTCTAAACTTTTAATTTGTTTAATGTGATCCTTGAACTTTTGGTAAATGTTCAAACTAGTCTTTAAACTACATGAAAATATTCAATGTGATCATTTCATTAATTTAAGTTTAGAGACAATATTAAACATCTTCATATAATCAAAGCACTAATTTGAACATATACCAAATGCTTAAGGATAATATTAAACAAATTAGAAGTTCATGATTGATATTGCATAATAGGTTAAAGTTCATATACTGCATCAAACGAATGACAATTTCAAGGGTTACATTGCATATTGAATTAAAGTTCAAAAACCATTTGTGTCATTTTTCCAAAAAATTTTCACATGTCTATTTTTTCAATTAATTTCACTAGAAATTCCACAAAATCTAGCTTAATATTATTATGTATTCTGCATACGTGAGTACCGTAGGTACGTATCCCACAGGATCCGGAGAAGATCCATCCTTCTAGACTCAATGATTTCTAACCTTATAATGAAATTATAAAAGGTACATGCATTTGACACAGTCGGCGGTGTATAATACACACTATACAGACAGTCTCCAACTCACACGCACCGCATCTTTATTTTATTTTTATTCATGCTTTTCAATAATTCTTAAAATAAATCAACCACAAAATCATCCCCTAGACGTTTCTTCTGTCCTTTGGTCTTCTCAATTTTTTTTAAAATTTTCGTGGGTCGTATTTCCTTAATAGTGGTGGTTTACCAATAGATAATAATACAAATTTAACAAATTAAATAATTCGACATATGGTCGATGGAATTGTCTGTCAACCCATTGACCAGATTCGAGGTGGAAGTGGAACCAATACGATGACGTACACCATGATGAAAATCATCTTGTGGCATTCCTCCGAGGGTTTAGAAGGCTTTCATCCAACTGCAGAGAGCTGTTGCTTCCTAGAATTTTGCTTATTTTTTTTTTCTCTTCTTGGTACTTTGAACGAACACAAGTCGATTTTGTCCATTTTGAGCGAAGTTTATGACGAAAATAATTCATTCAAAGTCCAACGTCAACGTTGGAAAAACCACATGATTGTCTGGACAAAGTTGGTGTTGTGGCAGATAGATAATTTGTATGATTAAAAAAAACAACCTAAAAAGATATCGGCACGATTTAATTGAGTAGAGAAATTGTCCATCACGATTTGTAAGCTCTCTCGTGAATGATGTCAGCCCAATTAATAATTTTCAGAGAGAGGAGATTTTGTTTCGAATGTGTACTTAATAATTTATTTATTTGTTTAGAGATTATCCCAGTAATTCTTTGGCCCAGGCACCTCTTTCTCTTTTTAACTTGGGATGATGACACAATTGGTCCATGAACTTTAACTCAATATGTAATGTGATCCTCAAACTTTTAATTTGTTCAATGTGGTTTATGAATTTTAGCCCAACGTGCAATATAATTCCCAAACTTTTAATTTATTCAAAATAACCTATGAACTTTTGATAAATATTCAAACTAAAACTTAGATTATATGAAAATATCCAATATTATCATTTTATTAATTTAAGTTCAAGAACAATATTGAATATTTTCATATAATTTAGGAATTAGTTTGAATATATACTGAAAGTTTAGGGATCACATTAATAAAAAAATTAAAAGTTTAGGGATAATATTGTATATTAAGCTAAAATTTATGAATTATATTAAATAAATTAAAAATTTTGAGATCATATTTTGGGATTGTTTGTGTCATTTTTTTTAAAACTTTTGTGGAGGAATCTTCGCAAGTTTGAACTTCCAAGATGTGCTGACAAGTCCGAATGATTTTCTTTTGCTTGCTTCTATGTTGGGCACACCCGTGATTGGGAATCTTTACGTCAAACAACAGCTGATTTTGCAGAGAGTGCCAATTAATTCATTTTTTTTTTTTGAGAAAAAATCACCAAAAATCTCAAATTTTATCACATGTGACACATTTACCCTAAACTTTTTTTTATGACACTAAAAATCCCTAACTTTTCTATTTGTGACACATTTACCTCAATGTACTTTGTCCATAAACATTTTTCATCTTTTTCGCTTTTTCTTTTTTTTTTTTACCTTTTTTTTTCCTTTCCGACGAGGGCCCCCCTCGCTGGCGTCGGGCGAGGGCGACCCTCGCAGGATCTGGCGAGGGTGGCTCTCGTCGGCTTCAAGTGAGGGCGGCCCTTGCCAGATCCTTCGAGGGCCACCCTCACTCGACTCCGGCGAGGGCGACCCTCGTCGGCATTTGGCGAGGGTCGCCCTCGCCTGAGTCGGGCCAAGGTTGCCCTCGCTTGGGCAAGCAAGGGCGAGCCTCACCCGATGCAAATGAGGGTGACCCTCGCTGGATTTGGCGTGGGCCGCCCTCGCCCTCGCTGGAAAGGAAAACAAAAAGGTAAAAAAAAAAAAAGCGAAAAAGACAAAAATGCCCATGGACAAAATACATTGAGGTAAATGTGTTACAAATAGTAAAGTTTGGGGTTTTTGGTATCACAAAAAGAAGTTCAGGGTAAATATGTCACAGGTGATAAAATTTGGAGTTTTTGGTGGTTTTTTTCATTTTTTTTATTACATAATTGTCTTTTTGGATCCTATTAATGACTTCGTAAGCTGTCCAAATAGATTGATTTGGGACATACCCACCTTCTTCGGTGTACTTTTTAAAGGGTCAACAAATGCTTAATATCATATTATAAACTGTAGGGCTCTTTCGCCCGCCTGATGCAGAATTTTTGTTTTATCTTTTCGTGTTGCCTTAGGGTTTTAGACCTTAGTGGCCAACATCGTGTTTTTTAAAACTGTTGATTAGCAGGAAGCAATTAGACCTAATTTGAGCACATTCTGCTAGAGGTTTGATTCAGATTCCTCTACACTAGCTGCCAAAACATCACAGCTTGTCCTACCGCATTGATCTTTTTGGGAATATTCCCATCTGATTGGGGTCAATGTATTTTGATAGTATACTAGAAACAGCACATCTCAGAGGGCTGGGAACATGATGATCTCCAATAAACAAGCTCAAGCTTCACTCATCTTCTTCATTATATGCACTACATATTCTTTGTTGGGTGATATCTGTCCGTCTCGCGGCTTGTGACTGAACGTATCTTCTGTAGAAACAGTGATGGACGCATATCTAACTTGGGTAGGCGAGATAAAAAGAAAATTTGTAAATCTTGAGCTGGAGGAAGCGGGAAAAGACCAGGGAATCTTCATGTGAAGTCTCATGAATCACGGCATGTACTTATGATAAAAATTACACCGATTGCCAAGTGGGAAGCAGAGCGAGGGCCTTCGCTAGCTCCCTCGACTTGCCATTAGATTGAAATATCATACAAGAAAAAGTTCAAGGCTGACTAGTGAAAAGTATAATTTTTTTCACGTATTATTTGTATTAAAATACTGAAATGTATGACCATTAGAATTTCATTTAGGGGATCATTGCCCATCTCCTAACTTCTAAAAGTGACAAAACAAGTTTAGTTACCCTTCTTTGGCATTTCTTGTCTCGTCTCTTTAGGCATCTTACTCTGGCAATTTGCTTAACAAGCCTTCATGTGCTCATGATGTTTATAGGAAATCTTTTGGGGTCATCTAAACTATCATGACATTGGATTTCTAAACTGTCATGATGTTAGACTTGAGCAGATCCTCAGAAGATTCCATTTTAGTTCTCGTTCGAATCTCGGGATCACTGGGATATAAAGCTTTCAGAGCATATTTCCTCTCTTTGGGGGAGACAAAAATATAGAAGAACTTAGAGGGCAGGTACTGACATATTAAAATAAGAAATGCATTCATGAAACCCTCATTTACTAGTGAAAAGTACATTTTTTTCTCATATTATTTGTATTAGGATACTGATATGTATGCCATTAGAATTTCATTTAGGGGATCATTGCCCATCTAAAGAGACAACAAGTTTGGTTACCCTATTTTTGACATTTCTTGTCTTGTCTCTTTAGGCATCTGACTGTGGCAATCTGCTTTACAAGCCTTCATGTGCTCATGATGTTTATTGGAAATGTCATGTTTTGGGGCCGTCTAAACTGTCATTACACAAGTGAAGTCAGAAAAGGAAAACTCAAGTGTAAAGTCGATCATTATCGGATCGAGCATCAGAGACGGGCATGTATTACTTGCACTCGGTGCATACGAGCTCAACTTACATGAATCCTTGGATTAGGTGGGTTCCACTTTATCCGACGGATCATATGAGCCCAGCTCACATAATCCAGATGTAGTTAAGTTTTTTGTTTTTTCCTTGATAGGACACTTAAAATCTAAAAATGGTGAGTGCATGAACTAGGATTGCCACCCATCAAAGAAAGTGAGATCTGAAGTGCGGAGCACACACTGAAAGTTCACGTGTGCTTCACATGCATATCATCATTGTTTTCAAAGACCATTAACTTAGTGATCATGCTCATCCCAAAGTCAATCAAATCACTTGTTAACCGATTTTACGGGATTTCCCACACCATGGAAGTCAATAAGTGAGGAATTAATGTCATTTCACATCTTGTTATTCCACAATCCAAATGATTTCACAGGTAGAGCGAAAAGACAATGACATGTTTATAGTTTTGATCCAAGTGAGGACTTCATGAACTTGCATGGAAACTAAGAACTAATGTGATGACTTAGGAGTGCTCACTCCTGACTCTTGATTCTTGACTAGTCAAGCTCTATTCTTGTTCACTCCCATTGAAACGGTAGGCCCCAAGCTCTTGAGAAGATCATCCTCCAAAAGCTTCACCAGTTCATCCTCTGGAAGTGTCACCATTACCACCCGGCTCATCGGCCCATCTGCTGGTGTAGAAGGAAGGATCACGACTTGCCCTTGTTCGCATGATGGCTCAAGATAACAAGAGACATGAATTGGTGCTTGCATGTCTTCAAAGTGGGCCGTATGAGGTCGAACACCTTCCAGATTAAGAAATAGTAGCTCGGAAAAGTTGAGGGATCCAACGTTCTTGGTTCGGCTATCGTCATTAAGCTCTAACCACTCTACTAAATCCATGACCCCCATCTTGTCCAATTTTGCCATCATCTCTCCTATGGCCTTAACTGCTCCCGGTAAACTATTGTCTTCCGCATTATCTCCAGCATGAAGACTATTATTGTAGACCATGCAGTTCCCAAAAAACTCTCTTTCAAGGCCCAAAAGTTTTCTCACATCTAGGCCCAAACACATGCTTACAAGGCCCTCTCTTTTTCCCTTCACCTTGCTTATGCAGGCCCAAAAGAGCCCGGCCACTGCCTCGAACGGTGATGGGCCTGGCCCATCGGTAACGTCCACGGGCTGGGCCATGGTGACGCATGATCGGACTACGGGCTCGCTGAATGCAAGAGAGAGGGTGGTGAACTTTGCACCGGGATTGGGGCTTGAGGTGTTGATGGAGGCCTTGTAATGGTTGATCAATGAGTTGCGGTGGTCGGGATCGTTTCGGCGGCTTGGTTGTCGTTTCGGGAGCGGGCGGAATGACGGAGGAGCAGTCAATTGGGCATTGAGAGTCATGTCTGCCCAAGCCTTGATGAACATGGTGGCACAGATTGGATCAGCCAAGAGATGGATGCAGCTCAACCCAATAGCAAACCCTCCTCCTTCAAATTCAGTCACCTGCAAATCAAAATAGAGAAAGTAATCTCCTCAAAAGATATGCTCGGTCCCGTGAAAAAATGACCAACCAGCATCAGAAGAAAAAATTGCTGTTCATTGTTAATATCAGCTGAACCTGAACATAGACGGTGGACCAAAAATATGGAGTCTGAAACATCTCCTCCCAGTGGACGAGCCTCAACTCGTCCTCCCTCCCCGCGTTCCGCAACCAATCCTCGACGCTTCCTCTGGCTCGAGCCTCCACTGTCCTCACTCCCGCATCGTTGCACTTGATCTCCCACCGCCCTTCGCCGTCCTGCTGCAGACGCCCGGTCACTTTGGGAAAGCTCGTGAGCATCCTCGCGAGGCTCTCCCTCAGCATCCTGGTCCATTCCCCGGCTTCCCTGCCTGGGCCGTCCGACCGGTAGTAGTACACGACCCTCAGGTGCTTCAGCTCCATCAGGCGGTCGAGGACTGACAAGGGAAAGCGCTTCCCCGGTTGCACCGGCTTTGTGCTCACCACGGTGCGCTTGCAAGTGTACGGGATCTCGGCCATCGACGAATCAATTTGTCGAAAGAGGATCAGCTTGGGAAGTAAGCAAATGTGTTTTTGTGATTGAGAGTCCGAGGTTTTGGTTGGTGTTTATAGTGTGGACAATGTCTCATGGTTACCGGAAAAAACTACCTTCTTTAGTTTGTTGCAAGAATGAAAATTTCATGATGTTTGCGCTTCTGGCATGTATTTTATGAGGATCTTTTTTCTTTTTTTTAGGGATATATACATTAGAAGTTTTAAAACTTGCAATTGAGTTTTAAAACTTGCAAAAAGTACAATCAAATCCTAAAACTTATCAAATTGTTTCAATTGAGTCTTAAAATTAACACCGTCCAATTTGGAAAACAAAAAATGTTGAAGTGGCTTTTTTTATTATTTTTTCCTATCCCGGGGCAGCGATGACGAGGGCTTGTAGCCCTCCTCGCCTATCCTCCTCCTCCTTTTTTTTGAAGCTTATTTTTTAAATTTAATTTAAATAAAATTAATATTAAAAATCAAATTTGGCAAAAATGACGTCGATTTAGTGTTATGTTTTATTCATTGCCATGTAGGAGAGAGAAAATATCAAAATAAGCCACGTCAGTATTTTCAATTAGTTAGTTTGACAGTGTTAACTTTAAGATTCGAAGACTTAATTATACTTTTGTGATAAGTTTTGGAACTCTTAGTGAACATATCCCTTTCTTTTATTTAAAGAAGAAAAAGTGAAAAACCGACACAAATGGTCCTTGAACCTTGGTCCAATATGCAATGTGATCAATATGGTCTTTAAACTTTCAATTTGTTCAATATAGTCTTTAAATTATAACTTGTCCCCAATCTTGAATTAATGGAAGAACGATATTGAACATTTTCATATAATTCAGGGACTGTACTGAACATGTACAAAAAGTTCATGAACCACATTGCATATTGACCTAAAGTTCATGAACTATTTATATCCCAAACCGAAATAAATGTGAAAATTAATTATAATTGAAGAGAGATATTATAATAAAAATAGAAAATAAAAACATTAAAAATTAAAACCTATTCGGCCTATTGGGCCCTCGTTCTCTTTTTTTTTTTTTTTTTTTTTTTGAGTTTTTCATTGATTTTCTTTTGGGCCACAAAAAATATCGTTCCGTTTTCTCCTTCTTCAATCGGAGATCAGAAACAACTGCGGAAGCCACCACCACCCCCACCACCATCGCCACCGGGAATCGGAGCGAAGAGATACCACCGCCGAATCGATCGGAATTCGATAAGAGGAAGCAGCTCGATCGGATCCGCCGACGCAGCCCTCGACGTGCAGAGAAGATGTCGAGCTCGGCAATGGTGGGAGGCGCCGGCACGTGGTCGAACGCGCTGGTCAAGATCTCGCCCTACACCTTCGCCGCCATCGGGATCGCCGTCGCCATCGGCGTCTCCGTCCTCGGCGCCGCCTGGTAAGGCTTCCCGATGCCCATCTATATCGTGCGCGGGGCTCCGCGGTTGCGTTCGATCTCGTGCGATTGTGTCCGTGGTTGCGACGGGTTTTGTGCGTTCGATATTTCTGGTCACATTCTACTCCCGAGTGATCGTGTGGTTTCGTTGTTCTTTCTTCCTGATCTCGTTAGGGGGATTTATATAACCGGAAGCAGCTTGATTGGTGCTGCAATCAAGGCTCCGAGAATCACTTCGAAGAATCTTATCAGGTACTTGACCCCAATTCCGTTGCTTATTTGGCTGAGAAAGTTGCTTTTTCTCTCTTGCCCCTTATCTTGAAACTGGTGTAGAGAACGGGGATGGGATGTGGTTTTGCTAGCAAATTGGATCTTTAACACTATGCTAATTGCTGCCATTGTGTTCCCTTTTGCTATAGCAGCTAACTAGAAAGAATAAATCTTTTATTGGTTTTCTTACTTGAATACTTGAGGCAACATTATAGATGCGGAAGAGTAATCAACTCCAGACCTCGAATTGGTTTAAAGTTGCTGTCTTTGTGGGTAGAAAGAGCTTTCTTGATGAAAATTCGAGTGCTTGGCTGGGTTTTTTCTTTGAAGGATGAACCTGGGGTGAGAATTTATGTCACATTGAACAGTTGTTGTTTACAACTCTGGGTGTAGGTTGATCATGTATGTCGTGGAATTTGGTGTTTCTCGCTTAAGTTGCATTTTAGTAGTGCGGACGAAACTGATTGCTCCTTTTCTTCTCATTTTTAGTCAATGGTAAATATTTGCCATGCTCTACTCTCAGGTGTCTTTCAATTCTGTCCTCTTACTACTTAGATCATATCACATACTTATACTGTTGACTAGACTTTGATCAGTCATGAATCTTACATAAAGGTCTGAACTAGCTGAGCCCACTTCGTGGGGGATCTTGCTTTCTTGTTGTATACAAGACAAGTTCCTCATGAACTGATGTTTGCTGCAAGATTACCCTTCTAGGTGTTTTGGGATCATGTCAGTTGATCTAAAAGTTTAAGCTAGTAGATGGAAGTGTAGTTTTCATATCTCGAAACTCTATTGCTCCCCTTCGCACACATCCTGGCATTTGGCTTAAATCCAGATCAACACAGATAAGGGACTTTGAGATGTGAATATAGGATATCTTGCACTCATATGATACAGGTTTACGTGGCACCACTATCAGTTTGCCTAAAAGGTTAAGTAGCTATATGGAGGTGTGGTTTATCTTATAATCTCCTAACTCCTTTTTGTGCCACTAATTCTGTCTAAATCATACATTAGAAAGGTTTGACAACTTGGATTATTTACTTAAAGTTTCCACACACATCTCTTACGTTTTTCTTTATCTCTCGTGATCTGTATCTCTAGATAAAGTGATGTATAATTCTGAGCCATTGTATGATGTAGAAAACATGCTGAAATGTCGAATCAATTTTTCATTCGCCTTGTTAGTTCCTTTCTTTGGTGTCGACCTGCAGCTTTCACATAGCAGAAATTGTAACTAAACTTGCTTCATCTTGCATCTAGGCATGCAATGCTGTCTTCTTTCTGACAAGTCCTGTTTTGTACTAGACTGGTTGCGTTTGTGCTAATCCTTATAATGTTTTCTTATGAATATATTACAATTGTTTGAGGATTTTAATTATATTCGAAAAGTCATATTCTCTCTCTCTCTCTCTCTCTCTCTCTCGTGCAGCATTTGGAGCATATAAAAGTCGATTCTTTTGCTATCTCATGCCTTCTGATACAATGTGGTGCACCTTCTCTGTTATTGCAGCGTAATCTTTTGTGAAGCTGTTGCTATTTATGGTGTCATCGTGGCAATTATTCTGCAAACAAAGTTAGAAAGTGTCTCATCATCTCAGATTTATGCTCCGGAGTCTCTTAGAGCTGGATATGCCATCTTTGCTTCTGGGATTATAGTGGGCTTTGCAAACCTTGTCTGCGGGTTCATCTCTCAACCCTATATTCTTATGCATTAGAATACATTTCTCTAGGAGAGACCTCTTTTTTCTTTAAGCTGATTTATCTCTGATTTATGATCGTTGCCACATGTTCCTGGTGATAGGGTTTGCGTGGGAATAATTGGAAGCAGCTGCGCTCTGTCAGATGCCCAGAACTCTTCACTTTTTGTCAAGATCCTAGTGATTGAGATCTTTGGTAGTGCACTTGGGTTATTTGGGGTGATTGTGGGAATAATCATGTCAGCCCAAGCTACATGGCCTTCAAAAACCGTCTAAATTGTTGGTCTTGAGGAGCTCAATTAACGAGAATGGAGATGTAGTTCCATGCTCCTGCTGAACTCTGTATTCTGAGTCTTGTTCTGGTTCATTTGTAGAGTTGTAAACTGGTGTGTGTTGATTCTGTTCAGTCCTTTATTGCATTAATTATGAGGGAATAGTGTAAAGCTGGATCACTAGTAATTAGAGAGTTTTTACTTTACATGTGACTATATGCTACTATAAATGGAAATATGGGTGCACGTAACACCATGTATTTCTTGAGAATGCTTCTGAGCACATCAGTTTCGAGCCTTTTTCCGAGCTTTACGAGCATTTCAGCAAGACACCGAATTTGAGAGCCTTACGGTAACTGGTATCTACTTTGGCCAATACAGACCTGAATTAGAAAATATCTTTGGGCCCGTACATAAAGGTAGTGCTTGTGTTTTGTCGATGCAGATGTAGTCACTACTATAAATTTATCTGACAGGAAGGTTGTTGGTTTCTAACAAGCCAATTGTAAAGAAGAGGAATGAGGAGAACTCGGAGCTGTTTGATGTCTATACCGCAATTAGTTTCCTCTTCCATATGCATGCGAACTTTACATGACCAGGAGGTGGGGAGACTAAGAAATTTGAGTGCCTTCAATATACATTCGAACACAAGGACACCGGATGGTATGCATGTCCATGGCTCTCGACTGATATGCCTTGTTTTAGTTCATTATTTTGGACAGAACTTCGCGGTTGGACAACTGCTTTGGAAGTTTTCCATGTTTGCAGCTTCCATTGATATGATTCTGGATCAGTGAAAATGAGGACGGTCTTTTCTTGTCTGATTTGCATGAATAGGGAGAACTTTGGGCATTAACCTGCATGAAGCAGAGTGCGGTTATGCGAAATGTAGCTATCTTATTCTTAACAAGCTAATTGAGTTTCTAAACCAATAAATGATGTGTGAACAGCCCCGCAATTTACAATTAGCACCACATAGTATTCTTTGGACTGGAATCCAGAAGCAACATGTTCCTTGATCTTCAATTAAGCCATCAAATTGAAGAGCTCTCTGGTAGGGGAACTTCATTAAAAAAAGGCATTTTCTTTTGCTGAAGCTCTTGCCACTCTTCACGACTTGACGTCATAGGATCAAACTGGTCCCAGCCAGCAACGGACAAACCTTGTTTGATGCGGCCCAGTTGCCGTGAATGTAGGACTTGCTTCGAAGTAACTGGAAGTCGTAGAGACTGATATTCGCAAAGAGCTGAATGCAGATTCTCAACTCCCCATTTCTTGAGGCACAAACCAAGAATCGCAGCATCCAATATAGACATGTTAGTGCTTCTCAAACCATGAGGAGTCGTCGGGTGAGCGGCATCTCCGACCAATACCACATTGTCCCAGAAGATCTGCTCTAAAGGATCGCAGTCGTATATGACGTTTATGAAAGGTTCTTTTGTTTCTTTCATTATTCTAGCCAACTCAGGAAGCCAAACTTGCTCTGCTTCTCTGTGCATCTTCTGGATCATCTCGCCGCTGACTTTCATGGTGACAGAGTTTCCCTGTATGAAATTTCAGAAAGATGATACTATCCGTTGTTTCTTGTTGGTTTTGCTACACTAAAATAGATGGTAAAGAACTTTACAATTGGTCGAACATTATGCTTCCTGATGCACCTTTTTTAAGCACAATGTGGTTTTTTCTACTAAAGAGTTCTATGTCCTAAAATATCCTTAAATAAGAATATTGTGATCTGAGGAGATAGTAGCTGTATAATTCTTCGCAGAAGCTTAACGCATTTGTGATATAAAAAAGGCCAAAGTGGATAGAGCAGGTGCAGCAATGAAGATAAGTTATCCTGTGAGGAAACTATTTAGGACCTCCTATAGTTATCAAGACTCAAAGAGTCTGCAGATAACCACCCGTTTCAATTTACGATGTTCAAGGAAGTTTGGCATCTAGAATTTACTTCACTTGACAGGAAATTGCAGGGAAGATAACATTTCGGCACGTGTTCTTTCTTTTCCTGATTAAAGATTACCTTCAGTTCAGGCTCAGGCTGATTGATGTACCAAATCCAATTAAGCCTTTTGTTCAGTAGTTCATAAAACACGCTATGAGTCCCAGAGCCCAGGTCAAAGTACAGACACTTCCCAAGATCAGGGTAAGCTCTCTTGATCCCTAAAATGGCTTCTGAATTTTCTCTTCCTGAAAAATCAAGAATTCCCCTCCATGCACAATAACCTGAATACCTACAAAAACAGTCAGCTATCATCTCACACAACTAGCTCACATGCAAGTCTATTGTGACAAACAATGGTATGAGGGTCTAAATTTATTGGTTTCAGAATAACCTCAGTTTAAGGTCGGGAAGGAAACTCTGGCGAATGGAAGACAGACAGCCATCTGCTGCGATGAGCAAGTTACCCTTTATCTCGACGGTGTCATTGGTCTTGAGTACTTTAGTTTTGATTTTGACTTCAGTCTTGTCATCAGATAGGCTGAATGACAGGAACACATGACCATATAACACAACATTCGGTGGTAATTCCTCACGAAGAAGGCAATGGAGGTCAGTCCAGTGCGCTGCTCTGAAATCGAATTCCTCATCTCTTGTGAGCATCCGGCTCTTCTTTGTACCGTCCATCGCATTGTTCTGCAGTGTTTTTCCAAAGAAATTAGCAGGCATTGGATAGAATGAACTCATGTACTCGAACTCATTCAGAGGTGAACTCGGTCTACTTTGGTGTAACTAACACTTGAAACAATGCCGAGACGTGAAACGATTGATTGGGTTGTCGGGTTTCACTTTTTTCACAAAGACAGGATATGATCCTCATGTTATTTCACAGAAACAATCCGTGAAATTTCACATCTTCATGCACGTTTTTGTTTGCTCTTTTCCACTTCTGTTGGCTACAGCAGAAAGATGGGAACTGAATCATACACGAACAGTTGTTTTTCCAAATGTCAATACAATAAATTGAACCTTATCACCAGATTTCCCACAAATTCCTTTCTTGGATGAACCAAACAGAAACCCATTTCAACTTTTCTGTTCAATTTCTATCCTAAGAAAACCACACTTCGAGCCTTTATGGCTTCTGTATCAGTTGAAATCCACGCATTCACTTATAGCTAGATTACGAGCTAAAGTTTCAAGCTTTGAAGCTGAATCTAATCATTTTCGCAGCCATAAAAGCATCCGTTATTCTTCATGTCTGAACCAAACAACAAACGACAACCCAACTCGAAAAAAACTCGTCCTTTTACGTCCTCGTGAACTCAGAAGACGGACAAACAGAGCGTGACCTGATCAACAGAGAGAGGCAAAGTGGCAGCGTGGAGTTGCCGGCCCCTCCCAAGCCAGGCCTCGATCTGCTCCCGTGCCGAAGGTTCGAGCCCGAGCCCCGCGCCGGTGGGGCTCCCGGCCGGCGGCGCGCTGGATCTCTCGACGACGGCGACGTCCCATCCGGCCGAAATGAGCGCGTGCGCGCAGGACAATCCCGCGATGCTGCCTCCCACTATCACCGCCTTGGCCTTGGGCTTCGTGGGTTTCTTGGCTTTTTCGTCCTGGCCCTCCATTGGGAATCTGCGAACATAATCGTCTCATGAAGGCTTCTGGCTTTCGTGTTTTTGCTCCTGATGTTCGGTCGGAAAATGTGGGCGGTTTGGCGCTGGACGATGGAAAGCCATAGCATGACAGCGACAGCCAGATATTTTATGCAGTAGCCATATAACATGGCCATGATGACATCTGCCAAAACTAGTCAAGATAATTTCAAAACTCAAGCCCAGAAATTGTTTGTGATACCCATTATGGGAGAGCAATGTGATATGTCGTCGGCATTACGTTAGCCATGTAGAACGACGATCGAGAGGTTCGACATGCTTGCTGTATTGTAATCAAAGTAATGTTTTGGTCGAAGTACGGATTACGGGTTATTCTTTTCTGGGTATCAAAAGATACCGAGTTAAAAACTTCCGTTTTCTTTTCGATAAGTAATCACTGGCGTTCCTATTTCTTGATATGTGACTGCACGCACGGCTAGCTTTGGCACACACTGATGGACCAGGAATGTTCTCTTATTCATAGATCAGGTTGACTAATTTGTGCAGGTGAGTAACAAGTTTTGTGTTGCTGTTACAAGGACTATCGCCACTGTAACAAGAAACGGGTACACTACATAACATCAGTTGGCTTAGTCCAAGTGCTTCAGTAGATGAAGTGATCTTTAACCCACTTAACACAAACCTAAGGTGAATGTCACCAACGGTAATGATCCTGGATTAAGTCATATACTTAAGAAGATGCATCTCTTGCTCTATCCAGCTAGAGCTTACAACAATTTGCGACATGTCTGAAATCCACATCGACATGCCCAGAATGGCAGCAAACACGAGTTGATCAGCATTTGCCGGCTATAAAAAGTTGCTTCATCAGCTCTATCCAAGCAAAGGGTTATGTCCGAAGAAGGGCACGCTTCTCAGCTGAAGCATCTCACATTCCTCCCAATTGGCTGTGTTAGGATTGAAAGGCCTACAGTCAGGAAGCGTAAGGCCTTGTTTTATCCTCCCGACTCGCCGGGCATGCAAGACTTGCTTGGATGCTACAGGTAGCCTAATGGATTGGTATTCCTTGAGAGCAGCTATTAGATTTTCTGACCCCCACTTCTCCAAGCACTGGCCTAGGACTGCAGCGTCCAGAATAGACATGTTTGTGCTTCTTGCGCAGTGTGGTGTTGTGGGGTGTGCCGCGTCGCCGACAAGTACCACGTTGTCCCAGACTATTTGTTCTAGGGGATCACAGTCGTAAATGGCATTGACGAAAGGCTCCTTAGTTTCTCTCATGACCTGAATCAACGTCGGATGCCAAATTTTCTCTGCATCTTGGTACATCTTCTGAATCATATCATCACTTACTTTCATAGTAACTGAATTCCCCTGTATTTGTCAATGACAGACAAAATATGAGATAGCGCAAGACATAAGGGACATATATATATATATATATATAAACATATTAATATATGATGATTCCTATGATCTATGTTTTATGAACTCGGGATATATTTAGACCCAGATCTTCGATGAGATATGCTCATGTATTTCTGCCATTTAATCTCGTGAATAAACAGGAAAATTAGTGGACAATGGCATGATCATTTGTCTTTAACTACATCCGCGACTGCTATTACTATCGTACAGTGAGGAGGAGCAAGATGGGCAGATATTACCTTCAAGTGAGGTTCAGGTTGATTTAAAAACCATATCCAGTTCAGCCTTTTGTTTGGGATCTCGAAAAGAATGTTATGATGTCCGGGTGCCAAGTCGAAGTACAAGCATTTCCCAAGCTCCGGATGTGCCTCCCTCACGTTCTTGATAGTTTTAGAATCTTCAATCCCTGAAAAATCAAAAACTCCTCTCCAAGCGCAGTAGCCCGAATACCTATCATATCAGCATAATCATGAAAGATAACAAAAATGTGTAAGTCAGGGATTGATGCATAGCAATTTGGACTGAGAAGTAGCAACCTTAGTTTGTCGTTGGGAAAATAGTGATTGCGAATCGGAGAGGCGCATCCATCCGCCGCAACAAGCAAATCTCCTTCTATTTCCGCAGTCTCTTTGGTGTCAAGAACTTGAGCCTTGATTTTGACCGATTGCGTATCATTGGAAACAGAGAAAGAGAGGAAAAGATGGCCCCATAGGAATATTTCTGGTGGCAATGCAGAGAACAGGTGGTCATGCAGATTAGCCCAATGTGCTGCTCTATGATTGAAATTCTCATCTCTTGCTAGTGTCTTCCTGGTTTTCTCATCATTGATTGCTTGGTTCTGGTGCAAACACACGCATGGCAAAATTTGGTAAGAACCAGGATACAATTTTCAGTGCCACATAACAGACAAGATCAATGTTTATATGTCAGTAAAAGAAAAGAAAGGAACCATATCTCATTGAAGAACTTAATTTCTCCTCTCAGTGTCAAGCAAAGCAAGAACTTAGCAATCACGGTGCAATTAAAAGGATATATTCTGCGCCAATTCTCTAGCAGTGGTGATCTCAACTTCAAAACATATTATATCTCAGACCTTAGGAAGGCTTGAAATGGACTGAGCTTATCGTATGAAGTTTCCTTACAAGATCAATGGTGAGAGGGGAGGTGATTTCACGGAGGAGTTCAGGGCGTCCAGTCCAGGTCCCAATGAGCTCCTGAGAAAGCGGATCCAACGCGAGTCCTGCACCAGCAGGGCTTCCTTTCGGCGGCTTGCACGATTTTTCTATGACCACGACATCCCACCCGGCCAGGATGAGCGCGTGCGCGCATGACACGCCTGCTATGCTCCCTCCTATGATCACAGCCTTCGGCTTTGGCTTCAGCTTCAGCTTGTTTTGATGAGGAAGATCTTTATTGTGATTCATGACTTCTGTTGTATCTTCTCCAAGACTTGCTCTGTGTTTCTATCTCGTAAAGAAGAAGAGAATAGTGAAGTAAAAAATCAAAAAGAGTAAAAAATCAGAATGTTTACGGTGGATAATCTTCTACAGATCAGCATGATAATAACACCGAAACCATGTTAAAAAGTCTAAGAGCTTGAGCGCTTCGGGTCATTTTGAGGCAAAAGCGGCCTAGAATACCATAAAGACAACAAAGAATTGAGTCAATGAAGTGCACTTTTCATCAATACCTTTAATAGAATAAATAGAGATATTACCACCTATAATTATGGTAAAAATCAATGAATAAAAGGTAACAATTTGATCTACATGGAAATTGAATGAAAAATAAATAAGAAAGAATTTCCAAATAATCAACTTGTGGTTACTCTACTAAATGTGTTATCTTCGTACTAATTTGTGGAAGATTCTGCATCGTAACTATTCAGATTTTTTTTACTTGTTGATTTATTACTTCAATAGGGACTGTCCTACACTCCAGGTGTTGTGTCACATTTGGTTTTGTGACTTTGGATTGTCGATTTAGACAATGGTTGCGCGAAGTTGAATCCTCTGAGTCCAGGAGTTGACAAGTAGAAGATAATTGGGTCATTGACAAATTTCATGTGCTAATAAGGTCACCAATCACCCGCAGAAATAGCATCATAAATCTGATATGAGATTCTAAAGTCAACGAGTCTCCGAAAACGATACTTTTTTAATTTTAATAGCCACAATTGTAAATAATAGCGCATTAATCTCTTGACATTTCTCGTGAAAACGGTGGCAATGAAATAATTTCGTCTTTTCAACATGCAAACCTTCATTCACCGTGCAATCACCATTTAATAGAAAATTTATGTAAATTCATATATTACTTGGATGAATTTAACCTTACACAATCAATTCTTCTATAAATTTAGATAACTTAGGTTTCAGAATTTACCTAAAAGGAATCGTCAAAGCATTCCACTAAATTGATAACCGGATGCCTCAATTTGAAGCCATAAGATTAATATATGTTATCAAGCCACTTGATCTCTATTTTCAAATTAAATGACTACGTGATTACTAAATTAGACTTTAACTTTAGTCAACTCATATAATTTAACTACTAAGACTACGTCATGATTAAGTTCAACTTAATCATCAAAATTAAAATTAATTTTCTATAATTCCAGATTTCCAGATTATATGATTGCCCTGATAAAGTTTCTCATTTTACGTTGTTACCATAACATCCAATCTCTCTTAATCAAGCTATACTAATGAAATTTAATTACCCAAGGCCATTCATTTACTATCTAAGACATATGAATATCTTATTTACACTATAGACATGCCACAAATTTTATAAAGTTACCACATTTAAATTAATTTAAGCTCAAACTTTGATTAATTATATAAATTGTCTGGGTTAAGCGGTTAATTCTAAAAATAACTTAATTACCTATTTAGGGGTGAGCATGGTCCGAGTTGGGTTGATCTAGCACTTAACCTTGGGACCTATTCGCACAGTGCTGGTCCGCAATTTTTGTGACTGAGGACTGATCCTATTGAGCCTAGAACTGAGGACTGAACCAATTCTATGGGTCTGGTCTGATTCCAAGGTTAACTTGGCACCAACCAATTCTTTTTTCGTTTCATTTTTTTTATTCTCTGAAAGGACAAACGATACAATTTGAAAATATATATCCATCGACAATGTGATATTGAGCCATCAAACTATGAACACCGATATAAATCAAACGGAAATCTAAGATAAGACAACAACAAAAATATCCACTTGCTAATAGATGAACACCCAAAATAAAATTAAAAAATAAAATGGTCAAAATACATAACATAAATCATAAATTATACAGCTTCATATCTTGTTCAACTTCTGAACAATTGAAAACAAAACAAACAACATAGTTAATACTTACAATAGTTTTAAATTGAAAATACTATTAGTGCAATTGATAGAACATCTCATCACTTATATACATTCAACTTCAACGTGTAAACTTTACTTATCGATAGTAATCTCTTTGGTAAGACAATCCATATCTAAAAAATAATAATTCGTTCATTAAATATACAAAGGACTTAAAAAAGTTTTAAAAAAATATGCATGACTTAAACTTACCCAATTCAAACTTTTCAACATTCTCAATGCACTCTTCAACATTAATAAATAGATGTTACAAGGGTCCCAGGGTTCTTTGGAAAATAAATAATATATTTATATATATGCAGGGTTGGTTTGGACCAACTCTAAAGTCCCTGGACTAAGGACAACCCGCATAGTACAAGTTCCAAGGGTCCTGGAACTAAGGACCGACTCAATCCCCTTGAGAATCGGACCAGGACCAACCAAGTTGGGCCAGTCTAGGGCTAGTCCAAGGTTGACCCTAGGCTGTTGCTCACCCCTAATCATCATAAGGTTTCTAATTATGTATTGTAATCAACCCCTAGAATTTTCAATTTTAGCATGTTAGTCTACTAGTTTCGTAGAATTACAAATTTGCCACTAAGGGTGCGAATGGTAACCATTTTGCTTCAAAAATCAAATTCTTTTTAGAAATTGATTTCTAGAATTGTTGTCAGAAATTGATTTCTAGAAGAAAAATATGTTTGGTAAAACATGACTAATTCTGCTCTAGAAATTGATTTCTAGAATAGAAATCTATTTTTAGTTTTTTGGGCACCTCAAAAAAAATAAATTTCACTCAAAGTGGGTGCCTAAGGTATTCTAAATCATTTTGTAAAATTTTGAAATTTTTTATTATTTTGGGCACCTCAAAAAAAATTAAATTTCACTCAAAGTGGGTACCCAAAGGTATTCTAAACCATTTTGCGAAGTTTTGAAATTTTTGATTTTTTTATATTTTTGGCACCCCAAAAAAATTAAATTTCACTAAAAGTGGGTGCTTGAAGGTATTCTAAGTTATTTTATGAAGTTTTGAAATTTTTTATTTTTTGGGCACCTCAAAAAAATTAAATTTCACTCAAAGTGAGTGCCCAAAAGTATTCTAAGCCATTTTGTAAAGTTTTGAAAATTTTAATTTTTTTAATATATTTTTTAAAAAATTCACCAAATTTCCTATTTTCCCGAAATCTAACCTTTTTTATTTTATGGAAATTTTTATGAATTTTTCTGGAATTTTTCAATTTTTATGGATTTTCTTAAAAAAAATTAATGAGAAAAAAGAGAGAAAATAGGGAGAATGCATTCTAGAAGAGAGAAGCTACAAAAAATAGCCTCTCTTTTTCTTGCTCAAAACTCATTCTGAAATAAAAAATTCATTCTGAAATCAAGAATGCATTCTGGAATCAAGTATTTTTAACAAATGCATTTTTATTCCAGAATGTAAAAATTGCTCCAGAATGCATTCTGAAAATTTTTTAACAAATGTATTTCTGTTCCGAAATCTATTCTAGAGCAGAATTTCTACTTCAGAATGGATTCCATGTGTGCCCTAAACTTTCTAAAGTAGTTATTTCTAAATGGTTTTTTTTTTGGTAATGATTATTTCTAAATGGTTTGATTTCTTTATTGTTGATAAATCTTGATAATCCACTGATTAAACACTTTAAACCATAATAGAATACTGCTAAAGAGCCCTCTCATTTCTACAAATTTTTACAAAAGTCTACCTAGGCATGTCAAAATTACTAAAATGCATATCATTTTCACATTTTCCAATCCAAGTTGCAACAAAAACTTTTTGGTAATCATTTAAACATATTCTAGGCATGTAGAAAACTTTTGAGATTCGACCAAGGGATCACAATAGCTTAATATAACAATATGTGAAACTTGACATTCTTGAAGTCCAATTAAATGTTTCATCAAATCTTAAACTAAATGAGCAAACATCACCAACAAAATTCAAGAATGCCAAGTAGATTAATCTAACTCAGTCCCTGGAGTTTTCACTTATTTTGAGTAGAAAGACCTTGAGCTAATCAAAGCGTTAATCACCTTAACAAACAAATCATAAAATTAACAATTATCTATCTTTCGAAACAAAACCCAGTTAGATGAAGAAAGCAAAATGAAGACCATGATTTTTTACTCCGTAAGACCCTTGTTAGATGAGATTAAAAGTTTAGACAACTCAAACTGAAGAGATTTTGGAGCTTGGTTGGAACTTGAATTGGAACTTTTCTTTTGTTGCAAAAGATCGGACGATAAAAAAAATTGAATTTGAAATTGTGAAGATGAGTTGGTTAGGCCAAATGGAGCAAATGAGGGTGATTTGTTTTTATTTTCTTTTCTCATTTTCTCTTTTAAAGAACGATTAATCCATGATTAAAAGACATGTCATGAACCTTACCAAAAAAAAAAAAAAGACATGTCATGAATGATGTTATCTAGTGGTTAAGTTCTATGATAAAAATTAAGAAGAGCGGAGATAATCGTGTGACAAATGTATTTTCTTGAGTAAAGATGAAGATATTTGAAAATTTCCTTGATGATATTTGGTAATTATTAGCAAAAGCTGTAGAACACTAGGAAAATCTTAACTTGGTAAAATTTTCAATTTGATAATTCTCCGATACAGATTTCAAGGCATATTGGTCCGTGCTGACAATATGTTTTTCACCGTAACTCTCTATAATGAACTTATATATAAATATTCATTAAGCATATTAAAATGAGTAAACTCTTATTTCTAATTTATTCCTTGAACTATGATATATCATACTTTTTGTAATCCTCAATGAAATTTTACTTTCAAAGACTATGGACACGTAAAGTATTTTTCTAACTTTCTGAACATCACAAATTCAGTAACCTAATTGAAATTTCACAAATGTCAACCAAAATTCAGTTGAATATTTGTTATCTTATATCCTAAGTACTATCAACTAATACGTAATATTCTGAATGTCACAACTATTCCCCCTTGAAAGAAACATTATCCTTGGAATTTGGATTTGCTTGATCATTCAGACAATACGGATAATTGCGTCTAATCTCATCTTTGCTTTTCCATGTCACTTCTTTCGAATCGTGATAATATTCTAAATTAAATGCATAGTCTTGTTTCTTAGGATTTGTTCCCTACAATCCAAGATTTGTCCTAGTTTGTTTACATTAGTTAATTACCCTTTCGTCTATCTCAATTGTCTCCAATCCAGTACATGTGTAAGATTTGGTTCATACTTCCTCAAGATGGACACATGGAAGACATTGGAAATTCTTGGCGGTAATGCTAAATGGTAGAAAAGTCAACAATTTTCTTGAGAATTTCAAAAGGCCAATTCTACTCAACTTGTCTTTATTTTCAAATTGTGATACACCCTTCATTGGTGATATGTTAAGGAACATATGATCACTAATGTTAAATTGAAGACTCCTCCAAAAATTTGAAGTGAATCTTGGGTCTTGATCATGTGATAGTTCCAGTGACTCCATGTAGTCAAACAATTTGTTAGATTTACAATTCATATATTTTCAATGTATAATTTACTCGCATAGCGAGAAAATGAGCATAGTCAACTAATCCACTGTTACCAAAATGGAATCATGACTTTTGACATTCCTGATAACCCTTGCACAAAATCCATCATTATGTGCTCTCACTTTCATTCGGGTATTTCCAACAGTTTCAGCATTAAATCCGATTTACGATATTATGCTGAAGATTTCTATATAATTTGGTACTTTTTGGAGTGACATTGTAGTTGCTACGATGAGGTTCATTTAATATTTGCTCTTTAAATAGACGCATTAGGTACATAAAGACGTCCATGAAATTATAGTACTTCATCCTCTAACACTTGAAAATCTGGTTTGTTTCCTTACAAAGCTTCTTTTCGAATTTTTGAAATCTCAAAATCTATTTGTTGCATAGTCTTGCTTCTTTACACAATTTCTAGCTCAATTCTAAGGGTAGCTATCACATTTGAAATACTACTAATTTCAAATCCAAACTCAAAATCTCAAACCTTTTCAAATAGGGTTCATTCCTTGACAAACAAATGTGCAATTGCTCGTGCAGACTTTTGGCCAAAAGCATTTGCAACTGTGTATGTCTCTTTTGGATGATTCTAAAGGTGTATTTGATAATCATTATGCTTCAAAATATAATTTCTACTTAGAAATGATTTTTTTTATATCATTCTTGGAAATAATTTTTAAGCATTTGAAGGGGTTTAATAACTGCCTAAAATTTTTATTCATGGAATAAAAAAATAACATAAATGCGTTTAGTAATCGCACAAAATTTCTTTTTATTGATAATATTTTGAATTTTTTAATATTTTTATTTTTTATTTTCTTTTTTTCTTATTCTCCTTCCTTGGCCCATGGCCAGGTCACCAGAGCTGGCAATCAGCCAAAAGGGAAGGCCACCTCGCTGGCGAGGGTGAGGGCGAAGACAAGGACGAGGGCGAGGGCTGGACCCTTGCAGCTTTGGCGAGGGCCGCCCTCGCCAGATCTGGCGAAGGCAATCCTCGCCCAAGCCGCGAGGGTCTAGCCCTCGCCAAATCCAATGAGGGCGGCTCGCGGCTTGGGTGAGGGTCCAACGAGGACAACCCTCGCCAGATTCGATGAGGACGGCCCTCGCCCAGGCCATGAGGGTCTAGCCCTCACCCTCACCCTCGTTAGCCCTGGTCTGTGGTTGGTCGTTAGCCACCGGCCAGGAAAGAATAAGAAGAAAGAAAAAAAAATTATTTTCCATTTCCGATTCTTGTACTTAAAATCAAGAATCAATTTTTTTTTTATTCTTGATTTTGTTCTAAAACTGATTCTGGGAACAAATTTGTGCTTGAGAACAAAAAATTTACCAAATGGGTTTCTGTTTTTTTTTTTTGTTCCTAAGAACAAAAGAATAAAATCAAACATTATTTTGCCGATTACTAAACAGGTCCTAAGTCTCCCAGTCATGATCTTTCAATAGTTCCAACAAGGCATCTGTCTCGTGTTCAATTCTTTTTTGGAAAATAAATACTTCAAACTCTAATGGTCTATGTAGTATCCAAACTTTTCTCCATACAAATTGTATGGAGATAGCTAGGAGGTGTATTTATTTATTCTACAATTTTCATTGTTTTAACAATTAGACAAGAATCTCGAATTGAAAGGCAAAAGATAAAATTAGAGAATTAGACATGACCACGATGAGATCCTCCCTCTATGAGTACAATAATTAAAATTTACCCATTAAGATAAACGAGTGAAGCGACCGACCTAAACATTGATTTTACTATTCCACATAATGAAGCAACCAGGTGCCTAGCACTATGTATATTGATCATTTGGTGGGTTGTGATAATGATTACCCAGTTCTTTTTTGGTTGGGAAAATTTCAAATAATAGTTTGAAGTAAGCCCATTTTCTCAAAAAAATCCCTAGAGCGAACTTTGTCTCAAATAAGTAGCCAACTTAGTCTCAAAACACACCCCTAGCTCGCCCGTTGGCAAAATCTTCGTCACATCTTCAGAGTTCAATTTGTGGTGATTTACCATGATTAGTCCTCCAGGCGATATAGAAGAGTATATTAGAACAATAAATAATGCTTCAACAAATGGTCGATGGAATTGTCCGTTTACTGATTGACCACAGATTATGTAGAACCAATACAATGACTTTTACCCATATTAAGATCATATTAGGGTTAATATCACGAAAAATTCTAAACTGGTATACATATAATAAATTTACCCTAACTAATTTTTTGACCATAAAAAACTCCATACTGATACACCCATGGCAAATTTATCTCAAATTAATTTTTTGATTACAAAAAACTCTAAATTGGTACATTAGTGATAAATTTACCTTCCGTTAGTTTCCGTTAAATTGAATTGATACTAAAAATCACAAATTGGTACACTTATGACAAATGGGGAAAAGAACACTAGAAGTACCAAAACTTATGTATGATACTCACTTTAGTACTAAAAGTTTTCGCTGGCTCACTTAAGTGCCAAAGTAAAGAAAAAATGATCACTTAAGTATCAACGGCGAGAAATTTTAACCAAATTAATACGTGGCTTTTATAATTAAAATTTTAATTTGAGTTGGATTTTTTTTTAAAAAATAAGTCTACGTGGCATTTCTATATGCATATTTAGATTTTTTAAATATTTTTTCTGATTTATTTTCCTCATTTTCTTTTTTGGTTCTCTTTCTTCTTCTTCTACCTCCAGTCACGGCAATGACTGGCGGTAGAAGAAGAAGAAAGAGAATAAAAAAAGAAAAGAAGGAAAAAAATCATAAAAAATATTTAAAAAATCCAAGTGTACATGCTAAACTACGTCGTTTTGATGTGTACATGCTGACTATATATGCTAACTAAACTTTCAGTGAGCCACATCAGTTTCAGAAATTTATAAAAAAAAAATACCATGTCGGATTTTCGGTCGAACTGACCGGAATTGGCACTTAAGTGATCGTTTTTAAAAAATTTTGGTACTGAAGTGATCAAAAAAAACTTTTGACACTAAAGTGAGCGTCGTACACAATTTTTGGCACTTCTGCTATTCTTCTCCCACAAATAGAGATTAAAATCCCAAAATGGCATACCTATCAACTACCATGTGTCATTTAACTCAGCAATTTGATAGTAAAATTTAAAAGAAACTAATTAATGGTAAATTTATCATAAGTGTACAAATTTAGAGTTTTGGTGGTTAAAAAATTAGGTTGAGATAAATTTGTCATACATGTACTAGTTTGGGATCTTTCGTGGTAATAACTCATCGTATTATGATATTCTTTGAAGATTTTCGAAAACTTTATCCTACTTAGAGTTATGTGTTTCGTAAAGTTTTGCTTATTTTCTGCCTTGGTACTATGATCGAACACAAGTCGATTTTGGCCATTTCCAATGCCTTAGATGATGAAAAAGTTTAAACGAAGTCCCACGACAATGTAGGGAAAACTATACAATAGGGGAAATTATAAAAAAAGTTATAAATTTATTGCACTTGTGCTAATTTAATTATAAACCATTCAATTGTCTCAATTGAATCTTAAATCTTTTGATAATTTGTCAACTTAGTCCTTCTGATCAATTTTAGCTGGAAATTGTTGACATGGATGCTAATTATCTTGAGTAGCATTATTGACACTGATGTTGACAATTTTTACATTTTTTTTGATTTCCAAATTTTAAATAATTTATTTATTATTTTATTTTTATCTCTTTTTTCTTTTTCCTTCTTCCTCCGCCGATCGATAGGCCTTAGCAATTGCTAGCAACCGATCATAGGCAAGGGTCAACTTGTTAGGATCCAGCGAAGTCAAGACTCGCCTGCGCCTAAGGTTGGTGAGGCTTGAGCTTGCCAGTACTTGAGCTTGCCAGTATTAGGCTAGGTGGAGCCTAGTCAGCCTTGGGCAAGCTTGACCTCGTTGAGATGTAGTGAGGTCGGCCCTTGCTGGCCCTCTCCTGCGTTTGGTCACTAGCTGTTGCTAAGGCCCGGCAACTGGCGGAAGAAGAAGGAAAAGGAAAAAGAAAGAAGAGAAAATAATAAATAAAAAAATTATAAATTTTTTTAACATTTTTAAAAATTTTGTAAAGATAGTTCACGTCAGTGTCAGCGGTACCACATAAGATGGCCGGCGTCCATGTTAGCAATTTTCAGTCAAAATTGGCTAGAATGATTAAATTAGCAAATTATCAAAATGTTTAGAATTTAATTTGCACAGTTGAAAGATTTATGACTAGATTGACACATGTATAATAAGTTTAGTACTTTTTTTGATAATTTGTCTTAAGTGTTTGGACAAAGTTGAATCTGATGATAAAAGAATCTAAAAAGATATCGATGCGATGCGATAGTGCAGAGGAATCATATATCATAATCTTCAACCAATATACCGTATATCTCTCATTGTAAGCTCTCGCACAAATAATGTTTGACCATGTTAATAATCTTCAGAGAAAGGAGATTATGTTTCGAGAGTACTTAATGACTTCTTTCTTGTCCAGACATTATCGGAATGATTCTTGCGTTATACGCACCTCTTCCTTTTTCTACTTGTGTTAAGGAATCTTCCACAAGTCTGACCTTCGAAGATCCTCCGACAAGGAGAATGACCTTCTGTTGCTTCCTTCTTTGCTGCCTTGCTGCTTACGCCTTTGATTGAGTCTTCGTCAGACAAAAAATACAGCTGATCTTGCAGATAGGACCAACAACACATTTGTTCTTCAATATTCATTTCCAGTGTCATCAATGACGCAGGAACTGTGCAATGGATTCATTGGGCCATAACCCATCTTCTTCAGTGTATTCGAAAGGGTTGACAAAACCCTCATATCATATTACATACCACTATGTCTCTTTACCAGCCTGATGCAAGACTCTGTTTTATATTTGAATGGTGACCTAAGGTTTTGCCTTAGCGACCAAAATCATCTGTTTCTTTTTAAACTAATAATGAGCAGGAAGAATTTCTTAGGGATTCTTTAGAGCTAATTTGAGCACATTCTGCCGTCTAAACAGCTAGTTTAGCACTTTGACTTTCGAGGGAATTATCTCATGTGATTGGGGTCATGAATGTGGATAGTGTACCAGAAGTCCAGAAGTAGCATACGTTAGAAAATAGCAACTTAACCTTACTCATCATCTTCTTCTTATAGCTTATCATACTTTCAGAAAGCATAACATATATAGGGCCTAGGACAGACAGAAAATAGCAAGAAAACAGAAGCAGAAATAGGAGCAGATTTCCTACTTCCGAATTTTAGCGTGTAGAAAAAGACTCTCCTTTTGTATTCAATGAATATGTTTTCTATACATTTACAATGTTCAAACCTGTTATATATATAGGGACATATGATAACTTTAATTAGGAGATATACAATAGGAAGGATTCTATACTAGGAAGAAATCTTTACAATAAAAAAACCTAACAAATAGGCTAAAATAGCTTACGACCACATAGTGATCCACTTCCCAATTATGAGGATTCCGAAATGAAAGGAAATAAAATAAACGGAAACAAAATAATTTCCTATTTTGAGATTTTCTCCTAATTCTTCGACACTTGACTTGAAGGAGAAAGGGCGGGGTGCGGTTAATGACTGAATTAAAACAACGATGGATGCATGTTATACATGGAAAGGTCCGAGACTTTACTTTGTTCATCAGTGAAAAGTACAACTTTTTCATAGTGTTATTTGTATTAGGAAATTGATACGTACGTTATTAGATCATAGCCCATTTCCTAACTTTTAAAGGAGACAATTCGACCAAAAGCCTTGAGGCTCTTACTCGCGGGGTCCACCGCCGGGTCCTTCTTGTCATCTTCCTGGGTTCTCACCGCCAAAAAGCCTTGAGGCTCACGTGGTGCTTCGGTGCATCGTCCGCGTGAACGCGATGGAGCACGGTGCCGTCGCGGCCCGCGTGGAACGAGCAGCACTGCAGGTGACCTGGGGCGAAGTCAAAGATGCCAATGGCAAAGCCATTGTTCGAGGAACAGCACACTAAACAATAGCAGAAGGAGCGGAAATGGTTTCACGTTGACGATGCTTAAAGACATTTGGCATCGAATATAGACTCACTTGATATGACATTGCAGAGAAGACAAATCATGTCGGGCCATGTTATTTCTTTTCCCGATTAAGATAACCGCATTCAACAGCGCATTCACAAAATCGAAAAAATTACCACAAAAAAGCACAACCAGGATTCTACCAGAAGATTACCTACAGACTACAGTTCAGGCTTGGCATGGGGAGCTAAATTCATTGGTTTCGGAAGGAACCTCAGTTTAAGGTCAGGTAGGAAACTCAATCGAATGGAAGACAGACCACCCATCTGCTACTACGAGCAAGTTACCGGTTATCTTGATGGTGTCATTAGTCTTGAGAACTTGAGTTCTGACTTTGATTTCAGTCTCGTCGTCAAATAGGCTACAAGAACACTAATGCCATAACACAACTCCAATTGGAAGGAAGACCGTGGAGGTCGGTCCCATGCGGTGCTCTGAAATCGAAATTCTCCTCCCTTGTGGGCACCCGGTTCACCTTCTTTTCACCATCCGTCGCATTGTTATGCATTGTTTTTCAGGAAATTAGCAGTAGTTGGATCGAATGGAATCATGTAGTCGAACTCATTCTAAGGGACTCAATCTAATATGGTGTTAACTAACACTAGAAACCATACCGTGATGGGGAAACAATCGATTCTTTTCGCTAGGACAATATATGATCCTCATCTTATTTTACAGAAACAATCTGTGACACATCACATCTTCTTGTACTTTTTTTTTTTGGCTCTTTTCCACTTTTTTTTGGTTACAGCAGAAAGATAGGAACTGAAAACAAACCTCAGTTCTTGCGCGTAAATCATGCACATAGCTATCTTTCCGAATGTTGATGCACTAAATTAAACCTATCACCAGATTCAACACAAATACCTTATTTTGGCTGAACCAAACAGAGACCTATTTTAACTTTCCTGTTCAAATTTCTATCCTAAGAAAGCTACACTTCCAGCTTCTATGGCTTTTGTATCAGCTGTCATCCACGCATTCTCTTAGCTAGATTACGAACTAAAGCTTCACGCTTGGAAGCTTAGCCTAATCATTTTAGCTGACACAAAAGCATTCATTTATTCTTCAAGACTGAAGCACTCGAAAAGACACATCCTTCTATGTCCTCGTGAACTGAGAAAACGCACGACAGAGAGTGGCCTGGTCAATAACGAGAGACAAAGTGGCCATGTAGTTGCTGGACCCTTCCAAGCCAAGTCTCGATCTGCTTCCCAGCCAAAGGGTTCGAGCCCAAGCCCCGTGCCGGTGGGGCTCCCGGTTGGCGGCACACGCGATTTCTCGACCATGATGGCATCCCATGCTTCTAAAATGAGCGTTTTCGTGCAGGATAATCCCTCAATGCTGCCTCCACTATCACTGCCTTGGCCTTGGGCTTCGTGGGTTCCTTGGTTTTCTCCTCTTGGCCCTCCATTGGGAATCTATGAACATGATAAGTCTCATGAAAGCTTGTGCCTTTTGTGTTTTGTTCCCGATGTTCAGTCGGAACATGTGGCGGTTTGGCTCAGAATGATAGAGAATCATCACTGGGTGATGACGGCCAAATTTTTTATGCAGTAATTTTATTATATGGCCATGGCATTTGCCAAAATTATCAGATAATTTCACAAATGAAACGTTATCTGTGATGCCTATCATGTGAGTATGTGAAATTGTCATCGCATTACCTTAGCCTTGTAAAAGATGCACGATAGCTTTGCCATGTTTGCGGTATTGTGATAACACAAATGTTTTGGTTCGAGCACAGATACTTACTAGATTATTCTTTTCGCCTGTTTAAAGGAGCTCCACTAATAACTTTCTTTTTTCTTGAGATGTTAATGCATAAATGGCTAGCCTTGACACACTGTTAGATCAGGAAACTTTATTTATTAATAAATCAAGTTGACTAATTTGTGTGAGTGAAGAACAAGTTTTGTGCTGCTGTACAAGGGCTATTGCTACTGTAACAAGAAACAGGTAGATTACATACAACAATTTGCCTATCCAAGTGCTTTAGTAGATGAAATGATCCTTAACCGTCCTAACACAAACCCAATGTGAATGTCACCATCTGTAATGATCCTGGTTTAAGTTGGATACTTAAGAAGACACGTCTCTTGCTATATCCAATTAGGGCTAGAAAAAATGTGACATGTTTGAAACCCACATTGACATGACCAGAATGGCAACAAATATGAGATGATCACTGTTCACTGGCCAATAAAAGGTCACTCGATCCGAGCAGAGGATTATGTCCGAAGAAGGGCACACCACTTTGTGGAAGCATCTTGCACTCCTCTCGAGGGGCTGTGTTAGGATTGAAAGGTTCACAGTCAGGAAGCGTAAGGCCTTGTTTTATCCTCCCGACTCGCCGGGCATGCAAGACTTGCTTGGATGCAACAGGTAGCCTAATGGATTGGTATTCTTCAAGAGCAGCTGTTAGATATTCTGACCCCCACTTCTCCAAGCACCAGCCCAAGACAGCCGCATCCAGAATCGACATGTTTGTGCTCCTTGAGCTGTGCGGTGTAGTGGGATGTGCTGCGTCACCAACATGTACCACATTGTCCCAGACTATTCGTTCTAGGGGATCACAGTCGTAAATGGCATTTATGAAAGGTTCTTTAGTTTCTCTCATGAGCTGAACCAAAGCCGGATGCCAAATTTTCTCTGCGTCTTGGTACATCTTCTGAATCATGTCATCTCTTACTTTCGTAGTAACTGAATTCCCCTGTATTTGTCAATAACAGACTAATGATCAGACTCCATAAGGCACAAGGGACTCACGGAAAGAGATGCATAAATACAAGTTTGTCTATGATGATTCCTGTGATCTAGGTTTTAATGAATTTGGGATATATTGATGCCCAGATCTTCTATGAGGTATATGCTCATGTAGTTTCTCCAACTGATCTTGTGAATGAACAGGCAAATTATACGATGATGTCCATCACAATCATTTGCATCTTTAACTACATTCACAACTACTACTACTATAGTACAGTCGGAGAGGAGCAAGATTGGCAAATATTACCAGCAAGTCAGGTTCAGGTTGATTCAAATACCATATCCAGTTCAGCCTTTTGTTTGGGATCTCAAAAAGAACGGTATGATTTCTGGGCGCCAAGTCTAAGTACAAGCATTTTCCAAGCTCTGGATGTGCCTCCCTAACTTTCTTGATAGTTTCAGAATCTTCAATCCCCGAAAAATCAAAAACTCCTCTCCAGGCGCAATAGCCTGAATATCTATTATATCGACATAGTGATGGTAAGCTAACAAAATATCTAATTTAGGGATTGACGCATAACAACTTGGACAGAGGGGTAACAACCTTAGTTTGATGTCGGGGAGAAAGTGATTGCGAATTGGAGAGAGGCTTCCATCTGCAGCAACGAGCAAATCTCCGTCTACTTCAGTGGTTTCTGCCGTGTCGAGAACTTGAGCCTTGATTTTGACCGATCGCTTGTCACTGGAAATAGAGAAAGAGAGGAAAAGATGGCCCCATAGGAATATTTGCTGTGGCAATGCACTGAACAGGTGGTCATGCAGAGTAGCCCAATGTGCTGCTCTATGGTTGAAATTCTCATCTCTTGCTAGTATCCTCCTGGTTTTCTCATCGTCAATCGCTTGGTTCTGGTACAGAAAGATGCATAAGAATTTGGTAAGAACAAGGACACAATTTTGACTGCCACATAACAAACATGATCAATATCTTTATGCTTAACAAGAAACAAACATCTCATTGAAGAACTTAAAATCTCCCCTCACTGCCTAGCAAAGCAAGATTTTAAGATTCACGTTTGCTAGTGAAAAGATATATTCTGCACCAATTCTCCAGTAATAACTAAAACCTCAGGAAGACTTCAAATAAGTCTTGAGTTTGTCATATGAAGTTTCCTTACAAGATCAATGGTGAGAGGAGAGGTGATGTCACGGAGGAGCTCGGGGCGTCCGGTCCAGGACCCGATGAGCTCCTGAGAGAGCGAATCCAAGCTGAGTCCTGCACCGGTGGGGCTTCCTTTCGGAGGCTTGCGCGATTTCTCTACGACCACAACGTCCCACCCTGCCCGAATGAGCGCGTGCGCGCAGGACACGCCCGCTATGCTCCCTCCCGCGATCACGGCCTTCGGCCTCGGCTTCGGCTTCTCTTGATGAGGAAGATCCTGGCTGTGATTCATGACTTGTGTTTGTATCTTCTCCAGGACTTTGCTCTGTGTTTCTAATCCATGAAGAAGGAGAGGAGAGACTGTCCAAGGCTCCCTATTGTTGCAGGTAAGTGGGAATCCAGGGAGTGCAGAAGGTGTTGAGAAGTAGAAGACAATTGGGTCACTGACAAATTTCAAGCGCTAGGCATGTGGTTGGTTCATTATGTGGGACAAAAATCAGGGTTCAGGTCTGTCTCCTCCCTCATTTTATAATTTTAATGTCTTATTTGATTATGCAACTTTATCTTTTGCCTTTCAACTCGAGATTTTCTTTTGGCAACAGAATTGAAAAAAAACACTTGAAATTTTTTGCGCAACTGTTCAATTAATGAAAAAATGTAACTATAAAATATTAGCTCGAGTAACACGATTGTTATACAGCACCGATAACATTGAAACGAGAGGTTTCAATGATTTCACGGAGATTTTTATATGACACGCAGCCTATATTATTCATTCGTTATACAATTCATGTCTATCGCCACAGATTCAAGTAGTTACCGTTTGAAAACTCGATGACTAATTCTATTAACCACGACGAATATGAATGTCGCGTAAGATGAAAAAAAAATTGCAATTTCTTTTTATTTAAAAAAATTTTAGTCTTCTTCTTTTTTTTGGCATTTCATATTCCTCCATATTTTTACCTCCTCTTTCAGTAGCTGTGGCGGGTGTTGCGAATGATGCTCTCCCCGTATGTTATGGGCCGAAACCATTGCTGGGCCCGTTCTTGGGCCTTAGAAAAATCCAATCTTGCTGCCGTGTCCATGTCCGACCCGAGTCCGAGAGCAAAGGAAGAGCGCCGCAGCCCGAAGCTCGCTCTCGCGGCGTCGGTGACGCGTCCCCCGTCTCTGGAAGGCTCTCCTCCATGAGGCGCTGCTGCTGCTCCTCCCTCCCCTCGTCCCTCGCCGTCTCTACCTCCTCCGCCGCCGCCTTCGCCGCCTCCGCCGCTCCCTCCGCCATGTATCCTCGTCCCAAGGTGAGTTTCCTCTCGCCGTTGCGCATCGGTTTCTTATTTTTTGCGGATTGGTGAATTGCGATTGAGCTGCTACGATTCGAGCTCTCGAAACAAGCGCTCGTAGCTGTCTTTGATCAGGGAATAGCATCTGTTGGGCGCTCGCGCTCATCTTCAGTGATTCGGGAACTTCAGTAGAACGATACCTTTTTTTCTTTTTTTTTGTGTGTGTTGATGTTCAGATTATCCGTGCTGCAATCCTTCCTGCTTGTCGAAAGAACTTTTGTTCGATATATGTATTGGTCGGGAATATGTATTGGGATTGAAACTGTTCTTTTCGGCGACGAGGCGATGCTTCTGTTGATCGAAACAAGTGTTTTGAGTATCCAATCTATTCAAGCCGGATTTTTTATAGGATTTGTGTATAGCTTTGTGGCCCAGTGCGTGTAAGTGGATGTTGGTTTTATCCTGCAGTACCGTGGCGGTAGATATCCATCCCAAAGAAGCTTCTCTGATTCCCCGCACGGTGGCGGAAGAGGGCAATTTCCGAGTGGTGACTCCAATGTCCACCCGGTCCAAGGTAGAAACCGAGGATTCCAACAAGGAGCGAGGGTTAACTTCATCACTGGTGACTCTCACTTCCGTGCGGTCCAGGATGCAAATCATGGATTCCGACGAGGAGAGGTCGGTGATTCCGCCATCCAGGCTGGGTATCGGCCTCCGTTCCATTCAAGAAGGCATTTTGTTCAGAGCCAATCATACGGGTTATCCTCTGGTTATAGCCATGATACACAATTCCACCATCCCCATCACTATAATCAGGGTCAGAGTATACAGCAATCCCTGCAATATAATAAAAATCGACCGTTTCAGCAGCATAGGCCATCGAAACAAAACCAGCCAGTCTGGAGACGTCCACAATCTGATTGGAGTTTAGCCGCTCGGACATCAGAAGAGCAAAGGTCTAGGCCGCAAAGACCTCCCGACTATCGAATTTGGGAATATGCAAAAACAGAGCCACCTTCTGACTATGGTATGCTATCATATGTTCCATGCTTTTGACAGTGAGAATTATGAAGATACGCCTCTCCGTATTAGCAGATGTTGTGTGTGATCTATTGACTATGGAGGAAATAACTCTAAGCTTGATGAGTTTTATGCATAAGCTCTATAAACTTGCAAGCTTGGTTTTTAGGCTTTGTGGGGATGTATATTGGGAAATCTAACCACCACACCCCACCCCCCCCGCCCTCCTAATCTTTACCCTCCTCAACTTTCTACATATAGCCTTAATGTATAATTATCAGATGCCGATTAGAAGTCGAATTTATTTTATTATTGGAAAAGTTTGAGATTCCCTGATTTGTTGCTTTTCCTATAATGCGATTTGGTATTTTGCAGCTACAGTAAGAATCTTAGTTTCATTAAATATTTCTGAAGAAGTAGACTGGCAAAAGTAAAAGTAATTCTGTTTGAGACATATATCCCATTGGGAGAAGTGGTTTAGCTGCTCGTTAAACAAATTTGCTTGTGTAGCTTGATAATTATGCCTCGAGTTGAACATTCATCTAAACTTATTGGAGTTAGAATTTTAATGGTGGATTGTGCTTAAGAAGACAACTATTATATTTTGTTTGAAGAAAACCAATATCAGATTTTTAAGATCGAGATCCTCATGCAACACCTACTCACAGTCATACCTATGATTTTTTGTCACCAACTATTTCTCACTTCCAAGGTCGAATCTAAGCTTTCTTAGAATGGTGCTATCTTTGCAGAGCGGTTTGTCATTCTCTCATACAACATATTGGCTGACTACCTTGCTATAAACCATCGAAGCAAACTCTACTATCATATACCTCGCCATATGCTGGACTGGCAGTGGAGAAAGAGAAGTATCTTGTTTGAGCTTGGATTGTGGTCTGCTGACATAATGTGCTTTCAGGTTCCTTGTTGTATACTATATAAAGTCTACGGGATGTGCATTCATGCAGTAGTGCTTGTTTCATATTCGTTTGATAGAGTTAATTGAAGAATTCAATAAGAAAAGATGGACAAGGTTAGAGACAATGGCAGACAGTTCTTATTACTTCATGTTTGACGTGTCTGACATGAACATGTCTGTTGGAATTTACCTGAAAAGAATTGTAGACAAGGACTTCCATTATGTTGCTTTTTTTTTTTCATTAGCAATGTGTGTTTCGTGTTATTTTCAGGAGGTTGATAAATTTTATGACCTGGAGGACGAGTTAAAGTCACGAGGATATTGTGGTATTTGGAAGGTATGTAGAAATATGTGATCTTGTCTTTAGATTGTAGCTACCGTAGTTGTTTTTTTAGCATTTCTTTAGGAGCTTTCACCTTTTTTTTACTAAACGAGAAGATGAGTCTACATAGTGGTGTTACTTCTATCAAGTGCTGTCAACAATAGTTATATTATGTCTTGCTGGAACAGAATTTGGGATTTCCATCTCCACAATTTGCATTTGCTCTTTAAACAACAAGTTGTTAGAAAAGGAATATACTTTCTTGTTTTGTTTTATTTCGAATGTGTTATGTAATTTTGGTAGGTCTACCGAGAAAGAAGTTGCTGAGATATATCATTTCTTTTTTAACTTGTATGTGATCGTGTCTATTAGTTATCAATTTTAGCTGGAAAGTATGGAACCAGTCAATATTGATTTGGAACTTAGGCCAGATAACTGTTCTAGTAGCTTGCTGCTCAGTTTGGAAAATTCAGATTTCTGCCCTTCTGAGGAAGATATTGTTACTTTTTATGTAGTAAGTGTCTCTTGGTCCTTGAGGTTCATCCCATACAGCAAGTGTGCAACAGTAACAAGGTTAATCAGGGTAAAGATGCACCAAGATTTTTAGAAAAGAGATTGCCATTTGACCCTGAATCTCAGCAAGACTGCTTTGAAGCATAGAATAAGAGTTGATAAAGGATGCTGATGTGTCCTAATGCATGGTTGACTTGGCTGGGGTTTTGACAATGGCTTCAGTGGGATTCAGACGAAGGAATCTTGTCAATGCATGTCTGGATCGGATGTTATTTTCATTACATGAACAACGTGACATGTGGATGATAATACATGGATAATAATATTAAATTGTTAAGCCAATTGATTTTTTATGTGAGTATCTAGCCTTTTCTTGAGATATTGTTTTCCAGTTTCACCATAAATCATGGCTTATATCTCTGGACAACTCGCAGAGGATAAGTAATTTATGGAAAATGGAGATAACTCTGCTCTTTCTCTCATTTGTAGATGCGGACTGGAAATCCAGTTGACGGCTGTGCAATCTTTTGGCGTGCTTCAAGGTAAACATCTATTTTCCTTCATGACTGTGAACAATTGTGATTTGATTGATCTTGCTCCGTGGACCATTAGGCATGCTTAGCTGTGGGGTCGTGTTATATTTGAATCTGTTAGAAGCATGATGCCTACATGAGTACTTTAGCTCTAGCTGTCTACACCATGTTAAGGATTCATTTGATGAGAAGTACCTTCAGCTATGTCCACTGTCAATTTATTATTGAAGAATATGGGCATTTATATTCCTTAAGGCCTTACATTGTAGGATTGACTGTTTCTCGTTTAATATATAATATTATATTAATTGTGGATACTGATGGATATAAAGTGTGTGCTAATATTAGTTCCTTTTCCGCATGATTCATAAGATTGTGAGCTTGTTTATTTGTGACAGTGCCAATTTCTTTTATCTTTATTGTCTGTAAGAGATCTATATATTTCTCTTCAAATTCCACACAGTTTACCAGATAATAGCAAACTCATTTGGAGAATGCGGTTACGAACTAATTTGATTTTTCTTTATTAGGTTCAAGTTGCTTCGGGAAGATTGCATTGAGTTCAACAAGCTGGGGCTTCGGGATAATGTTGCTCAGATATGCGTGCTGGAGGTACATCAATACCTAATTTAAATGATGATAGAAAGAACAGGGACATTCAGTGGATTACTTAGACCTCATTCATACTCACAGTTTTTCTTGATGGACAGCTAGTGAGTGAAAATGAGACTGGAAATACAGCACATCAATCAGCCAGGTAATATTAAGACCTCTCTCTCTCTCTCTCTCTCTCTCCAAGCCCCAATCGTACAACAAAGACAAACAAAGAAATTACCATACATAGTAGCGAGGATACAGCTACATAACAAGGATGGACAAATTTTATATTAAGTACTAGTAGTGGAAGTTGAGAAAACTGTACAAAAATAATTTAGCTTTTTGCTCTTCTCCTCTTGACCAGTCCGTTTAGTCTCATTTTCAGAATTTCTGAACCTACCAAAGTGCTTGCTGCTTCTTTCCCATATCTCATTTCCATGTCATGTTTTTATTTCTGGTTAGATATAGTTTTGAACATCAAAAACATTGATATATTTTGACAGGTGTGGTTGTACCTTTGGCATAACTCTATAAAATAATAATTTTATAACTTTCATTGACATCTGAAAAGCTGTGGTGCATTCTTTCTAGCATGATGATTATAAAGCTGTTACAATGAACAAGAAAAACTTTTGTGGTAATATTGAAACTTAGGAGGAAAAAACTTGATATTGAGATGCAACCGCAAGATTTATTTGCACTCTGAAGTGACCCTTTGTGATGCAAATTTGTTGTATCCTGGGGCCTATTTAAGTGATTATGTGCATTGTTGCATGAGTGGTCAAGTTGCATTGCATTCATTTTTATTTAGCAGTCATGATTCTTTTGTCATTTTTATGTGACATTTGGCTGTGTCATTGACAGTTCAGCAGGTTCTAGAAAGATTGTGGTTTGTAACATTCATGTGCTCTACAATCCTAAAAGAGGAGAAATTAAGCTTGGTCAGGTGATAAATGGTCGGATATCCAGCTTTATATTCTATCATGCCAATTTGGTCATCTGATTTTATTCTTCTTCATCTATTCTATCAAGTGTCAACTATGTTTCTGAATATGGAAGCTAGGTTTTTTTTTCATAGTACTGCTCTGCCATTCAAGGCACGGTTCTCCATGTCCAGCCAAAAAAAAAGGTTTTTTTTTTTTTTTTTTTTTTTTTTTGGGGGGGGGGGGGGGGGAGGAAAGAGAAAAATAGAGAAATGACCCTTAATTTATGTGGTTTGGCCACTTACTTACCTCTTTGGAGATACATGAGCTGAACTGAATTCAATAAAATTTGGAATACACAAGTTCAGCGGAGAACTCTCTGTATATACTATATATTCTCACACTCACAATCGGGAGAAAATCAAAGAGATACATCAACCATAATAGGAAATTAAAAATAGCCAAACTGGTCCCAAACCCTTGGCTTTCACCGCAGACCTCCAGAAAAAATCTCAAGTCGGTTGACTCAAAATATATCAGGTTAGATCAACAATTGGGCTGGGTTCACACAAACTCAGCATGTGAATGAGTTTTGAGTGTGGCTATGGGGACATTTCACTTCAAAGTCAATTGCATCATATTGCAAAGTTACTGTAAAATTAGAAAAGGATGATGAAAATTCTGTAGGAAGATTCCAGAAAGCTAGATTTGCATACTTATTGCTCTTTAAGAGTGAATGTATTTCTTCACATTTGTGTGTTCTCTGTACAAAATGTATTTATATGTCGATTGCATGAGTCCCACATTGAGATACGTACATGAATTTGACAAGAGGACATACTGTGGGATGGTATGTTACATGTGCTACTCTTTGTTCTTGACATTATATATTATGGTACTCAACACCCTGGGGCTCAATAAAGATGATCGAGATCTTTTTCTATTTAAAAGTGTTTTATACAATATATTTTGTTTAGATAAACCTAGGTTTTTTTATACAGAAATTAGTTGATGTTGCTATTTTGCATCTGTTCAACAGATAAGGGCTCTTTTGGACAGGGCTTATTCTGTGTCCCGAGCCTGGGCTGATGCTCCTGTTGTTCTTTGTGGAGATTTCAATTGTACTCCAAAGGTTATTGTTCGATGCCTTATTTCTAGTGCTGCTTTCATGCCGTAAACCTGATTTAGTTGTTCTCCAATTGATTCAAGTTCTAATATATCATTACAATCTTCTCCTTATGCTGTACCAGAGTCCTCTGTACAACTTCATATCTGAGCAAAAGGTAAGTTTCACATGTTAGATTACCTTTTCAGTTATTTTGGAAATGATGTAGGTGTGTGGGTAGTAGTGCTCTGTGCCTCTTAACTCGTGTGCTTCATTTGATTTGGCAGTTAAGTTTGTCTGGACTAGATAGAGATAAAGTATCTGGTCAAGCCTCTGCAGAAATTCGTCCAACAATACCAGATGGTCAAAACGCTTGGTAAGGTTTAAATCAGATTTTGGAGCTGTAAGTGGAACTTGAATTTGCCAATGGTTCTAATGCCAACATTGTGTCTCCTTTACAAATTTTTGCAGTGGTCAACCTCAATTCCGGGCGGACGACAATAAGCTAAAAGATTTTACCTTGGATGAGCAGAAGCAGAGGAACCAAGATAACTATAAGGAAAATTCTCTCAATGTGAATGACCCTTTTCAGCATAGGTGTACGGACAGTGCTCCAGCATCCTCTGCTAAATCTTGCACAAACAGGCGGAGTGCAATTGACAGCAGCAAACTTAATTATGAACTGAGAAAAGGCTCTGAACAGAATCCAGCAGATGCTGCAAATGAAAATGGATTACCTTCCGATACTTCTTTGGAAAGAGAACCAAACTCTGATAATTTGGTTGGGGGGACCGTGTTTCCTCTTGATGATGTCAACTCAGGCAAAGATAAATGTACTTATCAGATGGCTTCTTCATGTGTCACTGAGCTATCTGATTTAGATAATTTGCAAGCAAAAGATTGCACAGATGTTGTACCGACAGCTTCCTTTACAGGCAAAGACTATAGTAGTAGTGCCCCTGTAGACCTTGAATCTCTAGATTCAAGTGATGCAAAGATCACTTCGTTTGTGTTGTCATGCGAAAAGTCTACTTCTGATGATGCTGAAGCCACTTCTTCAGAAGTTGCAGGGAATGTAATATCCCAATCAGTCAATGACAAACAGGATAATCCTTCAACCTTACTTAGTGAGTTACTTGTGGATACCATGGGTGACTCAATAGATGAGGAACTGAAGAAGTTATCTCTCAGTGAGCCTGAAGAATCTAGCACGGAAGTTGGAGGTTCTTATGAAGATGATGACACATTTTTATCTGCATTACACAACTTAGGAGGCGCAGATTCCTCTCCTGGTAGTCAAATTGTCAAGGAGTTTTCATCTGGTTTGGATTTTGGGCCTGTTGAAGGGCAGATCTCTACTTATGATCCTTCATTGTGGACACCGATGGAGATAGCTACAGCAACTGGCAGTGCAGATTGTCTCTTTTTGGAGCATCCCCTCAAACTTAAGAGCACATATGCCGAAGTAGAGGTAGATTATACATTCTTGAGATTCTTTCTTGATTTGTTATTTTAGTATACATGTATAATAGACTGCATAAAAAGAGTCCAGACCAAGATATCAATGCGTGCATCTATGCAGGATTCTTCTGGGACTAGAGACACAAACGGGGAACCCATGGTCACCAGTTACAATCGATGCTTTATGGGTACAGTCGACTACATATGGTAAGTCCTCCAATCTAAATACATCCTACTTGAGACCTTTGATAACTAGAGGAACAAATGAAGAGGACATTCTTTTCCTCATGCTGATGAGGCTGCATCTCTTAGTTCTGCTCTATGCAAATTTCAAATGGTTCTATAGAATACATAGACATTCTTAGCTTCTTGTTATTTCACCTGCTTTCCGATGATGCATATGGTTGGAAAACTTCTCGTATCCAGGCATTCTGAAGGTCTGCAGACGACAAGGGTGCTTGCTCCCATACCCAAACAGGCTATGCAATGGACAACAGGGTTCCCAACTAAGGTATATAGCTTGAATCTGCTCCACCTCGGAAGTTACAAAGAGAATAGAGGATCATTTATAGATAAATTACTCATGATTTCGGCTTCCCAGCTTAAACATTTTATTTCCTATCATTTTGTTTTTGGCTTGGCAGATAAGTAACACATGCTACCTATTGTGGATTGGACTACCTTATTGAAATTCCTCAGCATTCTAGATTGTCTTTAGATGCTATTGCAAAGCTAGTAGGTGCATAAATTTTTTGCTGAATGTAGAATTTTGTTTTGTGATGATGAAGACGTTTTGGTCTTTTTCTTTTTCTTTTTTTTTTTCAGAAGTGGGGTAGTGATCATATTGCGCTAGTCTCTGAATTGGCGCTCACAAAGGGTGCAGCCGATCAAACAAATGAAGTTCAGTAATAGACCAGCCTTTGGGACGTGAGAGTTGTAAAAATATCCGAATGCTCTTTTTTTTTTTGGGTAAGGAATATCCGAATGCTCTTCAGCTGTGCAGAATCCAATTTCAGTGTTGGAGCTCATTCCTGACAATTTCAGGTTTCTTCTAGCTTCTATATGCAGTTTTGGTGTAATTATTTAGGCTCAATCTTTTTCGGAGTCATCACCTATAATTCATTTGTACCGGATTAGGTTAGTGAGAGATTTTGATTAGTCAATTCCCCATTTGGATTTGTCTGACACTGTTTGTATTAGAAGATAAATTCCTGAAGCTGGAATGAAGGAATGCGTCAGGTCTAGAAGAAATCTGCTTAGAGACCGAATGACATCTTCCAGGAAGCTCTGGAAGTACATCTTATAAATCTATGTCGAATTCTTTACAATAGATGCAATTAACCACCGATGGCATCCGCAGTTCTTCCGGTCGACTTTTCTTCAGTCACATGATTTATTGTCTATTAACTCTTTGTCCGCACATATCTCAGCATTAAGACTTTCTCGCGCTTGGGATCAAGGGCTTTGTGGCCCACAGGTACCTGGTAGACCTTGACGAAGCATCTATAGGACGCATCTTCACCTGTGCGCCTTGTAGGTTAGGATTGGAAAACTAGCTTTCCTCTGGAGTGTACATTTAAGAAGCTTACCTCATGCATTGCATGCAAGTGTTTGATTTGGTTTCCTTCTCTAGAAGCGAAGACTAGTTTCCCCCCTATGAGACATGCCTTTGTCATAGTCGTCAGGATAGTTGGGAAGATGAGGTTCCTGATAAGGATTTGTGGCCGATTGACATTGCGAACCAATTGTTATGACGGACATTGAATTTGAATTTCTACCTATTTCGCTATCTTTACATAGGTGCTGACTTTCTTCCGAAAAGAAAATAAATGTTTAGTACAAAACGGTTGCCTAACGAAGCCTCTGGTGAGAAAATTTCCAGAAAAATGCTTCCTTTATGTCATGGAGGACACGCTGCTTTCTGATGGTTCGTCAACTTCATTTGAATTTAGTGAACCATATCTATCTATTATCTAGAACTCTGACTTCTTCTACTTCCCAATTTCTTGACGTGTTACATTGGTATCCCTCAAAATTCTCCTCAGGATTCCACAAAGCTGAGGCCACTTGAAAGGGACAATACGCGGAACCTTAACTACCTGCGCTTACTTTGACCGAAAAAAAGGAAAAAAAAAAATTACTACGTGTGTATACCACTTTAGGATTACGAGTGGTCTCTCTCTCTCTCTCTTGTCAACATTGGGATAAATTGTCAAACTGATTATAAACTTATTATACGGATGCTAATTTAATCCAAAGCTTTTAACATTTGCCAATTTAGTTTTAATTCTTTGCGCGAAATTCTACTGTAATCCTTCTGGCCGATTCTCATCAAAAATTATTGACGTGGTGATCCAGGCATTGCCAACCATCCTACACGGTACACTGCCACACCAGTAATTTCTAGCGAAAATTGACCAAAAAGATAATATTGGAATTTCGCATAAAGATCTAGAACTAAATTGGCAAAATTATATGGTTTAGAATTAAATTGGCATCTATATGATGGGGAATCTTTTTGAATTCATAGCACATTACTAAAAAAATAAATGGGTTTTGCGGTATCAAGGTAAAATTTAGTTAAACACTTTGAAAGGATCTCGATCCATTCGGATTACGAAATACCTTTTTCCCATGAATTTCATTCTTCTGTGGCGGTAAGTAGGCTCAGTAACATCGAGTGATAGAGATGGAATACTCAGATCGATGCACCTGAGAATTTGAAGAGCGTTCAAAACTTGGTCTTTAAGAGCTTTAATGAACTTCTATATGCCCGCTGTTATGAAAGATATCTAGATAAAACACAACTCGGTGTGGATATGCACATCTACTGGGTCCTTGAGTTGTCGATAATAGATGTGGAACCAATTAAACTTGCTCTGTACACTATGTATATTCTTATTAGAATATAAACTGACTTTAAGTACCAGAGGGTCCCTAACAGGCCACATCCAAGTGCTTCCCTTTCTCAGTGGTGTGCAGGTCCAAGGCTCTCTACGTCCATTACCAAGTTGAGGACCCGCCGGATTTGCGCAAAAACAGACGGTTTATCTATACATACACAAGCGGACAACTTTGTTTCGTGAAAACTCCTAAAAACTTTCTTCTGAATTGTAGCTTGACTGGTCCTTGATTGCTTCTGTCAATGAGGCAAGACTCCAAAAACACTCCCGCCAGTTGAGGTTGTCGTTATTCCAGCTCCTCACTTACGTTGGAATTGTGATGTTTTCTTTGGCATTGTCTCGTAGAGAATGTAGATAAAGTTGGGTCAACGACATCAAACAAAAGGACTAATACCCATTGAATCCAGCTGGAAAAAACGGTCTGTGTTGAATTCGTTCGTACACGCTGCAAAAAGTGTCCTTACCTTCAAGACCACCGTAAATCGATGACCCTGCACATCATTCGATGATACAAGAACATGGCAGAACGATTACAGAGATCGTAATGATTGCCGCAAAGGCCGGAGACCCAGCTAATGAAAGAACACCGGACTTTCTTTTGTTGTATTATACTTTAAGGCTTTATAGCTGCTGCGCACTCAAGGAACTACATGATTCAATCTTCTCACAATATGAGGCTTCAATCACGCCTGCATTTCTTGCCCAATCGGCCTGTCACATGCCCGTTAATTGATTGCCCCAATGATATGCTCAAGATATTCTGATCAATATAAGGATACTTGATTTGGTGCCGTGATATAAAGTTAACATGTCATGTGTTATTCAATGATGCAGTTAATGCGATCACAAAGTGTGAAACGGGGTAGTTTCATTTTGAATATCAGAAATTTATTACGTTGTGCTTCACGATAACGATAAAGCATTCGACGTCAAACAAAAAAAGAGAAAGAAGTCTGTCTGAAGTACGTGCCCACCACTTCACCATGCAGTGTGCCTTTCTTCTTGCGTTCTTATTGGGGTGATGGAGAGTGTCATGAAGTTTTTGCAACTTCCAACGACTAGCCCATCTTTATTACATGTTCCCACCTCATTTTATTGATGTGCAAAGTGAGCTTTCTTGTATTTTTGGCTTTGGAAGGGCTTCCCCAAGTTTTGTGGAGCTTTTTATCCATGAATTTAAATTGCATAACCCATCATTTTCACACAATGTAAGTTGCGGGGCAGATATTCCATATAAGTGTATAAAGACACAATAAATATGTAAGATAAACGATACGAGATATAAATGCGACACGTCTTTACATTTAGATGTTAGGTCATCATAATACATACTCATTCCACATGATTTGTGTGGTTATTGAAGCTTTGTGATTCTTTTCCTATTCATAGTGAACCTACTCACCCCATCACCACAGACTAAGGTGCATCAAGTTGGCATGTGATTAGTGCTCAGGCTAACATAGATCGACTTTGATAATCCATTGTGTGAAATCATGAGATTATAGGGAGCAGGATTGAAACAAAACTATTGATGTTAGTTCTCAAGAGTAAGGGAACGAGATCCTCTATCCAATCGGTACCTCCATTTAGTATCGACATCCATCCAAACCATTGATCAATGCAGATAACGGTAAACATGAAATTTATAACTAATACATCAATTGTCGATATTTGTTAAGAAACCAATAGAGGCACTGAATGAGTTAAAGGATTCTTGTCCAAGAGTAAGCTTTGGCTGTAGCCAAGTTGCAGCATTGCTGTCCATCTACGGTATCTAATTTGGAAGCATATACTAATTGCACGTGTATTAAACTGGATCTGGTCCATTAAATCTCGTGGATTCTCATCAGATTCCCTCCATATTCAGTTGAGCACATGAAACCACAGACTAATTTCTGCTAATTCAAATGCAAACTAGAATTTAACAGCAAAATAGAAGTAGTCCCATTCATTCCAGAAGGTCAAGGGCAAGAAAGAAGGGCTTTGTAGATTAAAACCGAATTTATTGATCCAATAGGTTGTCAACTAGGAATAAAGTTAAAAAAAGAAAAGTGGCGACTCAGGTAGTGTATGTACTAACAATTCCGTTCGAATGAATTCAAAATGTTTTTATTGTCTAGGGTTTTGGATCTAGAACTCTGATTGATTTCATTTATTCAGATATGTTCGTACGATACTTTTTCCACCCTTCGAACCAAAAAAAATAAAAAATAGTTTCCAACTTTAAAAAAGGGCAGATGACTTGGCATCACCTAAACTGGATCTAAATTCAGATTACATTTATTAGAACAAGCCAGTCAACTTCATATTGGTAGCTTTTCTTGCCTACAAATTCATGTGATCATCCACACAATTTATAGAGAGAGAGAGAGAGAGTCAAATGGTATGACAAAAATTGACTTTTTCGTAAGGCCCTATCGGCCATACATAATAGAGCAAATTGAACAAGCAAAAACAAAATTGTCGGATATGGTGGGTCGTCGGATATGGTGGGTCCATGACTTTCTCGTAAGGCCCTCAAATTGACTTTTTCGTAAGTCCTCTCAAATTGACTTTTTCGTAAGGCCCCATGTGCCGTATGTATAAAGATCATCTTGGCCGTCGGATATGGTGGGTCCCATATGACTCCTACCAATTAAATAAAGAGTAATTACAGCATACATCACTAGTATAGAAGAAAATTACACAAGCAGCCTTATACGCCGTTCAATCTACCAATTAAGGGTGAATAGAGTCGTTGGCGCCGTAAAATAAAGCTTACATTGATGTGTATGCTATAAATATTCTATGATCTTCAACAGAGAGAAAGAAAGAAAATAGTTAAACGGTAAAACTTTGCTCGATCACTACTTAATCTGAAATCCTGACAAGCAGAGACAACCGGATCAAATCTGAAATCCTGCCAAGCGGAGGACCATGTTGCTACTCTTGAAGACGGCTCATTGCGGCTGCTCTTGAGGATGAAGATCAATGGACAAAAAACAGAGGACTTGAAACGACAATGGCGGTGGTCTATTGGGCAGGATAGAAACGATAATGGCAGAGACTAGGGTTCTTTTTTATTTTCTTTTTGAGATTGATAGAAAGGAGGAAGATAAAGCTAGGGTTTTTATACGAGTCCCTCTCTCTCGGTAGCTTTGAATACCATGTAAATATTCTTGGTTCTCCATGACATGGTAAGAGAGAACATTTAAAAAAGACTACATCTTTACTCAATAATGTAACATTTTGAAATTTTACAATCAAGAGGTATACTCGAACGATATGTATAGTAAGGGAAGTAATCTAATCCAAAAAGAAAATTACTTGTCTTATTTTAACAAGAAAGAACTAGCTATCCTAGAGTACAATTATATCAAATAGCTATATGATAGCCAATTTTGTCATAAACATTTGGACTGTACCGATTTAGTTTTAAAAATTTTGACAATTTGTCAATTTGGTCCTAAAACTTTTAACAATATGCCAATGTAGTCCTTCCAAGTAATTTGGTTGGAAATCACTAAAGGACTATATTGGCAAATCATTAAAAAGTTTATGACTAAATTGACAAATCGTCAAAATGATTATAATCAAATTGGCACAATTGAAAGGTTTATAACTGAATTGGCCATCGTACAATAGATTTAGAACTGAATTGGCATAATTGAAATGTTTAAGATTACATTGGCCACCATATAATAGGTTTACAACATTTTGGACATTTTCCGGATAATTCCTCAATCATAAGAGGGGCGAACTTGTTGACCCGCTCAAATGTGCATGGTGTATATGTCCCCCTCAAACCCTGCCAAGAAAGATGTCGACAGAAATTGCCGTCGTTAACACTTTGCCATCAGCGTCACCATATAAAACACACAAAACGAAACCATTAACTTTTTCAATTCATCGCCGTCGTGAAGTGAACGATTTCCGCATTAAAAAGGACGAACAGTCCGTGCCATCAAAAGGCATCTGGACTCTAGCTTGCCACCTCTAATTGATGCAGTTCACACTCACGGGTGAAACAATGTTACACGTTCAATCTCAAACTTGATAGACATTGTGTCATTCGTATGAGATGAAGATTTTTGTTGCACCATTTGCATTCATGTCGGTTACTCAGCATAATTTCTTAATATTATCGCCGCTAAATTAGTGCACCTAGCGAGCAGCAACCAAAATTAGCACTTCTCGAAATAGTGTAAATTCAGTTCAATGAGATTCGTGAAGATTGCTTTTGTCGAAAAGGAAAAGGTCAATATTAGAGGTGTTCGATTCCAAGGTAGGTTGATTCACGGTCTAAAATCGAAAACCGTCCTTGTGAACCAGTTCCCAATCTTTTAGAACTATGAATTGAACAAGCCGGTTCTGGAATAGCCAGTTACACCATTTCATCGGAGAAAGTACCAAAAAATATCATAAACCTATTGTACTAGTGTTAATTCAGTCATACATCTTTCAATTGAATTAAATTAATTCTAAAAATTTTCACATTTTTCCAATTTAGTCCATTCGGCTAATTTTGGCCAAAAATCTAGTGTGAATGCCAGCTGTTCTACTGTGCACAACTGACGCTAACGAGGACAATTTTTTTAAAAAGTTGAATTTTTATTCTTTTTTTTTTCGTTCCTTTTTTTTCCTCTCAATTGGCCCTCACCCAAGGCTACCCTTGCCAACGGCCGGGGAGGGCTTGTTAGTCCTTGCCCAATGGACGGCGACAAAGGGAAAAAAAGAAAGAAAAAATAATTAATGAAATAATTTAAGAAAAGAAAAGAAAAGAACAAAATATAATAAAAAAATTCAAAATATTATTACAAATGTCCACGTTAGCACGTCAAGATTTCCGGTCAAAATTGACCAGATGGACTTAATTTGCAAAATGTGAAAAAGGTTTAGGACCGAATTGAAATAACTTTTTGGTACTTTCCTCCATTTCACTTCAAAAACATTTGTTGCTCAAGTAATCATGTTATTATTTGTACAATTTTTTAGAGAGGCTTCAACGCCGGTTTAGAACCGGATCCAGTGCTCGCCTCTAATCAAGATTACAATGATAGAACTTATCGACATTCAACTGTATCGAATTCAAGTTCTCTAACTAAATCGGTGTCAAGTTTAGTTTATATTAAATGGGTGCTTAGTTTTTCGACCCAAAAAAAATAGGCGCTTAGTGTGAATTAAAACAACCAAATAGATGAGGAAACGAACGTACTGTTGATACTCGACATTGACGGCTGCGGCAGAAGACTTTGCAATCGTCCCAAATGCCGTTGTCGAGAGGACAATGGTCGCGCCATTACTCGAGGGACGTGAAGATGAGGATAGCGCTCGGTCGACGATTCGGACTTGGATTGTCTGGCTGGGAATGCAGGTTCCAGAGACAGAGGCACTGATGCACCGCACTAGGTACTGCCTCCCGCACGACGCTCCGTTGTCCCATATCCCTTCACCTGCAGCCGCAAAGAGGTTGCTCGACGGGAATTGCGATGGATCATTGCCGAAACACGCGGTCGCTGGATCATAATGAACAAACTTATGAGAGAGAGAGAGAGAGAGAGAGAGAGAGAGAGAGAGAGAGAGTAGATTTTACGTACGTGTGTATGGAGGACTGTAGTGAGCGGCGGTGCCGACATCGGCACGAGAGAGATGAGTCTGCATTGTCAACAGAAGAAAGGTGAGTCGAAAAAGTGAGAGAAGTCGCGTTCTAATGCTGGAGGACTTCATGGTTCAGGAAGAATCAGCGAGGCCAAACGTGACACCTGAATGGACTGAGATAAGAAGAGCTCCGGTTGCCACCTTTTATAGACATGTAAAACCAATCCGACATGTGAATGTGTACATCAAAGTCAATGAGGTTCGATATCATTTGTATGCATCTGGATGACGCTCCACATGACGACAATTGCCTTCAGACTGACACATGCAATATGGAGAACCAACTCACACGATGAGAAATCAACCTGAAACTGCAATACATACATGCATTCTAATTTAGAAGCTTCTAATTTCTATGGTTTTTTCTTTTCACCTTTTTAATCTCCGAAGTTTCCATGCTGTGGCTGGCTGAAGAGGGAATTTCTGTTTTGAACATTTCTTTTGCTGTCGTACTCGTAGTCCGAAAAGTTTGCTTTTTCCGCCGTTAGGTGACCAAATGGCAAATACTAGTTTCCAGATGCAGCGCGTCATTTGTAATTCCAGCTCTACAATAGAACATTCTACTCTTTTTGTCGGTTCGTACTCAAAAATAGTTTGTGCGCCATAGGTAATACGCAACAGGGACACGTGAAGCAATAAATTGATAAATCATGTTGGTGTATATCATGCGGGCCTAACAATGTGACTATAAGCTGTGGAACAACACTCGCCCTTCTCTCCCCTCCCCCTCCCCCTCCGTCGCAGATTGCGTCACTGCTGTGCCAAAGAGATATGGGAGGAGAGAGTTAGGTTTTTTGTGGTTGGTGCTAGATGAACACATTGCGAAGATTCATTAGCTAATTGAGTGGAGACAGTAGTGCATGGGGATGTACATGGGTAAAGTTACTCATCATCCGGGGGATCGATTTGGTCGCTTACCAATTAGAGACATTTCTCCGATTAGGATGGGAAAAATTGCCTCTAGAAAGAGGTAGAAGAAGAAACAACGTCCTAGAAGCAACAAACTGTGGGCTGAGAGTCTAGGAGACTTACCTGGTAAGTGGCTCCGAAGAGGAGGTTTTTAGATGTTGTATTGGCCAAAGAAGGATAACAAGAATTTATAAAGTGTTACAATGTTACTCAACAACAGAGAGAGAGAGAGAGAAACTGAAATTCCATCAATTGCCTTTCCAACACAAGAATGAGGGAACTTGTGTTAGATGTCGGAGAGAACCACTTCCATTTTTTACATTTTCCGAAATGATCTTAGCATTAATTGTTGTAGAGAAATTACTACACTTATGGCAAGCTCAAAAGCTACTGATAAATGATGAATTTACCACTTGAGTTTGCCGCAATGTTTACCCTTTCTACTTGGAAAGATGGAGATAAGAAGTTCGATTCCCTATTTTTCCAAACGGGTTAGGGTTGGGGACATTTAGTTTTAAATATGAATTTTGACTCTCACGCTCTACAAAGAAATAAGGCAAAAAAGTTTAAGAGTAGATTGAGAGTTAGAATAGGACAGGAAAAAAAATGATGTGGCGAATTTATTACAATGTATGGTCAGATGATTAACCAATTGGAAGGATGCTAATGGCTATTTTGTTCCCTTACATACGGATTTCTCAAAGGTCTGAAGTGTGAGATGGATAATTTGATAATTATGTACGTCATTAATACGTTAGTCGCTTTCATTTATTGTCCATTTATACTTGTCCAAATGTCGATATGGTCATGCTTTTTTTTCTAGAAGGGATTATACAAAACAATCGGTCATCATCCTACCTAAAAGCTAGCCCAAAAGCAAAAATCTTCTCCATCTACTGGATAGGCTTTGCTTTATGCCTCTAGGGATGGGAACTGAATTGACATCGTCCGCGTTGTCTTCCTATAATCCTACTGTTGTGATGGCTGATGAGCTTGAGGCATGATCATCAATAGACTAGATTGTTGTGATTATTCACCCCCGCCCTGTACATTCGGTTCTTTCTTTTGATGCAACAAAAGAATAGACCCTCACCCTTTACATGTACAGTATTTGCGTTGACTCCTTCACTCCTCGTACAAAAAAGCTTTCATAAATTGGTGTTTTATGAGAGAATGCTTTATTACTCTTATTGTATCAGATATTTAGAATGATACATATAAGACAAGGAGACCCGAGCACAAACACATACTTGAGTCTTTCTAAATACAACCGTAGATCTCCTCCTAATTTGACTGCGAAAATCTAATATTTTTATATGCCACCAAACCCATTAATTACACGAATTCTTTATAATTAAAGTGTACAGTAGCCATAATGCCCTTAAGATTATTCTAGAGTACCAAGGAAACTCAAAACTTTCAAGACATGATCCATCATCCTAGGCATATTGTGCTTTGAATACATTCGGTCCATGACATATGTATCGTGTCAAAGCACCTATATACGATCATCCGCTCAATGACCCAACAAACTTTCGTATCGTTTGCATGAGCCTTAAATAATGTTTTCCAGAAACAATCGAGACGAAGCGGAGCCGAGCCAAGTTCCGATTTCCAATTTTTTTCTGACCCTACCTTCGAATGCTAGGCCCTGTGATTTTCCCGCCAAGTAGCTGACACAGATCGGATCTAGACGTGAGATCGAGTGGGCGTGGACGTGGACACTGGACCAGCAAAGCAATGGATCATGGGCTTGTCGGCCGACCTCAAAACACAGGGCACTTTGCCCATAGATTCAACTTGACTGAGGTTAACAGCAACAGTCACAGTCACAGTCACAGTCACGGTCTCAGTCTCCTCCAAGTATCCTTAATCTCTGCTACCTGACACACGCACACAAATTTGTAATAAGCATTTTATATTCTTTAACAATGTTGCTATTGAATCTCAAGAAAGTGCAGACCATGTTGTGTTCGTTGTGTTTTCTGTTTACTCCTTTTAACAAACTTTGTTGCATCAGCAGTGGAGAAAATTCCAGCAATAGTTCAGAAATAACTCCCTATGACATGGGACGCCGCTGCTTTTCTGATTGCTTGGCAACTTCCTTTGACTTTAGTGAACCATATCTATCATCTAGAACTCTGACTTCATCTTCAAAATCTCCTCAGGGTTCCAAAAGGTTGAGGCCACCTGAAACTTTGAAAGGGACAAATCGCTGAAGCTTTAGCCACCTTCGTTTATCATTTTAGGATCACGAATGGTCTCTTTTTTATATTATTTGTCAATCGAGTGGTTCGATGGATTGAGATCCTCTCACAAGCATTGGACTTCTTGCCAAAACCGTACGGTGGACGTCACCTTTGCCATTTAAAAGTCCTGCCGGTGGATTTCTTTTCTTGAACAGCCGAATGTAAAGATTTTTGCTTTATGCTTGCACACCCGGTGATTTTGTGCCGTGAATTTTACATTCAATTTGGGTTTGGGCTTCATTTAAGTCTGAGAAACACTCGAGTGTGTGAGCAATTATAACTCCGATTCTCCAATTATATAAAATTCTTTGCTGATGGCTTTCACTGTGGAGTAGATATCAATATTCCGACCGAACTACGTAAATTTTTGGTATCTTATAAATTTTGCATTGATCTAATTGCAAGATTTACAACACTTTTTGCCCATGAATTTCATCTTATGTGGTGGTAAGCAGGCTTAGTAGTTTCCAGTGATGGAGATGAAACACTCGATGGATGAAAATGATAAATTGATGATTGTTCAAAACTTGGCTCTTGTATGAGCTTCTAGTAATGAACGAACATACGCTGTTGTGGAATGGATCTCGATATAACATGAATCGGCGTAGATATGCAAATCAAATAGGTCCTCGAGTTGGCAGTAACATGGCAGTAATAGATGTAGAGCACATTGGACTTGCTCACTTTGTATATTGTTCCCCCAACATAAACTGACTTTGGTATCGTAGGGTCCCTAATAGATCACAATCCAAATACTTTTCTTTGTCGGTGTTGCGATAGTCCACAGCTCTTTACGTCCACAACCACCAATTTTTGGACCCGCCGGACTCCAACAACAGCTGGTTATACGTACATGCACAAGTGGACAACTTTGTTTCGAGAAACTCTTGAACCTTTCTTCAGAACTGTAGCTTGACTGATCTTTGGTTGAACCCGTACGCGCTGCAAAAAGTCCGGTGCTTACCTTCAATACCAACCCAAATCGCTGACCCTGCACATCATTCTATAATACAAGAACATGACAGAATCGCTACACCTCATGATCATTGCCACGAAATCTGGTGGGACAGCTAACGAAAGAACACGGGACTTCATTACTTTTTAGCTGCTGCACGTTCATGGGACTGCAGAATTCAATCTTCTTCTCGCAATGCGAGGCTTCAATCATGCCTACAGTTCTTGCCTATTTGGACTGTCATGTGCTCATCAATTGATGGCCCCAATGATACACTCCTGAGATTCTAACTAACCAAATAAGAAATACTTGATTTGATTCCCCTATGTTAAGTCAGCGTGTCACATGATATCTAATGATATGGTTATGAGAGAGAGAGGCAAGTGCGACCACCAAGGATGCAATGGGATGGTTTCAGTTTGCATATCCCAAACTTATTAGTTTGCATATTACGAAAAAATATAGAAACACCCGACATCAAACAAAAGCAAGAAAGAACTTTGTCTAAAGTACGTGCCCACCACTTCACCATGCAGCTTGCCTTTCTTCTTGCGTTCTGATTGGGGTGATGTGGTCAAGGGTGATGGGGAGTGTCATTATGTTATTGCAACTTCCAACGACTAGCCCATCTACAATACATGTTCACACCTCGTTTCCATAATATGCAAATTCAAATGTCTTTACCTTTTGACTTTCTCCAAGATTGATGGAGCTTTTTATACATGCACTTAAATTCCATGACACATCATTTTCACGCTTCAACCCCATAAGCAGCGACTGCGAGGCAGATATGTTCACACGACTAGCCCATCTACAATACATGTTCACACCTCGTTTCCATAATATGCAAATTCAAATGTCTTTACCTTTTGACTTTCTCCAAGATTGATCGAGCTTTTTATACATGCACTTAAATTCCATGACACATCATTTTCACGCTTCAACCCCATAAGCAGCGACTGCGAGGCAGATATTGCATACAAGTGTATAAATTCACAATAGACCAGCAAGATAACGATATGACATATAACTTCGACACATGAACAAAAATTAAGATAAGTGCAGTAAAAATTATTTATTAAGTTCCTCACTAATGCTGGAAATGCTGTTTTAGTATGTTTAGAGGCTCAGTTATCATAATACATACTTGTTCGAGATGATTTGTGTAGTTATCAATGCTTGTGGTCCTTTTCCGATTCAAAGTAAACCTTCCAAATCCATCACTACAGACCATCAAGTTGGCATGTGATTAGTGCTCGCACTCACAAGGATGACTTTGATCATCCATTGTGTGAAATCATGAGATCATATGGAGGAGGGATAAAACATAATCGATGATGTTAGTTGTCGAGAGTAATGAGATCCTCTACCTCATTGATATCTCCATTCAATATCTCAACCATCCAAACCATTGACCTATGCGGATAAGGGTAGTTATGACAATTTTAACTAATGTACCAATGGCCACCAATAGAGGTGAGTGGGTTAAAGGATGCCAACTTGCAGCGTTACTACACATATACGGTGTCTAATTTGGGAGAATATACTAAACCGTATTACATGTACTAAACCGGATTTGGACTGGTAAGTCTCGTTGGACACATCAAATTCAACATTCCAAATTCAGTTAAGTTTATGTAGCACAATCACCAAATAATTTCTGCTATCTTAATTACAGAATAGAAAGTACCAGCAAATTAGAAGTGGTCCCATCCTTCTCGAGGGTCAAGGACAAGAAGGGGTTTGTAGATTAAAATCGAATTTGTTGACCCAATTAGTTGTCAACTAAGAATAAAGTTAAAAAGGTAGCATCTCCGATAGTATTCACTAACAAATCCGTGTGGATGAATATCATCTTGGTCATCCAGCAGTCGCCGGTGAATGTGAAAAGAACCAAGGAGGGCGAACACCGTCAGGTGCACGATTGATTATGGTCATTAAGATACGTTTAGACAATTTTTTCTTGACTTCAAAAGGGAAGATTGACTTGGCATCACCTAAACTGGATCAAAACTCAGATTAGATTTATTAGAACAAGCTAGCCAACTTCGAGTGCATTTGTTTCGAGAAAAATGAATGATTTGAAAAACATATTGTTGAAAATGATCGCTTGTATCTTCTACAAAAATGAATGAACGATAATATTTTAATCGTTCACGAAAGTGTTTGTATATAAATTGTTATCGATAATAAAAATACTTTGGGCTAATACAACCAAAAATCTCAAACTAGTATACCGGTGTCACATTTATCCAAAACTAATTTTTGTATCACAAAAACTCCCGAATTGGTACGTTGTGCAATATTTAATCCAAATTGGTTCACCCTTGGCACTTTTACCCTAAACTAATTTTTGAATTACAAAAAATCTCAAACTAATACATCCATGACATATTTACCCCCAAAAATCTCAGATTTACCACAGTTTGGGGTAAACCTGACATAGATGTACAAATTTGGGATTTTTGGTGATATTAACCTAAATACTTTTCATTGACTAATTATTTCAAGTAATACAGGCAATCATTTTTAGGAAAATATTTTTCAAATCATTCATTTTTTGCAAAATAAATGAGCTTTCATATCGATATCTTTCTCGCCTCAAATTTCATGACAATTGAGAGAGAGAGAGAGAGAGTTTTCTTTTGATGAAAATGACCATCCATAAATTCCTCTCGGGCATACATAACACAGGAAAAAAGGAAACGAAAAACAAAGATGTCGACCGCCAGGGGAAAGTTTCTTATTTTTTTAATGGGAGAAAGTATTTAGTGAGTGTGTTTTATGTATTAAAATCACCTCGACCATTAGATGTAGTAGATCCCATATGGCTCTTACTATTTAAATAAAGAGAAATTAGAGTATACACCTCGGTGTCAAAAGAATTACACAAGCGGCTTATACGCCATTGATTTTGAGAGAATGGAACTCTAATTCTCAAATCAAAAGTGAATAGAACCGTTATAAACTCTATACAAATGATGTATGCTCTACTAATTTTTAGTACATGTAAAAGATGCACTAAGTAATTTCCAAATTATTAGACTAGTGAACTCATTGAGTAGCTCAAATGTGTATGTCCTACGAGAAAATATTCTTTGGTTTGTTACCATCACGTCAGCTGCTCATATGGTGTATATTTTTTTTTCATATCCATTTAAAAATTGACATAAGTCTTGAATTAAATTTAAAAAATTGATGTGAAATTTCTGGAATTTCTTTGTCTGGCTTCGTCTTCCATGGCTACCCGCTTGACCTCGGACGATTCGCCATGGCTGGGACGCTTGCTGACTCTCCAAATTTGGCCGTCGGCGATGCTCATCCCGGGGATGCTGCTGCTTGTCTAGATTTGGTCGTCAATGGTGTCGCAACCTTGCTCCACCATAGCCGGTGAAGCTACAGGCGCTCCAAATCTGGCCACCCGCGTTGCTCGTCCCAGAGATGCTGCTGGGGAGTTGTCGAAGTTATTTCATCTTCTTAATTCACTGTTGAATCTGCAATTTCCACTGTTTGTTTCCCGCTGAATATGCAACTTTTAACGCTATCTCTCAAGTTAACCTCTAACGGCGGACATGGCTAGCGTGGCTAAGACTGACGGCGAATATGTTGCTTGCGGCCATAGAGGAAAAACGACGGAGGCAAAACTCAAGATGCAAATCCAGATCTGGAGGAGCACGACGAAGGGTTGAGTAGGCCTAGGTCTGTGAATGAGCTGCGGTGGTCGGATTTGTCGCTTGTGGCCATGGAGGAGCATAACACGGAGGCACAACTCAAGATGTAAATCTAGATAAGGACGACTCCATATCCAAATCTGGATGACCAACAACGAAGAGGTGGCTCGGCCGGCCACGACAACGCCGGAAAGGGTGGCTCGGCTTGGATGCGAAGGACAAGAAAAGACGCCGGCAACTCCATTTATGGCGACGATGAGGGGCCATTGCATCCAAGCACAAAAACTCCATGGCTGAACTAGGCTTTTTTTTTTATTTTTTTTATTTCGTTCCACATCAGCAGGCACTAGTCAACTTTTTAGTGGTTGTGAGATGAAAATGCCCACCACATCTGCCGTTATGTAATTGTAGTAAACCACTTAATATTTTCTCCCTTTAAACCCTGCCAAGATAGAAGTAAAAACAAAATCGCACGTCGTCATCACTTTACCTTTACGGTCCTAATACCCAAAATAATCTATACCATATAGAACACATAAAATGTAACTATTAACTATTCAATTCATCACTGTCGTGAAAATGAAAGATTTTGGCATTAGAAAGGACGAGGAGAACGTGTCATCAAAGGCATATGGACGAGCGCTTGCCACCTTTAGTTGGTGTGGTTTACGCCGGAAAAAATCAAAGCAGTCTTCAATTCCTATTTGAACTTAAAAAAACCGTTTCTTCATTATGTCATGGCTCACGGATTCAGTCTCCAACTTTCATAAACAATGGGTCTTCCGCCTGAGATGACGATATGTATTGCACCAAACTTAGCCAAGTTTGTCAAAACTGTGTAAATTCAGTTCAATGAGATTCAGGACGATTTCCATTTCGCGGAAAAGAAGGTCAAGACATACCATGTTAGAGCTTATCGACGCTGAACCGTGTCAGATTCAGGTTTCTCTCACTGAGTTCGTGTCAAGTTTCGTTAATATCAAATTGGTTCTTAGTTTCCATCGAAAGACAACTATGTAGGTGAGGAAACGAACGTATAGTTGATACTCGACGTTGACGGCTGCCGTGGACGACTTTGCGATCATGCCGAACGCCGTCGTCGAGAGGATGATGGTCACGCCGTTACTCGAGGGACATGAGGATGTGGACAGTGCGCAGTCGACGATTCGGACTTGGATAGTCTGGCTGGGAATGAAGTGTGAGAATGCGCTGTAAAATATATTTATGATTGTAATTAGCTAGAATCAAGGATTATAGTTAGCTAGTTTAGAGGATATATTTTTTAAGATTCTTTCTTTTCTTTGTATATATACACCTCTAGGTCATTATAAATTAATGAAGGAGATATACAGAAAAGTGAGGAATGTTGTTTTCTTCCTCGAAATATCTTTGTGTTAACATGGTATTAGAGCAAAGGGTTTGGCTCGCTTTCTCTATTGCACCGTCTAGCGTGCATCCTACATGATCTTCTTTATCTTTGTCACGATTGATTTTGGATCCATGGAGGATCAGAACCCTACTTGAACAATAATTCCCCATCAGAACCAAGGGGGGAATTCGACCACGGAAGCTTTTTTGGAGAATCTAACTGTCAGATTAACTTAGATTCTTATTCAGAACCAGACAAATTGCTCCACCAACTTGTTTGTTTGTTTCAATTGGGCGTGGTATTAAGAGAGGGGGGCTGTATTACATACATGACTTCAATTTCAGGAGTGCAAATCATGCTAGCGGTACATCCATCGGTTGGGAAAAACAGATTTGGCTTTGGTATCGACGGTTGGGACATCCATCATTTGGTTATTTGAAGCGATTATTTCTTGAATTGCTTTTGAATTTGAAGGATTTAGATTTGCAATGTCAGACTTGTATATTAGCTAAGAGTCATAGAGTTCCTTTTCCTATAAAAGTTTGAATAAAAGTGAAGCTCCTTTCTCTTTGATACATTCATATGTTTGGAGTCCATCTCCTATTATTGCTGTTTTGGGTTGTAGGTGATTTGTGATATTTGTTGACGACTGTACTAGAATGACATGGCTTTTCTTGATGAAAAGTAAGAATGAGGTAGCCAAGATATTTAGAAATTTTCATACTATGTTACATACCCAATTTAGTAGACAGATCAAAGTTTTAAGAAGTGATAATGGTGGGGAATACATGAATGAATATCCTAAGGAGTACTTTCAACAACATAGCATGATCCATGAGTCATCCTACTCTCAAACACCTCAGTAGAATGGTGCGGTAGAGAAAAAGAATAGACATATTCTTGAGACAGCTCGAGCTCTGTTGATCGAAAGTCATATGCCTCGGAGATTTTGGGACAATAGTGTGACTACAACTGTTCATTTCCTCAATTGGATGCCGTCTAAAGTGTTAAGCTTTCAGACATCACTACAAACTTTGTCTACATATGTGCCTTTACCTTCAGTCCCAACCATCCCTCCACGGGTGTTTGGGTGTGTTGCATTTGTTCATATCCCAAAGAATCAACGAACAAAACTTGATCCCTGTGCACTGTGATGTCTGTTCTTGGGGAATCATACACGCCAGAAGGGATATTGTTTCTATGACTCTTCTACCTGGCGAATCTATGTGACTATGGATGTCTCGTTTGTAGAAGCTGAATCCTTTTATCCGGGTTCCCATTCTTCCTTTCAGGGGGAGACACAGATAGAAAGGGCGAATTGGTGGGAGTTTCCTGGTAGTATATTATCTGAAGGGATGGAGAAAGTATCATCTGAAGGGGCGGAAGAGCCTGGTAGTATATTATCTGGAGGGGCGAAGAGAGTATTGTCTGAAGGGGCGGAAGAGCCTGGTAGTATATTATCTGGAGGGGTGGAGAAAGCATTGTTTGAGGGACTGGAAGAGGCATCATCTGAGGGTGGCCAACTTCTACAGGAGCAAAATCAAGAAGAACAGCTTCCCTCTTCTCCAATACCTGACTCAACTCCTAAGGATATTCTTGAGGTAACCTCTCCTACTCCTTGTATCTTTGATGAGCTTAATACTTCTGTGGGATATAAATTACTTGCTAGACACAATCGAGGTAAGCCTCCAAATAGATATTCATCGGATGCTGAAGAGAAGAGATGTACATATCCTATTGCAAATTATGTGTCAACCAAAAGGTTGTCAGGCCCAGTAAAGGCATTTATATCGAACGTCTTCGCAGTTCGTATTCTAGAAGGGGTACAGGATGCTCTGAAAGATCTCAAGTGGGTTCAAGCAACAGAGAAGGAGAAGGTTGCATTGGAAAAAAATGAGACTTGGAAGCTAGTAAATTTACCCAAGGGAAAGAAGACTGTGGGATGTAAGTGGGTCTTTTCTGTGAAGTACAAAGCAAATGGATCGATTAAGACGTACAAGACAAGACTAGTAGTAAAGGGGTATACGCAGGCTTACGAAATTGACTATCAAAAGACATTTTCTCTGGTTGCTAAACTTAATACCGTTTGGGTCTTGTTGTCTTTTACAGTTAATTTAGACTGGCCACTACACCGGTATAATGTCAAGAATGCATTTATTCACAGTAATCTCGAAGAAGAGATTTATATGGATGTTCCGCCAGGTCATTCTTCATCCTCACAGCCTAAGGCGATGTGTAAGTTAGAGAGATCATTGTATGGTTTGAAGCAATCTCCACGAGCATGGTTTGGCCGGTTCACTTTGGCGATGAAGAGGTATGGATATTTCCAAAGTGACTCAGATCATACATTGTTTCTAAAATGACATCAATGGAAGGTAACAATGTTGATTATCTATGTTGATGATATGATTATCACTGGAGATGATTTGATAGAAATATCTAAGCTCCAAGAGAAACTTTCTGAGGAGTTTGAGATGAAAAATCTTGAGGGGTTGAAATACTTCCTAGGGATTGAAGTAGCGAGGTTGACAGGGGAAATATTTCTCTCACAAAGAAAGTATGTGCTAGATTTATTGGCAGAGGTGGGAATGTTGGACTGCAAACCTGCAAACACACCAATTGTTCAGAACCATAGACTTGGGGAGTATCCAGATCAAGTGCCAACAAATAAAGAAAGATATCAAAGGTTAGTTGGAAAACTAATTTATCTATCACATATTCATCCTGATATTGCATATGCGGTGAGTATTGTTAACCAATTTATGCATGCCCCAAGTGAAGATCATATGAATGCAGTGTTGGGTATACTTCGCTACTTGAAGTCTTCTCCAGGATGAGGTTTGAGGTTCTTAAAAAGGGGTCATCTTGAAATCGAAGGATTTACTGACGCAGACTAGGTCGGGAGTGTTCATGACCGAAAATCAACTTCAGGATACTTCACTTTTGTGGGAGGAAACGTAGTTACTTGGAAGAGCAAGAAACATAAAGTAGTAGCATTATCAAGCGTAGAGGCTGAATTTAGAGGGATGGCCAAATGGGTGTGTGAGCTCCTATGGCTTAAGAAGTTAATGTCAGAGATTGGGTTCGCTCCTGAAGCCGAGATGAAGTTGTTTAGTGATAACAAAGCAGCAATTGATATCTCTCATAATCCAGTTCAACATGACTATACCAAACATGTTGAAGTGGACAGTCATTTTATCAAGCCAAACTTGGATGTCGAAGTGATTCGATTTCCATTTGTACGATCTAAAGATCAATTGGCAGATATTCTGACGAAGGCTGTATCAAGCAGGATCTTCTGCAGCTCACTTGACAAGTTGGGCATTCACGACATCTATGCACCAACTTGATAGGAGTGTGAGAATGAGCTGTAAAATATATTTAGTATTGTAATTAGCTAGAATCAAGAATTATAGTTAGCTAGTTTAGAGGATATATTTTTTAAGATTCTTTCTTTTATATATATATATATATATATATATATATGCCTTTAGATCATTATAAACTAATGAAGGAGATATACAGAAAAGTGAGGATTGTTGTTTTCTTCCTCGAAATATCTTTGTGTTAACATGAAGGTTTCGGAGATGGCCGCGCTGACGCACCGCACTAGTTACTGCCTCCCGCACGACTTTCCGTTGTCCCATGTCCCTTCACCTGCCGCTGCAAAGAGGTTGCTCAATGGGAACTGCACTGGATCATTGCCGAAACACTCCGTCGCTGAAACATAACGATGTCAAACTCACGAGAGATACAGAGAGACAGAGACGGAGAGAGGGAGATGTTACGTACGCGTGTATGAAGGAGAGAGAGATGAGTCTGCATCGTCAACAGAAGAAGGACGAGCAGAGGAGGTGAGAGAAGTCGCGTTCTAATGCTGGAGGACTTCATGGTTCAGGAAGAATCTGCGGGGCCAAACGTGACACATGAATGCAATGAGATAAGAAGAGCTCCGTTCTCGATATATGTCATCCTCTTCGGACTTTTAAGACCAATCCGACATGTGAATGTGTACATCAAAGTCAATAGATGACCCCCCACATGACGACAGTTTGCTTCAGACTGACAACACGCAACATGGTGAACCAACCTAACACCGCGAGAGCCGGAGAATCTGGTTCTTGGGGAGTTCCGAACTCGTCCGAACGAGGAAACTCAGCTGCCCGAGCTTCAAGTGACCAACCTGAAATCGCAGCATGCACATATAAAGTCTTATTTAGAAGCTTCGAAGTTGTTCATTTTCTTCTCCTTTATTGATCTGCATTTCAATGACTCTTTTGCTGTCGTACTCATAGTCTCAAGTCTGAAAGGGTTTGCTGTTTTTCTCGGTTAGGTCGCAGATGGCTGTCGCGACCTAAAATTTCTCAGGCTAATGAATTATTAAAACTAAGCCTAATTCAGGCTTTCCCAAACTCTACCAATTCGCAACTTAGGGTTTAAGTTTTTAACATGCAAAAGTTTTCATGCTTTGAGTCATCACTAATCTATTTGTGGTAGGCTGATTAGAAACCTAAATAAAATATAGGGAAATATATTTTATTCCTATGAGCCAGAAATTCTAAGCTCAGGGTCTTGGTTACGCTATATCTAGTTTAACGCTATTTCGATACCTTTTCTTTTCAAAAATATTTATGCAGACAATCTGGATCCATTTTATTACTTAATCACTAATATGTAAGGTGTTCATGCAAGTGCGCAAACCACCAATTTAATACCCAAGAAAGCAATAAATAAATTGCAAGATTAGGAGAATGAAGTACCTTAGAGCAACGCAAGCATCTGCATTGTTAGTAGAAAATCACACAGACAATCCTAATATGATTTCTAATTAACATAGCAAAACATTCAAGATGTTCATTAGGGTTTGCGCTTTATTAAAATGCATATTAATCTATATGTAACGACATGCAAAAATAACATGCAATTAATGCAACCTAGCATGCAAACTATATGTCATGCGACGACATGACTAATTCTAATGATGGACAAATGATTTATTTTTTGTATTTTTCCAATGAAATTCAAATTTAAAAAAAATGTCTAAATTAGCATGCAATCTATTTTAATATGTCCTAAAGTGACTCACTTTTTCTTTTGGATTTTCATGGAAATTCGGAATCTAAAAATAACCTAAATAATCTATTAGGATTAGAATAACACCTAATTTAAACTAGGAAATAAATTATCTTAAGTCCTAATTTAAATTAAATAATTATCCTATCTTCTAGATACATTTAGGGTTCCCTAAACATGCAAAACTTCTAATTGAAATACTAACTAACATTTTTTTTTTTTGGTAAGGCTAACTAACATATTTTTGGATTTTCTTTATTTAAAAAAAAATCAAACGACATCATATCACAAAATATTACCGACATCCATTTAAATTTAAAAACAATAGATTGACAAATTGTATATTGGGCATGAGGATCGAATTGGCCAATTTTTTTCATGCAATCGCGAATCGTTTCTCAGGCAGAAGATCGGATTGACGATTTTCCGTGCGATGGCGAGTCATATTTCGAGCATGAAATCGGACTATCGATTATATGCACGTTATGAAATTAGGAAATAATTCCTAATTTAAAGGCTATTCACGGACGTAATGGATATGATAATATCATTCAAAGATTCACACAAAATCGTAATATTGTAAACAAGGAAACAATATACTCGAAAGTCAAATTAGATGAGCTTTTTACCTAATTCAAATATTTGCTTTCCAAGTTTGAATGTCTCAGGATCAGTGGACAGTGGCACGGATCGAAACGGTGGCTTCAGTGTGAGAACACTTGTGAATTTGCTGGACGTTGCTTGAGTTCACACAAAATTGCTGATTTCATTAGTCAACCTGCAAATAATTTACCAAGGAATTCAAAGAATTTGTCTCGGGTTTGGTGAAGTATCACCCGAAGCCGTACACGATGAAATACAACACTGCAAACGTTGTAAGAGGTGCAGAACGGCAGCTTGGGTGCAGCGGGTGACGCTTAATAGCTTCACAGCACAGCAAATTCGTTGTCGTTGGCTCAAATTGTCGCAGAACAGAGCAACGGGTTCACAACTAATTACTGGAGCAGAGACATCATCAAGTAGCTAGGGCTGATCGCGATGGTGCAGCATAGAAGAATAGTGGCAAGTGACGATCGCGGAGGGAGCTCTTTGGCTAGGAGCATCACGGATCAGCAGTAGAGGACAGCAACGTCGTCGCCAGAACAGGGAGTTCGGCTATGTTGGATTGTCACCAAGGAAGCAACACCGAGTTGTGGAATTGGAGGAATTCGGTCGTGGCAGTGAAGACGCATGCCCAAGGAAGACGACAACTCTCCTCTCCCTTTTAACTCTCGTGTTTTCTCTCCGTGTTTCTTGTGTGTGATCAGATCCAAAAGAAAAGCCTGCATTCTTGTCCGTAGGAAGTCCTTTTTGTAGGTGAAAGGGCCTAGGCTTTTAATAGAAAGAGAACCTCTTAGAGATATTTGAGATATATTATGCTATGACTTCTTTCTTTCCTGATTCTAACATATATTGTACTTGCCTTTTTTTGAGAATAGAGAATATAGCCAAATTTAGGTTCTTCGCTACACGTGATCAATTTTCTTCTGTCCACGCCACCGAAAGACGTGAAGGCCTCCATGATAGTGTCCAATATATTATTCAGAATATATGCCCCCATCTTGACCAAATTTCCTTTGCCTCTTTCCCTCTTTTGTTATTTTCTTTCCCTTTCTTTAATTTCGAATGCGACCAAAAGTTTTTAATGATATTTTCTCAGTATCTCCTAATCCAATGTGCCACACACGTAATGCACATGTCAATCTTGACCACTTGAGGGACTAACGAGTTGGGCCGAATCTGTAATTCACATGGGCTTGATCCAATTAATTCGATTGGGTTCAGAACCTCTGTACTTGAGTCCATTAACTCCAATTCAATTAAATTTTGTTAGGCCCATCTGCCACCAGTCTGATGTAAATGCAACTACTTAATAAATGTTCTTAAAACTAAATGCTATGTAATTTAACTTTAATAGTTTTGTTAGGGACTAAAATTTAATTCCTAATTTTCTGTGCAATTAATCATTAAATGGTTAGTCAAAATTTAGGTGTCAACAATGGCAAAGATTCAACGCGCTATTTATCATGCCTCCTCTAGGAATAGAACATTCCTCCATTTTTGTCTGTTCCTAATTCTATAAAAATGAAATGAGTTTTCCCGACAAAAAAAATTATAAAATATTTTTTGTGCATGGGATGCAATTCGGGATAATTGAATGTGGAGCAATAAATCATATTTAGGTGAAACTTTCGAAAATATTTGACACGTAAAGTTTAGCCATAGTATGTGTCAATTTGGTTTGTAAAGCATCTTGTAAGATGCATGCGACTTTACCGATTTCGAGTGTAGTATGAGTCAGTAGTGTCGGTATGGTTTGTATGAGTCAGTCACTACACTACCACTAGCGAGCCTTTGGCCATAGTCTGTGTCAGTATGGTTTGTAACGCATATTGTAAGATGTATTTGACTCTGTATATTCCGACTGTGGTATGAGTCAATACTGTGTGTGTCTAAGCGGCCTTATGTACCATTAATTTGAGAGAATGTAGCTATAAGTTCAAATTATGGGTGAATACAGCCGTCTACGTTAATAAAGTTTACATCGGTGGGGTATGCTGCAAATATTATGGAATCTTCAAGAAAGTGATAGAAACAAAATAGTCAAAATCTACATATTTAATCAAGAATCTTACTTTTTAACATGTTACAAGGCTCTTCCAGAGAGAAGAACAAATAATATAGTTAAGGGCTGTATCTTTACTCAATAAGTTAACTTTTTTATATATTACAATAGAAAATGAAGTGAGATGGTCTTACCAAAAAAGTTAGCTATCACAATCTTATAAGAAAACTAGCTATTCTAGAAAATAACGAAATATCATATAGTATTCTCCGGGGGAGGTGTAACAGATGCCCTCAGTAATTTCCCAATTATTAGACCGGTGAACTCGTTGACCAGCTCAAATGTCCGTGCGCATGTCCCATTCAAACCCTGCCAAGAAAGATGTCAAAAAAATTGCCATCGTTGTCACTTTGCCTTCAACGATGGAGTACCCAAAACGATCTAACATGATATAAAATTAATGACTTTCAGTGCATCACGGTCGTGAAGCACGATCTTGGCGTATAAAAGGGCGAAGAGTCCGTGTCATCAGAGGCATATGGACGAGCGCTTGCCACCTCGAGTTGATGTGGATCGCGCCGGAAACAGTCGTAGCAGTCTTCAATTCCTACTTGAACTAAAAAGCCACCGTAACGTTACGTCATCTCTCACGGGTGGAAACTTCCACACGTCAATCTCCAACTTGATAAACATTGCGCCATTCGTACGTAAGAGATGACGATATGTATTGCACGTTCGCTGTTCATGCGGATTACTTAGCCAAACTTAGCGAATATCGAAACTATGTAAAATGGATCCTTGGTTTCGATCAAAACACAGCTAATTAGGTGAGGAAACGAACGTACTGTTGATACTCGACGTTGACAGCTGTAGCAGACGACTTTGCGATAGTACCGAATGCCGATGTTGAGAGGACAATGGTCGCGCCGTTGTTCGAGGGACGTGAAGACGAGGATAGCGCTCGGTCGACGATTCGGACCTGGATGGTTTGGCTGGGAATGCACGTTCCGGAGATGGAGGCGCTGATGCACCGCACGAGGTACTGCCTCCCGCAAGACGCTCCGTTGTCCCATATCCCTTCACCTGCCGCCGCAAAGAGGTTGCTCGACGGGAACTGTGATGGATCATTACCGAAACATGCGGTCGCTGGAACATAATGATCAAACTTATGAGAGAGAGAGAGAGAGAGAGAGAGAGAGATTTTACGTACGTGTGTATGGAGGACTGTAGTGAGCGGCGGTGCCAACGTCGGCAAGAGAGAGACGAGGCAGCATCGTCAACAGAAGAAAGGTGAGTAGAGAAAGAAAGAGAAGCGGAGTCCTAATGCTTGAGAACTTCATCGTTCTGGAATAATCTGCGAGGCCAAATGTGACACCAGAATGGAATGAGACAAGAAGACCTCCATTGTCACTTCATGTCATCATTTCTAGACTTTAAATGGGCAAATCAAAGTCAATGAGGTTCAACATTAATCGTCATTTGTGCTGTGCTATTCTGCATACATCTGCATGGCAGATGATATAAGCTTCAGACTGACACATGCAATATGGGAAAAAACCAACTTACACTGTGAGAGCTGGGAGAATCTGGTTCTTGGGGAGTTCCAAGCTCGTACAAACGATGTCGTTCAGCTGTCCGATATTCAATTGATCGACCTCAAACTGCAATATATACTTAGTCTCGTGCAGAATCTTCGAATATGTTCTTTTTCTCCCTTTTCTAATGTCTGAAGTTTCCACGCTGTTGCAGGCTGAAGACGGAATCCTGCATCGAACAACTCTTTTGCTGTCGTACTCGTGTTCTAGAAAGTCAGCTTCGCCTGCCGTCAGGTTGCCAAATGCCAAATACTAGTTTCAAAGATTCGGCGCGTTATTCTAGAATAGAGCATTCCTCCGGTAGGTAATTGAAAAGTAATTTATGTGTCGGACGCAATGCATGATGATGGCACGTGAAGCAATAAACCAATTTTAAGTGCGGCTTCTAAAGAATATCGAAAAGCAAAGTTGGTGCAGATCGCGCGGGCCAAACAATGTGATTAATTAATTACATCCTATGTGCCTGCAATGGAGAAATTTGTTGAATATATTAAGATGTCGGCCATTGGAGAGGCCAATTTTCAACAAGTATATGGAATTAGCCCAATCCGAATGTGGACGGAGCACATTATGTGACAAGAAATTCAAATGGTGAAAGATTTTATAAAAAAATTGGGCAAAAGTTATCAAAATTCCCAAATTATGCCAATCGTGACGCATTTACCCTCTGTTAAAGTTCCGTCAATAAGCACCGTTAAAAATCTGCATCCATACATGCCGGAAAGCAAATAGTATTGACATAGCACCCATGTGATTTAGGTGAAATGATAAAGACATTTGGACTGAAAAATCATGTGACAAAACCTTAACGGAGGATAAATGTGTCATCTAAATAGAAGTTTGGGGTTTGTTTATGTTACAAGAAAAAGTTTAGGGTAAATGTGTTACATAAATAGATCCTTAACTAAGGTTTTGTTTGTTTCGCGAAAAATAAATGAATTAAGCAATGTTTTTTCTAGAAATGATCACTTGTATCGCTCAAAACAATTCGTAAATCGGAAATGTTTTCATTATCTACAAAGGATCATTTTTAGAAAAATAATTTTTAACTTATTTATTTTTTGTAAAACAAATGGAGCCCAAGATCTCAAATTTTATGCTTTTCCCTAGAAGATTTCAAATCCTTAAATGCATCAGCTTTTTCCTCATAGTTGTTTTAACTTTAAAATTCTTTTCTCTCTTCAGTCTTTTTTAAGAAGAAAAGTGAAAAGAAAAAAAAAAGAGAAAACAAGAAAAGTGTAGACCTTATGGATACAAATAGCAAAGTAATAGTCAAGACCCTAAAAAAAGGCCATGGTTTCCTCTATCCTAGTTTAAAAAAAATGCCTCTAATTGGTGGTTCATAAACATGTACGTCGCCCACATTTAGCTTTAATTAAGTTTTACGTGACGATCAAGGCTGAGAGACCTCTCTCCCTATCTTGATTTTCACAAACATTGGATTCGTGCCATGCGATGATCCATGCCAGTTGAATAAAAGAAACCCTAGTAGCACACGCCCTTTTGTCTCTCCTCTGTCTCTCTCCCCTTTGCCTCAGATGCGTCACCGCTATGCCAAAGAGAGATGGGCGGAGAGAGTTAGGGTTTTTTTTTTTTTGTGGTTGATGCTACATGGACATAGTTGCAAAGATTCATTGGCTAAATGAGTGGAGACAACAAATGGGGACCATACTTGGGTAAAGTAACTCCTCCGCTGAGGGGGATCGATATTCATGACCTACCAAGTAAAGGCATTTCTCTGATCGGGGATAACGGAAAATTAACTCTTGAAGAAAGAAGAGAGCAAGCTACTGTGCGAGATGCTGCGTCAAGAACTCTTACACAACTACCACAACCACAAAAAGCGGCAAAGAATATAAGTGTATGAAGTCACAATAAAGCGGTCAGATAAATTATATGAGATATAACTTCAACGCATCTTTACATTTAGATGTACAGTTATGGGGGAAATGTGCCAAAAAAAGTCACAAACTTTTTGTATTTGTGCCAATTTAGTTCTGAACATTTTTTGAGTACCAATTTAGTCCTGAATCTTTTGCATTTGTGCCAATTTAGTGATAAACTTTTTTTTGGTGCTAATTCAATCCTAAAAATTTTATATTTGTGCCAATTCAGTCCTAAATATTTTTATTTTTATGCCAATTCAGTCCTTTCGGCTAATTTTGGCCGGATTTTGCTGATGTGGACGCCGGCCAGCCTGCGGCTGATCATCAGCGCTAATGTGAACAACTTTTAATAATATTTTAATTTTTTTGAATATTATTTTTTTTTTTTTTTTTCCTCCCTCCTCCTTCCTCCAGCCAATCGTCAGACCAGCAACTAGCTAGAGGCCACCTCGCCATGGTTGGGTGAGGCTAGACCTCGCCAGATCTGGTGAGGTCATGCCTCGCCCAACAGCCGGCGAGGCGGCCTCTGGCCGGTCGCCATTCCAATGACCGGCTGGAGGAAGGAGGGGGGAGGGAAAAAAAAGAAAAAATAATAAATGAGGTAAAGTAACTCATCATCCGGGTGTTCGAATTCGTCACTTGCCAATTAAAGACATTTCTCCGATTAGGATGGGCAAAATTGCCACGACGAGAAGAACCTACGTATTAGAGATGGGAACTGAATTGACATTGTCGCGTTATCTTCCCATAATCCCACTGTTGTGATGGCTGATGAGCTTGAGGCTTGATCATCACTAGACTAGATTACCGCTATTACTCACCCTCACCCTTTCCATTCGGTTCTTTCTTTTGATGCAACAAAAGAAGAGACTAAATAATCGAAGTAGGAATGTAGCAAGACCAAAATATAAAGGTTGACCGACCCTCATTGTAGCCGACTTGCAGCGTTGCTACACATTTATGGTGTTTAATTTTGGAGCATATACCTAACTGCAGTACATATACTAAGCCGGATTTGGACAGGTAAATCTCGTGGGTCTCATCAATTTCAACATTCCAAATTCAGTTGAGCGCGCGTAACACAATTATGAAATAATTTACAATAATCTGGATACAAACCGGAAAGCAACAGCAAAATAAAAGTAGTCCTGTTCCTTCTAGATGGTGAAGGAGAAGAACAGCTTTGTAGATCAAAATCGAATTTGCTGACCCAATTGGTTGTCAACTAGGAATAAAGTTATAAAAAAAAAAGTGGCATCTCATATGGTATATATTTCAGCAATTCCGTGTGAATGAATATCATCTTGATCGCTATACATGAGAGATCGAGGAAAGCTCCTTCTTGGCCATCCAGTGGCCCCCGATGAATGTGAAAAGAACCAAAGAGGGCGAATACTATCAGGTGGAGTCATTTATTAACGACCACTGTATACAGAATAAATTCAAAGAAAGCTCTGTTTTCTGTGTTTTGGATCTAAAACTGTGATTGATTAGTTTACTAAGAAAAGTGTAGACGAAATTTTCTCTACCTTAAGAGGGGAGATGACTCGGCATCACCTAAACTGGAGAGAGTCTCTACCGGACTGGTGGTCTAGTTCCCAGATGGATCCAAGCATCAATGGGCAGTTCCCGATTCCCATTTTGTGGAACCAGCCTTAAGTGGGCGATTCTTGATTTTAAGGTGGAAATTGCCCATCCTAAAAGCGATCACCTCTAGGGAAGAGAGAGATTTTTAAATGGTATGATGAAAATGGACAATCCATAAGGCCCCATCGGCCATACATTATACAGCAAATTAGGAAAAAATAAAAATTCCCATAAGTAGGAGAAAGTATTCAGGTGGTATATGTATGAAAAATCACTTCAAGCATATTATAAGTTGCATATGGCTCCCGTTAATTAAAAAAAAAGCAATTATAGCATTCACGCTAGAGTAAATGTTACATCACTGGGGAGAGAACATAGTTAAAATCTACATATCTACTCAAGAATGTTACTTTTTATATATGTTACTATCAACGGGTATATATGCCCGACCAATATGAATAGGAAATGAAGTAATCTACTCCTAAGTAAAGTAGCTATCGTACTAACAACAAAAATAGATACTTAGGAGATAACCAAATTTCAGATAACATCCTTAATATTAACAATATCTCTATCATTATTTTCTAACAAGAATTCTCTAATATCCATAAACATACTTAGATAGTTCCTCTCAAGCTAGAGCATCAACCTTGCATATATTGACCAAAAAAAACCTTGCATATGATAGGTACAACTTTCTTCCAAGATCTATGACCAAGGCACCATGGAAGCCTGATATTAAACTCGACAATGATGTGGATGCATAGAATCATATTCAAGACAATGACAATTGTGTAAATTAGACCTTACACGGCAATTTGAATGTAATCCACATCATTACGGACCTGGCAAGCACCAGATAAACACATGCTTAGAAAGTTCACACATCTTTCTCTAAATTGGGATGTTTGAGGACGGTAGCTTGATTTTGATGGAGAAGCAAAACCAATGACAATGATCGAGAAGGATGCACAACATATTGAAGCTAGAGAACGAGGAAGCTCAACTTGTGGTAGACTTCACTAATACAAGGATCCCGATGACAAGATTAATGTTAGGCCATAAGAAACAACAACCCCCTTCCCGACGACGACGGAGAGACCAGCGACTTACGAGATCGAGCTGCTCTCAGAGACAATCGCAGCAGATCTGAGACCATGATAAATAGAGGATGATGGTGCTACGCTTGAAGACTAGTGGTTGTGGTTGCTCTCAAAGTTGAAGATCGGTGTACGAAAAACAAAGGACATTGTGCGACAAACGGTGGTGGTCTTCGTGTCGGGGTAGAAAGACGATGGTAGAGAGGGGGTTCTTTTTAGTTTTTCTTTAAGGCTGATGGCAAGAAAAAAGATAAAATAGGGTTTAAATTTGGGTGCCTATCATCTTGTGGCTTCGATACCATGTGAATGTTCAAGGATCTTCTAGAGAGAAGAACATATAATATAGTTAAAGGTTGTATCTTTAATCACTAAGTTAACTTATTAATATATTACAATCGGGATATATTTGTACCTTGATGGGTTATGTGAACAATGGATCGCCTATGTTGAGCCAAACTCAGCCCATTAACCTTAAAAAAGCCCATGAAAGAAAATAACTGCAAATGGCAGTTATTTTGTGAGAACAGAAGTGAGAAGAAAAGAATACTAACGTGATGCTATGAAAGTTGATTTTGTTCGCTATTCCAAGGAAAAACACACACTCACTCAAAATCAACAAAAGCGAAGATGGATCGCTCTCTCTCTCGAGGCTGTAATAGGTGCATTTAATCTGTGGTAAAGAGGTATGTTCGTTTACGTAATATACTTAGTACAATCGGTGATTTAAGTATAGAATGGGCACGTTTTCCGCGTTTTTGCATTATGTTTTGGAATATGTTTCCTTCATACCTAAACAATATGTATTGGAAATAGTGGTAATCAATTCCAAGTGGGTTGATTCCAATCTTATAACCTGGAACCTACCTTGTTAGAACCGATTCCCAGTTTTTGAGACTTGGAACCTACCATATTTGTGCTAGAACCTAATTTCTTTTTTCGTTTTAGTTCCAAGGCCTACCCGAGAACCTGTTTTTTTTATTCATTTTTTTGTTTGATTTTAATAGCAAAATAATACGAGTAACAATACGGTTTGAAGTAAAAGATGAACAACATAAATCCATATCCAACAAAAGCAACAATTCGTAAGATAGACACGTAGTCAAGTACAACTACACTACAAAAAAATTAGGTTTTAGCTACGAATTTCTCAATGAAAAATTTGGCAAAATTCATTGCTAAACGAATTTGGGACAAAAAAAATTTCGTCACCAATTCGGCATCGCAAAAATTAGCGACGAAAAATTTCGAAATTCGTCGCAAATTTGCAACAAACAAAAATTCGTCGCTAAATATCCGTCGCAAAATAACGACAAACTTTATTCATCGCAAAATTCATTACAAATTATTCATCGCCAAATTCGTCGCTAATCATTCGTCGCAAATTATTCGTCACTAATTATTCATCGCAAAATTCATCGTAAAATTCGTCGCAAAATTTGTTACAAATTTTTTTTTGGTCAATAATAATTTTTTTAGTCAGTAATAATTTTTTTGGTCAGTAATTGGTGACGAATATTGTTTAGGGACGATTTCGATTTTAAATCTAATCAGCATTGATTAATTAAGCACTTAATAACATCAATATATTATAATGATATGAAAATGAAATACATTCATCAACATTTTCCACAAAAATGACATAAACATTTTTCTTTACATTACACATAATAAAGCAAGAAATATTTTTCTTTCCAAGGCAAGAACATAGCCAACTGCGCTTATGGCACAGAAGATGCTGAAGCAAGCTTACCTCCAAGTTTGGAAATTTTAACTAGCAAAGACTGACAAATTCATCATCATCATCATCATCAGCAGCAGCAGCAATCTCATCATCATTGTGCCAATCACTAATTGGATTAGTGGGAGGTACAGTAGGAAACTCATCGTGATCGAGGTTGGGGTGCTACAAGATCAATTGCATTTGTTGTTTGACCACTCTTATTTCTTCGTCCTTCTCCACAAGTAAATGTTTCAATTGGCTCAATTCTTGGGTCATTTGCTCCTCAAGTCATGTCCTCCTTGAACCAGTCGCATTGGAAGATGAAGTTGCTGCAGCCTGCATTGCGTATATCATTGACAAAGATCCTATCCCAAATACTTTTCATCTTTTCATCCGACCCGATGCCTCCACCCATAATGCCATACTGTCAACTGAAGGCTCAGATGTAGCAACACCATCACCACCGTCACCACTAGCAGTACTCATGAGAAGTTCATCATATTTTTTCTACATCAACAATATAGATGAAAATAATATAACTTCATATAAATAACTTAAATATTAAAAGCATTCATGGTTGCCATTGTAGTTTCCATAAAGTCCAAAGTATAATCTTACATACATACCTTAATAGCTTTTGTTCGATCACTAGTCCATGTCTTGTCTTCTTTTTGAAATGTGCTTTCAAATGTAACTGCATATATCGGTTCCATCCCCAATTCATCCGCCTAAAAAATATAAGCATAAATGAGTTACCATTTTTTTTCTATGCTCACAACATGTTTAACAGACTTACCTTTCTTTTTCTATGCTCCCCGATATTGATAAAACCCTCAGCATATGTGGTAAACCCTTCACGAGAACTAGAAGCTCGATTATTCTTATTCTATTCACTTATTTGCTTATTCTTTTCAATTTCCCAAGTTCTCTTAATTTCCGCCCAATTGTCACCGGTAATAAAATCCGGCTTTACGTGATTTGTCTTTGCTCTATTCATCACATTTCGTATGTAATCTCCGGCTTTCTTCTTAAAAATTCGTTTAACTTCATCCTCTTCCGTTTCATCCCACTTGAAATTCCGTTGTAATCAATCAATAGAAAAACAACTAACTTTATTTACACCAAACTTAGTTCGTAAGAAAATAAAAGGACAAAACTTACCCTGAACTCATTCCACCACAAAGCTTTTACTTCTTTTGGAGCGTTGTTGTAACAAATGTACTGCCCCCTCCAAGAGTTATTGCTTATTTTATTAAATTACCTCACAACATATGTAACATCTGTGAATCTGCAAAGAGGTTAGAACGATATAAGTAAACAGTGCTAATTAGCTGTCTCAAGACCAGCACAAATCATGATAATTCTACCAAAGCATGGCTAAACAGAAGTAGAACGAAAGAATGGTAGAACCGAAGCAAGCAAGACAGCAGAACAGAACGGAAGTAGAACCGAAGCAAGCAGGACAGCAGAACAGGACGAAAGCAAAACCGAAGCAAGTAGGACAGCAAAACAGAACAGAAGCAGAATCGAAGCAAGCAGGACAGCAGAACAGAACAGAAGCGGAACAGCAGAACGAACAGAACAGAAGCAGGACAACAAAACAGAACAGAAGCAGAACAGCAAAACAAACAGAACCGAAGCAAAACTGAAGCAAGATAGCATAACAGAAGTAGAACCAAAGTAGGACAGCAGAATAGAGTAGAAGCAGAATAGCAGAACACCAAAAAACCAGAACCAAACCGTCTGCTTTTCTGGCTAGTGATTGAGAAAATGTTACAATACGCAATCAAGAAAATGTGAAAAATATGTTAAAGTTAAACTAGATTCAGTGAAAAACCATCAATCTAGCAAATATGAACTTGTGACATAATATGTAAATATGAAAGTATAAACAAGTACAATATATGAATGAACCAACACCAACAACACTAAACTCTTCACTTTTTAAAGCTTTTTCTAAAAAGTAAGTTGACATACATATCTAAAACCTTAAATATTACATATACTTAAGAAAATGAAGTGCTTACGAATCTCCATATGGGCATATCATAATTTAGCTATCTTTTTTCACTTGTGTTTCCGTCATCATTCGAGTGTTGCACTAAAGAAGAATGTGGTACTGGAGGAAATTCAGTTGGCATGTGTCCAAGTTGTTCTTGATGAGGGTTGGAGGAGGAAGGGCTAATATGACCATGTTGTCCATCAGCAGGTGGTGGTTGAGGAAAAGATGAAAGGACAGGGGAAGAGCAAAGGGACAAGAACGAGGCTACTGGTCTTCTTTGTGAAGTTGTACCATGCATGCGACTTCCACGTTCATACTGACAAGTAGGAAGGTCAAACAAGTGAACGCAGTGAAAATATGAACATGTATTAGGGACACATAATGACGTACATTATGAAGCTTACCATTTTGTTTTGGAGAGGAAGAGATAAACTTGATAAACTTTGGCAATTGAAAAATAGAACCCTAAACTAACAAAGTAGTTTCAAAATTTGTGTGAAAATTCTATTCCAAAATCTGATCCAAAATATGTTAATGAAACATTAGAAACACAGTTTCATGTGAAACTAACACAGCATGTATTTTTCATGAAATATTTAACCAAACCGGACCAAAAAATCAGCATGAACAGTAAATTCCAGAATACAAATCCTCTTAAAAAACCATCTAAACGACCCCAAAACGCAAAAAAATGATATACATCACAGTTAAAGACAGTGAGTATTGCTTAGAAGGCCGTTTTCGCTTGGCCGACCAAATTTCAGCCTATTATGAGTTTGCCAGTCGCCAAATTTCAGCCTATTTTTAGCCTATTCTAAGTACATCAAGAGGACAAAATGCATACCCAATCCAATATCAAAACCCTAAAAATCGAAACACAGCATCTAAAAACACAAAATCCGAAACACAGAATCCAATTCGCCCCAAAACGTCCCACAGAATTCGAAACACATCATCTAAAAACAGAAGTGCAGCAGCAAAACGTCCCACAAAATGGCTTAAAGCACAACATCTAAAGCCAAAAGCAACAGACCCAATCTAATACAGCAGCAAACGAACTCACCCTACCCATCCAATACAAAAGCAACAGCAGCAAACGTACGTACTCGCCTTACCCATCCAATACAAAAGCAACAACAGCAAACGTACATCCCACAAAATCCGAAACAGAACAATGTCTGCCCTACCCATCTAAAAACAGCACTAGCCGAGATTAAAAGTGCAACAAATTCAGAGACAAAACAATCTTGTCTACCTCCTCCTTCCTAGCGTCCGCCGAAGCCGAAGGTGACCCCTCTCCCCAAGAAAAAATCACCTCTACTGCACAGAATCAATCCCTACAACCAAGGGCTCAAAGCAACCGATTATAACAGGAATTTCGTTCACCCAGCTCGGGAATTCGAAATTCCCGAGCACTAAAGAACGCCGGAGAATGCCGAATTCGACCGCTGAAGAATGCCAAATCCAAAGAAACATTTGCACCTTGCCACTGGTCGCCAACTCGCCAACTCGTCGGAAGCCATCCAAAATCGATCGACTGAGAGAGAGAGAAAAAGCCAGAGGAAGCCCTAAATTTGCTTTGTTCTATGCAAGAATGAATTGAGACACAACCTAAATGTTCTAAATTTGCGACGGATTTTTAATTCTGTCGCAAATTTACCGACGCAATTTGCAACGAACTTTAAAAAAGGTCTCGAAAGTTAATTTTCGTTGCAAATTCCGTCGTAAATTCTGCGACAAATATTGAATCCGTTGCGAATTTGCGACGGAATTCAATTTCCATCGCAAATTTTTCGTCTAAAAAATTCCACCCAAAAAATTCCTGCACAATTTGAATCCATCTAAAAAATTCCCACAAGTTAATTTTCGTCTCAAATTCTGTAGCAAAATTTGTGATGAAAATTGAAGCCGTGGCAAATTTGCAACAAAATTTGAATCCGTCGCAAATTTTTCATCTAAAAAGGCCCCGCAAGTTTATTTTCATTGGAAATTCCGTCGCATATTTGCTGTCTCAAAAAGACTTGCAAAATTTGAATCCGTCTAAAAAAACAGTCCCGCAAGTTGATTTCCGTCGCTAAATTTGCGATGGAAATGGAATCCGTTGCAAATATTGGGATGGAATTTGCGACGGAAATTAGCTTGCGTTACTGTTTTGGAGTTCGTCGCAAAATCAGTCGCAAAATTTGTGACGGAAACTAAATCCGTTGCAAAATTTGCGATGGAAATTTAATCCGTTGCAACATTTGCAACGAAAATATAATCCGTCGCAAATTTGCGACGGAAATATAATCCGTCACAAATTTTACCACAGAACTATGATCCGTGGAAAAATTTTACTCCATCTAAAAAAGTCCCGCAAATTAATTTCCGTCGCAAAATTTGGGACGGAATCATAGTTCATTGCAAATTTTGTGATGGATCCAATTTCTGTCGCAAATTTTGTGATGGATCCAATTTCCGTCGCAAAATTTGTGACGGATCAAATTTTCGTCGCAAAAACTTACGACAAAATAAATTTCCATTTGCAACGGATTATATTTTCGTTGCAAATTTTACAATGGATTTTGCGACGCACTCTAAAACAGTACCGCAAGTTAATTTTCATCGCAAAATTTTGCGATGGAAATTGGATCCATCGCAAATTCCGTCACAAATTTGCGACGAATTTGGCGACGAACTCTAAAAAAGTACCGCAAATTAATTTTCGTGGCAAATTTGCGACGGAATTTGCAACGATCAGGTCAATAAGTCCCAAATTTTAATTTTCATCCCAAATTCCGTTGCTAAATTTGTGACTGACTCTAAAAAAGTCCCAAAAGTTAATCTTCGTTGCTAATTCCGTTGCTAATTTACGACGGAATTAGTGACGGACTCTAAAAAAAGTCCTGAAAGCTACTGTTCTTGTTGACACCTAAATTTTACTAATCATTTAGTCGTAATTTGCATAGAAAATTAGGGATTAATTTTTAACCCCTAAACAAAAATATTTAAATTGCATAACATATAGTTTAGGTTCATTTTAATTTAATCGTATTTTGCATCGGATCGGTGATCGCGAACGAGCTTAATTTCATCGAATGGGACTCGGTTCGCTCGGAAAGGCAAGGGCCGAAAATTACGAGTCAAATAGGTTTGGTCGTTTTAATTTGAGCTTAATTCAGCCCATTATGTTCAATTAAATTAAGACCTAAGCCCAAGTCTAAGCCCATTAGGACTAGAGAACCCATCTAATTGACCTAGGTTAGTATTATATAAGCATGTTTAGGTCAGAATTTTGAGGGGACAACACATAATTCAGATTTGATTTTTAGAGAAAGGCAAGTGTGAGAGAGAAAGTGACGTCGCGCACCACCACCGGGGGCACGCCGCACGCCGCCGCACCGCCGTTGTCGCGCCTCAACCGCCCGCCGACGTCGCTGCCTTCCGCTAACGCTGCTGCCGATGATGTGATCAGCCGGTTCAAGCGGCTGAACCGACTGATCGGCGACTTCCTCCGGCGATCCAGAACTTGCGGCAACACTCCTTGGCGTTTTCACATCACTGTGGTCGGCCGAGCTTTCCGAGACTTCTCCGTGTTGTTTTTGATCTGAATACGGAGGCCGGATCGCTCGATTTCGTGCCGGAGTATCGTTAAACAAGGTAAGTGCACTTGGACTTTGTTCTGTAAAATCGTGTACATAGAAACCAGTATACTTGAGATGCCGATTTCAGCTCGTTAATGTCAAAATCTTGTGAAGTGATGAACTAGAGAATCGTAAAGCACATCTTTAAGCTTTGATTTGATATATCATATGCCTCAATCGGACCTGATTTGCTATATCAAAACTATTTCGGAAGTTAGGATCAGAATCTTGAATATGATGTTGAAGTCTGTTCTGATAATGTTCTGATTGATGTTGTGCTGTTCCGTGATTTTTATAATTTTCTATGATCATTTTTTGAAAAAACTTTCTTCACGAAAATTGTAGATCACATCTTTGTCTGTTCACCATAAAATTTTCATAAAATTCCAAGCATGTTAGCATGATACGATCTGCAACGTCATATATGCATGAATCTGATAACAGATCAGTTCCAAATTGACCTTCATGTGTTCTTCAATTTTCATAAATTTGTGTGTTCGAAATTTGAAAAAGTTTTCTTCATAAAAGTTCATACTGAGATCGAGATCTTTCCATTGATACTAATTTCATCAAAATCGGAAGTCATTTGCATTTTCAAAAGGAATTTTCACAATCTGATCAGTATCTGTGTCCAGATCTGATTTTCATTCCTTTAAAATTCAGAAGATGTTTCTCCAAAATTGATAAAGTTGGAGATTATCTGCAAATTAGGTGATTGAACATTATCCTATATTTTTCAAAATATTTAATTTCTTAATTTGCATGTTTTGAATATTTCATGAATATCATGTGGATATTTAGATATCTTAGGATAATGCTTGATATATCCGCAATATTTGAAAATATTCAAAATTAGGAATCGTTCCTAATTTAGCAACGTATCTGGACGACTATCTGACCTTATTCCTAAGGTACGATACGCGGCGATACGGAAAATTATTATCCTATCCATAATCACTTGAATACGATAATGATCTTTATCTGCTTTCCAAATTTAAACGATCAACTTTCCGTCAATATCTATAACCCTATAGATATGACCGATAGTTCGATTTTTGTGCCTAGTCCGAGTTTGAATCAAATTTGACGGATCGCGTGGACGATTTGAATGTGGTTTCTATCCTTGTCTTTTTTTTATTATTTGCTTTCCTTTAAACAGAAAATTCAAAAAATATCAGGTAGGATTTGAATTTGAGTTTTGCATGTTTAGGGAACCCTAAATGTATCTAAAAGATAGAGTAATTATTTAATTTAAATTAGGACTTGAGATAATCTATTTCCTAGTTTAAATTAAGCAATATTCTAATCTTATTAGATTATTTAGGTTATTTTTTAATTCCGAATTTTCATGAAAACCCCAAAAAAAGAATGAATTGCTTTATGGTATATTAGGATAGATTGCATTCTTAATTTAAGTAATTTATTATTTCAAATTTTAACAAAAATCCCAAAAATAAGTCATGTTAGGATATGTTAAGTCATCATAGGTTGCATGTTATTTTAGACATATTTTTATTTCGAATTTCATTAGAAAATATAAAAAATAAATCATTTACCCGTCATCAGAATTAGGTCATCTCGTCGCATGACATATAGTTTGCATGCTAGGTTGCATTACTTGCATGTCATTTTTGCACGTCATTGCATATAGATTAGATTTCATTTAAATAAGTAAAAATCAAAAGAGAAATTGAGTGAATTGCTCGTTAATTAGAAATCATATTAGGATGTTAATGTGATTTTCTAGCTAACTATGCAGATGTTTGCGTTGCTTCGAGGTAAGTAATTCTTCCAAACTTGCAATTTATTTAATGCTTTCCTGGATGTTAAATTGGTGGTTTGCGCACCCGCATGAACACCTCACATGTTAGTAATTAAGTTGAAATGGATCCAAACTGCATGCCAAAATATTTTTGAAAAGAAAAGGTACCGAAAGGACGTTAGACTAGATCTAGCGTAATCAAGTCCCCGGGCTTAGAATCTTTGGTTCGTAGGAATAAACCATATCTCCCTATGTTTTATTTAGGTTTCTAATCGACCTACCGTAAATTGATTAGTGGCGACTCCAAGCATAAAAATATTTGCATGTTAAAGACTTAAACCCTAAGTTGCGAATTGGTAGGGCTTGGGAGGGCCCGAGTTAAGATTAGTCTTAATAATCCATTAGCCCGAAAAATGAAAATTTTTTAGGTCGCGACAACTTGGCGACTCCGCTGGGGAATAGAGTTAAAACTCTTAGTGGACTTAGGCCAATTTTTCATTTCAAAAATAATTTTTGTTTGGCAGCGAGGATCCCAGGTACGTCCCTAACATTTTAGGTGTTAAATGTTCTTGCAGAATTGGAGGTATAAGGGGAGGCGTGATTGTTAACCCTTGTTTTGCAAGGAGGTATTCGGATGTATGGTTTAATTTATGCACGAAGCGCTGTTTGATATAACCTGCTGTGCATGCCTTACATTTACACTACACCGCACACACTACCCGCTGCCGGACCTGGGCGGTATAGGTTTAGGATGGTACTGAGGTAGTGGATACCCCGACCAAAATCATGTGGTACGGGTCGCCCTCCTCGGTCCCGAAATTTTCTTTCATGGTGTCATTGAATACCCACCACGGTTGCGCCCTTTGCAACCCGGGTCGGCTCTCTGACTAAGCCGGAGTCAGGGGAATCCCAGCCTAGCCACCACCATGACTGGTTTAGCTCGGTAATCCTCACGTCTCCATTTTGCAAGCCAAAGTCTAGGTAGAAATCGAACCTCACATTTCATGCGCATGTCTATGTGATTGCCATTTCCCTACCCGGTGAAGTAAGTTTTCTTCAACCTTTATCTCGCAATCTATTTACATTTCGTCCTTTTTCTTTGGTCGGTCCATGACATTAGGTCCGTCGTGCGTCTTGGTCTATACACTATGGGAGGGGCAGACATCCGGATTCTTGATGCTCCTAAGGACGAGCTCCGTGCCTAGTGGAATCTACTCAGTCTGACCAATCGCAAGCTAGTTGAGGGCTACATCGGAAGGCTGCTCCCCCTACTGGAAGTCAAAGTCCGTACCGGTCTCGTTCGAGCATTAGCCCACTTCTGGTGCCCCAAGACATCCACCTTTATATTCGGTAAGCATGAACTTACCCCGACTTTTGAAGAGTATAGTGTGCTCATTGGAAAACCTTTAGGATTGGAGTTAATCACACCACCTTTGGGAATTGATTCGACATTAATGTTGTCAGAATTTTTGAATGTCGGAAAAGATGAACTGGCAAAAGTTTTAAAAGCAAATCGTGGAACATGTCCTTTTTCATTCATGAGTCAATCTTTTGAAAAAGCCACACCTTTTCAGAAGGGCAGAATCTTTCTACTAGCATTTTTCGGGTTCGTCATTCTCCCTCACTGCAAGAATGCATGTAATCCGTCAATTGCATGGTTGGTCCAACAAATCTGTCTTGAAAAGAATTTTGTCAACACCATTCTAGCCGAAACTTTCATTTCTCTCACTAAATTCAAGCAAAATGATGACAAAACATTTCATGCACCCCTTGAACTATTGCAAATTTGGTTTTTGTCTCATATAAAGGGATGTGGCGATTTACTCAAAATATCCGAACTCAGTGATTCTAGTCATCCCGTCTTAAGCTATAAAGAAAAACAAGCGAATGCACCTGACTATCATTACTCCGAATGGATCATTTTCATGAAAAACGCTAGACCCCAAGGTTTCCAATGGCATGCTAACTGGTTCAATGTCGAGGAAGCTCGGCTTACGTGTAATGGTGTTGGACCGGTGCCACTTTTGGGCTTCACTGGCGCAATTGAATACTATCCCGCCAGAGTATCTCGGCAGTACCAGATTCTCCAAGGGCTCCCTCCGGCATTACAACCCGAGCTCCTCTATGTCAATTTCTCCGACGAGGGTGAAGACTACGAAGGGATCGTAGCTCAACTCACGAAGATGTGGAAGAAATGCCATGTGTTAAAGATAGCTCGACCCGAAGAAGAGCTCAAGGGGGAGCAGAAATCCTATTTCGCCACGACCAGATACATTCGACGGCACAAGATCCCGTAGGAGTTACTCCCGAAGATACCTAAGGTGCCTCTCAAGACCGCCAATCGCTCAGAGAATAACCGCCTCAAAAGGAAGGCCGAGGAAGCAGAAGAAAAGGCATCTAAGATAGCTCGGGCTTATGAGCAGTTGAAGAAGGAAGTCGCCTCCCATATGTCTATAGATCAAGCTAAATAAAAAGCTTGAAGTTTTTTTTTTCATTTTAGTTTCAGTTTTAAATTTGTTTAGGAATTGAGTCATTTGTCTTTAATTCAGTTTGATTTCAAGTCATCAGTCGTTGTAAAATTTTCGTCATTCCAATAAAGAGGTCTTTTCAATTCAGAACGATTAGTCCAATGTCATAGATTGGTGTGCAATTTCGCTTAACACTTATGTATGCCTGTTTCATGCAAATAAGGTAATTACGGACCGATCACGATCGCCTATTCGTACACGGTCGAGAGCCAGAATGGCCGATCAAACCAATTTGCAAGAGCGTGTTGTTGGTATGGAAGACCAGATGAAGCAACTCGTCATCGCAATGCAGCAAATGTCCGCTGAAATCAAGACTCTTCGGTCGATCCCCGTTCCAACATCCCTCGAGGCATTAGCTCCAAAGCATAAAGGTGGAAAGAATGTTGATCTTGAGGAAGATGACGATATGCCTGAATTGGAAGACGACCCCATCCAGATTATCGTCAACAAAGACAAACCAAATGAACGAGTCAACAAACTCGAAGAGAGAGTGAAGCAGCTGGAGGGTTCACAGGATTCACCCTCGATTGATCTGTCCCTGTACTCACAGATCAAAATCCCAAAGAAGTTCAAGATGCCAGACTTTGACAAGTACAATGGCACCACATGCCCAAAAGCCCACTTGCAGCTCTATCACGTGCAAATGACCTCGTACGTTGACAACGAGCTCCTGATGATCCATGCATTCCAAGCGAGCTTGACCGACCTTGCTCTGAACTGGTACCTCATGAAGAAGATAAATGGCCTCAAAACTTGGAAGGAAGCTAGTGAGGCCTTCCTGAAGCAATACAGGTTTATAACGGACATCACTCCAACCCGCAATGACCTCGAGCGTGCTCAGATGAAAAAGACTGAGTCCTTCAAAGACTATGCTATCAGATGGAGGAATCTAGCCGCTCAGGTTGTCCCAGAACCTATTGACAGTGAGCTGAAGAGGATGTTCATCAAGACTCTCCCGTTCGAGTACCGTAATCGAATGGTGGCCATTCCGGCTGACAACTTCAACCAACTCATCTCCATAGGCGAACAGATCGAGAAAGGGCTGAAAGATGGGTGGTTTGTCAAGCCGTCCTCGTCGACCAAAAGATTTAGTGCGAGGAAAGAGAAGGAACCGGCAGCTGAAGTGAATGTGACTTATAACCAACCAACCCGGCGGAATACTAACCCAGCCCCGGCAATCCAAATAGCAGAAGCTCAGCACCAAAATCCGGGTCGTCAACCTTTTCAGAGAAGGAACAACAAGAGGCAATTCACCCCCCTCCCTGGGTCGTTGTCTCAAGTATTGGCAGTGCTCCGGAAGAAAGGCTTGCTCTCTGCCGAGCCAAAACGGCCCAATCCTGAGCAATTTTATAACTACGACCCATCAAAGAAATGCGATTATCACATGGGCGAACCTGGACACTCAACCGACGATTGTTCTATCCTCAAGCATCGAATCCAGAACCTCCTGGACACGAAAGCTTTCTCGTTCCAACCTGCTAAGCCGAATGTTCAGAACAACCCGCTCCCTGATCACGCGGGCAATGTAAATGCCATATTCTGTTTCGATGCTGGTCGAATCAAGAACGTCAAGGTATACACTGCTGAGGTCTATGGCGAGTTGGTGAAAGCTGGTTATTACCCGACTAATGAAGTGCTTTCCTTGACCATCATGAGAGAAAGAATCTCAGAGATGGTACAGGCTGGGTTGATCGTTTATGCTGACCACACCGGCATCATCTCTACTATCTCCGAGGTCGTCATTAACTGGGATGAAGAGTTTGCTACGTTAAACACCGAAAAGGACAAGCTCGATCCCTTACCTGAAGACATGCCCCTGCTCGAAGACGCCACCGATGATGAAGGGATCATAATAAACACGCCCGCAGCTGATGAAGGGATAGTGATCGAGATACCTCAACCGTATGAATACTCGAATGATAAGGCAGTCCCTTGGTCCTACAGTCTCGATGTTAACTTAGTCACCAGTCGCGACCTAAAAAAAATCGTGTTTTCGATCTTAGGCTAATGGATTACTAGATCAATTAAATTAACTAACCTAGCTCGAGTTCTCCCAAACTCTACCAAATCGCAACTTAGGTCCAATTATGAGCATGCAAATATTATCAATGGGAGTCGCCACTAATCATTTAAGGTAGGTTGATTAGAAACCTAAATAAAATAGCGGGAGTACTATTTTATTTCTACGAACCAGAAATTATGAATTCGGGGACTTGGTTACGCTAGATTCCCTAACGCCCTTTCGGTACCAATTTTAAGAAAAATACTCAATTTGGCAATTTTGATAAATCCTGACTTAGAGTTTAAAGGTGCAGAATTTTTTAGTTTCACTTATTTAAATGAAAGCTAACCTATATGTAATGACGTGCAAAAAATTGACATGCGATTAATGCAACCTAACATGCAAATTATATGTCATGCGACGACGTGACCTATTTCTAATGACGTGCATATTATTATTTTTTTTTTGTATTTTTTTTAATGAAATTCGAAATTAAAAATGCCAATTATCTAAACATGCAATTTTAAACTAAAGAAATTAACCTATTCTAGAGTAATCTTTTGGTATTTTTTTAAATCAAAATTCGAAATTAAAATCAAGTAAAAAAAAAATAATCGCTAAATCTTTCGAATTAAGTTTCGATCTGAAGCCTGACAAATCGATCCTAAAACTCGAAATACCCGCTATGGAAATAACTCTATCTAAAGCCTGATAGATAGATTTATTTCCACGTGTGCGGTTGCGAATTAGGAAATTTTCCGAATCGATCACATCTTGAAAAATTCTCAATATCTTAAATATCTTGGATATATTCAAAAGATTTTGAAAATTCTAAATTCTATCCAAATTTGAAAAGTAATAGATATCTAAGATTTCAAAAAAAGGAATAAATCCTAATTGAAATAATGTTTATTATCTAAATATGCAAGATTAGATATCAATAAGCACAAAATAGGCAACAAAATATTCGAATCGAATCAGGATAAGATAATTACCTGATTTGCAGATTTTTTTTCCAAATTTGAATCGTCTCGAGATCGGACTCGGGATTTGCGAAGCGGGATGGTGATCGACGGCGGGCACGGCGGCGAGCGCGGTGCCGGGAGTGGCGGCGACTCGCGGCGGCGGCTCGCAACGGTGACACGGCGGGAACAGCGGCGTGGCGGGCGTCTCCGGGTAGCGGTGCTCGTCGAGAGGGGACTGAGTTGCTAGATCTGTTGGATTGAATACCAGGAGCGGCGACGGAGACTAGAGAGATCGTCAGAAGCTCGCTTGTTGGAGTGAAACACTATCGATGTGGGACTGAGGACTGTCTTCTCCGATGAATGAGCTTTGGGGTTGGCCACACGTCGGGATTGACCTATGCTAGGTGCAAAGACCCGCTAGTGCACTCGTGGCCACTTTGGGGATTCGCTTGAGTGGCTGACGCTCGTTGGAAGAATCACCAGTGGGATCTTGAATCTTCAAGGACACTTCAATGTCCCCCTCGATTCCCACTCATGATCTCTCTTCTCATGTATGTATAATGGCCATCTACAGTAAAGGGGTAGCCATCCTCTCCCTCCCACTTTCTTTCTTTCTCATGTTTTTTCCCTCACTTTTCTCTTCTGTCTCTTGCTTTCTGACTTTCTATGGCCGTGTGTCTTTGAATCTCACGACTCTCTCTCTCTTTTTTCTTCGATCTCTCTCTCTCAGAAATTGTGTTCTCTAAAAAATTATGATCTCCCCAAATTCTTAGCCCCCATAAGCATGTATTTATAATGCAAACCTAGGTCAATTAGCCAGGCTTTCTAGTCCTAACGGGCTTAGGTTTAGGCTTTACCCTTTAATTTAATTTAATTTAATTCTAAGTGGGCTGAATTAATTCGGGCTTTTCTTTAATTAAGCATAATGGGCTAATTTAAGCTCAAATTAAAACAACTAAGCCCTTTTGTGTGTGATTTTCGGCCCATGCTTTCCGAGTGAGCCGAGTCTCGTTCGATGCCCGAGCTCGATTCACGGATAAATTTTAAGCTCACTTGTCACCGCCGATCCGATGCGGAATGCAATTAATCTAAATGAACATAAACTATATGTTATGCAATTTTAATATTTTTGTTCAGGGGTTAAAATTTAATCCCTAATTTTCTATGCAATTAACCACTAAATGATGTGCTAAAATTTAGGTGTCAACAGTCACCAGATCTGGACGTGCCTATGGCCAAGCAAATGCTCAACCTGCAAAGCCTGTCACTGATGAAGAAGCTAAAGAATTCCTAGCCGTTATCAAGGCTAGTGAATACAACATAGTAAAGCAGTTGCGCAAGATGCCCGCGCAAATCTCTCTACTTGAGCTACTCCAGACGTCGGTCAAACATCAAAAGGCCCTGATGAAAGTGCTAAGTGAAGTCCACGTGCCTGAGACGATCGATCATGAGAGACTGGAGGAATTTGTGGGTTCTATACTCCTCAAAGACCTCATAGCCTTCTCGGATGAGGAATTCCCTCTAGAAGGCAGAGGACATACTAAAGCATTGTATATTTCTGTCAAATACAAGGCCTCGCACGTAGCCCGGGTACTCATTGATAACGGTTAGGCCTTGAACATCTGTCCTTTGGCAACTTTACACCGCCTCAAGATAGATCCTTCTAGGATAAATGCTGCGAAGACCTCCGTACGAGCCTTTGACGGAATGAAGAAAGAAGTGATGGGGGAAATCCACCTCGACATACAGATAGGGCCAACAATGTTCAACGTCCTATTTCAAGTCATGGACATTCCCACTGCATTCAACTTTCTGCTGGGTCGTCCATAGATTCATACTGCTAGAGCTGTGCCGTCCAGTCTACATCAAAAAGTGAAGTTCGTGGTAGAGAGGAAATTAGTCACAGTACACGGTGAAGAAGAGCACCCAATTTATCATGCAACAGCTATCCCTTATGTCGAGCCGGACTGCAAAATTGAATCTAGCTATCAGTCGCTTGAGCTCGTATCGACCATTCATGCGTCTAGAGGATCATCGCCGCCAGTTCCTGAGGTGTCAAATGCTACAGTAATGGTTGGAAGAGTAATGGTATCTCAGGGCTTCATCCCGGGCGAAGGCCTTGGCAGAGATGGTCAAGGTATCCGCCGACCGGTCGAAGCATCTCAAAGACCCCGTACTTCTAGATTGGGGTACCAGGGATCAACTGTGCCGAACAATGAGAGACGTGGATATGATCGAGGTCAAGGTCAAGGAGTTGAGCAGAATAGACAGCAATCCAATGAAAGGCCGAATGATGGAGAACGTGGGCGTGGTAGGTTGCCTCCACACATTCGCACTACATTCCCAGGCCTTGCAAGAATGATGCATGAAGAGAAGGAGGTGATCGACACTTTGGGGCAACCGAGCGGTAAGTTCGACTATTATGTGAAGTACTCAGCACCTCCGAGTTTCTATGTTGATCCCCGTGACATTGTCCCCGACGGATGGGGAGGTATGGATGATCCAACACCTCAAATGACAGGAGATTCTGATGATACAATGGAAGGAATTACTGTCCTATTCGATGATGTCTTCATTGGAGCTATCGAAGAAGGACCGTTAGAGGGAATGGGCACTGGCCCACAAGAGTAAAACCTTTACTTTTTCGCACACTCCCCTGCATGGGAGCTTTTACTGCTTTTTAGGATTTGCCCCATCTCGGGTGCTGCTTTCCGTTCTCTTTTCTAGGATTTGGTTGTTGCAATTTCCATTCAATAAATGTAATTCATTTCGAAATTATCAATGAAATTACATGTTATTTTCAGTTTTTTGAGGGTATGTTGAGGTACATCAAACCAGCCCGGTGATGATATCCAACCGATAAAAGAAAAATATAGTCCAAGGAGAATTCTGAGGCCTGGGCTTCTTCATGCTCCCTCGTGTTAAAATTTTTTCGAAAAGAATTTCAAAAAAAATAAAAATAAAAATTACAAAAAAAATGCAATGTTTAGCCCTGTTTGTCCTTCTGAATCCCTTACTTTATGTTTCAGAGATAATCTTGTGACACGTGAAGGTATGAGAATGGTCCAACATCATGAATTATATGCAACCGAGATTGATCCCAATGATGCCGGCAAACTTGATGATTTCTCGGACCTTCAGCGTGATCTTGAGCATCATGAAAGACCTAAAGTTCTGACAGTAGACCAAACTGTCATCGTTAACCTGAGTGACTCCGGAGAAACTAAAGAGGTAAAAATAGGGGCAATTCTTCCTGAGAGTGAGACGAAACGCCCAATCCAGTTGCCGCATGAGTAGAGGAAAATTTGCTCCAAACTACATCGGTCCATATGTGGTTAAGAAGGTACTTCCCGGAGGTGCCCTGATTCTCGCAGAAATGGATGGTCGTGAGTTCTCCAACCCTGTTAATTCTGATGCTGTAAAGATGTATTATCCTTGATAAAACCTGACATTCTGCAGCAAAAGTTTTCCAGTGTTTGGTTTTATACTTCCGAATTGCAAACATTTCATTGATGAATAAATGATTTCGATCAATTTCAAGCTATGATGTTTGCATTGGCTTTAATTTCTGCATGGTTTTGTCGGTCTGTATCATTAGCTTCAAAGGGGAAGTCTATTTAGATAATCTGATAACTCATATGGAATAAATTGAATGTGTTGAATGAGGTACGTTGGGATGATGAAAGGCAAGCAATATCCTATACACAGTCACATGCACTAATCCCCAGTGAGTTGAGTTGAAAAAATTCCATGTCTGCAAGGTAAAGAGTTATCTCGCAAAAGGTACGACGACCGAGATAACAAGAGGCATTTCATTTCTCTATCTCAAACACTACAGTTTATCCATTGTTTCACCACTTTGAGCCCAAATGCTTGGATAAATTCTTTCAAATTACCCCTGTCAAGAACCACCCCACATTGGGGCAAACTGGAGGTAAATCAGTATCATAAGGTGAAAAATGAATTGAAATTTTCTTGCTTTCACTTGCATCAATCTTCGAGTGTTGCTTTTTCAGATGAATTCACACGAAAGTTCAAGTGCCTTAGAATGACGAAGAGCATTTCGTTCTCTATCCTATACACATTTTATCCTTTGCTAAGCCCAATTGAGCCTACAATTTCATTTCTTAAACCCAGTTGGTGATCATCCCCCACACTGGGGCAAGGCAAAAGTCGTCATTGTCTACACAGCATATCCGAAGTGTCGATAGAAGACAAAAGATGAGGAGCTTCTGAGTTCAAGCAGCAAGTCAATCAGTCAGATTAGCTGGCCAGTGTTTACGTTGTAAGCAACATGTATTAAATGTCAAAAAAAAAAAAAGAGAAGGAAGGGCAAGAAAAAGCAATGTGCCTGATAAAAGCAAGGCCAATGCCCAACAAAAAATGTGTAAGGATATGACATATCAAAATCATCCTCAGTAGAGCAGCAATCCTACAAGTCTCAAAGGAATCAAGTGATGAACTCTCGAAGCTAATGGAACATCTACCGAGGAGATAATCCCTGGTGAAGAAGAAGACCGGTGACAATGCCAAGATGATCACCAACTTATTCACCCCAATTATACACATTTTAAGCCTAATGATCCATTCATTTCTCAACCCATGAGCCTAGCCTACGTTACGTCCCTTACAAAGTCTCTTCAGATTAGGGCACTTGAACTAACGTAGTGTTTCAGATGCTTATAAGCTTAGCTCGAAGAAGTGCAAGCAAGTCTGTTTCTATCTCATTTTGCAGGGTTCTTGACTTGTAAGCCCGGAGACGATTACGAAGGATATTCTTTCAATAGCCTTGACTCGAAGAGTCCCTTTTGCTAAGCCATTGACCAAGCCATGTTACATTCCTAGCAAAGACCTCTCAGATTGGTAGGGTCGTACCGCTTGCGAGAATACTCGGACCCTTGTCCACATAATGATGGTGAGATAGAGAGATTCTCATAAATTAGTTTTTTTCATTGAGAATGAGTGAAAGACCTTTCGGACTGAAAGTCCCTCATTCGACATTTTCAAGATACCCACTTGTGAATTCGGATTGTCTTGTCATGATTTATCCCCAGCGAAGTTTGTAATGCTGATTTGACGAAACCATCGTGCATGAAAAACTAGTTGAAATCATAGTGCATGTGTATATGTGTTCTTGATAATGCAAATGCATATTACATGTTGCTAAAACCGTGTCTAGCAGGAGACACACCCTCAAAAGTCGGAGATATCACTAGGTAAGTATATCTCTATCCCTTGGATGTTTATGACTATCTAGGTATTCCCAACCTGTTCGAGCAATCGTCAGGTCCCATATTTGATCTTTTTGTTGCGATCTCTAGATGCCTTTAATGATGTTCAGGTGTCTATTGATCAAGCCCTTTTCAGGTACCTCCGATGATGTCTAGGTACTTTGTCAAGAAACCCTCGAACATTCGGGCTAGCCCCTTTGTTCACCAAATCACAGATTTTTACACAATCTCGAGAAGATTCCCCCATGATTCACCTATGGAGATGTATAGGTGAAATGGCTAAATCTTTATAAATATCTATGGAGATGTATAGGTATCTTATAAAAGTCGGAATATTCTCCCCGTCCTGGATGTTCCCCCGCTACTCACCTATGGAGATGTATAGGTGGAGCGACCAAATCTTTATGAGTACCTATGGAGATGTATAGGTATCTCATAAAGGTCGGAATATTCCTCAATTTCAGGTGTTCCCCCGTAGTTCACTTATGGAGATGTATAGGTGAAGCGGCCAAATACTTATGAGTATCTATGGAGATGTATAGGTATCTCATAAGGGTCGGAATATCCTCTTGAGTTCCCCCGTGACGCACCTATGAGTCAAAGATATAGGCGCAGCGGCTAAATCTTTACAAATACCTATGGAGATGTATAGGTTGTTTGTAAAGATTACCGAAGTTCATCAACAATGTATCAGGCGAAACCTATGGGACTGAGCCCAGACATTTGCCGAACAACATACAAGTCAGAGTCATGTCTCGAATTGCATTATCTCGCGACATCAGGTAAGCAATTCCAGGTATGTTTTCCATTCATGTCAGCATGCATCATTTCTTATTGCATTTTAAAAAATGGGATTCATAATCCCGACAAAAACAACATTCATTACATTTGCATAGTTGAAATTTAGGTATCATTTAGTCTTTGAATGCAACCTCTGCGAGCTCACCTTCAAAGAGGGGCAGTTGTTGACACCTAAATTTTACTAATCATTTAGTCGTAATTTGCATAGAAAATTATGGATTAATTTTTAACCCCTAAACAAAAATATTTAAATTGCATAACATATAGTTTAGGTTCATTTTAATTTAATCGCATTTTGCATCGGATCGGTGATCGCGAACGAGCTTAATTTCATCGAATGGGACTCGGTTCGCTCGGAAAGGCAAGGGCCGAAAATTACGAGTCAAATAGGTTTGGTCGTTTTAATTTGAGCTTAATTCAGCCCATTATGTTCAATTAAATTAAGACCTAAGCCCAAGTCTAAGCCCATTAGGACTAGAGAGCCCATCTAATTGACCTAGGTTAGTATTATATAAGCATGTTTAGGTCAGAATTTTGAGGGGACAACACATAATTCAGATCTGATTTTTAGAGAAAGGCAAGTGTGAGAGAGAAAGTGACGTCGCGCACCACCACCGGGGGCACGCCGCACGCCGCCGCACCGCCGTCGTCGCGCCTCAACCGCCCACCGACGTCGCTGCCTTCCGCTAACGCTGCTGCCGATGATGTGATCAGCCGGTTCAAGCTGCTGAACCGACTAATCGGCGACTTCCTCCGGCGATCCAAAACTTGCGGCAACACTCCTTGGCGTTTTCACATCACTGTGGTCGGTCGAGCTTTCCGAGACTTCTCCGTGTTGTTTTTTATCTGAATACGGAGGCCGGATCGCTCGATTTCGTGCCGGAGCATCGTTAAACAAGGTAAGTGCACTTGGACTTTGTTCTGTAAAATCGTGTACATAGAAACCAGTATGCTTGAGATGCCGATTTCAGCTCGTTAATGTCAAAATCTTGTGAAGTGATGAACTAGAGAATCGTAAAGCACGTCTTAAGCTTTGATTTGATATATCATATGCCTCAATCGGACCTGATTTGCTATATCAAAACTATTTCGGAAGTTAGGATCAGAATCTGGAATATGATGTTGAAGTCTGTTCTGATAATGTTCTGATTGATGTTGTGCTGTTCCGTGATTTTTATGATTTTCTATGATCATTTTTTGAAAAAACTTTCTTCACGAAAATTGTAGATCACATCTTTGTCTATTCACCATAAAATTTTCATAAAATTCCAAGCATGTTAGTATGATACGATCTGCAACGTCATATATGCATGAATCTGATGACAGATCAGTTCCAAATTGACCTTCGTGTGTTCTTCAATTTTCATAAATTTGTGTGTTCGAAATTTGAAAAAGTTTTTTTCATAAAAGTTCATACTGAGATCGAGATCTTTCCATTGATACTAATTTCATCAAAATCGGAAGTCATTTGGATTTTCAAAAGGAATTTTCACAATCTGATCAGTATCTGTGTCCAGATCTGATTTTCATTCCTTTAAAATTCAGAAGATGTTTCTCCGAAATTGATAAAGTTGGAGATTATCTGCAAATTAGGTGATTGAACATTATCCTATATTTTTCAGAATATTTAATTTCTTAATTTGCATGTTTTGAATATTTCATGAATATCATGTGGATATTTAGATATCTTAGGATAATGCTTGATATATCCGCAATATTTGAAAATATTCAAAATTAGGAATCGTTCCTAATTTAGCAACGTATCTGGACGACTATCTGACCTTATTCCTAAGGTACGATACGCGGCGATACGGAAAATTATTATCCTATCCATAATCACTTGAATACGATAATGATCTTTATCTGCTTTCCAAATTTAAACGATCAACTTTCCGTCAATATCTATAACCCTATAGATATGACCGATAGTTCGATTTTTGTGCCTAATCCGAGTTTGAATCAAATTTGACGGATCGCGTGGACGATTTGAATGTGGTTGCTATCCTTGTCTTTTTTATATTATTTGCTTTCCTTTAAACAGAAAATTCAAAAAATATCAGTTAGGATTTGAATTTGAGTTTTGCATGTTTAGGGAACCCTAAATGTATCTAAAAGATAGAGTAATTATTTAATTTAAATTAGGACTTGAGATAATCTATTTCCTAGTTTAAATTAAGCAATATTCTAATCTTATTAGATTATTTAGGTTATTTTTTAATTCCGAATTTTCATGAAAACCCCAAAAAAAGAATGAATTGCTTTATGGTATATTAGGATAGATTGCATTCTTAATTTAAGTAATTTATTATTTCAAATTTTAACAAAAATCCCAAAAATAAGTCATGTTAGGATATGTTAAGTCATCATAGGTTGCATGTTATTTTAGGCATATTTTTATTCCGAATTTCATTAGAAAATATCAAAAATAAATCATTTACCCGTCATCAGAATTAGGTCACGTCGTCGCATGACATATAGTTTGCATGCTAGGTTGCATTACTTGCATGTCATTTTTGCACGTCATTGCATATAGATTAGATTTCATTTAAATAAGTAAAAATCAAAAGAGAAATTGAGTGAATTGCTCGTTAATTAGAAATCATATTAGGATGTTAATGTGATTTTCTAGCTAACTATGCAGATGTTTGCGTTGCTTCGAGGTAAGTAATTCTTCCAAACTTGCAATTTATTTAATGCTTTCCTGGGTGTTAAATTGGTGGTTTGCGCACCCGCATGAACACCTCACATGTTAGTAATTAAGTTGAAATGGATCCAAACTGCATGCCAAAATATTTTTGAAAAGAAAAGGTACCGAAAGAGCGTTAGACTAGATCTAGCGTAATCAAGTCCCCGGGCTTAGAATCTTTGGTTCGTAGGAATAAACCATATCTCCCTATGTTTTATTTAGGTTTCTAATCGACCTACCGTAAATTGATTAGTGGCGACTCCAAGCATAAAAATATTTGCATGTTAAAGACTTAAACCCTAAGTTGCGAATTGGTAGGGTTTGGGAGGGCCCGAGTTAAGATTAGTCTTAATAATCCATTAGCCCGAAAAATGAAAATTTTTTAGGTCGCGACAGTTCTGTGGCGTTCAAGGCTAATGTTCCATGGGTAAATCCTTTTTCTGTAGCGTAATTTTGCGACGAAATTACGCTCGATGCAAATTACCAACGACCTATCATATTAAAAATTTAGCACATAAAAAATGTCGCAAATATCATTGCTAATTTTGTCAATTAGTAACTATCCAAATCCATTGAAAAATAAAATATCGCAAATGTCATCGCACGAATAATATTTGACTTGTTGTCATTTACCGAAGAACTTTCTAACAACCAATTACATTAATAATAATAAAAATAATAATAATCAACAACAACAACAACAATAATAACAATAACAACAACAATACCACCAATAATAATAATAACAATAACAACAACAATAATAATTATGACAACAACAATAACTCATGTCGCAATAATAATTACACATAATTAGTAAAAAATCTCAAAATTCATAATCGCAATAATAATAATACTTACACGTGATTAGTAAAAAATCTCAAAAATCATAATCTTCATCTCCGTCGTTATCTTCATTTTCGTCTTCGTCTTCTTCTTTATCTTTTTCATGAGCATCATCTCCATCCTCTATCTCAAAATCAGATTTTTCAACACCTTCTAAATTTAAATCGCGAATTTCAATTGGATCCACATCTATCATTACTCCACATGGATATCGTAAAGTTTGAATGTTATATTCCTCAATTTCAATCGTGTTACCAACTTCCTCTTGTTGATATGCTATATCCTTTCAATGTTCCTCGATTTTTCTTCGTGCTTTGGTTTTACATACAGCTCACCAATCATCTTTGTCACATTTCAAACTATGATATGATGCATAATATACTTGAATTGCTTGTTGTGCCAAGACAAATTGTTCATATTTTATATACCTTTTTTTGTTATTTATTTCAACCAAATGAAACTTCATATGCACCTTCATTCCTTTGATAGGATCGAACCATATGCACTTAAATAACATAACCCACATCATTAATGGTCCATGGTACTCTATCTCTATGATTTCATCCAACAAGTCATAAAAATTATCTTTTGAACTGTCACAATTTGATGACCGAACACACACACCACTATTCATTGTGATTTTTTCCACTCCACATTTTTTAGTGTGAAAATTATACCCATTTATGAAATATGCTAGCCAACTTCATACTCTTGAATTTGGACCCTATGACAGATGATATAACAATCCTTACTTTTCATGATTACTGTGAACCTAAGGTCACACACGCAAAGTCAACAATATATATTTTAATAAATGATGTATAAAATATTAATAAGTTGGTTTTGGTCCATAGACAATTTACATATGTTTTGAACCATGCTGCAAATTCTTTATCGCACAAACGGTCAAACTCATTTGGTGATAGTCCATACATTGAAGTTTGAAAAATCCTATTAACAAATACCATTTATATATTAGCAAATGTCTCGAAACACAATACATATATTTACAAATGTATATTTACTCGAAATATGGCTTCACTTCTGGACAGTTCAGTAAAATATATATTTGGGCTATTTGCCATTCTTCTGTTAAGTAACGAAACTTACATGCGCTGCTTGGCCGACCAAGATAATTGAAAATAGAGAATGATTTGTAATTTGGATCAATAGAGCCCTCATCATTTCTTCCTGCTCTCTGCCTCTTATATTGCACATACGGCTCAAAATAGTATGAAGCAAATATTGTCACTTCTTCCATAATATATGCATTACAAATTGAAGCTTCAACACATGCCTTATTCTTCACTTTTTTCTTCAGATGATATAAGAATCTAGTTGCTATAGAAATAAGCTTATCATAACATAATTTATAAAAGAGTAATTTGAAATTTATTAGAAAGAAATATTTTACCTCTCAAATGGATACATCCATCGAAATTAGACAGGACCTGTAACTTTGGCTTCATAAGGTAAGTGAACTAAGAGCTGCTCCATTGAATCAAAAAATGATAGAGGAAATATCCTTTCTAAATTGTAAAGAATAATTGGAATATCTCTTTCAAATTTCTCCATGTATTATGCTTTTAACACTGTTAAGCAATTATCATGAAAGAAATTATTTAACTCTATAATTGCGCCCTATACAAAGTTTGGTCGAAGTTCCTCGAAAGCTATTGGAATTAGTCTTTCCATAAATATGTGACAATCATGATTCTTCAAACCTGTCAACTTGCATTCATTCAAATCGACACATCTCCCGAGGTACGAAGCATATCCATCAGGATACTGCACAGATTTCAACAATTGACAAATAGCTCGTTTCTACTCCTTGTCCAGTGTATAAACTGATTTTGGTTTTGGTCCCCTGCTGCTTGCATGCACATCTAGTGTTGACCGATCACAAATATCTCTCATATATTTTATTGCATTCAAGTTGTCTTTTATTTTTCTAGTCATATCCATCACAGTATTTATGACACTGTCAAAAACATTATTTTCTACATGAATGACGTTAATATTATGATGAATAAGGTGAGTCTTCCAATATGGTAGATCCCAAAATATACTATGTTTAGTCCACTTATGTATACTTCCGTACGTAATAGTTGTACCATGAGGATTTTCAACAACAGTTGAAAAGTCATGCATTCGCTCCCAAATTTGATCACCGGTCAACCTCAATGGTGGACGTGTTCTGTTAATCTTATTCTTGATAAACTCTTTTTTATTTCTTCTAAATGTATGATTTATCGGTAAAAATTGTCTGTGACAATCAAAATAACTGGCCTTCTTACCATGTTTTAATCTAAATGACTTTGATCTCTCCAAACATATCGGACATCTTAAGATCTCAGTTGTACTCCATCCAGATAACATTTCATAAGCTGGAAAGTCATTTATCGTTCAAAGAAGAGTAACCTTCCTTACAAATGTTTGATCAGTAGAAACATCATACGTAAGAACACTTTCATCCCATAGCCGTTGTAACTCTTCAATTAATTGTTGCATATAAACATCTATCAACTTTTCGGATTTTGCAGGCCAGTCACGATCATTGTCAAAAACATATAAGGTGTCTTCATGCACATACCAGGTGGAAGATTGTAAGGAGTTAAGATAACTAGCCAACATAAATAATTTTTTCCTAATTTCCCAAATGGGGCAAATCCATCAACACATAGGCCTAATCTAATATTTCGAGGCTCTATCGCAAACTCAGGGTATGTTCTATCAAAATGTTTCCATGCCTCTACATCTAAAGAATGACATTTCATGATTTGCATGCCAAGTTATGTGTTCAGCAGTGGCTTGAGACGCATAAAGCCTTTGCAATCTGGGATTAAGGGTAGATAAAACATTTGCTCGCATGGTCTACTCTTCTGATTACGACCTTGCTTCCTGTTAATCTTGTACCTAGATTGGCTACAAAATTTGCAAGATTCTGCTTTTTCATCATCTCTCCAATATAACATACAACCACTACTACATACATCAATCTTTACAATTGAAAAACCTAAGTCATTCACTAGCTTCTTCATATCGTAAAAATCATTTGACATGATGTTATTACAAGGCATTGTTTCCCACATTACTTCAATAAAAGAGTTGAAGCAATTCTCAGACACATTATGCTCTACCTTGATATTTAACAGTCTTGCTGTCATTCATAACTTAGTGTGGTTGTCACAACCTGCCCATAAAGGTTCATCTGCCGCTTTCAACACTTTTGAGAACTGATTAAATGGAAAAGTTTCATTACACACATTCTCATCAAAACATATTACTCCTATCTCTTGCTCTTCCAATTGTATTGCATGACTAGTACCCACTTGTTCAAGTGTACTTGTTTAGTTTGATTCTGAAACAAAATTCTGACCAACTGCATCAATCACCATCCTTTGGCATGGGTTCAATTGGTTATAATAGCTACATTCTTCCCTACTAAAAATTGATCACTTCTTCGATATACTCCATTAGATATAAATGGTTCATCATGGCAAGTCCAATTATAGTAGTTTGGAATAAATCCAAATTTATAAAGATGTTCTCTAACTTTATCACACACATGAAATTTACCATTACTACATTTTTTACAGAGACACCTTAACTTATTTCCATCCATGAACTCAAATTTACTACTAGCAAAGTCCATAAACTGTTCCAACCCACTACAAAACTCATCAGCCAATCATCGACGTCCAGGTAAGTTCTTATTATATATCCAAGCCATGTCTCTTTGCATTGTATTTGTATAAAAATTAAAAAATCTCATAAAATATTAAAAATATCATATATATTGTTTAATATTCTTAATTAAAACCATAAAATTCTGAAAATTAAATTTTTTTTTTTACAATACGGAACAATTACTTTGAAATTGAAAAAATGACAAAAATACCATGTCAAGAAGACTTACCCAAGTATTTGATTGAAATATTTGTAGTAGAAACCAGGTCAATTCGATGAGAATTGCAATATTTACTCGGATTGCGAGACCTTCAAATGGACACGTACCTAAAAAAAATTACTTAAGTGAAGCTTATAGATAGAAGAAAATGCATAAATAAACAACAATTTATTCTATGATTACCATAAGAGATGGACAATTACCTAAAAAATCCTAAACTTTTTGCAATTATGCTAATTCAGTCCAAAACCTTTTGTAATCGTGTCAATTTAGTCCATCCGACTACTTTTGACCAGCTGGCACTGACGTGGCAATATTTTAATAATTTATTGTTTTTAGTAATTATTTTTTTTCTCTTTCTTTTTTCCCCCTATATTCTTCACCGGTCGCTAGTTTGGCGACCGGTTGAAGCCGGCGAGTTCGACCTCGCCGGCCATGGGCGAGGTCGAGCGACGGGCATGGCGAGGCCGCTCGGCCTCCCCCAGATCTGGGCAAGGTCAAGTGGCCTCACCATGGCCATCGCTCGACCTTGCCGTCGCTACAAATTTGGGCAACAACGAGGTCGAGCGGCGGCCATGGTGAGGCCGCTCAACCTCACCCAGATATAGGGGAGGCTGAGCGGCCTCGCCATGGCCGTTGCTCAACCTCACCATTGCCCAAATCTAGGCGACGGTGAGGTCAAGCGACGGCCATAGGCGAGGCCACTCGACCTCACCCTGATATGGGGCGACGGCCAAGCGGCCTTGCCCATGGCCGCTTGACCTCGCCCATGGCCGGGCGATAGCAGAGCAGCCACGAGCGAGGTTGCTCGGCCCTAGATCTGGGCGAGGTCGAGCGGCCTCGCCCATGGCTGCTCGACCTCGCCTATGGCCATGGCCTGGCAAAAGCCAAGCTGGCCCGCACCGGTGCCAGTGAGGGCCAGCCTCGCCCATGGCCGGCGAGTCGAACTCGCCCATGGCCTCAGCCTCTTGTGATCGCTAATCGCCGAACCGGCAACTAGGGAAGAAGATAGGAAAAAAAAAGAAAGAAAAAATAAGTCAAAAAACTAAAAAATAAAGAAGAATTTGGGATGGCGAACCATCTTCGTCCCCAATTAGCGAAGAAATTAGCCACGACACTTACCGGCAGAAAAATTTACCGAGATTGATTTGCGCGCGCACGAAGGGGTTTGTCCAGACAAGCAAAAGAGGGAGAGCTGGGAGAACAACGAGGACAATATGAGGATTCAGTAGAGAGAGAGAGAAATTTTTATTTGTGGAATTAGTATATCAGCGACTAAATAAAACTCCTCGCTAATTAGCGACGAAAGAAATTTGTCACAAAATTAGTAACGAACGCTGTTTTTTGTCGCAAATTCCATCACAAATTAGCGACGAAATTTTTTCCGTCCCTAAATTCGTCGCAAATTAGAGACCAATTTTTTTCCGTCGCAAATTAGCGACGAATTTTTTCTCCGTTGTTAAATTCGTCGCAAATTTGCAACGATGTTTTTTCCATCGCAAATTTGTGACGAATTTTTTTCCGTCACTAAATTAGTCGCAAATTTGCGATGAACTTTTTTTTCGTCACTAATTAGCGACAAATGTTTTTTCGTTGCTAAATTCGTCGCAAATTTGAGATGAATTTATTTTCCGTCACTAAATTCATTGCTAATTAGCGATGAATTTTTTATCCGTCGCAAATTAGCGACGAATTGTTTTTCATCGCAAATTCCGACGAAATTAGCGACAAATTATTTTTTCGTCGCTAATTACCGACTAATTTTTTTTTCATCACAAATTAGCGACGAATTTTTTTCATGACGAATTTTTCATGGCTAAATCCTTATTTTTTTGTAGTGTTATAAACGATAAAAAAATTCAAACACGCAACATAAAATATTAATTATAATCGGAGTCAATGAGCCTTGTTTCCAATGGAGAATTGGCAGGTTAGGCACGTCGACGGCAAAGACAGGTTGCAAAATTGAAGTCGGTGAACTGCAAAACAAGAGAGGGGCGGAGCTAGGATTGCTGGGAATAGAGAGAGAGAGAGAGAGAGAGAGAGAGAGAGAGAGAGAGAGAGAGGGAGCTTGGTTGCTTCAGGTTGGGTTACTGCAGCCGTGGGTGGAAGGGGAAGACAAGAGAGGATCGAAGATGGCGGCGAGGGTTTCCGGCCGCAAGAGAAGGGGATTGTGCCACACGAACGAAGAGGAAAGAAGACATTATGAGAAACAGAGAAGGAGGCTGAGGTTGGAAGAAAAAGATGGCAAGAGAAAAATCAGGATTTTTAGGCTTTATGAAATTGGTTCCAAATTTGGTCCGATTTTTGGGTGGTTCTTAATTCGGAACCGGACCGATCCTCACTGATTCCAAACATTTGAAACTGGAAATCAGGAACCGGACCAATTTTCAGGGTAGTCTAGTCCAATTGTACATTGCTAATAGGAAAAGAAGTAATACGAACTAACAAAAAAATTAGCTATCATAAACTAATAAGGAAACAAGCTATTCTAGAAAATAACAAAATATCAGACAATACGGCCAATATCAACTGCTTATAATATTCTCCAACGGGGAATTCTCTAAAATCCATAATTATATTGATCAATATCCAGTTTAGTACGTTTAACAGATGAAACCGCATTACTTCCTAATTATTTAGACCGGGGAACTCGTTGACCAGCTCAGATGTCCATGTGTATGTTCCCTTCAAACCCTGCCAAGAAGGATGTCAAAAAAATTGCCGTCGTTATCGCTTTGCCTTCAACGTTGTAATACCCAAAACAATCTACATGACAGAGAATGCATAAGATGAAACTAATGACTTTCAGTTGACGGCGGTCGTGAAGCACTATCTTAGCATAGAAAAGGATGAAGAGTCCGTGTCATCAAAGGCCTATGGACAAGCGCTTGCCACCTTGAGTTGACGTGGATCACGCCGGAAACAATCATAGCAGTCTTCAATTCCTACTTAAACTAAAAAGCCACCATAAATTTATGTCAATCTCCAACTTGATAAACATTGTTCCATTCGTAAGAGATGACGATATGTATTGCACCATTTGCTATTCATGTCGGTTACTTAGCCAAACTTAGCAAATATCGAAACTGGGAAAGTTCAGTTTAATGAAATCCATGAAGATTTGCTTTTATTGGTAAAAAGAAGGCCAAGATATACCATGTTAGTGCTTATTGACATTGAACCGTTTCAGATTCAGGTTTTACTCACTTAATTCGTGTCATGTTTAGTTTACATCAAATGGGCGATTAGTTTCTAACTAAAGACAACCAATTAGGTGAGGAGACGAACGTACTGTTGGTACTCAACGTTGACAGCTGCGGCGGAAGACTTTGCGATAGTACCAAATGCCGTTGTCGAGAGGACGATGGTTGCGCCCTTGCTCGAGGGGCGTGAAGACGCGGTTAGCGCTCGGTCGACGATTCGGACTTGGATAGTTTGGCTGGGATTGCAGGTTCCGGAGACGGAGGCGCTAATGCACCGCACTAGGTACTGCCTCCCGCACGATGCTCCGTTGTCCCAGATCCCTTCACCGGCCGCGGCAAAGAGGTTGCTCGATGGGAACTGCGATGGATCATTACCGAAACACGCGGTCGCTGAAACACAATGATCAAACTTATGAGTGTGAGAGAGAGGAGGGGGGAGGGGGAGAGAGATTTTACGTACGCGTGTATGGAGGACTGTAGTGAGCGGCAGTGCCGACGTCAGCACGAGAGAGATGAGGCTGCGTAGCCAACAGAAGAAAGGCGAGTAGAGAAAGAGAGAGAAGTGACGTTTTAATGCTGGAGGGCTTCATTGTTCTGGAAGAATCTGTGAGGCCAATGTGATACCTGAATGAAGTGAGAAGAGAAGAGAAGAGCTCCATTGTTGGCTCAAATCCTTAAATAGATCAACATTTTTCTCATAATTTTGTAAAACTTAAAATTCTTTACTCTATTCAGTCTTTTGAAAGGAGAAATATGAAAGAAAGAAAAGAGAACTGTAGACGTTAAGCCTATGAACTAAAATTGTTGGAAATGAAGAAGAAGAAATTATGTATTAGGGGAAGAAGACTACATAACACTGTTTGTTGTGATCAGAAAATTAATAATTCAGAAAAAGCCATAACAAAAAATAGTTGGAGTTGAGGTACGGCTAACCAAATCTACCTCGTCTCCTTGAGGCGATTAGTTCCTACCAACGATATTAAACAACTTCACGAACTATGTCTCTCAAAATACAACACCTTGAATCAATTTGAATTTGCATTATGCAAATAAGACTCTGTCGAACGCTTTTTGAAGTCGGCACACTTAGATAAAATTGAAGTGAGGATGTAGGTGTTTCTAGTGATGCTTTGAATGAAGAATTTCAAATTTATTTATAGAGCTAGTTTCAGAATTTATGTAAAGAAGCAATACATGAACTATGAATTAAATAAATACAACATCCAAGAGATACATGAACTCGATAGATACATGAATTAAGTAAATACACGAATCTAAGAGATACATGAATCCAAGAGATACACGAATCCAAGAGATATATGAACTAAAGATACATCTTGTTTTAGCTCACATTCATTGATTTATTAACCCTCCATAATTGCAACACTAAAATGTAATGGTAATGATTATAAAAAAGTGGTCTCATTTTTCTCTATTACTAGTTGAAGAGATGTCTCTAATTGGTGGGTTACGAACATCTACTATTAAGTTTAAATAAGTTTGTATGTGGGTGATCAGGGCTGAGGGGGTGTTGTACCGATGTACTGGCCTCATTTTCCGGTCTCAATTTTCCTAAGCATTGGATTCGCGTCATACAGCGATCCATGCCAAATCGAAGAGATGAACCCTAGCAACACTGACCCGTCTCTCTCCCCTCCCTCTCTCTCCTCTTCCTTAAATCGCGTTGCTGCTACGCCAAAGAGAGGAGAAGGGAGAGTTAGGGTTTTGTGGCGGTTGATGCTAGATGGACTCGTTGCGAAGACATGGGGACTGCATAGGGGTAAAGTAACCCCTCACCTGGGTAATTGATGTTCATAAATGGCTGCGAAGGAGGAGGTTTCTAGAGGTTGTAAGTGTTGTGCTGTTCGTCAACAACGGAGAGGGAAAACCCGAAATCTTGTGTTAGAAAAATCAAGTATTATTTACCCATCAAATTTATGGAAATTTAAGATGCTACGTCAAGCAGAACCACTTCCAATGTTTGACGTTTCTGAAATAATCTTAGAGTTAAACTGTAGTAGAGAAATACAAGCTCAAAACTACTGATAAAAGTGGTGATTTGATTACCATGTAGGATTACATGATTAACAAATTGGAAGGATGCTGATGGCTATTTTGTTCCCCTGCACACGGTTTGCCCAAATATCTTATATGCGATATGAAAAATTCGGGAATTATACATGTCATTAGCACGTAAATGTCTTTCAATTACTGTCAATTTGTGCTTGCCAGAAAGAAGATTTTGTCATGCTTTTTTTCTAGAAGGGATCATACAGAACCATTGGTCATCATCCAACCTAAAATCTTGCCCAAAAGGAAAAAATCTTCTCTTTCTATCGGATGGAGTTTGCTTTATGCTTCTAGAGATGGGAACTGAATTGACATTGTCAGCCTTGTCTTCTTATAATCCTACTGTGGTGATTGCTGATGAGCATTAGGCTTGATCATCACAAGACTAGATTGCTGCGATTACTCACCCTCGCCCTTTCAATTCGGTTCTTTCTTATGATGCAACAAAAGGAGAGACTAAATAATCGAAGTAGCAATGTAGTAGGACCAAAATATAAAGATTGGGTGATATTCACTGATACGATAATTTAAAAAAAAAAATTAGGGTCTTCAAAATTACCTGAGGATTTCCTTTGACTTCTTCGGCTCTTGTACAAAGAAACTTTCAGGAATTTAAGAGAGAATGCTTTATTGCTCTTATTGTATTGGATATTTGGGATGATACATGTAAGGAAGAGGAGACCCATATATATACTCGAGCCTTTCTAATTACAACCGTAGATCTCTCCTTAATTTAATGGTGGAGATTTGATTCCCTTATTTACCACCTACCCCCATTAATTACAAGGATTCTCTATAACAAAAGTGTGCATTACCCATAATGTCCCTAGGAACATAGTAGAGTACCGTGGAAACTCTAAACTCTTAAAAGTTTCAACACTTGTTCCATCATCTTCGCCACCTCCCAGACATGTGCCATGAATACATTCGGTCCACGACGTGTATCATGTTAAACACTTGTTCCATCATCTTGGCCACCTCCCATACATGTGCCATGAATACATGCGGTCCATGGCTTGTGTATCATGTTAAAGCACTCATATACGCTCCTCCGCTCGATGATCCAACGAACTTGCATATCGTTTACACGAGCCTTGAATAATGTTTTCAGAACCATCGAGATGAGCGGAGACGAGCCAATTTCCGATTTCCAATTTTTTTTTTTTTCCTAATCCTACCTTCGAATGCCAGGCCTATGGTTTTCCCGCCAAGCAGCTGACAGATCGGATCTAGAGTTGAGATCGAGTGGGCCTGGACGTGGAAACTGGACTAGCAAAGCAATGGATCATGAGCCATCATATGGCTCTTTGCCCAGCTAAATAGCCCAAGCCTGCTTTCTTTCCGTCACTAATTGCAACGCTTTGGCAACGAAAACATAAGAAACGACGCATTCTTTTTCCCCATGAAGAAAAGCTACAAACATCCACAGACCCTGCTAATCATCCAACGCCATCTCAGCAAATCCATGGATTCAACTAAGCAACACTCACAGTCTCAGTCTCAGTCTAGGATAAACATAGGTTTTTTTTTAGAACAAAACAGTCGATCTTGCTATTTTGCATGTGTTCAACAGCTAAGGGTTGTTCCGGGTAGGGCTTATGCTGTATCCTGAGCCTGGGCTGATGCTCTTGTTGCTCTTTGGCGACACTTCTATTGTACTCCATAAGTTATTGCTTGATGCCTTGTTTACAGGGCGAATTTCATGCCGTAAACCTGATTTAGTTGATGTTTTCCAACTGATTCAAGTTCCAATGTGTCATAATAGCTCTCTCCGTATGCTGTACCAGAGTCATATATACGATCTGAACAGAAGATGAGTTTCGGGTGTTAGATCACCTATACAGTCATTTCAGAAATGATGTTGGTGTGGGGGTCGTAGGGCGGTGTGCCCCTCAACTTATGCGTGCTTCATTTGACATGACAGTTAGGTTTGTCTGGACTAGATTAACGATAAAGTATCTGGTCAAGCCTCTGTAGAAATTCATCCAACAAGAGCAGATGTTCAAAACACTCGGTAAGGTTTGGATCAGGTTTCGGAGCTGTAGGTGGAACTTGAATTTGCGGATGCTTCTAATGTAAAGATTGTTTGTCCTGTACGAAATTTTGCAGTGGCCAACCTCGATTCCGGGTGGAGGACAGTAAGCTAAAAGATTATACCTTTGATGAGCAGGAGCAAAGGAAACAAGACAACACCAAGGAAAGTTTTCATAATCTTGGTGACCCATTTCGGCATTGGTGTACGGACTGTGACACGGCGTCCTCTGCTATATCTTGCACAAACGGACAGAGTGGGAGTGACGGCAGCGAACTTAATTATGGAACTAGAATATACTCTGAACAATATCCAGTAGATTATGCTGCAGATGAAATTGGATCACCTTCTGATGCTTCTATGGATATCAAGGCAAGCAAAGATAAACGTACTTATCAGATGGCTTCTTCATGTGTCGCCGAGCTATCTGATTTAGATTATTTGCTAGCAAAAAACTGCACAGATGTTGTATCGAAAGCTTCCTTAACGGGCGAAGACTGTACTATTAGGGGTCAGACACAGGAGTTGACAGGGGAATAGAACAACAGGAGCATCAGATTAAGTACTAAACCGATTAAGTTCAACAGGACAGTTACCCCCGCAAATCCCTTTCAAATACTTTGAGAGGGTCTCGTTCCATTCGGGATAACGCATTCTATTTTATGATGAATTTCATTCTCGGTGAATGTAATCGAATTCAAAGTTAGCTCTAGAGAGATAGTACCATGCACCAAAGAAATATATGCACAAAAAACGTGTGTATATATATATATGTTCTCGTTGTCAAAAGGCATAATAATATGTCAATAAGCCATAAGGACAATATTAAAGAATGACCCAAATAACATGTATGAATAATTCAATTTAAAAATCTACTTAACGAAACGATTTGCCTTCATGCCTAAAAACTATGCAAAAAGGATGAAGGTATAAGAGTAGTAAATACATAAACCATGAAATTTTCTCCAATTAATGAAGTTTGTCTTTCACCTCACAAAATCTAATTCATGATTTGGACAAATGTCAATAAAGCACAACTTATAATGAGATTTGATTATAATGAGATTTTAGCTGGCAACATATACAATGAGATCTTTTTCCAGAGATATATGTAGATAGAGAGTCAAACACAAGTCACCCACGTCGTCAATCCTCAAATATAATTATCAACAAGATGCAGTTCAATACAATTTAATAGATGCTCAGACTGATTTCCCAATAATTTACACAGGTGAACTCGTTGACCAGCTCACATGTATATGCGCATGTCCACTTCATATCCTGCCAAGAAAGAAGTCAAAAAAAAAAAAACAATACAGTTGTTATCACTTTGTCTTCAACGTCCTAAGAATTAGCTACAAATAAAATGGAACCATCTGACTTTTCAAACCATCACTGTCGAGAGGTTGAAGGGAAAAGTATCAAAAAAAAAAAAGTCTTAAATCTTTTGTAATTTTGCCAATTTAATCCTAAATTTTTTTTTGTACCAATTAAGTCATAAACCTTTTGTACTTGTGCTAATTCAATCCTAAACTTTTTGCATTTGTGGCAATTTAGTCCTAAACTTTTTTTTGGTGTCAATTCAATCACAAATCTTTTGCATTTGTGCCAATTCAGTCCTTCGACACGTGAATAGCTATTAGTCGAAAGGACTGAATTAGCAACAATACAAAAGGTTTAAAACTGAATTGGCATCAATGCAAAAGGTTTAGGACTGAATTGGTACCAAAAAAAGATTTAGAACTAAATTAACACTAATGCAAAAGGTTTAGGACTGAATTGACATTGAATTAGCATTAATGCAAAAGGTTTAGGACTGAATTGGCACCAAAAAAAGTTTATGACTACATTGCCTTACCTGATTTTTGATAAACTTTTTGAAGTGGACTGTGATGCTAGTGAAGTTGGTATAGGAGCTGTTTTATCTCAAAAGCGCAGACCAATTTGCTATTTCAATGAAAAGCTTAACGAGGCGAGACAGAAGTGGAGCACTTATAACAAAGAATTTTATTCTGTCGTAAGGGCTTTGAAGACCTAGGAGTATTATCTGATTGAGAAAGAATTCATCATATATTCTGATCATGAAGCTTTGAAGTATCTAAATAGTCAGAAGAGGATTAGCAAAGATATGCACGTGCGATGGTGTCAATTTTTGCAAAAATTTCCTTTTAGATTACAGCACAAGTCAGGTGTACATAATGTCGTAACAGATGCATTGAGTAGGAGAGTTGGCTTGTTAATTACATTAAACCAAGACATCTTGGGGTTCGAGCAGCTGAAAAATTGTAATGCAGATGATAATAACTTCGGGTAAATTTAGAAATTATGTGCTTCTGGTCAACCAGTGCAAGATGGCTATTTGATGCATAGCAACCAGTTTTGCCTTCCTCGAACATTATTATGAGAGAAGGTAATTCGTGATTTACATGATGGAGGATTAACTGCACACATGGGTCGTGATAAAACTATTGCTGTAGTTCGGGAGCGATTTTACTAGCCCCAGTTGCGTAGAGATGTTAGCATGTACGTACAAAAGTGTTATGTTTGCCAAACTGTTAAGGAGAAATCTAATAATATAGATTTATATATGCCATTACCTATTCCTGACAATATAAGGGAAGATCTATCCATGAATTTTGTGCTTGGTTTACCACGGACACAAAGAGACATGGATTCTGTTTTCGTTGTGGTTGACAGATTTTCCAAGATAGTGCACTTCATTCCTTGTAGGAAAACTTCTTATGCAGTAAGTGTGGCCAGATTATTCTTTAAGGAAGTGATTTGTTTGCATGGTGTGCTCAAATCTATTACCTCATATAGGGATAGTAAATTTCTAGGGCATTTTTGGCAGACTTTATGGAAACTGTTTGATTCATCTTAAAAATTTCAGTAGCACTGCTCACCTGCAGACTGATGAGCAAACAGAGGTGGTTAATAGAACTCTGGGAAACTTGATTCGAAGCATTTGTGGAGATAAGCCGAAGCAATGGGATGTTGCTTTATCACAAGCAGAGTTTGTTTATAATAATGCAGTTCATAATTCTATTAGCAGGTCGCCTTTTTCTGTTGTTTATACAAAAGCGTCTCAGCATACTCTGGATTTAGTACAGTTACCTAAGCAAGCGGATAAAAGTGTAACAGTAGATCATATGACTAAACAGATTGTGGAGGTGCATCATAAAGTCAAACAGAAGCTTGAGGAAACTAATCAGAAATATAAAGCTGTAGCAGATAAACACAGGCGGAAGCAGGTATTTGCGGTAGAAAATCAAGTCATGGTTTTTCTTCGTAAAGAGCAATTACCAACTGGATCTTATAGTAAATTGCAACCAAAGAAGTATGAACCTTACGCTGTCAGCAAGAAGATCAACGATAATGCTTAGATTATAGACCTTCCACATAGCATGGGCATATCCAACACTTTTAATGTTGTTGATTTGTCACCGTTTCATGAGTCCACAAAACCACTATATCTAGATTCTGATTTTAACTCGTTGACAAGTTCTTTTCAAGTGGAGGAGAATGATGCGGAATTTATTAGTGGTGCGTTTCTGGACCTATTGGACAAACAGAAGTTCAAACAAAAAGCGAAACAGTGATGCGATTAAATGGTTTTTAGATGGTTTTTTTCTATTATTTTTATGAGTTAATTTTAAGGGCGTTTTTGTAATTTTTCTATTTGATGCTTATTAACTTTCCTATTATGATTAGAATTCCTATTATGATTAGGTTTCCAATTCAGATTAGGTAACTTTCTTATTATGATTAGGTTTCCTATTGTAATTTGATTTAACTCCTGTAAAATGGTGTTTAGGGTTTGTTTTAAGGACAGAACATTATCATCAATATTGAATTTCGAGATTTCTTTCTCTAAGCGAGATTTTGCTTGAATTATTCGCTGAACACTGCATCACGAGCCCTCGCTAGCGGCCTCCGGTGAGGGCTCTGTTAATGGTTTGCCCTAGGAATCAATCAAGGTTGATACTCTAATTTTAGTTGTGAATTAAGTTGTGTCGGAAAATCGACATTCACTATACTTAGGTAGTCATAATGTCTCGCTAGAGACCGCTTATGACTTGTGGGCCAAAAAAGGGTTTTGAGCACACTGCTAATATTTAGTGAACCTACAGGGTCACACACAAAAGCGAACTAAGTTAATATTTTCTGTACGTCGAGATCTACTTAAAATAAGAAGTAGATTTTAATTTATTCTCCTATTCAACTTATCTACACGGTCGTGCGCGTTATGAAATAACGATTAAATGTACGATTGAAGGTGGACGGTTTGGCGGGCCGAAATTGCCTAGCTCACTTCTTTTAATTCCGCTGGATAATGAGGCTGTATAAATAGATAAAAAAATCGTTCTTTGTCTAGGGTTTTTTGACAGAGTATCAAAAATCAAAAGGCGTTGAAGAAAAGGAACTTCAAGATCTTTAGCTAGCACTTGGATCGTTGGAGACTTCTGTTCTCGTGTGTAAATACTGGTAGAAGCGCAACACTTGGGGCACTAATCCAAACATAATCAACTGTCAATTTACGTTCAATTTGCAAAAGGTACGTATCGAACTTTTATCTCGATTTCAATATACACATGGATCCTGTCTAGGGTTTTATGGTTTTGGTTTACAAATATATTCCGCTGCGTTTTAGCAACTGTGAAACTCTACGTCGAACCCCTACAGTGGCATCAGAGCAACTTGTGATATATTGAAGTTGAATCGAAAACCCTAATTATTGATACATATGATGTATGCCTAAAGAGTCTAAATTAGGGTTATATGTATTTGAAATACGAATTGATATGATCAATTGAGAATGAACGAAGCAGGGATGGTCGATCATGTTCCGCTCGCGGAGACGACGTCGCGCCTGGGCCTATTGCCCAAGGTGGAGACGGCATTGCGCCTGGGCTGTTGCCTGAGGCAGAGACAGCGGTGCCTAGGCCGATTGCCCAAGGTGAAGACGGCGGTGCACCGGGTCAGCCAGTGCGCAGAGGCATTCGGTCGAATGGGTACGGTGAGGGCACGAAAGGTGGCAACGATAGATAGTCTCCCGAGAACAGAATTAAGAATTCTATCTAGATTTTCAAGGCTCTCTTCAGAAAACAGAATTGAGAATTCTGTCTAGGTTTCGGAGGTGCTGCCACCAAGCACCCGCGAGGGGCGCTGCCCCTCGACCCCGTAAGGGGACACAGCCCCCTTGACCCCTGCATGGAATTGGTCATTCCCGTATAGTTGATGTACCTTTGTTATTATAAGTGATGTTTTGTTCATGTTCATGACATGCATACATTCATCACTAAATAAACATTAAGAGTCCCTAATAAAATTAAGTAATAATATGATGCATTTTCAATCATACACCTATTAAGACTTGAATCGTCAATAGATGGGCCTGCCAAAGCAGGGTGTCTTTAACTATTTGAATAAAATAAGATGGATAATGATTATCCATAAGTCAAGATCAGTTTACTTAACGAGGCTATCAAAACGGTCTTGGGCCTTGAGGCATAGTGTTTGGGGATAAGATATGAAATGTCAACCCCAACAACCAAGAATTGTATTCGATACAATTAATAAAGAGTTGTCTACCTAAATAATTTAGTCTTGAGCGGTAAGCCAAAATTTACTCGAGTCTTGGTGAAAGATGGATCTTGGTCCACTATACTTATTGGGACATATATTATAAAAGTATAGTGGGAGTTTATTATAAATAATATTAACAAACAATTCACTTTACATATTTGTTGTAGATAATGACAACTACCTCTGCATCAAGCTTTTCACTGCGATCTATCTTTGAGAAGGACAAATTGAATGGTTCAAACTTTTTGGACAGGTATAGAAACTTGAGAATTGTTCTCAAGCAGGAGAAAAAAGATTATGTCCTGGAGAAACCACTCCCTCAGAAGGCACCTTCTTCTAATGCTTCCCATGCTAAAAGGAATGATTATCAAAAGCATAAAGATGATGCATCGGATGCATCATGTCTAATGTTAATTACCATGAACTCAGACCTTCAGAAGCAATTTGAGAACGTGGATGCCTATGATATGATCATGAACCTGAAAAATTTGTTTCGGGAGCAGGCACGCACTAAAAGGTACCAAACGATAAAAACCTTAATTGAGTGCAAACTAGCAAGTGGGAGCTCAGTTAGCCCACATGTCATAAAGATGATAGGTTATATTGAAAACCTGGAGCGACTGGGCTCTCCCATTAGCCAAAAGTTGGCTACTGACATTATTCTTCAGTCATTGCCTCAAAATTATGACACATTTGTTATGAACTATAACATGCATAATCTGAACAAGTCTTTGACTGAGCTGCATGGGATGCTCAAAACTGCTAAGCAGAATATCAAGAATGACCCTACCCCTAATGTTCTCATGGTTCAAAAGGGATAAGACTTTAAGAAGCCAGGTAAGGTCAAGGGTAGGGGCAAGGGTACTAAGCCCAAACCCAAATCCAAGACCAAACTGGGTCCAACTGCTGATGTTGTATGCTTCCATTGTGGTGAGAATGGACATTGGAAGAGGAATTGCAAAAAATATTTGCAGGATCTGAATAAAAAGGGAAGTGAGACTTCCGATTCAGGTATTTATGTTATAGAAGTAAACGTTACTACTAGTTCTACCTCATGGGTATTAGATACCGGTTGTGGTACTCACATTTGTATGAATGTGCAGGGACTAAAACGAAGTAGAACACTTACAAAATGTGAAGTGGAACTACGTATTGGAAATGGAGCAAGAATGCTGCATTAGCTGTAAGAGCATATGATGTAACTTTACCTTCTTGCATGATTTTAGAATTGAATAATTGCTACTATGTACCTGCTATACGCAGGAATATTATTTCTGTTTCTTGTTTAGACAAGGAAGGTTTCTATTTTGATATAAAGAACAATAATTGTTCATTTTATATTAATAGATTGTTTTATGGTAGCGCCCATATTGTGGATGGGATATATGTTCTAAATCTTAATGTGCCAATCTATAATATAAATACAAAATGGTTTAAATCTAATGATTTAAATCCAACCTACCTATGGCATTGTCGATTAGGCCACATAAACGAAAAACGAATTCACAAGCTTCATAGCGATGGACTATTACATTTATTTGATTTTGAATCATTTGATACATGTGAATCTTGTTTAGTTGGAAAAATGACAAAGGTTCCTTTTACTAATCAAAGTGAGAGGACAAATGAATTATTGGCCCTTATACATACTAATGCGTGTGGACCACTAAGTTCTACAGCCAGAGGAGGTTATCAATACTTCATTACATTTACTGATGATTTCAGTAGATATATATATGTTTATTTGATGAAACATAAATCCGACTCCTTTGAAAAGTTCAAGGAATTCAGAATGAAGTACAAAATCAACTTAGCAAGAGTATCAAGACTCTTCGATCTGATCGAAGGGGAGAATATTTAAGCCAAGAGTTCAATGACCATCTCAAAGAGTGTGGAATTATTTCACAGCTCTCTCCTCCTGGAACATCACAGTGGAATGGTGTCTCTGAGAGGAGAAATCAAACTTTCTTAGACATGGTTCAATCAATGATGAGTCATTCAGATCTTCCATTATTTTTTTGGGGACATGCACTCGATACGGTTACGTTTACACTAAGTAGAAGTCCATCAAAAGCTATAGAGAAAACATCATATGAGATGTGGACAGGAAAAGTTCCTAGTATGTCTTTTCTAAAGATTTGGGGTTGCGAAACTTATGTAAAACGTTTACTTTTTGATAAGCTTGGACCCAAATCTGATAAATGCTTCTTTGTGGGATATCCTAAAGAAACGAAAGGATATTACTTTTACAATCCATCAGAGAACAAAGTGTTTGTTGCTCGAAATTGTATCTTTTTAGAGAAAAAGTTTCTTACTAAAGGAACCAGTGGGAGTAAGTTAAATCTCGAAGAAGTTATTGTACCACAAGAGTATGTTCCAGTTCATGAGGAACCTCAATTAGATCTACAAAGAGTTATAGAGTCTACTTCAGTGGCACCTATAGTTCGTAGATCTGAAAGAACACATCATGAGCCTATGAAATATGGTTTTCACGTGACAGAACATCGTCATCTATTATTAATAGAAAATGACGAACCGACGACCTATACAGAAGCTATGATGGGCCCAGACTACAATAAATGGCTTCAGGCCATGAAATCCAAAATGGAGTCAATGTATCAAAACAAAGTTTGGACTTTAATTGATCCACCCGAAGGTGTCAAACCTATAGGGTGCAAATGGGTTTTCAAGAAGAAAACTGATATGGATGGAAATGTTCACATCTATAAAGCATGGCTAGTAGCTAAAGGTTTCAAACAAACTTATGGTATTGACTATAACGAGACCTTTTTGCCAATGGCCATGCTTAAGTCCATTTGGATTGTCCTAGCGTTTGCTACATATTATGACTATGAGATATGGCAAATGGATGTAAAGACAACTTTCCTTAATAGAAATCTAGAGAATGATGTGTATATGACACAACCTAAAGGCTTTACATAACCAAATAACACTGAGAAGATATGCAAGCTTCAACGTTCTATTTATGGATTGAAGCAGGCATCACGAAGCTGGAATATTCGTTTCGATGAAACTGTCAAAGAGTTTGGCTTCGTCAGAAATAAAGAATAAGCTTGTGTATACAAGAAGTCTAGTGGGAGTGCAATTGTGTTTCTAGTGTTATATGTGGATGACATACTACTCATTAGAAACGACATTCCTATGCTTCAGTCAGTTAAGACATCGCTAGAGAAATTTTTCTCCATAAAGGACATGGGAGAAGCAAATTATATCTTGGGAATCAGGATCTATAGAGATAGATCTAAGAGACTTATTAGACTGAGTCAAAGTACATATGTTGACAAAGTCATCAATATCTCCGAGTGTCCAACCAAAAACCATTGACCTTGGGCATAGATAACGTTACTAGAGATGGGAAATGAATTGACACCGTCGCTTTATCTCCCTATAATCTTATTGTTGTGATACTGATGGCTGATCAGCTTATGGCTTGATTATCACTGGACATTCGTTGGAAAAAAAAAACGAAAATTACCCAAAATCTAGAGGCTTGAAAATTACTAGACAAGCCATATAGATCATGTCGAGGCACCTATACGCCCATGTTCGCCTGATAACCCAACGGCCCTGCAAGGATACGGCCTCGCGGTGCCAGGGCAAGCGTGAAAAATGTCTTCAGAACTATTAGGGTGAGCAAAGCCGAGGCGAGATCCGATTTCCAATTTTTCCTGACCCCACGTTTTACAGTGCTAAGGCCTATGATTTTCCCGGCGAAGCGGCTGACTGATAAGATCTCGACTTAGGAAGGAACTGTTTCGGGAGATGTGGCGGGCCTGGACAAAAATTATAGAGGTTGTTTACAAAGTTTGACCCTGCGTTCATGAACATAAGAAAATTGCCCAAAAATTAAGAGGCCACAAAATCACTGGGCAGCCTTCGTCGACTGACCGTGTCACGCAGGTTCGGCCGTTAACCAAAACATAGAAGGTTGAAAGCAAGGGCCACCCTCGCTGGGCGAGCACAGGTCAGCCTCATCAAATCTGGCGAGGGGGGCTCTCGGCTCTTGTTAACGCTATATTTCTTTGATTCATGTGGTCTCTTAAATAATTTGGAGTTGGAAAAGGTAAATGTTCGCTCGTTTTTACGAGGAATATCCTTTACCAAAATTTTTGTTTTCGGTTTTTTTATTAAAGTAGGTTCTTTGATTTGATTACTATGAGAGTTATAGCGAAAAATAAAGTGTAACACAGGATTGTATGGAATGGATGGAAATCGGAACAGGATTATATGGAATGGATGAAAAGCGTATGGATTGAAAATGGATTTGGGACCAACAAAATTTCAATCTACGTTACAATACTCCTATGAAAGCTGTAAGGAACTGAAAAGTTACTAAGGATACAGGAAACTGTAAATACAGGAAGTGAAAATGTATAGGAAACTAAAGTGCAGATAAGCTTGAGTGATTTTTCTTTGTGTTGTCCTTCTTTTCTTCTTCGCTTCATCTGAATATTTGTATCTCCTCCTATCTTGCAACTGCTCGTTGATTACTTTCATGTTTTCAACCTTTGAATATTTTGGCGCTTCCAATAACTGTCTTTTCTTCCCACGTTTCCTGTTTTATCGTCCGCCCAAACTTGATCTCAACTGTTGAGATGATTTCAAATCTGGACCCGTAATCTTCCATAATATGCTCGTGCTTATTATCTCCACTCCTGTTCATAACTTCTTGCTGTCGTGGCTAGGTTATGATTCTTCAGTATATTCCCGAAGTGTGATCCTCCCGAAAAGGATTGCTGTCATGAAGCATAAATATTCCAACATCTCGAACTATAACTCTTCATATTTCAGTAAATATACATATTTTTATTACTTACCAAATTTGGGATACCATGCCATTCTTACTTGCTTCTCGGCATGTTGCCGAATTTGGTCCGGACATGTTTCAAAAGATGGCTGATTTCCATTATACGCTGGATTCGGTATTAAAGCATATTCGGCACTTATGCCGATTCTTATTTTGATGTCAACAGTAAATGAATTGGTAAAATATTAAAAATGTACAAAATCTTATAAGGCACCCATTTTTGTTTTGTTCACTCTAAATAAATTATTCTAAAACCTTCGGTATTCACATGAAATCGCATATCATACGGATGTATAGCTAGTGTTATTTTGCTTATTTCAACACCAATTCGGTGTATAAAGAGGACAGACACCTAAAATTACAGATATGGCACATGCAATTGGATAACACAATACCTCCTCGTGCAAGAGAAATAAGAGCAAAGAGGGAAAATTACCAAAAAAATCATAAACATATTATACCGATGTCAAATCAATCCTAAACTTTTTAATTTGATCAATTTAGTCAAAAACGCTTTGACGTTTTGACAATGCAATTCTTCCAATCAATTTTGGCTAGCAATCGCTGACGTGAAAGCCAGTTATCCTACAAGGCATGGCCAGTGCTAATGTAGATAAATGCTGGCGAGGGCTGCTCTCACACAAGGTCAAAGGAGGGAAAGACGGAAAAAGAAAAAAGAAGAAGAGAAGAAAAGGAAAGATAAAAAAGAAAAAAGAAGAAGAAAAATTCAAGAAAAAAAATTCAGTTGCTGACATGGACGCATCCTACGTGGCACGGTTGAGCCAGCGCTGGCAAGACTGGCTCTAACATAGATAAATTTTTTATTTTTAAAAAAATGTTATGAAATCTTTATAAATATTTTGATTTTTTTCATTTTTTTTTCACAGTTGGTGGGCGAGGGTTGTCAAAGCCTTGGTGATGGCAAACGACCCTCGCCAGCGAATGGGCAAGGTCCATGAAGCCCTTGCCGGCCATCGCAGAGGCATTGGCCAATGGTGGAAAAAAGAAGGGTTAATACCACAAAAAACCTCAAACCAGTACATTTGTGATAATTTTACCCTAAACTAATTTTTTTACCATAAAAAACCCCAAACTAGTACACATATGATAAATTTATCCCAAATTAATTTTTTGATCATGAAAAATGCTAAACCGGTACACCTATAATAATTTTACCATGAACTAATTTTTTTACCACCAAAAACCTCAAATTAGTACACCCGTAACAAATTTATCCCAAACTAATTTTTTAACCACAAAAATCTCCAAATTAGTACACCTGTGACAAATTTACCCTCCGTTAAATTGGATTAATATCGCGAAAAGTCACAAATTCGTAAACTTGTGACAAACAGAGGGGTAAAACCCCCAAAAAATACACCTATTAACCACCATGTGTCATAAAACTCAGTAATTTGACAATAAAATTTAACAGAAACTAAATAGAGGGTAAATTTGTCACATATGAACCAGTTCGGGATTTTTAGTGGTCAAAAAATTAGTTCTGAGTAAAATTATCATAGATATACCAGTTTGAAATTTTTTGTGGTAAAAAAATTAGTTCGGGATAAAATTATCACATGTGTACCAGTTTGGGGTTTTCGTGATCAAAAAATTAATTTGGGGTAAATTTGTCACATGTGTACCAATTTAGGGTTTTTCGTAGTATTTATCCAAAAAAAGAAAATAAAAGAAAATTTATTTTCTCGTAAAAATTATCCACCAAGATACCGTGTCAATTGGAGGTTAGTCATACAAATTCCATCAAATACGAGCAAATTGTTCTCGTCGAGAGCTATCTGTACAAATCAAAAGGCCCAATCATAATAAGTTCATGGGCTTGTAGGATATGTCACGGCCTTCACATAGCTGAGTCTGCATCTCTAGTGGTAAAAGGAAAATTAAATATAGAAGAAAAATAAATAGGGGCTCATGTGAAAAATACAAATCGTGGTAGGGACGGTGTTTAAGAGAGAGGATCTAGGGTTCTATAGGGAATTAAAACACGTATACGTCTATAAGGATTAAGGCCCCACCATTAATATTCCGTCGGCACGCGCACGAAGTGTATAATTTCACTGATTTTTTTTTTGGTCAGAATATAATTTCATTGATTGATTGATTGATTTTGGGGAGATTTTTCTTGCACTAGGAGTGGGACATACGTACAAGTACAACATCTAAGATCTCCATCTCATAACGTTGACTTCCCGTGGCAGACGAAAATAAACAGAGAATTGAAGAGATGCTTCGAAACCGAAACCAAACTAACGACAATCATTGAGGATTTCAGCTAAATTCTAACTACTCTTGGTAAAAAATGGGGAAATCACTAAAAAAGAGTTAAACATATCTTATACGTGCCAATTTAGTCATAAATATTTCAATTTGATCAATTCAGTCTTAAACATTTTGACGATTTGCCAATTTAATTCTAAACTTTTATATTGTGCCAATTTAAGCCTAAACCTTTTGCTTATTTACCAATTTAATTATTCCGGCTAATTTTGGCCAAAAATCGTTTGTGTGGACGACTTTTTAAAATCTTTTTATTTTTTTTCTCTTTTCCTTTTTTCTCTATTTCTTTTCTTTCTTTTTTTTTTCCTTTTCTTCCTACTGGCCATTGCTAGCCATTGACAAGGGCCTCACTTGGGTGAGGGTGGCCGTCACCTAAGGCCTCACCACTAGCCATTAGAGGGAAAAAGGGGAAAAGGAAGAAGAAAAAAAGAGAAAAGGAAAAAAAGAAGAAAAAATCTGAAAAATTATAAAAATTATTCATGTCATCACCGATCGTATGATGGCTAGTGTTGACTAAACCACCAAATCAGCGATTTTTAGCCAAAATTAGCTATAATGATTAAATTGGCAAATTATTAAAATGTTTAAGACTAAATTAGCAAATTTGCAAAAGGTTTAGGACTAATGGCACAATCAAAAAGTTTAGAATTATATGAGTAAATCATTAAAATGTTTAGAATTAAATTGAGCAAATTAAAAGGTTTAAAACTGAATTAGCATTAATGTAATAAGTTTAAAACCTTTTTAATAATTTCCTCGTGAAAAAGCTGGTTGTAATGGGTGTAACCAGATGAGAATTAGTTCGAGGATCAATGTTCATGCATAAGGTCGAAGGGTGTCAGTCGTGACTTGGAATTTTTAATGTGCAAGCTTGATTTACGACCCGAGAGGACGAACTTTGTAGCGACCTTAAGAAGTTTAGTTCTAGTATTATTCATTTTGTAATATTTCAGAGAGTGCGAGAGGAATCAGATTAGGGTTTCGAAGGCTTCTCCCCTTTCGTTGAACTCGTACACGCTATAAAAAGTCAGACCGCCGCACATCATTGCCCATTGGCACATCATTGGCCCTGCTTGAACATCATTCTATGATGATACAAGAACTAGAACACGAGAGACTCACTGCCAACAAGACAACGATTGCCGTGAAATCTGGTGCAACAGCTAATGAAAGATCACGGGACTTTTTTAAATTCACATACCTTTGGCTCTTTCTAACTTCCGGACATTCGAGAAACTGTGACTCCTTTTATTTCATGAAAAACGAATGATAAAAAACGATCATTGTAGTTCTAGAAATAATTAGTCAATAAAAAAATTATAATTAATATTTTCGTTGACGATGAAAATATTTTTCGTATATTTATTTTTATAAGCAATATGAGCAATCATCTTCGAAAAAATATTTCTCAAATTATGTATTTTTTACGAAATAAACATACGATACGTGATAAGGTTTCTCATATGCCAGATGACCCTGATGATGCATTCAAGAGATTCTAATTAAATAAATAAGAACACTTGAGTTGGTCTCGTGATATTTGGTCGACATGTTACTCGATATCTCGTTAACGTAAGAAACAAGAAGATTAGACTTCAAACAAAAAGCAAGAAAGAAATTTTGACTAAAGTGCCCACCACAACGTGCAATTTGTTTTTGTTCTCAGGTTCTTATTGACGTGACGTGGTTGAGGGTGATGGAGACCCGAGAGAGGGTCAATAAGTTATTGCCACTTCCAACGACGAGCCCAGCTTTATAACAATTCACACCTCATTTTCTTGACATGCAACGTCAAATGTCTTATGCTTTTACTTCGATCCGCGTGTTTGATGGAGTTTTTTTATCCTTGAATTTAAATTTGCTTCAACCCGACAACTTAAGTCGCAAGGAAGATTTTGTATATAAGTGTATCGATCCTAGAATAGATTTGTAAGATGAATGGTAGGAGATTTAACTACGATGCATGAAAAAAATTAAGATACATATAGGAATATTCATTTATAAGATCATTAGTACCGACCAAAATGCTTTTCCTTTACAATTAGAGGTTGGCTATGATCATACATACTCTTTCGGCACAATTTGTGCAGTTTACCGATGCTTGTTATGCCACCAGTCGGGTCTATGTCGGAGACAATAAAAGCCCAATGCTACGAGTGAAAAGAAATCATATAGATCTTACATGAATCTAATAAAGTCTAACGGTCGTTATTATATCTGATCAACGGAACATAATCTAGGCAAGCATTTTTAGCCCTATTGAACACATGATGTACTTGAGCAAAATGCCCTAGTCCATAATATATACATCAAAATTGGCATGTGATTAGTGCTTGGACTAGCAAGGATTGATTTTGATCATCCATTATGCGAAAAGCATGATATCGTAGAGAGGAGGGATGAATCAAAACTATTGATCTTAGTTGTTAAGAATAATAGAATGAGATTCTCTACCCTATCGGTATCTCCATTCAGTATCTCATCCATCCAGACCATTGATCAATGAGGGTAAGGGTAGTTATGAAATATATATAACTAATGTATCGATGGTTGATATTTGTTGAGACATCGATAGAAACACTAAGTGAGTTAAGAGTAAGGTTCGGCTGTAGCCAACTTGCGGCTTTACTGCGCATCTGTGGTGTCTAACTTGGGAGCATATACTAAATTTTATTACATATACTAACCTAAATCTTGACCGTTAAATTTGTGGGTCCCATGAGATTCAATCCGCCAGATTCAGTTGAGTACATAGAACACACACAGCAGATAATTTCTGCTAATTTGGATACAATTCAGAAAGTAGCAGCAAAACAAAAGTCCTATTCCTTCTAGAAGGTCCGGGACAAAAACCACAACTGTCAATCTATAGGAGAAAGTATTCATTTACTGCGTTATATGCATTAAAAATCACCTTAACCATTGATATAATAATGGTTCTCGTCTGGTTCTTACTAATTAAATTAAAAGCAATAATAACATACACCGTCAGTGTAAAAGAAACACACCAAACCAAGCTATCCTTCCATTTATGACCGGTCAACCCGTGGACCGCCTCAAACGTGCATGTGTATGTCCACTTCAAATCCTGCCAAGAAAGATGTCACATCCAAAGCCTTCGCGTTATCACTTTGCATGATATTAAACACATGAAATTAATGTATTGACTTTTTAATTCATCACTGTCGTGATGTGAACGATTTTGGCATTAAAAAAGGATGAGTCAGTGTAATTACTTTCTCACTAAATTCGTGTCGTGTTTAGTTTACATCAAATGGGCGCTTAGTTTCAATCAATAGACAGCCAAACGTGTGAGGAAATGAACGTACCGTTGATACTCGACGTTGATTGCTTTGGCAGATGGGTTTGCGATCTTGCCGAACGCTGGCATTGAGAGAATAATGGCTGCGCCGTTAATCGAGGGACGTGAAGAAGAGGATAGCGCTCGGTCGACGATTCGGGCTTGGATGGTCTGGCCTGAAATGCAGGTTCCGGGGACGGAGGCACCGATGCACCGCACTAGGAAGTACCTACCGCACACCACTTTGTTGTCCCATATTTTTTCACCCGCCGCCGCAAAGATGCCGTTCGATGGGAACTGCGCTGGATCATTGCCGAAACATGCGGTCGCTGAAACATAATAATCAAACTTGAGAGAGAGAGAGAGAGAGAGAGAGAGAGAGAGAGAGAGTCATTTTACTTACGTTTGTACGGAGGACCGTACTGAGCGGCAGTGCCGACCTCGACACGAGAGAGATGAGCCCACACCGTCAAGGGATGGGAGAGTCGAGAAGGAGAGGAAGAATTGGACAATGCAAGACCTGAATGAAATGAGATGAGCAGACCTCCAGTTTTAGACTTTTCGCCCAATTTGACGTGTGAACGTGTCCATCAAAGTCAACGAGGTTCTACATTAGCTCTGATTTGTTGTGCTGTGGTTATTCGTTTACCTCGGTGCGTATAATTGAGGTCAGAGAGAGATTTTACGTACTCGTGTCTGGAGGACTGTCCCGAGCAGCGGTGCCACTGACGGCGGCACAAGAGAGACATGCCTGCATAGTCAACAGAAGAAAGGCGAGTGGAAAAGCAGAGAGAAGTGGCGTCGTAATGCTGGAAGGCTTCATCGCTCTTGAAGAGTCTGCGAGGCCAATGGGTATCTGAATAGAACGAGAAGAAGAGAAGAGATTATATTGTTTGGTTTACGTGAAAGTAAATGAGGTCGATCTGTCTGCATGGTTAAGTACAAAAAGAGCTCACTCAGCTGCACGACCCTCCAATGGCAAACCCTTGTTTCAAGTTTCAAGTTTCAACGCGTCATTTACAATTTCTCCTTTGGAACAGAACATTCTCCCTTTCATCCTTTGCATCGGAAGTGAGGCGGGACAGCGGCATGTAGAACGGTAAACCAATTTCAAATGCGAGTCTTAATTGAAAATTTTGACATGTAAAACATTGTGCAAGACGGGCCAAACAATGTGATTAGTTAATGACATGTTACAAGCCGTGCAAGTGAGATGTTGTTGAATATCCTAGAATGTGGACCGATTTCCAACAATTATATGGAATCGACACGATCCCTATATGCATAGAGCATATTATATGAACATAAATTCACACGGTGAAAGACTTCATTAAAAAATTCAGACAGATTAAAAGTATTGTTAAAAAAAGGTGTTGACACAACCCCTCTTTTTTTTTTTTTTTTTTGCTTTTTGGGGGTTTGGAGGAGAACATACCAACACATGCACATTTGAACGTTCAGCCAGAGGATATGTACACATATGCAGATACATAATGTACATAGATCGCGTTTGGCGGTGGTGAAATCATCGGCTCCGCCGGGGACGACCACCCCTGACGGCGGGCCACCCGAGAGCCTCTCCGTGGTCAAAGCCTCCTCACACTAATCAGTGAGTGCAAGAAAGAAACCCTAGCGGGACTTACCCTCGCTCTCTCTCTCCAATCTGCGTCAGACAGTGTCGCGGCCGTGCCTCCACCCTTGCCGCTGCTCCACCCTGCCATCTCTGGCGACCCAGCCATCAGACTTCGCGCGGACGAACCGACCCAGCGAGCTACCTCCGGCCTATAGATAGATGCAGTGGGAACTATATTAGATATAAGATACTTTGATTCTCTGTCTAAAAATATAGAAATTTTCCTTCGTCGTCCGACTCGTTTCTGCTAACCCAACTTCGCCCGCGGTTGTCGTCAGCTCCCGACCTCAGGAAAATCCACCATGGATCGTCGCCGACCCCAACAGACCCCGTGTGTAGGGCTCGCTCGACTCAAGCCTCAATCTCGACTCAGGCTCGTTGCCAACCCCAACAAACCTCGTATGTAATTCGAGACTCGTGCTCGGCTCAAGCCTCAATCTCGGCTCGGGCTCGTCGCCAACCCCAACAGACCGCATCGAGCGAGCTCGGGTCCAGTTAGGCCGAGCCCGGGTCCAAGACTAGCGCTCAACTCGAGCCTCAATCGCGGCTCGGGCTCGTCGCCAACCTCAACAGACCTCGTATGTAGGCCTCGCTCGGTCAGGTCGAGTTCGGCCAAGCCCGTGATTCGAGACTCGTGCTCGACTCAAACCGTCGATCTTGGCTCGGGCTCGTCGCCAACCCCAACAGACCTCGTATGTAGGCCTCGCTCGCTCGGGTCGAGTTCAGCCAAGCCCGTGATTCGAGACTCGTGCTCGACTCAAACCCTCAATGTTGGCTCGGGCTCGTTGCCACCGCCGTCTCGTCTGGATCGACGGCGGTGGTGACAAGCAAGAGAGAGATTGAGGGCTGAAGGGGATGCGCCCAATGGAGGATGAGAGAGAGAGAGAGAGAGAGAGAGAGAGAGAGGGAGCTCGCGACTCAGTCGAGTCGAGCCGTACCAGATCTGAGGCAGACAAAGGGTGTCAGCGCAGAGGCGGGTGGCGGCATGACGACACATGCGACGGCGAGGTCCTGCGGAGGCCGGCTGAGAGAGCACAGGAGGCATACCTGATGAAGAAGTGGCTCCGCAAAGACGCCGGATGATTTCGAACTCGCTTTGGTTGAGGACTCTCCTGATGGGGTGGGGAGGCTCCTAGATTGCGTGCGGGGCTGGGGGATCCAATGCAAAGGGCAGTAATCTAAAAGCCAACCCAACAGAAAAAAAAAACAAAAACAAAAACAAAGAGTTCCCTTTTTATTTAATGGGAGTTTGATCAAGTCTTTGATCATCACCAACCATTCCTTTGCCTCGCACTCAAAAAGAAATGATTAAATAATCCAAGTTGGAATGATATCAGAATGGCAAAAGGTTGAAAGCTACAGGCCTAAGATTTTCCCGCCAACCAGCTGATTGATCAGATGCCATCATTTGGTCCGGAGCTCTCTCATGAAATCTAGGACGAGCAGAGGAATCGGGATCACGGACTCGTCGGCTTAAGGCATCGGCAACTTTACCCCCACTAACTAGCTCAAGTTTAAATTTATCAAAATGAATCATAAACTCATTTATTAATCCATATATCAATAAATAGATCAGAAATTGATTAGTTTTATTCATTAAATGAGTATAAACATAATGTAAGAGCTAAATTGATTATATATGGATTTACAACTTATTTAAACTCAACTCTCTTGATATCACTCAATCTTGTACTCACTAATTCCGCACTCTCATATCAGTTTAGGTATGAGTTTTCGTAGAGTTAGTTAAACATAAAAGTGTTTTAGCAATATGGATCGGATTGAAATGAGATATAAATTGGGTATAGGTTATTAAATTTTCATTACATGAAAAAATATGTTAAATTGATCTATTTGAGTCGGATCATTTTTTATTCGACCTACCCATTTAACAGATTTACTTACACGTGCTCTTTTCCCCCTCCCTAATTGCAAAGCCATAGCGACGAGAGGGTCGGTTGTCATCAAGAAGACCGCGCGGTCTCTGATCGGAATGTTGCGACTGGGAAATGCGAAACCTCTTGGGAATGGAAACGATCACTGGTAACGACGAGGGGCCGGACAGGTCTCCCCTCTCTTTCCACGTCAAGCTGATGCTGCTTCGGGTTTGATTCTAATTATCAGGCTCTCTTCCCAACGCCGCATTCTCTGCAATCAGATGCCCCTTGTTCTTGACTTTGCGGCCTCGGAACGAATTGGTGATTCCGAGAGTCGATGCCATCCTTGGTCGACGCAGCCGGTTGGTGCAAGGTCGCTTTCAGGCCCGATCAGTTCGGTCTCTTGGATGGTCCAGAATGCACGAGTAGTAATCTGGGGCAGCGGTGGAAGGTAAAAGGGGGGGTAACATGTCCAGTTCATGTGTGCAAACACTAGAAGACAAAAGGACCGATCTTGGGCACGCGTATTCGAGAGACGCTTTGGCTGGACCAACAAATGAAGAGTTGGGAATGTGAATGCGTTGTTCCCTTTTTTTTCCCATTTAAAGGTCAATGCCACGATCATCTACTCATGTCCCTTTTTTTGAATATCTATGAATTCTTCTAGGATGCTATTTATGAGAAGTTGTATCCAAGGTTTATTCTGAGTCCGCAGCACCCTTAGCGTGTGACATTGATGGAACTATTCAGATAATTGGAAAGAGAAAATAAAAATATATAATATCGCAATGTTTGATGCTAAATCCACAATTTGAAATTGACCCTCGATTCCCTCGATTCAAAGAGGAATAGCGGATGCTGCTTGTTCGGGTGACACGAGATTAGAATACCCTTTCGTTTAATTTTATCTGACTTTTCTTTTCTTTTCTTTTTTATCATATAAATGATAAGCACTTAAATTGAATCTCTGCAATATTATTAAGAGAAAAAAAATCAGTACATAGTTTTCAATATCAATATGTAGTTTATATAGTTTACCCCCCAAGCAATCGACCTATATAGCTTAAATTGATGATCCCTAAATGTGCTCTTTAGAGCAGGGCAGGTCTTACTAATCAATCTTTATAAGATGATTTCATTCAATTTTATCGTTTTTAGTGATCAGTTCAACATTGTCGAGGCGATGAATCGTTGCGTCCTGGTGAATTAACAAATTTAAATAGCAACACCGGATTCATCAAAGAGTTGAAATGCATATGAGATTGCAAAAGAGACCAAGAAACAACAAAGGGAATGGAATGAAGGGGAAAAGAGGATTATCGGACCCAAACAAGATGGTTTCTTATTTCTTCTTTTTAACTTCAAGTTCTCAATTTACTACTTGAGCTGGTTTCTTAACTCAAATGTGAGTTAATAATTTCTAAGTTAGAGTATTCCAATATTAAATTACAACTTAAACTTTTAAAACTGTTAGTAATGAAGACAACGAAATTTTATATAATAACAGAGCATGAGATCTTGAGTCGGCACATCAAGCGATGGGTAAATACGGATTCGTCGATATGCAACCTCGAGTAAACAATCTGCACATGTTGGTATATTTGAATGACATTCCAAAAGCTCCCGACACTTTGGCCTAAACGCTTCATTTTGTTCTAGGAATCGATTCTAGGACCTCCTGATATTTTTCTTAGTAGTAGCATAGATACGAAATATTGTGTGCATAATGGCTGATGCACATAATATATGTCTGTCCGGTCCCATTTGCCATCTCAACTTTAGAAAAAACCAATACACATTTAATCAAACTAATTTTGTAATTCCAATGTAGTCTCTAGACTTGTGATTTGTGCACTTAAGTCCATAAATTTATAGGAATTTGTCCCGATTCAATCCCTTGAAAATAACGTGTCTGATGATGCTAACTAAAAGTATTGTGCGAACAAAATCAATGTCGCCTTAGAAAGTTACTTTGTCCTCGCCAGATTTCAAGAATAATAATTCGAGGCACGGCAATTAGACAAATTCTCAGTAACCTTCTCTTTCACAGATGATTCTGATTATTTTGTAATCTTGGATGAATGTTGCTCCCAAGCTTCATCTGTACAGTGGCCTATTAACTGCAAAGATCCGGTGAATCTAATGCCGTAGCACTGTCTCTTGCCACCCTCTCATGGCAATTTGTGGGGTCAACCAGCCACTGAATTGAGTCAAAGCAGCTGATGTTACAGGCATGTACCAGCCAAAAAGAATTGCTGACCCATCTCTTTGAACTTGATATCTCGTAAAAATGTTTCCAAAAGCTAGCTGTTCCTTGTAATGAAGGTGGGTCTCTATCCATCCGTGTATAACTCTCAATATTATGGGCAAAGTTTTTTAATTGATACATTTAACATTGAAAAATTGTCCAAAAAGTCTTAAACTTATTGTACGGAAACTAATTCAATCCCAAATTTTTCAATTGTGTCAATTCTTTTTTGTCGAAATTCACTTGTGCCAATTTAACATTAAACCTTTTAAGGATTTGTGAATGTAATTATCATTCCAGTCAAATCTCTAAAGAATAAGTTTAGAATTAAATTTACAAATCTTCAAAAGGTTTAAGACTAAATTGATACAATTAAAAAGTTTAGAACTGAATTGGCCTCCATATAATAGATTTATGACTTTTTGAACAATTATCCTCGTTTAACATAACCACCTAACATGGGAAAGTAAAGTCCCACTTTGATAGTTTTTAGTACCCATTGTAAGACAATCATTCGTTCTTAGGAGAAAGTATTACTCCATGGCTGTCTCGCATCTTCTGTCGATGTGATAGTGCAAAATCAAACATTATTAGGTGAAATTGAAATATACAGTTACATTTTTATCCTAGTGTGAATCACGCGTGTCACGTATTCATAATTTTCGAGAACTTTTTATAGATGCAAGAGATACGATTCTTTTGATCGAACTTCTTGCGTTGATTACTGGTATTGAATGCCGATATCATTTTCTGATTTTATCCTAATGTGCCAATCTTAAACAGTTCGTATTTACTGCATTTTTCCAACACATCATATCGTTTTATTATGAATACGCGATTCAATTGGTTTACCGCCATAGCATCTCACCATAATCTAGCACAAAACATTTTTCTTTTGCTATGAAAAATCCTCTCTTTCTATTTAATGGAGCTTGCTTTATGCTCCTAGAGCTGGGAACTGAGATAGTATCATCGCGCTATCTTCCTATAATCCTATTGTTGTGATGACTGATGAGCTTTAGGCTTGATCATCACTAGACTAGATTGCTGCGACCACTCACCCTCACACATCCGTTCGGTTTTTCATTGTGATGCAACGAATGAAGAAATTAAATAATCGAAGTAGGACTATGGCAAGACCAAAATATAAAGGTTGGCTGACATTCGGTGATACAAGAAAATCACCCAAAATTCAGAGTCTTGAAAATTACTAGATTGGCATGTATTTGTCACGAGCCGACGCTTGAGATCGCAAGCATGTGGCATCTAGGCTTCCTTCAACTTGTTCGACCCTTTTTAGAGTCGGCTAAGCTCAACCTTCCCCTCGATCTCACCTCAGATCACAGAGAGAGAATTTAGAGAGGAGTGTTTTAGGAGAGAATGTTATATTATTCTTCTTGTGTTGGATTTTGAGATAATACAAATGAGAGAAAGAATCTCATATATACTTGAGCTTTTCTAATTATAACAGCAAATCTCCTTTTGATCTAATGTTGCACATCCAATAACCCTATCTACCATCCACCCCATTAATTACAAGAATTATTAATAATACAAGTGTACATTACCTATAATATAAACATTCTAAAGGAGCCAAAGTTTCAAGACTTGCTCGCTCATTTTCGCCACCTCTCAGACCTCTTGTGCCTTGAAAACCTTCGGTCCACGACATATATATCATGTCAAAGCGCCTATATACGCTTGTTCACCCGATAACCCAACGGACCTGCCCATGGTTTATGCAAGCCTTGAACAACGTTTTCGGAACCATCAAGATGAGCAGAGCTGAGCCGAGTTCCGATTTCCAATTTTTTTCTTTTTCTGACCGTACGTTTACAAGGCTAGGCCTATGATTTTCCCGCGAAGCTGCTGACTAATCAGATCTCTCGACACGGGTAGGAACTGTTTCGTGAGATGTAGTGGGCCTGGATGTGGAAACTGGGCCAGCATAGCAAATGGATCATGATGGGCTCGTCGGCTGACCCTAAAAGCATACGACACTTCCCCCAAGCAACTAGCTCAAGCCTGCTCCTTTTCTCTCCCTAATTGCAAAGCTTTAGCGACGACAACCTGAGTTATCAGCAAGAGGTTCGGGTGATCTTCAATCAGAAAGTCACAAGTGGGAAAATACCAACTCTTTCGAAATGGCAATGATCATGAGAAAAAATGCGCATCATAGGAAACTCTCTCGTTATATGATCACTACGTCTTTCTAAAGTTAATGACATTCTTAGTTCGTCCGGTCAGTTAGGAGAAAATATTTAATGGTTACATGGTTTCACGTCATAAGTTGACGTAGCATGCATTTATGTACCGGAATCCAATTAGAAATTAACACGTGATCTTGACGTGGCAATCAAATAAAAAAATCAACCTTGCTTTTTATAACTCTCCGTCCTCAACCATCTGCAGTGGTTCGTCCGCAGATCAAGAGGTCCATGGCCGAGCCATCCCGCCGTGGTTGCCGCAACTCGCAATGGAGCCACCTTCTTTGTTGTCGCTCACGGCCATGCTTGACCGTCGCCAGATCTGAAACCATTTTCCATGGTGGAGCCACCCCCTTCCTTATCGTCACTCGCGGCGGCGGGGATCGTCCATCACCAGATCTAAAACCGTTTCCATCGCCCCACCTGCCGCAGCTACCATCCTCAAGCCCACGCGTCGTGGTGGTCGCTACACCCGAGCGGCGAGGTCCCCCCTATGCCTTCATTGCCGCAAATCAGATTTCGCCAAACAAATTTGGCCAACCAAATCTGGACTTCGTTGCTTGCAGTCGTGACCGGATATGGAGTCATGACGACCATATCTCAACTTCGTTAGTCGCATTCATTGCCGTCGACGGATGGGACGACCTCCAGTTATTGTCAGCGTTTTCTTTTTTCCTCTGTTCTAGTGAAGCGAGTGGACGATCTGCAACAAATTTGGTGGCTTGGCCATGGACGGCAGCCACTATGAGCAGTTAGAGGGGTGGCTCGACCGTGGACGTGCAACAGTGGATGGAGGAGGTGGAGGATGGCGGAGAAAGGAGAGAGAAAAAAACGAGGTTGATTTTTAATTTTTTTTTATTTGATTGCCACGTCAAGTACACATGTTAATTTCTGATTAGATTTTATTATATAAATATATGTCACATCAGCTTATGATGCGGTACTATACAACCATTTGATAGTTTCTCCCTGATTGGTACTAGCTAGCTTCTGGTTCCAATCATTTGGGTCTATTGGATGGCCAAAAATGCAGTAGAACAGCTACAGAAAAGTCCAAATTACACCAGATCTAAGGTAACGTGTGCAATTCATTTGTGCAATAGTAGAAGACAAAGTACCAACTACCAACCTTATACGCCTTCACATTCATCGGAGAGACTCTAATTCCATCACCTAGCTGGCACAGCCAAGAAACAGCGGGAAAAAGAAAATTTCTTTTTTTCCTTTTTCATTCAACTAGAAGGTGATAAAATGATTAATTCATGTCCTTCTATTTATAAATCAGAAATAGAATCTTCTTAAATATCTTTATATTTTTGTAGCTTGCTTTTGCGAGATATTTACTTTGTACACTAGGTTTACTGTGAGTTCACATCAAATTAGAAGAAATTACCAAAAAAGTACGGATGCTAATTTCATTATAAATATTTCAATTATGTCAATTTAGTCATAAATCTTTTGATGATTTGTTAATGCAGTCTTTCCGGGCAATTTTAGTCGAGAATTGCTAAACGGCTGACGCCAACGTGGATAATTTTTCATTTTTTTATAATTTTGGGAATTTTAAAAAAACTTATCTTTTTGCATTATGGCCAGCAAGGACCCGACAACCCTCATCGGCCATAGGAGTGGGCTTACAAGCCGTCGCCTATCACAAGCGATGAGCATGACCCATGCCATGTCTATCTAGGGCCACTTCCCAGGCCCTCGCCAACCGTGGCCAAGGGGTAGCTAGCAAGGGCAACCCTCACACGACATTATCTATGGCTGGTCGCCGGGCAGTTGCCTAAGACATGCCATTGGGGAAAAGGAAAGGAAACTATATTGTAAAAAAAATTATTTACGTCAACACCAGTCATGCGCCAATAGGCATGCAATCCTACTAATAAAAGGATTGGGGAGTGAGGACGCTAGTATTACAGGTGCGAGGTTCAACTCCCATACTTTGCAAAAGGTAAAGCAAAAGTCTAAGAGTGAAGAGAGTTAGAGATATGATAAACAAAAAAAAAAAACACCGGTTGTGCCATGTTTATCGGTGTTAATTAGATCATCACGTTAGCAATTTCTAGCCAAAATTGACCGAAAGGACTTTATCGGCATATCATCAAAATGTTTATGACTAAATTACCATAATTGAAAAGTTTAATATTAAATTTACCACCGTATAATAGATTTAAGACATTTTAGATCATTTTTCCCATCACATTACATGCAAGAAAGTAACATATAGGACCCGCGGAACTATCAGATGATTGGAAAGAGTAAAGAGAGAACAAATTAATAATATCACAATAGTTAATGGCTAAAAGCAAACGGCTTTTAAGGTAAAAATCGAAGTGTTTATTTCAATTCGATTCGATCCGAACTAGATCGAACCGAACCAAAATAAATTGAATTGAAAAAAAAATTTGGTTAATTTTGATTATCTGAACCAAAACCGCAACCAAACCGAAATGCACAAAATTTTCGGTTCAATTCGGTTTTGACACCCTTAGTTAATGCTAAATCCTCACTTTCATTTCAACCCTCGATTCAAACTGAAATGATTGTCAATGCTCGTTCAAAGTCCGCAAAAGATTAGGATACACCCTTCTCCTAGTTTTGTTTGTTTTTCTATCTTTTTTACATAAATTTTGGGAAATAAAGATAATGAGATTCATATCCCTAGAGCATCATCATAGATACGAAATATTTTAATGCAAATCGGCTGATGCACGAAATATGTCTGTCCCCCACCATCTGTCATCTCTACTTTAGGAAGACAGTTCACGTTCTATCGACCTTGTTTTGGCTTTTCCGATGTAGTCTTTGTACTCAGTTATTGGTGCACTTAAGTCCATCATTCCATAGGATTTTTGACAATTTAGTCCCTCGAAATTTACTTTGTCCCGGCCAAACTTCAAGGGTAACATAATTCACGGTACAGACAATTCGAAAAATTCTCAATAACCATTAATTTTCACAGATGATTCTGATAATTTCCATATCTTGAATGTATGTGGCTAACATGCTTCATTGCGCGTGAACCGCCTACATTCTCTTGCCATCCTTTCGTGTCAATTTGTGAGGTCAACCAGCCACTGTAATGGAGTCAAAACAGCTGATATTACAGGCTTGCACCAGCCAAGAGAGTTGCTGACCCCATCTCTTTCACTTTGATTTGTCTTAAAAAATCTTAAATTAGCCGTTCCTGGTGATGATGGTAGGTCTCTTTACTTCCATGTATAGCTCTCTAATATCATGGGCTAATTATCTTCTTGGTAAATGCATCTAATATAACCACCTAACCCTACTTTGCTAGTTCTTACTAACCAATATAGTATGATTCTTAGGAGAAGATATCACTTCTCGGCTATATCACATCTCTTATTATGTAAAAGTCAGAGTTTTCAAGATATTTTATAAATGCAAATTATGCTATTCTTTCAATCAAATTTTTTACACGTTGACCGACATTGAACGCTGATAACATTTTGTTGTGTTTACTGCGGTTTTCCTACACATCGTATCGTTAGGAACAAGTACGCAATTTGATCGGTTGATATTGATATCGGGTTGACATCTAGCACGAAGCAAATTTTTCTTTTGCTTTGTGAGCAAGAAGAAACGCATTTTGTATGTCTCATTCCCTTCTTCCGTGAAGCATCACATCACATCACTTGAGGCCAAAAATACATTTCTCCCTTGATTGCTGTGCGTCCAGCTATGGAAAACGCGCAAATATCAAACGTGGAGAGAGAGAGAGAAGGGGGGCGGGGGGAGACTACAATTATATATTCATGCAAAACACAAGAAACGACACATTCTCTTCTCCCCTGGAGAAAAGCTCCGAACGTGACTGAGGTCAACAAAGACAACAGTCACAGTTTCGGTCTCCTCCAAGTATTCTTAATCTCTGCTACGCGAGAGAGAAGCACAGACAAGGAGCTAGAGAGAAACTTATAGTAAGCATTCTCTCTTCTTCAACAATGTTGCTACTGAATCTCGCTGTATTTCTGAATACCCCATTTGATGACTTTTGTTGCAGCAGCAATGGAGTGTCTCAAGACCCCCTTCAAAGGGATCGTCAAAGATGCCAGAGGAAGAGCCGCATGTTACAAGCAGGACTGGGCTTGTGGGTTTTGTTCAGGCATGAGGTACCATCTTTTTCTTGATTGATTTTACTTCTACCCTGCAGTCTGAGAAATTAGATCTCATCCTTGGAAAAGAGAACTTTTCTAGATCTTTTTGCTGAAGGTGATTTTGATCGTTTATGTTCAGGATTTTGGCCCCAACAGCATATATCTTCTTTGCTTCTGCTCTTCCTGTTATAGCCTTCGGGGAGCAGCTAAGTCGAGACACCAGTGAGTCTTTCGATTCTCACTCTCATCATCAAAACTACAGTTCACTAAGGAGAGAGATTGAAGTTCCTTTGTCCATTCATGTCTAGTTTTTACACTGATCATGCACTTATGTTACACTCGAATGTTAGATGGCAGTTTAAGTACGGTTGAGACTTTAGCTTCCACTGCTATATGTGGGATTATCCACTCGATTTTCGGTGGCCAGCCTCTTTTGATCTTAGGGGTCGCGGAACCAACTGTTATAATGTACACTTATCTGTACAACTTTGCCAAGGGGAGTTCGGCCCTGGGGAGCAAGTTGTATTTGGCTTGGGCTGGGTGGTAAGGAATTGAAGCTCTCCTATCTTCTATGGTCATATAGAGCTTACGTTGATGTCATGAATCGGAACTTGTATATGGCCAATTCACAGTACGGCATCAATTGCAGGGTATGTGTCTGGACAGCATTACTGCTATTTCTTCTCGCCATATTCAATGCCTGCACGATCATTACGAGATTCACTAGGATTGCAGGGGAACTCTTTGGCATGTTGATTACTGTTCTCTTCATGCAAGAGGCCATCAAGGTACCATATAGCTTACATGCGGCTCAAAAATTGTTAAACTGGAACAGGACTAAATAAATTGGTGGTTATTAATCCTCATGAGTACCTTTTCAACAGGGGTTAATCAGCGAATTCAATATCCCTAAAGCTGACAACCCAGCTCTAGAGAAGTATCAATTCCAGTGGCTCTATACAAATGGATTGCTCGCCATTATCTTTGCTATCGGCCTGCTCTATACTGCACTCAAGAGCAGAAAAGCAAGGTCTTGGCGATATAGCACTGGTACACAAACTTAACCTTTGTTCTTGGTTATTTTTATCTATATTGTTCTCTAAGTAAATTTTTCTGCTTTTTTCCCCATTTTTTCCTAATTGTTTCCTTCTGTTGTTCATCAGGATGGTTCCGCGGATTCATAGCTGATTACGGTGTTCCTCTTATGGTCCTTACTTGGGCATCGTTATCGTTCGCAGTTCCGAAAAGAGTTCCCGATGGAGTTCCAAGAAGACTATTTTGTCCACTCCCCTGGGAATCTGCTTCTCTGCACCATTGGACAGTAATTGAGGTATTAGTTCATGAATCTTCATATTATTGCACCTTAAGTATCAACACATCTACATAGGTTGCTATACGTTTTCCAATAGGTCTTGAAGACTGGTATCTGCGTTCATTTCCCCTTTCCTTATGACCTTAGTCACATTCTCAAAATTATAACTTATGCGAATTCATTACCTTTGTCCCGCAATTTGCAGGATATGTGGAAAGTTCCTCCGACATACATATTCGCTGCTTTTATACCAGCGGTGATGATAGCGGGGCTCTATTTCTTCGACCACAGCGTGGCTTCACAGATGGCTCAACAGAAGGAGTTCAATCTCAAGAAACCGTCAGCTTACCATTACGACATCTTTTTGCTTGGACTATTGGTACCTGTGTAGCTGATCATGCCCATTTCATTTAAAATAGGATTTTAGGCTAACGTTTTGCTAAGTGCTATCATTTTGGATTTCAGACATTGCTATGCGGATTACTTGGACTTCCTCCTTCCAATGGAGTACTCCCACAGTCTCCTATGCACACTAAGAGTCTGGCTGTTCTCAACAAGCAGGTCTGGAAGGAATGTTAAGAAAGTTCTATCTTTACTGGTAGTGAAGCATCTCTTTTTATTTTCTCTCAACTGTGGTTAAAAGGAGCTTTTGTGCAGATGATTCGAAAGAGGATGGTTCAGAGCACAAAGGAATGCATGAAGCAACGAGCAACCAATTCCGAAATTTATGGAAAGATGCAAGAAGTGTTCATTGAAATGGACAGGACTACAACCGTAAGTTCCATTAGTGCGCATGATTTTCTCCATTTGCGCAAATATGCATAGCTTTTACTTGGCATTGAGCATGGTGGATATCTTTCTGCAGTTCACTTCCACAGTTAAGGAGTTGCAGGACCTGAAGGAGGCGGTTTTGAAAGCAGATGATGGAGAAGACGGAAACACTAAATTTGACCCCGAGAAGTACATCGACGCCCACTTGCCCGTCAGAGTCAATGAGCAAAGGATGAGCAACCTGCTGCAATCATGCCTTGTGGGAGTATCAGTATGTGCGATACCTGTCATTAAACTAATACCTACATCAGTTCTTTGGGGTTACTTCGCCTACATGGCTATTGATAGTCTACCAGGGAATCAGTTCTGGGAAAGGATTTTGCTTCTCTTCATCACCCCTGGTCGACGTTACAAGTAAGCCGCGCACCTGACAAGTTGCTCGTACTTTATAAATTGATTTGATATGGTGACCCAGAGGTTGCCTGCAAATTAACTATGCTTTTGAGTAAAGGCAAGTTGTGATGTTTGAGAGTGGAAAATATGTAATATGCACGAAAAAATTCGATTTCACCGTACAGTACTCCAAATATCATGTTTTTACTATTTATGATTTTGCAGGTCATTATCATGCTGTCCTGATCTTACCTTTCCTTTCTGTAAGCAGAGTTCTGGAAGGAGTTCATGCTTCATTTGTCGAATCAGTACCGTTCAATTCCATTGCAGTGTTTACACTCTTCCAATTTGTGTATCTTCTTATCTGTTATGGGGTGACATGGGTGCCTATTGCCGGCATATTGTTTCCATTGCCATTCTTCCTTCTTATAAGCATAAGGCAGCACATTCTTCCCAAGCTGTTTAAGCACGATCATCTTCATGAGTTGGATGCTGCTGAGTACGAAGAAATCGCTGCCACCCCATACCGCAGTCAAAGCCTCTCATTCAAGGTATACCTATGCATATGTCGGTTGAACAATTAACATACAACTACAATGCTGTTTGGGATTTGTCTTCCAAAAAAATTTCCATCTTCATTGGAATTCCAAACATTTTCACTTTCACAATGAATCAAAACATTTGCTTTATGCTTGAGCAGGACATAAGACCATCTGATTCTGGTGATGAGAACAGCGAAGAAGATTTCTATGATGCTGAGATATTGGACGAGATGACAACAAGTAGAGGCGAGTTGAAGCTCAGAACTGTGAGCTTCAAAGAAGAGATGCTCTTTCGTGTGAGGAACCAAAACTCACTCTACGAATGTATCATAAGTTTTTTTCAGTTCTATTGCACTTACACTGGCTTTTGGTTCTGTAGGTCCGCCCAGAAGATGCCTCTCGAGCATGATACTTAGATAAATTTCCTAATATTGTCGAATAGCATAGTTCGAGTTCCTCTGTATAGACTGTTTACAAGAGTATAACAGGCCAAAGGAAAAGCTGAAGAAAAAGCCAAAAACTGGAGGATTGATTGCCTGAAGCGGTCTTCCACAGGATAACCACCTAACGGAAATTTTTTTTCCTTACTCAAAATTTTTAGAGTATTCATTTGAAGGGGAACTAGAGATGGGGATGGATATAAGGATTAAAAAGCGAAAGTATTGGTAAGAGATGTAGACAGAATTTAGCTTGTGCAAGCATTATTTGGACTCTATTGAATGTCTGAGCTCTATTATGCAAATGCTGGTTTTTGCCGGTCAAAAAGCAGGAAGGCTTTAGGACAGTTCTACGGACTACAACTGAATAACCTAAGCAAAACATCTGAGCTGCATTTGTGACTGAAATAACATTCCGTGGCACCTTGTCGGAACAATTCGTTGGCAGTTCTATTTGAAGTGTCTGCTCTTAGATCCTTCTTCAACTTCTTCGTAAGGAAAAAGTGGATAAGATAATGAACAGTCGAAAAGGGAAGATGACATGTTGGCAAAAACATCCTGTATCGATAAATTCTTTATCTGTATCAATTTACAAATGACCGGGAAGAAGGTTCACTGAGTTTATCCATAGTACGGTCATCCAACCAAAAATTCAAACTAAAACCCGGTGAGTTGATTCCAACACTTTAGCTCCACTTCATGACATTCACTGTGAAGTGTGTAAGCCATCTATCTTCACTAAAATCCTTCATTTCTTTCTCTTCCCTCCATGTATACTCTAAACTAAACATGCAGTGTATGGAGAAATTCTGAAAAACGAAATGAAACCCCAAAAATGATATATGTCCAAATCACACCATCAATTACTGCACCATCGAGCTCGAGATCTCAATTAGCGAATTGCTTATTGTGATCTAGAGAGGAATTCTGTATCCTTTGACTCTTTTTTCCTTGGTAGATGTGAGTTATCATCTCCATCTTCTGCAACCAGTATAAGAAAATCGCCATCTCTAACGAGCTCTATCTCTTCAATTTCCGCTCCATCTTTGCTCAGAACTTTCGTAAAATTCAATCCGAATTTCCTACCACCAATGTGGAGAAGTTCTTGAATAGACTCAGGCAGCAGCACAAGCTTACTGGAGAGTTCACCCTTCTCTCGGCAGCTGAGCATTACACGAGCCGGGGGGTTGCCTAATTTCCAATTAACAAACTTACCAGGAGATGAAATAATGTCCTTCTCACCTGCATAGAATCCAAAATTTGTGATAAAGGCTTGTCTTCGAAACTCAGGGAATATGTAGCTGACATTTTCTATCACTAGTTGCATAATGACAAATGTACAATGTGAGATTCATGCCTCAGCAATCAGAGACAATCTCAACGCATGATAAGTCAATTCTAAGAACAACTCAAGAGACTTTTGCAGAAGTCCAAATATAGCTTTATCTTTCTTAAGCTCGTGAACCGCAACATCAAGTTCAGTGCTCGAGCCTCTAATGTCCAACTAAACTATCAAAGGGAAGAACCAATGTGGGTAAGCTAGTAAGATACTCCATATATTTGCTTCATCCAAACTGTTTCACCGTCAGTCTGTCATATTAAAATAATCATCTAGTGATATCAAACTCCTTTTTTTTTGTTGCATATATATCGAACTCCTTGATTGAGGATATTGTACATAAGTACCATTAAATACTCGAAAGGGTTGGAGATATATGAAATAAAAGAAGCAATTGTTCTATACCTGTATTTGCAGCTGACATGATCCCAATAAGAGAATTCTGAAAATTGTTGGCTTTACGGCGACGTCGATTATCTGACCAATTAACCTCTGCAATAGTTGGCATGGACTCCTGTACAAATGGAGGGATCAAGGGCTCACTCGAGTGCTGACTGAGGGCCGAAGGTATCAAGGGCTCGCTTGGGTACTTGGCAAGATACGGCACCTCCCGTTTATTAGAGATACTATCAGGATGTCCAAACCCTTGCCCACACAAGACAGTGATATCTCTTTTCGTTTGGAACAAAAGTTTTATATCTTCGTGGCCCTGGTGATCTGCCAAAGCCCTCGGGGTCCATCCGTATACATCGGGCTTATCAACATCGGCTCCTTGGTCTAACAGGAACTGAACTATCTCAATGTTGCCCTCGGATACAGCCGTGTGAAGAGGTGTAGCTCCATTGCTAGTGGGCAGTGTTACATCCCCACCATACTTGACTATGTCTTTGAGAAGTTCTAGATTGTTTTGCTCAACGGCAGCGCAAGCAAAATGGCCCACTTCGATCGATGAAATCATTGCACCATTGTCTAAAAGTAGCTTAATCATGGATTCATGCTTCCCCACTATGGCATCCCAAAGAGGAACACTACCTTCAGAATCTGCATAGCAAATGCTATCACAACTACAGCCACATCTCTTCAAAACATTGATGAGATTGGTGAAAATTGTACAGCTACAACTAGGTGCGAGACAGAAATTGGACGCAGAGCTGATCTCATTAATGTTCCAAGCAAAATTGTATTGAAATGCTCCAAGTTAACAAACAAATTGCAATATTGAAGCAAAAATGGTTTTGAAATGCAAATAAAGTAGAGTACCTTTGATGTTAGGATCTCCTCCAAACTCTAGAAGAAGGGTCACGCAATGTTCACTTCCAATAGATGCTGCAATATGCTGTTGCACGCAGAGTAACAAAGTTGGAATTAGGAGACCATGGAAATGAAAGCTCCAAATACAAAGTGGCCTACCATTGCCGTCCTTCCGTTTTTATCCACTTCGTTTGGATCTAAACCGCGTCTCAAAAGCTGGTGCAATAGTAGATCGTCGCCTCTCGTTGCTGCAAAACATAAGCTAAGAGGCAAATCCATATTCCCCCGAGCGAGCATGTGCTCCGCCTCATTCAGCAGTTCTTCCATCAGCGGGTGCCTCCGTTCTTTCAAATGCTGCAAGAAGCATAAAACAGATAATGCTACGAATTTCTCATCTTCTGCGCATAAAATTGGGCAGAGTTGGTTCTGTTTGAACAAATAGAGGATCAGAAAGCAACTTTGAGCAAAACATCTATGTTGCTGATTGTCTTTCATCCATAATTAACTATATTTGCTTCTGTCGGTTTCAGGTAAAGAAAAAAAACTTTGAGACAATAAGTCAAACATCATACTTGGATCAGTGAAGTTGCAATCTAAGCTTACCTGAAGTAGATTGTTCATGATAATTGTTCCATCTCCAACATTGGCCTGAACGATATTCAGAAAGCACGTACGATTTAAACGTAGAAGCTGGCTCAATCTTCTAGTCCTGACTGTAAAAAGTTGTGGCCGGTAACAGAGAACGCCTACTTCGCCACAGACATCTCCTTTCTTTGCCTCACCAACTATCTGCAGTCAATTGTTTCACGGGTAAACACCCAAGGTTTCATCAGAGTTGACTCAGACATAGACATACTTATTGGACAAAAAAATCGGTTTACACATTCTTAACTTAACCCAACTTGCCTGTTCTATTCCATTTCTTTGCACAATAAGTTCCTGTCCATAAACCAAAATGTCAGAGCAGCAGCTTATAGAACATCTCACAAAAATGATACATCAAGTGTTTGGGTTAAGGAGGTATCCAAAATTTCATGTCCAGAGAAAAATGAAAAGCAAACAAACGGTCCATGTAAAGCAAGCAATATTTTCTACCGTAAGATCCTTTCCCGGAACTTTTTTTTTTATTTTCGAACTTTCACGGGATGTCAAGTAGTTCAATTTCTGTATTTTTTCGAACAGAAGGAAAGATAAGTTACAAAGCTAATTTTAATTGAAGAACCAGCTTGTCTTATGCACTTCTGTTTAACTCTCTCTCTCAACCAAAGACCAAATGAATGTACGTATTCCTGGAACTGCATAAATAATTCACCTGGAACCAGGGAATGAGTACTAACTTCTTACCACAGTACCAGTGACCAGTATGTACAAGTCTGTGGGTGCTTCATTCTGCAGGATCACATCTTCTTTCGGAGGAAAATACTCGGCTTTCATCTCTGACACCTTCATAGAGCAGACTTCAACCATGAATGGGAATTCAAAACAGCGTCAGTGTTTTAACTCTAGACGGGATTGAATTTAACAAATCAAATCATGCCTAAAAGACAATCATAACACATTTACAAGGATCCTGAGAACAGAAGACAACTGTTTAAAGTCATCTGATACTTCATCGACAGAAGCTGTAGTGATCGTAAAAACTCATTACCAGCTGAAAAAGCAGGTCATTTGAAACCCCTCGGAACAAGTACACCTGGTCAACCAGCGAATAGAACAAAAAGTGTGAGATACTTGATCGGATGGCTTTAGGAAGGGCTTCGAGAAATTCCTGCTGCTGAAGACCTTCTGAATCAGTTCTATATCGCAAAGTTATATGAGCCAGCATTTGGTCTTGCAGGCGAACAGGCAATTGGTTCCTCTGTGCAAAATTCGACGCTGATTGGATTGTGTCTCTCTGCAATTTCAAAGAAATGGAAATCAGAATTTAGAGAGTGTCAAGGCATGCGAAGACCAGTCCAGATGTATGCAATGGGCCAAAGTGTACTAACAAATCTTCTGGTTCGGCTGGTGCCATGGACGACCAAGTTGGTCATATTTCCGATCAAATAAGCAGTCAGTCCTAGATTGAAGAACATGTAGAAGATGTCAAATATCATCTCTCTCGTATTCACAGGATGCAAATCACCATAGCCAGTGGTAGTAAGCGTGGTTATCGACCAATATATCGATGTAACATAACGAACCCCCAGACTCTTATTGTGGAAATCCCCCATTGAAAGCCCAATCCATGTGTTCTTTGGGTCTTTGTAGCGTGCAGCAAGAAGATAGTAGAAGCATGCGGCCATGTGCACTGCAAATAGAGTAACCTAAAGGGCAAGCCAATGGTATAGTGAACATTACTTGTTGGGAACACTCAATTCAAGGGTAACAATAAGGACAAAAAAACTGCATTGCAAAGTGAAGACACTCACAAAGGTCAGCTTTGCACACCGTACCCAAAAGTAGTTAAAGTTTTTATCTTTCTCCAATCTGAAAGCATTAAGAAGAAGACAATTGGTAAGTAACATATTGGAAGAGGAAGCAAAGAGCTAGAAACTAGGTCACCATGGAAAAAAATGTGAAATGCCGCCTTCATTTTAATATTTCAGCACTTTGTCGCTTGAAAGAACAATGAGACAACGCAATGATCCTTACATTCATAAGAAAATAAAACCATGTGCCAAGTTCTGAACATATCTATTGAAATGATGACATATAACAAGGACAAGCTCGTCAACAGAGAAAACCATTTACTGGTGATCGATTCAAGCAACATAAATGAAGACTTTAGTGCAAACAATTTCAGTGATCATGGTAAAGTAAATCTCCACCATATTTGACAAACAAAAATAAGAAGTTGTTTAGGAAGTCAAACATATATGTCGACTCTTGTTACCTGGCAAACATTGAACTGACTCTTCGAAGACGCCATAGTCGAAGCATGTTAAATATGCCATACTGCTTGAAAGGAGACGGTAAAATACTTCTAACAACTTCAAAGGGGATGGTTGAGATAATATCAAAGGCCAACCAAGTAGTCACATATCTCAAAGTAATCTTCTTCCTGTCATCGACTAGAAGATATGAAGCCTTATCCAAATAAGCTACAAAGAAGGTCAATATGATGTCGATTGCAAAAAATCCATTGACGACGTTGTCCGCTATCGCCAGAGGTCCCTGTGGTTTCTCGAGAAATCCAAACTCAAATGGTGACACCCATGCGGTGTAGAAGACTAGAAGCACCAGAAATGTTTGCCAGAGTCTGCACAATGTGTCCCAATTAAGAAGCATTCCAGATCAGAACAAAATAAGCGGATGACATAGTGAGGACTGAACCCACCATCATCTTATAATAGAACCTCATATCAAGGCAAAGCTAGGTCCTCTTTCAAGACAATAACAACTGATAAAATGAAGAATTGCATCGCAAGTAGTTCAAAGGTTTGCTCAAAGACGAGTTCAGCATTATGCCACAGGGAAATACAAGTCTCTCTGTCTATTGATCAGCGAGATCTAATTTTTCACAAGTTCGACTATGTCATGAGCGGAAGCTACTTCTACATGAACAACAAGAGATTTAATTAAGGTCTATCATCACAAAATAGCTATCGCCGGGCATTAAGCAAAAAGTTCACTGTGTGCCATCAGTGAAGCACAACTCATTCTCATTATCCCTTGACAAAGGACTTGAAAAGGAAGACAAAAGCAGAGACCATCAATCAATGTTCTCGGAGACAGTTTAAGGGAAATTGATGAAAGCTACAAACCACCGTAACATGTTCCATCCTTGAAAGGGGAAAAGCACAGGACAACCCCCTTTCGGCTCCATGATGGCACTCGAAAACAACCGCACTCATTCAAAACAGATGATGCACGATAATTACAGAGACCCTCAGAGATCACCTATTGATGCATCAACAAATCAAAGTCGACCAAGCCTTAGGATGTACATAATGCATGGTTATTGAAGGCATTAATGGACATCAACCTCTCGATGCTTTTCCACCCCAAAGCCGGGGAAAGATGTCCCGGTCAATTGGACCAAGAACCTGTAATGGAAACAAGAGCACCATCCGACAAAAGGGAGAAAAGATTTAAACATGTCCAAGAAAACTGTCGACATTATTCCAACTTGACCAAGCCAGTCAAATTTCACGTATCCTATAGAGATACACTGATCAGGCAACAACAGTACAGACCGGCCGCCCATCAACCAGGTGCGAGGATCACCCGTGCTGTCCGAAGCACACCCGGGTTTCCTACTCCTGAGCTAATCCCGCGCCCCACACGTGAAATTCTAGCGGGATCGTGATTGACTCTAATCTATGGGAAAAGGAGGCAAAACCATGTCCCATCAATGGGGACGCGATGAGGGAAGGGACCTGTAGCGGTAATCGAAGGGGCAAATGATGAAGCGGCGCAGCTTGACCCTGCGGCTGGTCCTGCCCCCGAGGGACGGGAGGATGCCCGCACTCATGCTGTACTCATCGTCCCGCGACAGCTGCTCCACCGCCTCCCGGCCGTGCCCACTCCCCGCCACGCTCTTGCCCCAGTCCCCATCTCCGCCACCGCCGCTGCACATCGATATCGGGTTTCGCAACATTGCCCCTCCTCGCTTCTTCATCCGCCCCCACCACCCCCCACCCCAAAACTCCGACCACCCACCTCCCCAGAAAATACAGGAAACACAGAACTCTCTCTCTCTCTCTCTCTGTGATCCTTTATCTTCGTGAACTACAAAAACCGCAACTGGAAACAAACCCAGAAGACAGCAAAGGAAGAAAGATGCCCGTGAAGCCCACCAACTCTCTGTCTCTCTCACTCTCTCTCTCTCTGTGCGCCTTTTGTCCTTTTGTTCCGTTGGGGAGGGTTGCTTGTGGGAGATGGGATTGGTGTTTACGCGATCTCGGGCGAGCCTGGAGCTACGTGAGTCGCGTTTTTGGTCTCTGTCCCTCTCGCCATGCAGGCGATGCCAGAGGTACACACTTTTTCCAGTTTTATAATTTTACCCCCCCTTCTACTTGTAAGGTCTCACTTTCGCCCCCGCGATTTTGCACCCCAGTCCCTCATCATCGCGCGTTGCCCACTGTTCGATAGGAGTTTCTCATGGATTTAATACCTCGTCCTGCTGATGCGGCACGATGCAAATGCTTACCCATTGTCGTCGCCGTCTTCTTTTTGCCGAGTTGTTTCTTCCGACCCCGCGCATCTTTATTGCTATTATCATGATGGATCTGATTAACATCTGAATCGTGTTGGAATACTGCTAATTATTGTAATTATATATATTTTTTAGAGATGCGTGACCTTCTTTATATTTATCGGTTTAAATTTTTTGATTGAATTTTCTGACGAATCGGATTGGATAAAAAAGATATGGTGATCGGAATATGATTAAGAATTTTGTTCTGGAAGGTAAATTTGAAACCCAGTTACAAAATGTTGTTTAGGGGGAAAGAACGAATCTGTTATCTTCTAATTGCTCTTTGGTTTCTTTTTTTTTACTTTTTATGCCAACTAATAAAAAAATGAATGCATGAAAAAATTTATCAGCTTTTGAATGCATCAATTAATGAGAACACACCTGCTTCCACCTCTTTTATTTTTCTTTTTGTTTTCCAGAAAACATCCGTGACTAATCACGAAAATCTTCTGATGATGAAAACGGTTAGATTGTTAAAAGGTGACTTCTCGTTTTAATTTTTAAAATCCCCTTTTTGAGTTATTTTTGTCATCAATCATCACATACCGAATCTAAAAGTTGATTTCCAATGACCCATGATCAAGGCGATGTAGCATTTTTGACTTAGATCCGTGTCTCAAAATAGTGAATTTCGGACTATAATCAATTTATAAGTAGCATCCGTACATGATGCTTTAAGTGATAGAATTTATTTTTAATATTTAAATCGCATATTGTAGTTCATTTCTCATATGAGAAATGTTCCATACAAGGATCCCTGAACTTTTAATTTATTTAATAGGATCTTTGAACTTTAACCCGATATGCAGTGTAGTCCATGAATTTTTAATTTGTTCAATATAGTCTATAGACTTTTGATACATGTTCAACATAGTTTCTAAACTATGTGAAAATGTAAAATAATATTGAACATTTTCATATAGTTCAAAGACTAAATTGAACATATATCAAAAAATTTAAAATCATATTAAATAAATTAAAAGTTCAGAAACCACATTACATGTTGGGCTACAGTTTATGAACCATATTGAAAAAATTATAAGTTTATAAACCATGTTACACATTATCATTTTTCTTTTTATATAGGGAAAAATATTTATAGTTAATTAAAATCGCTGAATTCTTTTTCATATTTTTGAAAGTTATTAATATATAAGGCAATCTGTAAGCCAAATTAATGCGACATGCAAGGGACAAAAGGAAGAGGCCATCTTTAATAAAATAGAGCGTTAAATTGTGAGCAACCAAATTTAATAAGGTAGAGAAGGAAAAGAAGTGAACACGAGCCAAACGACGCCGCTTCAGGGAGCTGGTCGTCGCTCTCCGTCAAGCGTCGGAGACCACCGCATCGGTCCCGTGCGAAACTAGGGGAGATACGAGGTGGGTGGTTGGTTGCAGAGGACGAAGCTCTCTTCGAGGAAGAGGACCGACAATGTCGTCGCTTCTGCGGTCGTTTCTGGATCCGAAGAAGAGCTGGCTCGCCGCCCAGCACATGAAGGCCCTCTCCACGCGCCTCCGCCATTACGGTCCTCCCTCCCGATCCCTGAAACCCTAGTTTTCCATTTGAATTCGCGTGCTGTGTGCGTGTGTTCCGTTCGTGCTCCCTGGGTTGACTGTCTCGGCTGGTCATGCGGCGCCGTGAGCTGCTTCAGAGATTCTTTTTGATTGGATTTTCGTTCATTTGCTTGGGGTGAGTGAGTGAGGGAGTGAATACTTTTGAGTTTAGATGACCTTCTGATTGGATGATGGATTTGGGAATGCAGGGCTAAGGTATGACGATTTGTATGATGGGTATTACGACCTCGACGTGAAGGAGGCGCTCGATCGGCTGCCGAGGGAGATCGTGGACGCGCGGAACCAGCGGATCAAGCGTGCCATGGACCTGTCCATGAAGCATGAGTACCTTCCTGAGAATCTTCAGGTATGAAGAACACCTGTTGGGCAACGTTTGTGCTGGTTTTCTGTTGGCCTGAATTGCTTTGGATTTGGTAATCTAGGCGAGGCATGTGTTTTCTTAGTCGGTGACTCTTGTGATGAGTAAATGAGTACTTAATTTCAGTCGATGAGCACCGTGTGGTTGGGCAAATTTTATGGTGGAATGTGGTTTGCTGTTTAGCTTTAGCTTTTGACTTTTGAGCTAGCGAACTAGTTCGTTTGTTTGCTGAAAGGTAGTAGCAACAATGTGCAATGGCAGTCATTGGGTCATTCAGTATTATTTCAAACCTAGCCACCATTCGCTCTGTGTTATGGCTTGCCCCATTCTTATCTACCAGTTTGATGTTTTGTCCCAGTAGATGCATTTCAGAATAGATTAAGCTCTAGTCAAATGTGTAGGTGCACCCTTGGAATTCAGCATTTTTAATAGGTGGCTGGCTCATCTGTTTGACTTGTAAGTTTATGGAGATAAATGAGTTCACTTTGGACATGACCGCTGGGCCTATGAACTGACACGAAAAGAATTGTATATTGATGCATGGCTACTTATTATATTTTCCAGGTCCCCTGTTGGCCAGGTTTCTTGTGACATAATAACTCTGTGAACCATCATTCACATTTTAGAATGATGGTCCTTTTAACACCACGGGGCAACCTAATAATACGTTTTACCAAGTTGATTTCTCAGATTTACAAAGGGGTCACTGGGCATATTTCATACAATCTGCGGATTGTTTGACTCTCCATTCTCTTTTTAAAAGTTTCTCGTTTTCTGAATTGTGAAATTACCTCCATTGCTCAATTCCAAACAATGGCAACATACAAGCAATCTCGATAGAGTTCTTTCATGTATTGTTGTTACTCGCTTGTTTGGGATCACCTTAGCTTCTTATGTTAAGATTTTCTGATCGATACTTGGAAGGATGATTAGTTTCTGTAGCTTGTACACAATACATATTTGGTACTATTTACATGATATACATAAGTGTAGGTGTAATATTATCTACAGATAATATTTTTAAAACTTGAGTTTTCTATTTAAATCTGAGAAATCAAACTGGCAAATCTGAGAAATCATTCTGCCATGTGTGGTGGTATATTGTATTTTGAGTTTTCTACTTAATGACATAACCTTGTAAAATTAAAGGGCAAACTTTTTCTGAGGCCATGGTTATCTCTTATGTAAAGAAGATAAACGACATTCATTTCTTTCCCTCTGCATGTTCCCAAAGTACAATATACCACCACACATGGCAGAATGCAGCATAGGTAGCTCTTTTGCAAACTCATAACTTGTGCATCTGTAGGTACAATATAGGATTTAGTCACAGCTTGCCCAAGTTATTATTGCAGTTGTCTTCTTTTTGTCGCTTTCAATCGCAATAATTTTCTTTTTTTTAAATAGGCTATCCATTCATTTATCCTAGCTTTTAAGAATAAAGTTCTGATTCTATGTTTATAGCTGACAAGCCAATGCTGAGTATGCCTGAACACTAGTTTGTCATGAATGTGGACACCATCCATCAACCTTTTAATTTATACACAAGTACAATTAGAGATCTATGCTCCTAGCAGTTACATTACCTAGATTCACCTAATATTGCAATATCTATTGTGACGATGAACTACCTATGTTAAATTATAAGTGGAACACGGCTCCTTGGATAGCATGGGTTTGTATGCTATTTATAACTTGTATGGTAAAAGCAGAGACTGTCTTTAGTCACTGAATTTCAGACTTTGGGTTTCAGCTGTTTGTCACTATTAAACAATTCAAGTGGTTGCCCGTTTTAAACAAACGGGAATTGGAGACTATGCCATCCATCTCTTGGATGGCAGGGTGTGTTATGTCAGTGCCAATCTTTTCATTTTTATGGACTGTTTTGATAGTTATTGAGAAAGAAATTACTGTAGATGGATTCATTGTGCGGATTATCTGTATATTCTGATCTGTGCAATCTGGTCATGTAATTCCTAGGTTATGCAAACTCCATTCAGAAGCTACCTTCAAGACATGCTGAGTCTGGTGAGTTCTTTTATTAAACCCACTATAATGAGCATTGCGCCTGGTTTTTTGATGGGCAGTCATTATATTATGTTAAGCGTCATGTGGCTGTCTTATTCTTAGTAATACTGTTGGCATTGGTTCTTCGAATGATTAGGCTTTCTTCTGATGAGATACTTGATCGTTGAATTTATATGTCTGGCCTTTATACATGATGATGGTAAAAACCAAAGGCATGCTATCACAAAAAAAAAACTAATCCCCTGATAAGCAAGGAAATAGACCATTGGAATGCAGAGTTAGATGATCTTAAAAGATAAAAACATAAACCAAAATTGAGCCTTTGTGTGACCTTGAGTACTTGCATAGTTAAGATAATGCCCATGGTTGGAGAAAGATTGAACCTGTTACAGTAAAAATGTGGCATTCTAGATGTTATATGCCTCCTGGTTACCACTTACGTTTTCCGGGATACTTCAGAATTCTGCAAATTGGAATTTGGTTATAATATATGCTCCTGAGTAGTTAATTGCAATATGTGACGTGCATTACCTGTTTGAAACTTGATTTACACTGTACTGGAGTGAGTTTGTGCTAAATTTCCGTCTTATATTGTAGGTAAAGAAAGAGAATGCAGAACGTGAGGCTTTGGGAGCTTTGCCTCTTTATCAGCGCCAAATTCCTTGAGCAGTGCAGTTTTCCTTTGGCTTTGCACTCTATGCCAATTCCTGAGATTCCTGTTGAATTTTTGGCCTCGAAAATATCATTTTCAAGGTTTCATTATTTCATAAGCCAGATGGCTTTGCCTGTTGGTCCCTCCTTCACCATTATTCGATGAATTGTTTAACCGTACTGCACCTGTTGCAATAATATCAGTTCAGGGATATGTTTTACCATTTATTTGTTGAAGAATTCAGATATTCCTTGCTGAAATTGGAACTTCAAATCAGTTTGACAGTGTAGTAGAAATTGAAATCTGTCACTGGCTCAGATATGTAGAGGGAAAGCTAGTGGTCGAGACAGCTCCTATTGTACAACCAATTTCAAGGGCAAAATATCTCTGTCCTATCTTCTCATTCTTGTTTTCCAGATGTGATAATGCTCATATGTTGCATCTGAACTGAGCAGCTGCGAAAGCTTTCCAATCAAGAATGGTTTCAGGTGATACCTCATTAACATGCCAATCATTCAGTTATTGAGCTGGTGACATTTCCAGTACAATTTCAGAGCCATTATTGTTTCACACTGTCGGTCGTAACTTAAAGAATGGACCTTACTAATTAAGTGTGGCATTTCTCGAACATAATGTTAGTATCTAAAAGGTTACCATTCTTTTCCATTTTGGATATTTGGGTCTCCCAGAGCTCTCAGTTAATTTCATCCGGTCACGGCAGTGCTCCCGTGCAACCGGGTGATCAGCAGGACAGGAGGTCATCTCGAGGTAATTGTCTTCGGTAGGATTTAAGTTCATAATCCTGGTAGTTGGTGAGCAATAACTCCTTTCCCGGTTGTCTTCAAAAATTGTTCTGTAGTATCATTCTTGGGTTTGTAGTGTTCCCCCGTCTTATGTTCATTCACTGTACAGGTCAACTTGCTCTGTTTGCACTGTTAACTACAAATAGCATCAGAAGGGTAAACTGAACATGGTTTACAATATAAACACTAGAAAATCGAATTTGGCCGATGAAATTACAAGCCTTCGTGCTTTACGATCAACCATGCTTTGTCTCATGTAGGCAAGAAGCAACATAACGCGAGGTTCTCATTGTGCAGAACGTACCCTCTTTCTGTTCTCTGCAGTAACCAACCTTTTTAGTAAGAGATAATAACATAAACTTTCTTTGAACCTTTGTCCAACATACAGTGTGATCCTTAAATTCTAAATTTATTCAATGTGGACTCTAAATTTTAATCAAATGTATAATGTTCTTTCTAAACTTTCAATTTGCTCAGTATAGTCCCTGGACTTTTGATATATGTTCAATTTAATCTCTAGACTACATAAAAATGTTCAATGATGTCCTTCTATTAATTCAAGTTTAGAGACTATTAAATATTTTCATGCAGTCCGTGGGCTAAATTAAACATCTATTAAAAGTTTATGGACCGCATTGAACATATTAGAAGTTCGGGGTCAACATTGCACAATGGGCTAAAGTTCGGAATCATATTGCATATTAGGCCAAAGTTTAATGACCATTTATGTCAATTACCCTTTTAATAACAGCACCGACACATGAAAGACATTCTGTAGCTTACTTGCTGCCAGGTAAAAGGGCCAAGTTTTTCGGTGGTGATGTCAAAAACATTTCAAGGTCTGCCAGCAATTCGCTATGGGCCCTGAAGCCTCTGTAGCCTGTACATGGCTAGCGGAACATAACCGATCGATTTTGGCTCCGTTCGTTTCAGAAAAAATATTTTTCTGAAAATATTTTCTGTGTTTTCCGGTGTTCGGGGGCGGAAAATGTTTTCCGTCCCTACCCCCAAATCTTTCATTGTTTTGAGAAAAATGATTTTCGCTAAAGCGGAAATCATTTTCCGCCAAAGCGGAAATCATTTTCCGCCAAACTCCTCCTTCCCTCCTCCGATCGCCGGCCACCGCTCGTCGGTCGCCGCCGCCGCCGCCGGCCGCGGTTGCCGGTCGCCGCCCGCCGCTCGTCCGCCGCCGCTCATCAGTCGCCGCCCGCCGCTCATTCGCCGCTACGGCCGGCCGCCGCCGCCGGTTGCTGGTCGCCGTCGCCACCACCGGCGAAAAATATTTTTCGAAATTTTTTCATATTGATTACCGAACACCGAAAAATTATGTTCCGAAAAAATATTTTCTAGGAAAATGACTTTTGGGAAAACATTTTCAAAAAACATAATATTTTTCGCCAAACGAACGGAGCTTTTGTGTCAGATGACAAGACTCCAAAAACTGCTTAAACGGTTCATTGCCAGCCACTCGACATCGAAATCTGAAGGGGAGAGAATTTCTTATTCTGGGAGCATTTCCACATGCACGCACGAGGCCATTCTTCAATGGAGGGAGGGTCCTGCATGTCGTGCACCAGCTACCGAATGATCGACCCGAGTCTGTCTCTCGACCATTATCTTCGTTCTATCATAACGGCATTGCATTGCCCTATAAGCAACTTAGCTCTCCCTACTAGCTAAATACCACTGTAGTTATGTTCTAGTTCTATTATGCTACTCAAGTTAAGAAACAGCACGATATGTTCTCTTGAATCTGCAGATATCACCCGTACATATCATAAGATCAAACAATAGGACTTGCCCCGTAACAATGTTCACGGTTCAAATCTTTTTGAGTTAATGATAAGTTTAGTCTATATTCATGCCGTGGGTAATCCAAAATTTGAGATTAATCGTCCAAAAAGTTCTAAATTTATTGTTCGGCGGTCAATTCAATTTTAAATATTTCAATTTGGCCAATTTAATTATAAACCGTTCAATAATTTGCTAATGTAGTCTTTCTGATAAATTTTGGTCTAGAATTGCATAAGTAGACATCAGTGACCGGTAGAGGAAGAAGAGAAAAGGAAAAATTCATATGATTTTTCTGAAAAAAATTACAAAAATTATTCACATCAATACCAGCGATCGTGCCACGTAAAACAATCAGCGGCCACGTTAGCGATTTCTTGCCAATTTTGATCGGAAAGGATCACTTTGGTAAATCATGAAAAGATTTAAGACTAAATTTTCTAAATTAAAAAAAAATTAGCATTGGAAATTTACTTAAAGACTTTTTTGTTATCAAAAAATCTTCAATTATACAATTTTCTCCTTCTTTTTTTTTTAATTATCTCTTCGTCTTTTTTCCTTCCTGTGGTCCAGAATTTTGGACAGTTTTTGGTCACTATCCCAGCCGCCAGCCGCCAGGAGACAAGTTCATTGAAGAGGGCACATGAATTGTTTCATTTTAACTGTTGGGTCGATGCAATGCAGATCAGAAGCGGTTCCTCACGTCCTTTTTCCCAGCACATTGAGCTGGATCGAAACAGTGAAAAAAGCCCTATCATGCCATGTTAAACTCAAAACATTCTACCGCTCCATTTGTTTAAAAGAAAATGAGTGACCTCGAAAATCCTTTTTAAAAACGATTGATTATATCAATTGAATTAATGAGTCGACAAGAAATATTTTCATCATCAACATGAATATCTCAATATTTTAGTGAGTAGTAAAAGGGAAAATGACACAAACAATCCATGAATTTGGCCCAATAAATAATGTGGTCAGATCCTGAATTTTAATCCAATGTGTAATGCAATTCTTAACTGTTAATTTGTTTAATGTGGTCCCCTAAACTTTTGGTACATATTCAATTCAGTCCATGAACTATATGAAAATGTTTAATGTAGTCCTTCTATTAATTCAAGTTCGATGATTATATTGAATATTTTCATATAGTTCGAGGACTACATTGAATAAATTCAAAGTTCAAGGACCAAATTGAACATTAGGTTAAAATTCAAAAATTATATTGAACAAATTAAAAGTTCATGAATTAAATTATATATTTAGCTAAAATTTAAAGACTGCTTGTATCTTATTCCTTCATTTTTCTGTGTAACAAACGAAACTTGCATTTCACCTGAATCTCAAGGTCACAAGCCTTTTGCTTGCCCAATCGTCATGATGAACCGTATCGAAATTGGTGTTAGGTCTGATGTTAAGTCGAATTATCGAACACACGACGGGAATTGATTGGACGTTTAAATCGACAGTTACTTTATTTTCTCGGGTATACATGGTGCCTTGAAAATGAAGTGCTGCTTTTCTCACTATATATGCTTGGCCAATGCTTGACATATGACCTCTCGTGTTCTTGATCGGAAAGCATGGCATGAGGTCATGTCGTCGCACATCACGGGTTCTTTCTTTTTATGTTTTCTTTTTCATCAAAAGAAAATCATATTTATCACTCAAAAGGACACATGAACAATATATAGACTTTCATGATAAAGAAAATTGAACCAGAGCAAAGCTAAATACTACAAAATAAAGTCAATTTAAAAAAAAAAAAAAAAGGAGAACCAACAAAGTACCGACAGGGTTAAGCGCGCACTCATTTCATGAAAACGAGTGTGCGCTCAATGAGCGAGAGTCTAAGCAATAGCAGCTCGTTCTCGTGGCAATTCATCGCTGTTTAATAATCTACGTTCGATCTTCTTTAGTTTATCATCTTGATGTAGGTCCTAGTTTGTCTGTGTAATAATTGAACCTTTTTGATGCAATGAAAGGTTTGTTTTAGCAACAAATAAAAAATCTACGTTCGTTCCCTCGTAACCCAAGTACGTGAAAAGCATGAGGAAACTATTGCACTGACATTGTTTCTTTAACAATTTCAAATCAGTCATTCGGTATAAATAACAAATTTTCATAAATTACACTGTTGACCATATTTTAAAATGCCTTTTTTCGGTGTGTTTGTTTAGTTGAAAACTAAATGATTTGAAAAATGGTCACTTATACATTTCTCGAAATAAATAGTCAATAATTTTTTTTTCATTATCGATAATAATTTATATTTACATATTTTCGTGAATGATAAAAATAATTTGTATTCATTTATTTTCGCAAGAAATTGAAGTGATTATTTTTTTGAAAATATATTTTCCAAATCATTTATTTTCGGCGAAACAACCAGACTTACTAGACAAGGACGAGATTCTATGTCGGGCCTTGTGGGCCCCACCACTCCACCCCGACCCAATCCAATCCCTCCCCTCGGGCCCCCAACCCCGCCTCCCCTCGTGGCATGTTTCTCTTCACCACGTATGCTTTCGTCCTCTCCTCTGATCGAAAACATTTCTGCAGGACTTTCGATACGAACATCTCAATCATCGATTTTCTCGCATTTGTAGTGGATTCTCCTTCTTTGCAATTTTCTGTAGCTACCCTTCATGCGATTTGCATGTAGTTTGCTTATCGTTTATCTGAAGAGTTTGTCTTGACCCTCCCTACCAACACATAACTTCACCCACCAAAGTCAAACTCTTAAGCTAGAATATTATCGGGAAAATAACATAAATGATCCTAATATAGTTTACAAGCTTTTAATTTATTAAATTTGGTCCATGAATTTTAGCCAAATGTGCAATATGATTTCTGAATTTTTAATTTATTCAATATGGTTCATGGACTTTGACATGTGTTGAATTTAGTCATTGAACTATATATAAATGTTCCTTGTTGTCCTAGATCTTGAATTAACGAAGAGAATATATTGAAAATTTTCATATAATTTAGGGATTACATTGAGTATATGCCAAAAGGTTAGGGATCACATCGAACAAATTAAAAATTTAGCAACCATATTATACATTGAATCAAAATTTGAAGATAATTTACGTTATTATCCCGAAAATATTTAAAATGATCGAACCGTGTCATAAAGATCGTGCTTCAACATCTCCAACGTTAACCAAGCATTTATGTGATAAGTCTTCGATTCACAAAACTAGGTGTGCCTCGAGAGTTTGAATCATGTGTTCTAGACCATGCATGCTTTATTAGCAATTATGAAATGACCGAAATGCCCTCGAGAGACATCTGCGGCCTCAGCAGCAGGAAGGGCCATTTGTGACCACCGATAAGCTCCCAAATTTGGGTAATTTGCTAATTATTATAATCCGACCCGAAGGGATGAAATTTCAATTCCCCAGTAGTAATTTCCCCACGTGAAGTCGCGGTCGCAGTCTTTTCAGTGGCAAATTCCGTGATTTCCTCGAAATCCGAGGCCCCTTTCGAACTCGTGCATGCATAAAAGGCCAATTGCTTCGCGGCCTTCGGTGCTCCAGTCTTGTCTTAACACCATTTCCAATTTTAGCCGTGCAGCGTCTCATGATGAGAGGGGCCATCTCAGTGGCGGTGCTGCTCCTCTGCGCCGCCGCCACCCACCGTGCCTCCGCCTTCGTTGACGGTAACTTCTGCACTCTGCTTATGCCGATTCATGTCTGCTCAAGTTCGTCAATGGCCAAGAACATCTAGCCCTCGAAACCAAGATTGTCCTGGGCGTTGATGATGGGAAATTATACTTGCCAAGCTTATGTTACATGATGTTCATGCCTTGACCTTTGCGTTTTGTCAATCTGAAACTCGTTTCTGCTCTCGGGGTTTGTAGGATTAGTGCCGAACGGCGACTTCGAGCTCGGGCCAAAGGCCTCGGACATGAGGGGCACGGTGGTGCTCGGCCGCTACGCCGTCCCAAAGTGGGAGATCTCGGGGTTCGTGGAGTACATAAAGTCGGGCCAGAAGCAAGGGGACATGCTCCTGGTGGTGCCCGAGGGCGCGTTCGCGGTCCGGCTTGGGAACGAGGCCTCGATCAAGCAGGGGATGAGGGTGGCGAGGGGGATGTACTACTCCATCACATTCAGCGCGGCGCGGACGTGCGCCCAGGAGGAGAAGCTCAACATATCCGTGGCCCCAGACTGGGGCGTCCTGCCGATGCAGACGCTGTACAGCAGCAGCGGCTGGGACTCGTACGCCTGGGCGTTTCAGGCCGAGCGTGACGTCGCCGAGATCGTGATCCACAATCCGGGGGTCGAGGAGGACCCGGCTTGCGGGCCGCTGATCGACTCGGTCGCGATCAGGGCTCTCTATCCTCCGAGAGCAAGCAGTAGTAAGGAACCATTTCACCGAATTCGCCTATCAAAGCTATTGATTGAACAGACTTCATGCTTATATACTCTGCTTTTCCACTCGAATGCGAGCGTGCGCGTGCATTGGTAGTGCAATTTCTGGTCGTTTTCGGGTGTTACTACTGAAATTCCTACACAGCTCAGTTGTGACCATCAAATTCGAACTTCAATGAGTGGTCTTCTGCAGTTTAGCGTCTCTGATGAATTAGTTCACCTGTGTGTTATGAACGACCTATGCAGGGAACCTGTTGAAGAATGGGAATTTCGAGGAAGGTCCCTACGTTTTCCCGAACGCGTCGTGGGGCGTCCTGATCCCTCCGAAGATCGAGGACGACCACTCCCCCTTGCCGGGTTGGATGGTCGAGTCGCTGAAGGCGGTCAAGTACGTCGACTCAGACCATTTCTCGGTCCCCGAAGGCAAGAGAGCCGTGGAGCTCGTGGCCGGGAAAGAGAGCGCCATTGCCCAGGTGGCCCGGACCATCCCTGGGAAGACATACGCGCTCTCGTTCGCCGTCGGAGACGCGAGCAATTCCTGTGAGGGGTCCATGATCGTCGAGGCGTTCGCAGGCAAGGACACTGTCAAAGTCCCGTACGAATCGAAGGGCAAGGGAGGGTTCAAGCGCGCCGTCCTCCGGTTCAAGGCCGTGTCCGTTAGGACTCGGATCATGTTCTACAGCACGTTCTACACCATGAGGAGCGACGACTTCTCTTCCCTCTGCGGTCCCGTTCTGGATGACGTGAAGCTGTTGAGCGTCCGGAACCCGTGATCCGACGAGGTCGGCTCAAAAATATCCTTAGGAGCTCAGCCACTCCCGTCGGATACGACGAGATGAAATATATGGGTTTGTCCCAGCCGGAAGAGGATCATTGATTCGTACGGTTGTTACTTGTTATAGAGTGAAGAACAGAGAGGTTTAATTCCTTGTATCGTGGCTTTCTTTTGAGCAAATCATCCAAGAAATAAAAGCTGCGCAAGATAAGCTACGTTAGAAAACTACTTAGGGACTGTTATATTACGAGGAGCGAGAGTGAATTTTTTATTATGTTTCAATCACGAACATCCGAAGCAGGGGTACGGAAAACACACACACAGTCCATCCCTCATGCTCAAACGCTTTCCAACCTCTCCATTACGTCCCCCAAATCCTGCTCACAGCATTACAGATCAAATTGCGATGCAAATAATGATTTCTTAAGGGGGCTCCACGACATGTTTCTCCTTCCAACCGTGAAGGGTCGTAACAGTGCTCTTCCCCATCACATGTCTACTTGGCGAACAAAAGAGATTTGGAATCAGCTCTCGCTCCAAATACAGTTAGGAAGAAGAAGCAGAGGGAGTGATCTGCCAAGTCCCACAATTTGATCTGTAATGCTGTGATTTTCGAGCACTTGGGCATGGTATTGCTTGCACGCCTCCCTTACTCGGCAGCACAGTCACAGCATTCAAAGAGAGAACTTCAACGATTCATTCCAAAAGACATGACGTGGAATAGGATCTCCTAATCAATAGGCATACGGTCCTACTGGTAAAGAGATTGGGTATGAGAATTTTAGTATCACAGATGCGGGATTTGACTCCCGCACTCTGCAAAAAAACATAGCAAAAATCAGATAGTGACAAGAGTTAGAGATAAGACAGATCAAAAAAAAAGTAGGATCTCCTCGATGAAAGCCCCCTTCGGCCATTGTGCAGTCCAACCTCCAATCGGCTCAACAGGCTTTTTCAAAATTGAGTTTCGTGATCTGCCACATGCATGTACGAAATTCAAGTGGTATTTTGAAACGGCGTATTAACCAAGAGAGAATTAAGATAATGAAGCACACTAATTTTATTATTTTAACCCCTCTTATAATCAATGTGAGAGTTAAATATAAAGATAATAGAAACCTCAAACTAGTGAACTAATTTTTTAACCATTAAAACCTAGAAAGGCACACTTGTGATGAATTTACCTTCCGTCAAATTAAATTAATACTACGAAAAATCACAAATTAATATATCCGTGACAAACGGAAGGGAAAATCCCAAATTAATATACCTATTAACTGACACGTGTTATCCAGCTCAACAGCTTAATAGGTAAAATTTAACTCGGCAGTTTGGGATTTCCGGTGAAATTAACTAGGAACTCCTGATTTTACATGAAAATTAAGTAAAAATAAATCGAGAATTTTTTTTTGAAGAGGCCGCCTCGTGGACGCTCGATCTGTTACTTCAACACAAAACGTACCTCCCCCCCAATTCAGTTATTCAGTTGCACTCTCTGTCGCGGAGTTCACAACAAACAAGGGAGTTCGAGTTTCTCGGATCGCGACTGCCTTCTCTCTCGATTCTCGGCTCCTCCCAAACCCTAAGGAGTTCCTCCGAAACTGCAATCGAAGCCATGCATGGCAGAATGGCGAGCCTCGGTCTCGCGCTCGTTCCTCTCGTTGGTTTTATGATTGCCGGAGGCATGGCGTCGTCGCGAGCTGACCGGTGCGATCGTCGCCATCGCGTTTGCATTCACAGGCGCTTCCGGATCGGCCGGCGGTGGACTGTCCGAGCTTCATCAAGGTTGCGATGGTCGGCGATGGCGGTGCTGGTACGCACATCGCGTCTCTCTCTCTCTCTCTCTCTCTCTCTCTCTCTCTCTCTCTCTCTCTCTCTCTCTCTCTCTCTCTCTCTCGGGTTCTAGAGTTCGCATCTGTTGTCTCGGCATGCGCGATGCAATGGAAACCGCGGTGATGCTCCACCGAACGAAATGGAGTTGGAGAGAGGAAGAAATCGCGGATAAGGATGAATTCGTTGTCGTACTTGTCCGCCGTTATAGCCGTGGAGATGAAGGGGCTGGTGTCCGTCGGTGCGCGGAGAGGGATTTTCTTTTCTCTTTTCTTTTTGTTTTCGGTGCTGATTGCGTGTGTCGAGACATTTGCTTCATCTATGATGTTTTTCCATCGTGAAAGCATTGTCCGTGATGTTATAGTTGCGAGAGACGGAAGGATCGTATCTAGGAATAGGGCTAATGATCGGAAAAGCATGTGCCTCCGCTCTTTTCTACTATTCTGGTAATAGAAGATGAAGTTGTACTGGTGCGATGTTAATAACATGTCTGATTCGGAGGTTACGCTTGATTGCGCGGATTTGGGCGTGCGCTGTCTTTGACATTTCTATTGCTTGAGAAATTACAGCGTTAGTGCTGAGTATAATCTGTTGGAGCATCTGACACATTAACTGTAAGATAGCGAAACATTTTAGTTGGGCAAGGTGTATGCTATTTGTCTGGCTTTACATGTCTGATTATGTTTGGTGTATGACAGATATGAATTTATGAAAGTTACTCCAGTGTATTCTTTTAACATTTTTTCTTGCTGCAGTTCACATTCAGATTGCTTTTATATCTGCCATTGATTGTGCTAGTTGGATATTCGATGCACAGGTCATCGGATGTTATTGGCACGGACCTTTTTCTTTTTTTTAATACGATTATGGTCGCTCATGGCTCATAATTGTGGCTGCAGCTACTATTGGCGTGAAAGTTCGCCCTCTGAACTTCTTCACAAACTGTGGGAAGATCAGGTTTAACTGCTTGGACACTGCTGGTCGAGAAAAGTTTGGTGGCCTCTGAGATGGTTACTAGTATGTGCCTTTTCTTTTCCATATTGAGCTTTAAGATTTGTTCTGTGCAGTTCCATGTATATACTGTGGTTTCTTTGTGTTTTTCTGCTTGGTAATAATTCCATTTGGAAACTTTTTGTGCTAAAAGTGGTTAAAGCGATTGTCATCAATATTAAAAAATGAATCAGTTCTAAATGATTTACACCACTTTGATATGATGACACTTTTTGTTGAAATGGACACTTGTAAACCACCTTTACATCAATGACTATTACTGGTTTCATCAGGTGCTCTTCCCAGATCACCATAAAGCTGGTTCTATGGAAAAGGAGCAAAAAGAAAAAGGTAACACTCAATGTTCGTTCTTTGTGTGAAACTTTTAATTTCATTTACCTTCTTTGCTATCTTTACTGATGTACAGTGATATTAATTATCTTTTTAGCGTAGTTTTCTTGCTGTACATTGATATTACTGAATGATCATTTTCATGCCATCACATACTTTCTTTCTGGAGAAGTACGTCATACCCGTGTAGTTCTTTATGTTCTTAGAATCTGCATTGAAATGTTCGGCATTATGATGCGCAAAATTAGGTTTGGATCTATTTATTTTATTGCATTATGTATGTTTCATGTCTTAACAAAAAAGGACTCGGGGAGATTTAAGCTTGATAACTCCAAAAAGAGACGCCAATCTAACAAACAAGTAATTCTCCATTGCTGCTTTGTACCTACTCTAAGTATGAAAGAGTCAATGTTGTATCTAAACAGATAGTGAGATGCTTATAGGGCACTGAGAAGTAGTGTGAGCTTGCTAAGTGGGGTAAGCATCAATATAAGTGGAGGTTTTAGATTCTGGAGAGAAAATTTAGAGCCAGAGATCCTTGAACTTGCTTATCCTTATTCTCCGGGTAACTGCTTGATTGTCCACTATCAAGTCCAAGTTTCTTTATTTAATTGGTAATAAAGTATGCAAATTGTACGTGATAGTCAACTTGGTGTGGAGCTCAGTATTGATACAGCTAAATAGAGTTGTGGACTATCTGGTAAAAAGAATTGGTGGGTGCACTGAGTTTGAGTTCCTGCCGTTCCATCAGATGTTGCCGTGAAATCCTGTTATAGCTTCATCTTTTTTCTGTAGATGATCAACCCGCTTTCACGGAGGCTGAGTCAGTATCCGATCAAACTTTCTTTGGCTTCATCAGACATTGTTTCCTAACCATAGAAAGCGAAGCACTTTCAGACGTCAGCATGTACTACTTGCTCCCCCGCACTCGACCCCCACCCCCTATTTGAGTAAGGCTGGAAGGAATTGGCAGAATTTCGTTAGGTCTAAATGAGGGGGGACCGGGTCATGCAACGGATGGAAGCTAGACTGTGAGGCAAAAAATCTGAGATTTCATAGAATAAGGAAAAATCAATGAGGCGGATGAACAAGCAGCTCCTAAGAAGCCCAGCGAGAAAATGGGAGTTTTTAGGAACTCGCTCTCTAGTCACACTCTGGTCTCAACATGCTGGGCCAAGGAAGTGTCCGATTTTCTATAACTAATCAAGATCAATAAATAGGAAGAGGAGTCAGCTAGGAATAGGAATCATTTGACATAGTTTATGCCACAATGATCAATATGGAAGGGCAGTTTTGGTGATGCATTCCTGTTGAGAAAGTTTTCTTTTTCCTTTTTTCTCCAACCCCAGATGAGTAACGATGATCTATAGCACGTTATTCAACATTGGTTAATTCTTTCGCTCCTGCTCTTCTTCCTTGTGCATTGAGAACCTCGTTCTGTAAAACTTCCAATTTAGGTGAGCTGGTGATATCAGTGGATTGCTTTATACCCTTGAAGAACCTCATCCTGTAAAACTTCCAATTTAGGTGAGCTGGTGATATCAGTGGATTGCTTTATACCCTTGAACTTCTTGCCTGACATTTTTCTTGCATATTCTGCTTCCAATTTATGTAGTTAATCATGTGATTTCATTCTTTCATCTTACCAAGTAGAAGCAAATATGGTTCTTTTCCTGTGCAGTGTACACGGAGGAGTGTGCCGTTATCATGTCAAGAATTGTTCCAACATGGCATCTGCAGGTATGCTGTGGAAGCTAAAGTTTATTGCCCCTCTTAATTATTGCCTGTATTGTGCTGCTAATCTTGTCACTCGTTTTCTATTGCGTTGATGAAGGGTGTGGAAAACATTCATACTGTTACGAGTGGTGACATAGTCGACGTGGAAAACCGGCAGGTGAAAGCAAAGCAGGTCATGTTTCACAGGAAATAGAATTTCCAGTATTACGAATCATCATCCTCTAAGACCAACTACAACTTCGAGAAGCCCTTCTTGTACCTCCCAAAAAACTTGCGTGGTAACTTAATGTTTTCTCATGTCAGATTCTCTTTCCTTTGTAGATCTGGCGCTATCGTCAGTTTTCTTGCATCCCAGTTTCTCAAATTTTGGTTTTCTTCGTTCAGGGATATCAAGACCTTCATTTTGTGGAATCACCTGCCCTTGCGCCACCCGAAGTCCGGCTGAGCAAGCGAGGTAATAATTGATATATAGGTCCATTACTTAAAAAAAAGAAAAGAAAATTATTAGCTTTTTATAGTCCAATCAAACTTAGCTTGAAACTGAGGATACCACTAGTTTGTCAGTGTTACAAAATCCAATCTAAAAACTTATTGGGGGGAAGAAAAACTACGTAATATGAAAAAGCGGTGTGGGGGTAGTTTTGCCTTGTTAGAACCTCTCTTTCAAAGCTCTTCTTTGGATTGGAAAGAATTAGTTGTTTGAAAAGAAGAAATATAGACGGAGATGCCAACAGAGTTTCTATTGCTTTTTGCAGGCACGAAGCTGAATTTAGCTATTATCACTTTCGTGTAAAATAGCGTTCGTTCGTCGTACGTTCCTTTATGGAGGACCCTTTCTCTGTGTTTACTGTTTTGCTTAACGTTGATATCTACTTCTTGTTCTCGGGCCTCACAAACTTGCGCATCTTCTAATTAATCGAATCGGGCCGTAGTTGGGATTTGATCAGTTCAGCCAATAAAGCCCTCTCTGGCCCATTGGCCTCGACAACGGACCTTCGACCCATGGAGACACGATCGAAGGACCCTTTGCGATTCGTTGGCCAATGAAGTCAACAAATGTCTGGTCCACGGCCTTTATTATTAACTCTAATGGGCCTTGACGAGGCCCCAATTTTACTCCAGGGGCCCACTAATGCCGAATGTCCTGTCCAAGAAGGCCCACTGAGGAGAGCCCAGTGATCCGGTCCATGGGCCTCAATAATGGGCCTTCAGCCTAAGGTACATAGCAAAGAGGCCTTTTGGAATTTGTGGGCTTCAACCCAAGGCCAAAAAATTGGGCCCATTGGGTCCACTTCGGCGTTGGACAATAATTATCCGCCCCCATTTAGGTTTCGTCAGCCCAAATAAGGCCCAAAATATCAGTCCCACGGGCCTGTTCATACATTGGGCCTAGACCAACGAAGGCCCATTGATGATGATACAATTTGACTTTTGGGCCTTGGGCCCCAAATATCGGCCCAGCTTATCCGGCCTATGTTCTCAATTAAAATATGATTTTTTGAATTCGTAAATGATATAATGGAGGCCTTCAATCCAAGGCGCACACATAGGATGGGCCCACTGTCGGATTCGCAGCCCAATAAAAGCCCAGAATAGGCCCATAGGATATAAATGGGCCTTGGCCGATAAAAGCCCACTTTTGGGTTCCTTCCCAATCACGCCCAGGACAGTTTTTCAGCGAAGGCCACTGATTATGGACCCAATTTGACTTCGTGGCCCATCAAATAGTCTGTCAATGTGGCCCACTGAGCATGGGCCAATCTTTTCAGCCCATGGGCCTCATTAATGGGCCTTCAGCCCAATGGGCACAGAGGATGGGCCCATTTATTGGATTCGTAGGTCCAGTCACGCCCAAAATGCCCATGGGCCTCGACTTGAGCCTTGGCCTATTATACCCCACTTTTGGGCTTCGTTAGTCCAATTAGAGCCTAAAATATCCGGCCCATGGGCCTATCTAAATAGGCCACCACCCATGAAGGCCCACTGGTGGCCGCCGAGATTGACCTCGTGGTCCGAAACTGGACCCAACCTATCGGGCCCATGGTCTAATTTTTTTGGATTTGTGGGCCCAAGCCCAAAATATTGGGCCGTGGGCTTTAAATGGGCTTCTGACTTGGCCCTTTGCCAATTAAAGCCCACTCGTTGTGGCGAAAGATGCGGCCTATGGGCCTGTAGGCCCAGTTATGGACCAAAATAAATTGGCATGGGGCCGAAAGATGGGACCAATTTTTGGACCAAAAACGGCCCACCACATGATTGGGCCTTAACTAGGCGCTGACCGTGGACTAACTGCGGGCCGAAATGGCACAGTTAAGGCCCAAATGCAATGGGCGACATTGTGGACCTTCGGAGAGAAGATTATGGCGTAGGCAACCTGAGCCCCGATAATGGCCCCGATTTAGGGCTTCTTCAAGACTAATCATTTAGTCGATAAACGGGCTGAGCCCATGCAATTGTCGGGCCATACGACACACCATAATGCCACAGGTAAGGACTCAGCACATTAATATCACCATGCGCTCGATCCCCAACGGAACACCCCAAACATTACCCCACACGCAGCTCTAATTGCATTAATCTCCGAAGCCATTGTTATTAAATCAAAGCCTGAGCGACTTCTTCATGATGTCTGGCGAGGCAAAAGCAGAACGCGACGCATTACTAAGAACACAATTTGCATACGCGGGAAAATAACCTAATTATACCTAAAGAAAAGACCATATGCATCCAGATTAAGGGAACATATAGCTGTACATATGAAAAACAAAAGTTGCAATCATCATTGGTTAACCTAAAAAAGAAAAAAAAATAAAACTCTAATTACTACCTTTTTTCGCTTCTTCTGGTGGAGCAGAACATACAACAAATTTTAACCCACTCTCTTGAAGGGGTGAAAGTGAAACCAATTTAGTCAACAAAGGAGCAGTGTCCCGACCAGGCAGTTAGTTGGGAGGAAAGGAGAGAGGACAGCGGATCCTATGAAAACTCAGTAGCACTTATCAGTGTCTTCTTTCCATACGAAACGCGCCAAAGATGTCATGACTCCATGTACCTATTTCGAACAACAAATATGTGGTTAGCATCGAATTAGCGGTTGATGCACTGCGGGGGGTAAAACATATGATGTTGGAGGTATTGTGGGTCCAAACCTGATTGATGCTCAGTTTGACCCATGTATCTAACTTAAAACGGCACAACTTGCAACCATGCCTGCCAAATCTAACTGCGACCAAACCCAGGAAGTAGACTGATTGCACAAACTAACGATAAAAAGATGCATCAAGGATACTGCTTACTGCTCAATGCCAACCACAAACCCCAATAAAGAAAAAAAAATTGAAGAGAGGAGAGACTGCTCACCTTAACTCCTTATCTCCAGTCTGTTTTATCATTTGGTGTACTATCGTCTTGAGACTCACGACTGTTTTCGCCGCTACTACCTTTAGGACCAATACAAGGGGTGAGAGGAGGGAAAGCCGGAACTGCTTTCAGTATAAACTTGCGGCCACTCTTCAAGGCCATCGAAGAACTTGTATTGAGTGCATGCAGATGACTGTGAGGAGGAGAAACACGCTTGCGATTGGGGGAGCTAACTTTCACTGATTTTGCAGTGGTCGGGTCATCCTTCAATACTTCAGGCGTATCATCTCCCAGAAGGGCAGAAAGTCCAACATCTGACATGGGATCTTCACAAGATTTGGCACCAACTAATTGAGTTGCCGGGGTAACTGGAGAACAATGCCAGCGAAGGGAGTTGCCTGCAAGGTGATTATCTCCAGGAAACGTTGGGACGATTGAATTACGGATGTTATCATTTGCTTTAGATGACCCCATAGACGAGCCAGCCTTTATGGGGAGGCTTGATATTGGAGTAAGGCGGCACAAATTCAACAATGAATCACGTCGAGGGGAGATTTCATCCACCATCTCATTTTCTGCATCATTGTCATCTGCAACCTGATTAAAAGAACCTGATTCCAGAGTGTCTTTTTGTCTTTCCTGTGGTATGTCTCTAGTATCTACACTTCCTGAAGGTCTTCCGGATTCTGCAGATGATGATAAGATCTTCTGATTTGAATTAGGTGACAGGATGTTTCTTGTAGAAAGCCGGGATCTCAGAGGACCCTTTCCATGGCTGGAGACGGAAAAATGAAAAACATAACTGATCAGCTCAAGAAAACTCGATTCAATCCTTCAACTCTTCGTAGAATGAAGTCAGACTTCAAGCTATCACAGGTCTTACTCTGAAAACTGCAATGATGGTGTTTGTGGAATTAGCTGGACAGGCTCATACGAATGGGTACGCAAGTGATCTTTCTCAGATGCCACTGTTTGCAGCTTCACATCGTTTATGCCTTCCAAGCTTCTCTCACTAACTCTGCTGCCTGTTACTTCTCTAGTTACACAATAATCTGACAATAACCACAGTTTGGACTTTAATAGAAGAAAACTTTGAAGTATGGCATGTCTTGCCCTCTTCTTTCTTTATTCAAACTTAGATATCATAAGTTACCATGCCAATCATTTCAAAAAAGAAAAAGAAATGCTCACAATAAATGCTTACCCTCCTTTGTTCCATAAACATTTTTGCATCCTTCACATCGGCAATTATCCGAGCATCCAACATTAGCCTATTAAAAAGGCAGACACACAAGTTAATTACAAGGATAACAAGCATCCATGACTGTCAGTATAGCAAGATATAAAACCTGATAGCATTCACAGTATTTCTTTAGACACATTGACTTTTTGCAATTGCATCCTCTCTTGTGCCGTGCTGATGCTGGTGTTGACCAAGCTCCATCTTCCTGTGGATAGTGAAGAAGATTATTAGTTGCAGCAACATAAGTCGGACTAAATCTAAATGGAGCGTACCCTATTATTTGCTAAAAGCTCCCCGCTACTTTCTATAATCTTTGGAGCAAATGCCTGCGGATTGCGAGATTCAATTTGTTGGCGCGTCTCAAGAACTGTCTGCTCATATTGAGGTCTATTAAGGCATCCTTGGCATGAACAAGGTTCGACACAATACATTCCAGCGGCAAAACAGTCACAGTAACTGTTAAGAGGCAAAAGCATAAGTTGCACCACTGCAGAACATGGGAGGGGAAACACAAAGTAAAAGTTAATTAGCTTACAGTTTCAAGCATTTACTCTTCTTACAATTGCAACGTTTGCAACCATCACTGCTGAAGGTGCCCATTGTCTTGTTCCTAGTGAACCACATTGAGAGTTAGCAGAGTGCTTAAACCACCTATAGAACAGAGTGAGAAATCAATTTCTAAGAAAAAGAAAGTAAACTAGCCTTTTTTTTTTGGGACTCAGTTGGATAAACTCCTCTGATCCATCAACAGCCGCTAAATCAAGCTTCCTCTTATCACGTGGAGTATCATAATGCTCATGTGGTTTCAACAAATTCTGGTCCTCAATCTCAGGAAGAGAATCAGAAGCTACAGATGTCGCAGTTTCTGAAACCTTCTTCTCGTACCTTTCATCTAAAGCCCCTGATGGAACTGTCTTCAGTGTGTCTGATGAAGTTGCACATTCGCTTGATTTAACCCACATATGGCAGGTTTCAGCGGAGGTCAACTTTATATCCTCTACATCCCGGTGGTCTTCCTCTGGGTTAATGTTTTTGGCTGCCCTGCAACTTACTGTTCCGGTACCAACAATGCTATTTAAATGCAAGCCAATACCCGATGGCTTGGATGCTAAAATGGGAGAGCTTCCACACTGGCGACTGGCCAGGATGCTTGTGACAGGTTTGTCCGCCTCGCGGACTGGTCTCTTGCTGGAAATTATATTGGAATTAGACCTAGATAAATCCAGGTCTTCCATTTCTGAAGCAGTAGCTAGTGATCTTGAAGAGTCCAAGCTACATGCCGGTAAGCTTAAAGATCTTGAAAAACTATTTGGGTGTGCATCATCAAATTGAAGACAGCGTCTAAGCAAGCCTCGCTGATGTAGAATAATCTGCAGCAAACAGATTAGTTATTGACACTGCACAAACAACAAGGAGGAGAAGAAGAAGACAAAGAACCTTATTTATCCTTCTCCTTGAGCTAGACCTCTGACTACACTGTATAACAGAAAACAAACTTGGCAATTCCCTAAGAAACAAAATTCCATATTGGACATTGTCCATGCCATAATAGCAAGACGACAACTTCATGACACCAAGCAACCATCAATATGCTCAATCTAAACATAAAAAGTAAAGGAGATATCTCGCAGATAATATACTAATGAAAATTTGAGTTGACTATGTAGAGTTAAATACATGGGATCGACTCCTTTATTTTGATTAAATGAGATCCTCCTCGCGCCTCCATCAAAGTCTATAGCTTTCGTTGTCAAAGTTCCTAGTCGGCTTTGTGCAACTTACTCCTAAAAGCTTCAAGATTTAAATAGCATCAGAAACTTGAGTTTTCGACCATCCATGAGTGAAGCTGATGACTAAGAATAAAATGGAGAGATGAAGACTTAATTTACAACAAAGTCCAATCATCATTTACAACTAAACCTGATCATAGACCTGGCTTGGTTTTTGATACAGGCCAGTGGGGCTGAGACGGGCCCAAAGGAGAATAGAAGTTGCATTTGAGGGCTTCAGCAAGCAGCTTCCTCATAGGACTTGGTTGACCTGCCCGCATTACCTTTCCAACCCCAAACTTCTTAGATTTGTTTCTGTTTGACTTTTCTATGATTGGAGTCCTTGTGACAGGATGATATTGGGATGTTATGAACATAGAAATATAAGCTTGATCTTGGACCTAATCCAAGCACAAGGCCTAGATAGTTTGCCATGTGCCATCCTGCACAATAGTGACCTCCATGTACAACTAAAACAGGAGCTTATGATTTTTTGATCTCCAAATAGACCTCTTGCGCAATTCGTGAAGAAACTACTGTAAGATTAACTAGAAAATGAAAGAGAAGTTCTTATTTGGTTACTACACCGTTCTCAAAACAAAATAACACGATCACTTGAATAAATGCGTTCATAACACCATTTTGTTAGAGACAAGTTCAATAAACCTGCAAACACAAGCTAATTCTTTCTCTCAGGGACCATGAACTTTAGGAGAAACCCGACCATTACGTCAAATGAAATTTAGTCAATTTCATAGAGGACGAACAAGCATCTAAAATGATACATAGTTTACAAAGTAAAGATGCTAATTTTGTTATTGCTAAACTCACTAGAAGGAAATCGTGCCAAAGATAATTTAACCACCGTCATAATGGTTCTGGGTAAAAGACAAGCAGAGCAGCACCAAAACTGGAACTTCACTTCAGCAGAAACTTCTACTACAAACCATCACCCATACTCGATAATCCTTACACAAGATGTCACTAACATAAAATCTTAAGCCAAAACTACTTCTCAGTCTGGTTTCCAGAACTGTAAGCAAATGACAAGGACCTCAGAGGCTAATCACAGCCAAAAGACAATGATGACCTCTCATTGATATGTCATCCTGACACTTCATTCCTGCACTCCGCAGCTATTTATAAAGGAGGAAGAGCAATATTTGTCTGATTTATGCTAATAAAGATGTAGAAAACTGTAAACATTTCATCCTTGGTCATTCATTTCAAGCTGGGGACTACCTGCAATAAGATGAAATGGTTTCCAGCAGGCATTCAGAAAAGCTCCATTCCCATTTTAAGGACTTCTCACAGTCTTGCCTTCACAGCCTCACAAGAAGGTTGGTAAAGTATAGAGAGGCCATTATCTTCCACTGGTTAATCATATCAATGACAGTGAAAATTGCTTGACGCCATAATGATTGAGGACCCTTTCCCATTAAAAGTTCAGTTACTTTACTATAAGCAGTGCCTTCTGAATGTATCTAAAATGTATCCTCCACATTTTAAAGCATCTTAAATTCATGGCTCTGGGTTCACCCATCAGAACATCTACTAAACACATTTAGCAACCCTCACAGTAATTGCACCATCCTAGGCTCAAACATTAAGTAAATAACCAACTATCTTAATACATGTATCAATTCCTTGCCATTCAAACATATCTCATTGCAGGTACTTTACATGAAATATTTATACTTAACTAAGATGATAATACAATGAACAGATCGTACAAGAAACAAAGGATGAATGTCTTTTGCCTGTGGAATAGTGGAAAAAGGAAGTATAACCATAATGGCACAGAAAATAAGATAAATTGCACCATTCTATAATAAGGACTAAGCCTCCCCAAAAAAAGATATTAAACTCTAATGAATAGCTGCGGAGAGATGTCTACTTGGACCAATTTCAGGATATGTAGAAGCTGGCCTTTCTAAATTTCGAAAAACAAAGAAAAGATGACTGCATGGAAAGCCATTGACACCAACCTCAGGGTGATGTGAATCAGCATGTTCACTTAAGGTTGCCTGTAAATCCACTCCATCTTTAAATGTGTCAACCATCGGACAGGAGTCAGGGAGCAATTGCAGGCCATGAGATCCACACTGATGGCTACATCCCGCTGGCTGCATAGTATAGTTTGTAAATAGAGGAAAAAAGTTGGCTAAAACACATGCTAATCAAAATTAATAACTTAGCTAATGGGAAGAACTCTCTAACTACCTGAGCAACCGAATCTAAAGATTGTCGCTTCTTAGATATATTTTCAACAGACAAGTCAAGCACAGTTTTTATGCATTCAATAGTTGATTTGTCTCCCCCATTATGCTCATCTTCCGCTTCAGTTGGCTGTTGATTACATGCTAGCCTTTCCTGAAGCTCCTCCTGTCTTTCTTTAGAGAAACCGTGAGGTAAATTCACTTCCGCCCCGTATTCATTGTCCATGTTAGTATCTAGGTCAAACTTTGAGAGGTTGTCCACCAAGTAAGTGACATTACTCAGCGAACAATTTTCCATTTCTTTCCTAGGGTGGCCCACTAAATGAGCAGAATTGGCACAATCAACCTCAACAGGATCAGCCAAGTATTCATCTACACACCCAGAAGAACTACATGGTTGAGCTTGTGAAGAGTCTCTGGTACTAAAGTTGCCTTTATCATAAGTAACAGCTTCATCTCTTGCTTGGGCAACAAGTTCATTGGGCTCCTCGCAAGCCTCTTCAATTTTGTCCTTACATTGATTTTCATGACTAGATAACTCTTCAATGGACGGCTGGACTGATTGAATCCTGTAAGTACCAAGGAATTGCAGTCAACTATGTATCGGTGTTGCTCTGGAATTTGCTAACCAAGCAACCAAGGCAATTTAAATGTCTCACCTGTCCAAGAAATTGGCCTCGCGCTGCAAGTTTAAATGTGGTGAAGTAAATACAAGAGGAGAAGAATTAATCCCAGGGAAAACTTGCGGAACATGGGCAGCCTTGACTGGATTTATTGGAGAGAGGTTCTTGACGAAATTAGAGAAAGGGGACTCCTACAAGTGAGAGAAGAAGCTAAGTTGCACATAGCATCAATCAGAAAACATCAAGACTAAACCCAAAGAGCTATACATGTTACGCGCACATTGTTTCCCCCAAATAATTATAATAATATAAGCATATGCAGGTGAACATGGGCTACAAATTTGGTGAAAAGTAAACTAAAAAAAAAAAATCACATTGCGCAGGGGCAGCACCAACATCATAAGCCATAGCTAACACTTGTCTTGCCATTTAATCATAACTGAGGAGATTAAACGCTTGGGAAAGGGGATCTATGAGATACACAATTCTACAACACCTGTTTTCTGGGAGCTCAAGTACATTGATAAGATCTAAAGACAAAACAAAACACAAGAAGAGTCGAATGCCTCAATGTACTTATCTGATATCATCTTCCTATATCAGCTTAAAACTTGCATCTGCCTCACAAGAAAAACTACAAAGTCGAAGCACGTGTTTTTTACCTTACCAAATACAAGCATATAGAAAATCACGCATCAGTGTCACTGTCCATCCCATGCCCTCTCACAAACGCTCGTCAATAGATTTCTCAAGCAATGGCAGAGCTTAATACAAAGAATCGGCTTCGAGTACATCGGCCGACCGCCTGAATCACTTCTAAACGGACACTATTCCATCGACAAACGCGGATGCAACAGCCAAACAAACACGCACAAGGAGGATTGCTCCACCGAAACCTCCCGCATCCTACTTCGGACGATAATAATCCGGCAATGGTACCGACCTCAGGTCTCTGGGAAGGCAGGAGAAACAACAAGCAACCGGCAACCGAAGCGCCGAACAACAGAAACCGACAATCGGAGCCGGAAAAACAAAAGCGCCGAGGCGGCGTCCGGAACCGGAAAATGAGATCCGGGAACTCGCCGGAAACAACCACCAAACACCCCCAAAAAAAAAAACAAAGCAAAACAACAAGAAGAAGCAATCCGGGAGCGAGAAATCGCGAATTACTTGGACGGGAGGAGACTCCGACGAGGCGGCGCGGGCGCAATCGGCCGCGGCCGCGGCGTCGCCGGTCGCCTTCGCAGCGACGTCGGGAGACTCCATGGCCGGAGGGAAGAGGAAAAACCCTAGCTCGAGCTCCGGAACGAAACCCCTAAGCGAAGGAGGAGGAGGAGGACGAGGAGGAGCTGCTGCTGCGCTGGCTCTGGCGCCGGCATTGCTTGCAGCTTCGCTCTTATCTTTGGAATCCAGCTAGCAAGTAGAAGCGACGAGAGGGAAGGGCGAGCGCTCTCGAAATGAGAGGTTCGCGTTTTCGATTTTCTTTTTCCCCTTTTTTTTCTCGACGGCATTTCCGAATTTTTTGTGGGTGGAGCGTTTCGGTTCTTTTTTTTTTTTAATTTTTAAGGAGGTTTTCGTTTTGGGCAGTCGATGAATATAATGAGAATAAGGAGAAGGGGGAGGACGGGGACCGGGGGGGAGGCTGCAAAAGCGGGCGTTTGAAAACCGGGCGGGAACACTAGCTGTTGCCCCCTCCACCCTCCTCCTCCCCTTTTGGGGCCGAATGGGCCCCGCTAATTGGGCCTCTTGGTATTTGGGCCTGGCGTTGGATCTCGGCCCATGATGCGATTCTCGGTGCTCGTTTCCCGTCCGATAGTTTTTTTAGTTAGGAAATTCGGATTTTTTTTTTTATTTATTGTGAGATCAAATTTCTTTTTTGGTTAGTCGAGATGTTGGTGCGTATATGTTCTTGTGAAACTTGAGGCGGTCCATGTACATCCAGCTCGCAATAGACATAAATTAATGCGTTCTCGGTAGGTTAAGATGCTTTGATTTGTTTGATTAAACATGAGGGTATCACGTTATTAGGGCTCACTGTTAACACTTTTAAAGTGAAACGAAAGGCTTGATTACTTAGTTGCGACATGACCTAATGTTAATTGCAAAAACAAATTTCTAAAAGCCTCGTTTCTTTTGGGGGGCCAGAAAAAGGGAATTTTGACACATTTGATAATGCTAGTAGTCGCAAGAAATGACTAGAAAGATTGTTGGAGATCAAATGGTGCCAAAAAAATGTAGTTGCTATATCGTTGGCTCCTAAGAGGCTCGAGGTCAAGAGAGGGAGGGACATTTTCGACTTTTCGTATTTCCGCGGATGATAGGGTGCATCGGAATTTAAGTACGCGGTTGTTGAAACTGCATGACTGGGAACCAAAGTCAGTCAACGCTTCCCTAGACAATGCAAGAAAATAATTATTAGCAGAATAATGCACGAGAGGTCCAATAGTAATATTGATCGAATTACGACTTGTAATTGACATAAATTAACTCATTTCTTTTTTTTTTCTCCATCGGCTCACGGCTCATGTTTTGGTTTAATGATCAAGTGCATCGGAATAATGTTACTATCACTTACTTGTTGACAAATTAAGAGTGAACCCAATCCCGAGCCAGGATCGAACTCTCCATGAGATTTATGGACGTTATTCATAGCTTCCTTGTTCATAAACAAAGCTGATTCAATACCTTATCTTCCGAAAGAGCTTTTTATCTTTTCACGTCCCGGCCTAGTCAGTATTTAGACGGGCCTAATGATAAGCTTGAGGAAAGTGAGGGTAATGTCAAGTTGTGATTTGAAGCGCTTCTTGTTATTTTTACACTATTTTGGCGGGGGCCCGAAGTAGTAGGACTGATTCTCAGAAAATGAATTTCTAAAAAATCGGTTCAAAGATAAAGATCCTAATGATTCAAACGGTTTTAAAGACCCAACATGCTTTAGTTTTTTTAGCAAAAGCATGGTTAAGATAACCCAACATTAATTGCGAAAATAAATTTCGACCCATTTTGTTTTTTTGGCCAGAAAAAGGAATTTTGACACATTTGATGCTGTCACAAAAACTCAGAGAAATGGTTTGGCCTATCAGAATTCAATTACATAATTATTGCAACTGCAAATTGCTTGCAAACCAAGAAAGTTAACGCTTCCCCAAAAAGACAAAGCCTTTTCCAGTCAAGAAATACGAGAGATGTGGGGATGGCGTGCTGTTTCGTCGAGACAATGTGAAAGCAAGTGCACAATGATCAGCAGACTAATGCAGGAGAGGTTAAATTGGACTGCAGTTTGCAGTTTGGTGTGACCAAGATGCCAATGGTTGACCGATCCTTAACTTCAAGGCCGCGAAAGAGAAGGTTTCCAGATGATTTGGTCGGTCAACCATCAGAAGCTCCAATACGAGAGGATGATCCCACCATGTTTTCAGATACCTCACGATGGAGATGGCATCTGAGTTTTCCTTGAAATGCTGGTATTTTGAGCAGCTGTGATGCAGTTTCGGTAGTGTGTCACTCCCTGTTGGTTGATTGCATCCCCACCAGAAGTCAAACAATGCTTGCTTATCTGATCGGCGAGACAGAAAGATAACGCAAGCTGTGGCTTATTCTAGTTCGACCAAGGAAGGGAGAGACTCGAGGAAGAAGCGCGAATCCATTCTCGGGAATTAGGTAGCAACTGAAGTGATTTCAACGGAGAATTTACCGAGCGAGTTTCAGCAGAATTCTATTCGATCCCGGAAGACTGTTTGGGTCTTGAGTTCTCCTTCTGGAGTTCAGTATCTGCAACAATTCTCAGCAATGGCCGACAAGAAGAGCAACAGAGGAGAGCTGTTGTTGCCTCTTTTTGCTCTATTCTTTGGCTCATCTCTTGGGGCAACTGATACCATCGGACCCAAAGACTTGTTGACAAGCAATGATACTCTCACTTCCGGAGCGGAGGTCTTCAAGCTCGGTTTCTTCAATGATGTTGCTTCGGGCATTTACTACCTGGGAATTTGGTTCAAGGCCGATCCGAGCAGAAGAGCCGTTTGGGTCAACCGCGAGAACCCCATGATCGATTCATCGTGTACTCTTCAAATAAGGTACGATGGTAACTAAGTACTGATAGACCGGCGACAAACCCCGATGATAGTCAATTCAGGAACAGTCGCAACAAATGCAAACACTTCTGCAACACTCACAGATTCTGGGAATTTCGTTCTTAAACAAGGTGGCACTGTTATCTGTCAAAGCTTTGATTATCCAACCGATACGTACTTGCCTGGCATGAAAATCGGGCTATTCAGTCTCAACACGGATCAGTCCAGGATACAAGTCCTTGTTTCGTGGGTGAGTCCACAAAATCCATCTCGAGGCTCATTCACTTTAGGAGTCGACTATAGCGGGTCAACTGAGCTTAGTGTTTGGCGTGAAGATAATGTACACATGGATATCGGGTTCTGGGACAGAGAGAGATTCAGATTCATCTTCGCAAACACATCAGATAGATACAATTTCAGCTATGATTCGAATGAGAATGAGACCTACTTCACTTTTAGTAGCAAAGGCACATATGCATCCACATGGTTTGTGATGGCTTCGATGGGCCAACTCAAGGAGTATAGCATGATTGATGCTAATGGTAACATTTCGTTTTCGTTGGTGACGCATCAGCTGTGCAGAGGTTCACAAGGGGGTAATTCCAGTAACTGCTTGACTTCGATTCCATTCATGTGCGAGGAGGGCAATAACTTTCTGCAGGTCAATGGCACAATCCCAAATTCAGCACTTGTTAGTACAATGCACATGGGGTTCAGTGAGTGCGAAGTCTTGTGTCAGGGCAATTGTTCTTGCAAGGCATTTGTGTTTCGCCAAGATAATCAGACCGTGTGCCAACATTATTATGGGAACAAGAAGGACTTATTGAGGTCCAGAGATGGAGGAAGCGGGACATTCTACGTGCGAGGTGACACTTCCGCAGAAAAAGGTCAGTATGAACAGGCTTGAAACAGAATATGGATGTTTGAACTAGTAACTATTTGTTGTTTTAATTCTATATTCATAACGTGTTTAAGACTGTCGTCTTTGTGCATAGTATTACTTACTATTCGGTGATTGGTTCTAGTGGCATATGACATCTTGTAAGATTGCTTGACTAGGCCGAACAGCGATATCCTAATGAACATTTCTTTTTAGTAAGACAACCAGTCCTTTAAAATGAGATAATGAATTGGTCGGTTTTTAACAGGTTACATACCAAAAGAATCGGCAGTCAAATATAATACTCAGTTGCATATCTACGGCTAACAATGTATCTGCTGTTCAATTCATCGAGTATATGCGTGCTGGTTTTGGATTTTTAGATGGAAAATGGAAGAAATCGCGGTTGATTGTCACTGCTGCTCTGACTTCCTTATCGGTCCTTACCTTGGTACTCTTGTCTTACCTGCAATGGATTCGGCGCAAGAAGAAAGGTGAACTCTCTCTTTCTCACACACATTGATGGGCTGTGTCGATGTTCTCTCAGTCTCATGGAATGGTTGATTCTGTGAACAATTTTATAGCAGGAGATAAAGTGAGGAATGGAGAAGAGACGAGTCAGAGCTCAGAGACGACATTACTCCGAATCGGGGTCAGAGCACCTGCTAAAGATCTTGCAAGAGCACAGAAGGCAGAAATAAGCCAGCAGAGAGACCGAGAATTAGCTCTGTTCACTTTTTCCAGCATAGAAGTTGCAACAGACTACTTTGCGCCAAGAAATAAACTTGGCGAGGGCGGTTTTGGCCCTGTTTACAAGGTTAAGCAAAGCATATAATCTCACCACATTATGTCGACAATAATTTTAGATGAACCGGAGAAAAATATCAACATTAACAAAATGCGGATGATGATTCCAGGGTCAACTTCCCGAGGCACTGGAAATTGCGGTGAAGAGACTGTCAAAGATGTCTCGGCAAGGGTTGGAGGAGTTCAAGAACGAGGTCACTCTAATATCTAAGCTGCAACACCGGAACCTCGTGAGGCTTCTGGGATGCTGCATCGAAGGAGAAGAGAGCATTCTGATTTATGAGTACATGCCCAACAAAAGCTTGGATTCGTTCATTTTCGGTTCGTCTTTATCTTTTTCTGTCTGTCGTCTGCTCCATGCTTGATTTGGTAAATTGAATGCCTCATTTTGACATTTGCGTTGTCTGTCAATTATGTGATTCTACTAAAATGAAGATCCTGCTAAAAGAGTGCTTTTGGATTGGAGGAAACGCGTCAGCATAATCGAAGGCATTGCTCAAGGGATCTTGTATCTCCACAAGTACTCCAGGCTCCGAATCATCCACCGTGATTTGAAGACTAGTAACATATTGCTGGACGACAACATGAACCCCAAGATATCCGATTTTGGCATGGCGAGAATCTTTGGAGAGAATGAAACCCGGGCGAAAACGATTAGAGTTGTTGGGACATGGTAAGCCCTGATGGATAATCACTAGCCTAACACATTAGTTGATTTTCCTATTTGTTTACTCAATCATCCTTATGAATGCTCGAATTCTATATTGGTTAGTGGATACATGTCCCCTGAATATGCAATGGATGGTCTATTCTCGGAGATGTCAGACGTGTTCGCATTCGGGATCATTTTGCTGGAGATAGTGAGCGGCGAGAAGAATATTGCCTTCTTCGAGTGCGATCACTCTTTGAACTTGCCAGGAAAAGTAAGTAAACTACTCCATAATAGACTGTTGTTCACTAATTTTGTCATCATCTGAGCTGGACAATTTGGTTCCTTATAGGCTTGGAATCTGTGGAAAGAAGGGAAGTGCACAGAATTCGTGGACCGGACACTAGCCACTTCTTGCCCCAAAAATTCGGTGGAACGGCTCGTTCAGTTGGACCTATTATGCGTGCAAGAAAGGCTGACGTATCGACCTACGATGTCGGATGTGGTCGCTATGCTCAACAATGAGACAATTCCTCTGCATCGTCCGAGAGAACTGGCATTCTTAACCCACAAGACAGATTCGGCATCGAGCTCAGGAAGGCACAGACATTTTTCTGTAAGTGAGATCACAGTTTCAGAGTTGTGTGCCAGGTAAAAGGTAAAGGCAAAGGATTATCCATCAAAGACCCAATAGCATCTTATGCCATTGAGGCTAATATATTATGTTTCCAGCAAGAGTTGGCAAAGCCAACCGGAGCGGTTACTGTTGCTTCATGTATGAGATTGGTCTTATTGCAGAAGGAAGAAAAGGGCAGGTTACATATCGATTTGTACATAATTTGATAGGGATAAAAAATTTGAATATCTCATTAGACAATACATTTATTCAGTAATTGGAATAAATTGACGCATTTCTTGTTCTCAATCTGCTATCAAACCACCTTTTGGTTAAATGGTTAAGCGTTTTGGAATACAGCAACTACGACTTACTATTAACACATTTAGAGTGAAGCAAAAGGCATGGTTACAAATACCTAAATGTTAATGGCCAAAACAAATTTCGACCCATCTTGTGTTTTTGGCCACGAAAAGAATTTCTAACAGATTTGATGCTGTCAATAACTCGAGAAATGACTAGAAAGATTGTTGGAGATCAAATGGTGCCAAACATAGTTTGCTATATTGTTGGAGGACTTGATCTCATCATGGTCAATAGAGGAAGGGACATTTTCGACTTACTCATTTTTTTGTGGATAGTATGGTGTATCTGAATCTAATTACATGATTGTTGCCACTACATGCTTGTAAACCAAGACAGTCAACGCTTACCAAGACAATGGGAAAGCAAGAGCACAATCATTAGCAGAGTCGATGCACGAGAGGTCAAATAGGACTGCTTTTGCAATTTATTGTGAGCTGAATGTCAATGGTTGACTGACCTTTACTATAGGGCCGCAAAAGGAAAGATTTTCGGATCATCGGGTCAACCATTAGAACCTCCAAAACGAGATTACTCGTCGCTTCAACACTAGTATTTTTTTTTCAAAATAATTACTAGTATTTTAAGCAGATGAAGTACAGCAAATTTAGTAGTGTCATACTCGGTTGATTGCATCCCCAGTATACCAGCGAGATCAATGAAATCTTCACGGAAGTCAAACAATTCTTGTTTATCTGATCGGTGATACATGGAGAAAATGTAAATAAATCTGAGGCCTATTCTAGTTTGACCAAGAAGGGAGAGATTCGAGGTAGAAGCGCAAAAGCATTATGGAAAAGTATGTAGCAACTGAAGTGGTTTCGAGGGACGAAGTCGCCAAGCAACTTCCAGCAAAATTTTATTCAATCCTGGAAGACTGTTTGGATCTTCAGTTCTCCTTCTGGAGTTCGGTATCTGCAACAATTCTCTGCAATGGCCAACAAGAAGAGCAACAGAGAGAGCTATTGTTGCCTCTTTTTGCTCTTTCTTTGGCTCATCCCTTGGGGCGATTGACACCATCAGACCCAGAGACTTGTTGACTTGACTAGCAATGACAATCTTGTTCCCGGAGCCTGAGTCTTAGAGCTTGGCTTCTTCAACGACACTGTATCGGGCATTTACTGCCTGGGAATTTGGTTCAAGGCTGATCCGAACGAAAGGGCTGTTCGGGTCAACCGCAAGAATCCCATAATTGATTCCTCCTGTACTCTTTAATAAGGTAGGATGGCAACTTAGTACTGATAGACCGGCGACAAGCCCCAGTGATAGGAAATTCAGGAATGCTCACAACGAACATGGACACTTCCGCAACACTTCTTGATTTTGGGAATTTTGTTCTTATAAAAGGCGATGCGGTTATCTGGAAAAGTTTTGATTATCCGACGGATACATACTTGCCTGGCATGAAAGTCAGGTGGTTCAGTCTCAATATGGATCAATCCAGGATACAAGTCCTCGTTTGCAAAAATGAAGCTGAATCTGTCCGTTTCAGAACCCGAAATCCATGTGTACATGATCTTGGCGCCGAACACAAAGCTTAGTCCACCCATTATAGTCGACTGCTAAAGTGAATGAGCCTCGAGATGGATTTTGTGGACTCTCACAAGACCCTTAGAACCCACAAAAAAGAGATGGTTGTGACGTCACTCATAAGAATAAGTCGTTCAACTCCCTAAAGCACATATAATTGAGAGACTCAGAATATCAGTGCCTTGGCTGTTTTACGCATATGCATATAGGCTGTGGAGTATGTGGGGCATTTCTTGTTTTGTTTCTTACCACTGTAGCAAAGTCACATATGCATCCACATGGTTCGTGATGGCTTCGACGGGCCAATTTGCGGAGCATAACATGGTGGATGTCGATGGTAATATTTCGTTTTTGTCAGTGAGCCATCAGCTGTGCGGAGATTCACAAGGGGGTAATTCTGTAAATGTCTGACCTCATTTCCATCTACGTGCAAGGAGGGCGATGGCTTCTCACATGTCAATGGCACAATGCCAGAATCAGCTCTTGTTAGTACAGTGCACATGGGGTTCTGTGAGTGTGAGGTCTTGTGCCGGGGTAATTATTCTAGCACGGCATTCATGTTTCGTCAAGAAAATCAAGCCGTGTGCGGACTTTATATGGGAACAAGAAGGACTTATTGAGGTCCAGAGACGGAGGAAGAGGGACATTCTACGTGCGAGGTGACACTTCTTCTGAGAACGGTCAGTTTGAACAGGCTTAAAACAGAACATGGATGTTCAAACTAGTAACTACTTGTAGTTCTAATACTATAATCATAACACGATAAAGACTCGTCTTTGTGCATAATGTTACTAGCTTTATTTGGTGATTCGTTCTAGTGTGGCATCTGCTATCTTGCAAGATTGCTTGATTGGCCCAATAACCAATATCCCAATGAACACTTCTTTATAGTGAGACAACCAGTCCTACATGAGATAGTGCTATGTCGCATATCGGCAGCTAACAATGTGTCTTCTGCTCAATTCATCAAGTGTATGCTTGCTGGTTTTGCATTTTTAGGTGGTAAAAGGAAGAAATTGCGGTTGATCGTCACTGGTGCTCTGGCTTCCTTACCGGTTCTTATCTTGGTACTCTTATCTTACTTGCAATGGACTAGGCACAAGACGAAAGGTGAATTCTCGCTTTCTTACGCACTCACTGACGAGCCATGTCGATGTTCTCTCAGTCTCATGGAATGATTGATTCTGTGAACAATTTTGTAGCAGGAAATAAAGTGAGGAATGGAGAGCAAACAAGTGAGAGCTTGGAGACGACATTTCTCTGAATAGGGGTCGGAGCACCTGCTGAGGATCTCGCAAGAGCAAAGAAGGTGGAAATAAGCCAGTAGAAAGACCGGGCATTAGCACTGTTCACTTTTTCTAGCATTGAAGCCGCAACAGGCTACTTTGCGCTGAGAAATAAACTTGGTGAAGGCGAATTTGGCCCTGTTTACAAGGCAAGCAAAGCATATAATCACACTCAGTTATATCAATAGTAATTTTAGATGAACTGGCGAAAAAAAATATCGAAGGTAACAAAATGTGGATGATGATTCCAGGGTCAACTTCCTGAAGGACTCGAAATTGCGGTGAAGAGGCTTTCGAACATGTCTCAAGCAAGGATTGGAGGAGTTCAAGAACAAGGTCACTCTAATATCTAAGCTGTAACACTGGAACCTCGTGAGGCTTCTGGGATGCTGCATCGAAGGAGAAGAGAGCGTTCTGATCTACGAGTACATGATGCCCAACAAAAGCTTGGTTTTGTTCATTTTCAGTTAGTTTTTTCTTTTTCTATCCGGGATCTGCTATTGCTTGATATGGTAAATTGAAAGCCTCATTTTGAAATCTCTTGCGCTTCTATTATGTGATTCTACTAAAATATGGACCCCGGAAAAAGAATGCCTTTGGATTGGAGGAAACGTGTCGGCATAATCGAAGGCACTGCTCAAGGGATCTTGTATCTCCACAAGTACATTAGTCTCCGAATCATCCACCGCGACTTGAAGACCAGCGACTTATTGCTGGACAGAGACAAGAACCCAAAGATATCTGATTTTGACATGGCGAGAATCTTCGGAGAGAATAAAATTCACACGAAAACGATTAGAGTTGTTGGGACATGGTAAGCAGACCCGGTGTACAAACACTAGCCTCGTACGTTAGTTGCATTTTCCTGCTCGTTTACTCAATCGTCCTTATGAATGCTCGAATTCTATATTGGTTAGTGGATGCAATGAATGATCTATTCTCGGAGATGTCTGACGTGTTCGCATTTGGGTTCATTTTGCTGGAGATAGCGAGTGGCGAGAAGAATATCGCCTTGTTCGAGTGCGATCATTGGTTGAACTTGCTGGGAAAAGTAAGTAAAGTACTCCACGACAGACCGTTCTTCGCTGATTCTATCAGCACCTGAGCTGGACAATATGGTTCAATATAGGCTTGGAATCTACGGTAAGGAGGGAAGCGTAAGGAATTCATGGACCGGACACCAGCCACTTCTTGCTCGAAAAGTTCGTGGAACGGCTTGCTCAGTAGGGCCTATTATGCGTGCAAGAAAGGCCAACGCATCGACCCACGATGTCGAATGTGGTCTCTGTGCTCAACAACGAGACATTCCCTCTGCCTCTTCCGAGAGAACTGGCACTCTTGACCCGCGAGACGGATTCGGCATCGAGCTCAAGAAGGCACAGACGTTTTTCTGCAAGTGAGATCACATATTCAGAATTATGTGCCGGTAAAAAGGTAAAGGCAAAAAGGATTAGCCACCATGACCCAGTAGCATCTTATGCCATTGAGGCTAATTTATGTTAGATTTCAAGCAAGAGTTGGTAAAGCCAACCACAGTTGTAACTATTGCTTCATGTATCAATTTAGTCTTACTGTGCAAAGAAGGAAGAAAATGGCACGTTACATATGGATGTACATAATTTCATAAACATTCAATTGAAGTTAATCGTCGGCAATTTTTCTAATCTAACAGATCATTGCGAAAGCCTCCAAGAGTGTTCTCGCTTTGCCGGCACGGCGGCGATGGAAGTCGGCCCGTTGCCTACTCAGCCCATAGAACCCGCTCGATCCATTTCAATCGAACCGAGGGAAAATAGACAGGCTTCGAACGACGAGCACGAGGACTATTATCAATGTTTGATGTGCTAATTAACACAGAACTTGCTATGCTTTTCTTCTTAATTTGGTGGAAAAAAGTTAGTGCTACATGCTTGCTTAGCCGGAATTCGATGCCCACTTGTAATTTTGGGGACTCTCGAGGATAATATAAAGATATTGGAGTACTCAAAAGCAAAAGAAAAGCTGTGAGCTTTATCATTTGTCATACACCTCAAACTTATCCACCCCACAAATTCACGTGCATGCATGCAACCCAATAACCCTCACGTAAGGAATTTTAATACCTCGATGTGCGTGAAATCAAAAAGACACACCACTAAGATCATGCCACCTTATAATGTGTAAAAGGTTTATAGGTTGCTTTATACGTACATAGGTATCTGTAATGGAATATTAGAAGTGCATGCATATGCATTGGAGAAAATTATTCAAGAAGTCTCAAATTTATTGTATAATGATCAATTCAGTCCTAAACTTTTCAATTTTGCTAATTTAGTCTTGAACTTTTTAACAATTTTTCAATGTAATCTTTCTAATCAATTTTTGCCAAAAATTGCTGATGTGAACGTCAGCTGTCCGTAGCTATCCTACATGATACAGAAAGCTGGCATTTTTTTTTTCGGTCGGAACGGAAAGCTGGCATTGACATGAACAATTTTTGCAATTTTTTTTAGATTTTCAAAATATTTTCCTTTTTCATTTTCACCTATCAAGCGCCAGCTGTGTCACGTGGACAGCCAGCGCTAATTGGATCACCAGATAGGTAATTTTCGGCCATATCCATATTAATTTAGCCTTAGTAAACCAATTTATTAAGTTGATCTGGGTATCTCTTGCAAGTTCAAGAGAGTAGGATGATGAACGGGATAATGTACCAATTAAGAAAGAGAACTGGTGATGAGAAATAAAATAAAGGGGGGAAGATACAAAATAAAAAAAATTAAGTCATAAATTAGATGGGAAGAAGAAAACAACAATTTAGGTAAATTCAATGCGGAGAATTTAACCTAATTAAGCAACCTCATCAAATTATTCAAATATAATATAAAATAATCCTAAATTTGAAAAGGGAAATAGATATTTCAAAACGATTGTAGATCACAATTACAAGAGAATTCGCCTGATCCAGCTCGAGCTGGACTCACTCATTTAGTCATTCCCGCCTCCTAAATTTTGGTTTTTTTACGTGGCCTAAAATTAGTTTTACCAAAAAAGTCTTAAATCTATTATACATTGATACTAAACTTTTTAATTTGGCCAATTTAGTCTTGAACATTTTGGCGATTTGCCAATGTAATCCTTTCAAATCAATTTTGGTCAAAAATCGCTGATGTGGACGTCGGTCATGGCACGGTTAGCACATGAATATTTACAATTTTTTGAAAAAATTATGACTTTTTTTTCTTTTTTTCCATTTTTTCTTTTTAATTAAAAAAAACAAAAATCATCCACATTAATGTCAGCCGTGCCATGTAAAATGGCCAACATCCACGTCATCAATTTTTCGGCCAAAATTGATTAGAAGGATTACATTGACTAAATTTACCAAATTAAAAAGTTTAGGATTGAATTGGCATCTGTATAATAGATTTGTGACTTTTTTAGTAATTTTCTACGAGGTAATAAATGTGATAATGTATGCTCAACACTAGGGATAATTATCAAATTAATCCTAAACCTATTATGTGGATCTCAATTTAGTAACGAATGTTTCAATTTTGCTAATGTAGCATTAAACCTTATCCTGAAATTCCAATGTAGTCTTTTTGGTCAATTACCATCGAAAATTGATGACATGATATCTAGTTATCATCAGTTGTCCTACGTGGTATGTTACTGCGGACAACTTTATTCAAAATGACGTCTTACGTGGATTGTTGTGCTAGCAATTTATGACAGCAATTGGGCAGAAGGACTACATTGGAATACCGTGTAAAGAGTTAGAACTGCATTAGGAAATTTAAAGAGTTTGGAATTGAATTGACATTCGTACAATGACTTTACAATTGAAATGAAAAGTTTTCCCTCAACACAGTGTTCCTCTTTTCCTAATTGCCAAGCAAATCCTTTTGGGCAACTTCTCCCAACTTCTCCTTCTTATCAAATATTATTCTTCCTCCAAAATTGTTTTAAGAAAAAATCTATTAAGCTTTGAGATAATATATATAAACATATATAATCCTACATGTCAATGTTTGTATATATATAAAGGTTCGGGTGTTTCGCGTCACATAAAAGTCAAATCACAAAAGACATATGATTTGAAAGGTTAAAAGTTAAAATTAGTTCAAATCGATAATGCATGTAATATCTAAGCGCACACGGTAAGTAATAGTAGATAGTAAATGAGACTCTAATTATCAGGTGTACGTTCTAATCTTTAATCAAAATTTACAACTTTTCTTTTAACCAAGAGAAAATTTTAAACCGAGGAAAGCAAGAAGAAAGAAAATGACAATGGAGGAGGACTCAGTGCATCGAAGAAGATAAAGGAGAGAAGACGGGCCTTTCTTTCTTTCTTTCATTTTTTCTTTTTTTTTTCTTTCTTTTTTTTATTTTTTTGTTTAAAAATTATTTTGTCTGTTTGTGTTCATAAAGGAGGGTCAAATATTCTTGAATCTCACCAAGACTTGTCTTCCATCATCAGCTTCAAACTGTCTTTATCGAAATCTACCATTCCCTTTCCGTAGTTTCCAGACACCATTTCATGCGAATTTGCCCCCTTTTTCGGGTTTGAACGTGGTCATCAACCGAGGCACACATTGCTCCTTTCTTTCATAGCAAAATCTACTAGACATTACGTTCATCGTCGATGTAGAAATTACTTCATTTTGCTACGGCGGTAGCACATTGCTACGTGTAAACTTAGCTTGAATTGACGAATTTACCCGACAGTCCATGAACGGACTCAAACATACACACGGCACTGCGACATTTCCGCACGAATATGCTCGGAAACTCGACCCCGATCATTGCGTGGTTAGCACGAAAACCCGTGCTTTAGCTCCTGTATGTCTCATTGAAATGGGTTCCTAGTTACATGTGCTTCCTTCAATGGATGTATGCCCCTTGCACGCACACACGTTCACCATGGTGTACATTAATTTCGATGGTCTTTAGCAGCAGCTGCAATTGTTCAAAATTTGCGTGGTCAAAAAAACAGGCGTGATTAAAAATTGAAAAAGAACAGCAATAAAGGGAAAGGAGGAATTAGTTTGCTACGGAACATAGACAACTTTTGACTCGTGCCTTCCAAAATTTAAGCTTCAAGTACAGAGACAGAATATTCGAAGGGGAAAATTACGGGGGGATAAAGGGGGGGATTAGGGGATTTTTGTTCGCTTTTCCAACGTAGGATGACCGTTAAGGCGTGAGGAAACCCTAGCATCTAACGTACTTATTAAGGTTGCTGCTGCTCCTGTCGATACTTAATTTGTTTTATGCAGATAAAGGCAAAAGCTTCGGGAGGAATTGGGAACCTTCTCAAAGATTTTTCGAAGTAAGCGACGTTCTTTTCTGTCATGAATTACCAAACGTTCGGCATGGCCTGAGACCGGATCGAGCTTGTTCAGGAATTGGGTACCTTCTTGAAGATTTTTCGAAGTGAGCGACATTCTTTTTTGTCGTGAATTACTAAACGTTCCGCGCGGCAAGCGGAGCTAGCTACAAGAGAAACAGATTTCCATTGGAGCTCGATGTAGGTCCTACGTGATTTGTCGTACATGACTAGCTCGATCTATCACGATGAAAGTATCATAGACTATAACTCGACATTAGGGATGAAAGTTACTCCCCAAGATCAGTATATAACAAAAGCTAATGTGGGCATGTCCATATGACATGTCCATATGCCATTGGACATGGACACAAGCTTTTGCATACCAATGACTATAAACGTTATTTAAAATGACATAAATAGTACTTGTGTGCAATATAATTCTCTAAAATTTTAATTTATTCAATGTAATCCATGAACTTTTATCTAATGTGTAACGTGGTCCCTAAATTTTTAAATTGTTCAACGTGATCTTTAAACTTTTAGTACATGTTCAATTTGGTCTCTGAGCTATATGAAAATGATTAATATTGTCCTTCCATTAAATTAAGTTTAGGAATAATATTGAACATTTTCATATAATCCATGGATTAAATTAAACATGTATGAAAGTCTATGATTCACATTGAACAATTCACAAGTTTGAAGACTTAAATAAATTAAAAGTTCAGGAATCACATTAAACAAAATAAAAATTTAGAGATCACATTTGTCCAAAATTCATAGACCATTTATGTCATTTTCCCTTCAAAATTCTAGCATTGCTGTTGCATGAGAGATGTTGCATCTATTAGCCGCCTCAAAAGGGCCCAAAGAAGCTGTAGGCTGAGCTCTCCTTTGAACTCCTTTTTCGTTTTTTTTTTCCTTTTTGAATCCCTGGAATAACATTTTCTGATTATTATCATTTTTTTTTCTTCATTCTTTATTTTTTTTCTTTTTTCCAAATTATGGTCACTGAGATTCCTTGTGGTTCAAGGAGGCAAAGTTGAGGATATTGAAAAAGATAACTCTCTCTCTCTCTCTCTCTCTCTCTCTCTCTCACACACACACACACACAGAGTGAGCTTGGGGGGTGTTCTTGAGGTGACCCCAACAAGCATATAAACCCACCCCAAACTCTCATATCCATCACCAATGATAAGTTGTGCTCAGTACAAATCTGTCTTCACTTGACTCCTTTCTTTCCCAAGGTGAGTTTTGAAACTACAATGTCATGTGTGTCGTCATGAGTCATTACCTCCAACTTTAATTATGTCAAGCAGTAGAAGCAATGTTCTTTCATGCAAAAATCATCATTGAGCTTTGGCGTTCAGGTGTGATTAAAGATGAGCAGACCAGGAGACTGGACCTGCAGGTCGTGCCAACACCTGAACTTCCAGAGGAGAGAGTCGTGCCAAAGGTGTGGAGAGCCGAGGATGGGCGAGAGAGGCGGCGATTCTTATGGGGGCTTTGGCGGGAGGAGTGGCTCACCATTCGGATTCACAGGCCCAGACGTCCGGCCAGGCGACTGGTACTGCAGCGTCGACAACTGCGGGACTCACAACTTCGCCAACCGCTCGACCTGCTTCAGGTGCGGTGCACCAAGGGACGAGTCAGACGGTGGCGGCCGTCGTTATGAGAGTGAAATGCCTCGGTCGCGAGGTTTTGCAGCCAGTGGTGGCAGTGGTGGTGGCAGCGGAGGTGGCAGCAGTCGCTGGGGGTGGAGAGCTGGTGACTGGATTTGCACCAGGTAGGGTTTGATATCTTCATGTGAAGCATACAAAATGGTTGTTCGTGAATTTATCATTTGATTCATGAATTATCGTATGCTCGTGTGCATGAAATATCACACTAACAATCTCACTTACTCAAAGTTCACTATGTTTGATTATGCTAGCTAGCTGTTGGAGCCTTGACTCGAACTTTATGCACGGGTTGCTCCCATTCTCTTTCTTCTTTCCTTTCCTTTTTGGCTCTCATACAGACTCAACAAGATCATTCTTGTGCACGGCGTGAATACTGTCAAAAGAAAAAAAAACTGCAGAAGTGTCGAGCATCAGCATAGACCCGAGCAACTGCAGACGTAATTACAGATGTAAACACAAGCACGTGTACTACCGGGAACGTTATAATTAATTTCTTTTCAATTTGTGCACTGTGAAATGCTCAGGTCAGGATGCAATGAACATAACTTTGCTAGCAGATCAAACTGCTTCAGGTGCAATGCACCAAGAGAATATTCATCAGGTGGCCGGTCTGATTATTCTTCTTGAAATGTTCCATTATCTGGTATGTAACTACTATCTCTCAGACAGTAAACTGCAGAGAGTGTGTTTTGAGAGTGATATTGAGCCAGTTCGGCGAGTTACGATCACATGTCTTGTGTTTCTTTGTTCTTCAGGAAGAGCCTGGAAAGAATCGAGCAAGAAAATGCAGCCACTGTCTTTTGTCTCTCTTTCTGCCAAGAAAACATTTTCCATTGGAGTTATTTGGTGGGCCTAAATGACAGATCAAAAGAACATAAAGAGAGTCTTCTTCTTCTAATTCTGCTGCTTCTTTTTTCTTGTTTTTTGTCCGGTTCTATGGTGTTTTTATGGTCTAGTTTGTTTTAGCATAGCATTGTAGCTTGCGGGTTAGCAGTTCCTATATCACCTGTTTGAGAGGGTTTTCTGTGGTTGTTGCAGTACTGTGAGAATTTCTTTTATCTGCCCTCTTGAATTTTCTTTTAACAGTATTTACATTTTTGCCCTAATTAGGAAAGTAATGGTACTTGGAAAACATTGCTGACCTCTCAAAAAAATTCTTGTATTGAATCGGACCATATGAGCCCACTCAATCTCCACCATTAATGGTGCGAACCTCACATGACTTAATGAATTAAATGAAGTGATTCACGGGCACCAAGTGTATGCAAGATTGAGTGATTCTTTGTTTCCTCTTCTTTTAGTTACAACCCCCCTGATCCTTTGCTTGAGGATATTCTTTTGTTTGAAGTGGTCAAAAATAAACTTGAATTAGAACTGAAAATTCATTAGGCCATGGATCTTTTGCAACTGCATAAAAAATTATTATATTTTACATGCCTTTGGGGAAAGAAACTGAGATGAGTGGACCCTGTTCTCTTCATATCTGCAAAAGCTGGAGCATTAGTCAAAGAAGATAAAGATCATGTGCAATTTCAAAATGGCATAAAGAGGAAACTACACAGCGTAATCTAGTAATGATTAATAACACTAAGTTTTATTCGAATACTCTATTTATTTTGTCTCTCAGCTGATCATAGGCCAGGGATTCCTGGCGTATAGTTTACTGGCTAAGTTTGGCAATCTGATGCAATGTGCTCTCGGTCACATCGGAACTAATTGATAAATCATAGTCAAACATGAGATGAGTGTTATATAAACCATTATTTCCGAAAAAACTTAAATCGTTAGGAAACCAACGAGTCAACAACCTATGTATATATGTAGCATATTACTCAACACTCTCCTCGCGAGTAAGGAGAGATGCGTGAAACACAAAGTGTGGATGTTACCACATCAAACAGGACAACCATAGACATAAAAATGGGCAGAATAATAGGTGTGAAGATAGAATACATACAAGACAGGATTCTAACGCATGATCTGTACTTTAACACCATATTAGACGAACCATTTTTCCAAAAAACTTCAGTAATTAGAAAACGAACCAACAATGTATATATATGGCGTATTACTCAACATTCAACAAAGAGTAATGCATGGTATATATCTACCATAGTATGCATGCCTTCACGGGATTTAATTTCAGAAGGGAATTCAGCTCAAGACCTGCTCTAATTTTTCACCCAGTTGAAAACTCCCAGACAAACGACGCAACAGTTAGATCATGAGAAAGTTAAAGTATTAACAAAATATATCTCACTGCAGATTCAACTATCGGAATTGCTTCCCAGTTCACCCTATTTCTTTTGTACATCTATAGCAGGAAAAAGAGTCGAATAGTAGATAGAATAACTTCCCACATTCATCTTGCATCATCCTATGTTTTCTATCAGAAATAAATTACTTACTGTAAAAACTGGGATAAAACTACAGAATACCTCTACCGTGATTTCTTCTTGTCAAGGCACATAGTAATATGCCGACACGTCATAGGTTTGCTTAACCTAGGTTTTAACATTGATTAATGTAAAGAGGGCGCTAAAACAAGAAGATGGATCTGCTTTTAAAGAATAAATTCACATAGGATTCCAGAGCTTTTAAGGGAACAGCTTTTAAAGGTCCCCTCATTGACCTGATGGGTATTTAACCGCAAGATTTATTACTGGTCAAAAAAGAAGCCCAACACCACCTTCAATCAGTGCCCCTGCTACTACACTCCATTATTTAGCTTTTTGCAAGATTCTTTGTCCTGCTTTAAGCATTTCCTTTATGTTACTTCACTTGCTTTGCTGGTGTTAGTGAAGTACCTCCCCACTGATGTATCAGCCAAACAAAATTTAGGATTTTTATATGACTCATAAAAGAGAAAAATTAGAATTTATATGTCCAAGTTGAAGCAGCTATCATTCAAGTAGTGCTCATTCTTCCTTCCTTCCTTCCTTCCTTCCTTTCAAGCCATCAAGCGCCTCTCTCTCTTTAGTAGACAGAGAGAGAGAAAAGAGACTCAGTAGTGTTTAAATGAGGAAAATACAACAGCATCGTACCAATGAACTTATCTTCCCTGCATTTCATTGATCACATGGTATCGACTACAATATAATGGATTAATGCAATCTTCTCGGACAAAGAAATCCGGATATGAGCGCTAACATATAGCTAGATCAATAATAAATGAAATGCAACATCCATGATAATTATTCACATTAGGTATCATAGCATTCTCTTTTAAACCATTTCTCTCTGGGATTAGTAAGATACGAGAACATCCTAAAGCAGTCTTTAAGAAGATGCAATCATAATTTCCGTGTTCCGGACGCATTCTAATCTAAAAAAGACAGGATATCTAATAAAACTCATGCTCAAGAAAGAGCACCGTCGTCCTCGTAAATCATAGAATCTGGACCCAACATCCATCTTATCAGACAACTGCAGTGTTTCAAGTACAAGAGTTGAAAATGTTAATCAATACTGTGATGGTCAAACGGTAGCAAAAACAAGATAGCTTTTATCCAATTCAAAGCTTGATAAATTGACTTTATTCACTTTTTAAAGTTCTCCCCTTTCGTATTTATTCATAAATTTAGCATAACGCACACTCTCTAAAGTTCTTTACTTTTATCCCTTTATAAAAAGGAGCCTTTGATGTCTCACACATTTCAACTACAGTCGGCATGCTGCATTATTTCTCATGGGGTAATGCACCACTTAAGTTCATAGAAAACACACTGCTAAAGCCATTTACTTTTTTCTGATTAATCTCCTTCAGATTAATAAATTACATTATAATGTGGATACCACTTGCTTAGATAAAGCAAAGTTACAAAGCCGTACTAACACCCCGCAACTACATGTATCAACAACCCTTTTTTTTTGGGTTTAAGACATGCATTTATCAATAACTATAGTAGTTCAAAGATGAGTGCATCCCCAAGGTACTTTTGGCGATGAACAATCGTAATGTGTCCTCATCTTCGATTCTGTAACATTTCCATAACAACAAAATTAAGTTGCTCTTCTTTAATCTATTACTAGCGATTAGCTGCTAGGGTACAGCAGCAAATTACAAAAGAAGTCCTTGCTGCATTTAAGATGCTGTTTCTGTTTGTGTTCCTAATATTAAGATGATTTTCTAATGGAGAATATCAGAAAACTAGCTGAGTATATTCGATGGTCTATATGTTCTTTAGTCTAAAATTGCTTTTCAATCACTGTTTTATGACCTCAAACAATCGGTGGTTCTCAGAGTTGTGATGTAAGTGCTAATCTTTGGCATCATTTGGGCTCTTTAGCACACTAGATATGAGAATCTAATTTGGTTGTTACTTAATCCAAATCATCGGGAGTTCATGACATAGAATTCCACAGTTCAGAATCAACACATTGATAGACCAGGGAAGAAATAGAACTTGTCACATGGGTCTGAAGCTCTGCTAAGCAGAAGATTTTACAAGAAAAACAGCAACATGCAGCATGCCTTCAGAAAGAGCATGTCAACAAGCTTGCCACTCTCTTGTGCCCCCACTTTGTCCCTTTTTCGGCATCTGTATTCCTTCTTTCTTTTTTTTCGTGAAATGTAGACTAAACTGGGAATTGTAACAGGTAAGCGGGCTCTTCTCGATGGTTCACCTACTAAGCTTGAAACCACTTTTTTTACAAGGCTTTAAGAAGTGACATTGAGTTAATAATGCTGCTACTGGCAGATTTTTAGAATTGAAGTAAACCGATGCCTGAAGGAAACCCAGCATCCAGATTAGAATGGTTACAGCAGGTCCATGGCCAAATTCGAATGGGATTATAATGCACATAACGCTACCTTCAAGAGGGCCTATCAGGGATAGACAATTAAGTTCGCCAAGAGTACTTTGCTAATCGTCCTTTTTTTTCCTGCAACAGTAGCTTGGTACATAGAATTCGTAGAAGTTCTTCAGCAGCAGAATTAGTGATTGCGAATCGCAGAAGTTCTGCAGCTTTGCAGCACTAATAAACCTCTACAGGACACGTAGGGATCATTTAGGGACTACAAATAATGTGCATGTGGCCACCAGTTTATGCATAACTCGCCTGAAACAGAAATTAAGCAGGTAGGAAAGAAAAGGAGCCTTAACATGCGCATCACTACCAACTTTGCCTAGAAGCTTACAATTGCCAAGTAGGAAAAGAAAAACAAGTGATCGTTGCGGCATGAAAACTGTTAATGACCTTCAAAGAAAATGAACTTAATTGGGTAAAAGCAGTAAAAAATGAGTTTCTGAAGATGTATTTGACAGACGGGGATTACAGTTAGGAGTCTATTTCCCTCAGGTAAAGACAGTTTTGTCTTTAGTCTTTGTTCTCTGACTACTGTCTTTACTCTTTGTTCTCTGAATCTTAATAAGCAATTATTGTTGTTTTCTTTAGTCTGCTAACATAGACCTACTCACTTGTGCGAATGAATCAGAAATAATATTGAAGAGATACTGCTCTGTCATAACAACCACACATACCCAACAAGCCATATAAAACTCGCATTCCAATTGATTTCAAAAGTTGACTGAAGATCCATTTGTTAATGTAAGACTCTCCAAAATTTTGACAACAAGAATCCTAACAAAACAAGTGACTTTCTCAATAGAAGTGTTGCTCATGATTCATCTCATTTCAGCTTAGATTTTGATGAGCTCTGCAGTGGCTTTGCAATAGTTCGAGCAGGGGCAGGTCTCATGGCCTTCTTCACATCATATTTAATGGATGATAAGGCACAGATCAATGCAATCAACATCGTCGGATAAACATAGACCGCCTTTGCAGGATCCACATTCACAGGCTTTCCCAAGATTCCCTCCTTGACAAGACCCCAAAGTATCAGCAGTGTCCCAAACATGCTCATCCTCCCTGGTTTTAGCAGACCCACGATTGCTCCTGCCACAGAGAAGTAGCTTCCGGCAAGAACCTGGAAGAATCAACGGGTAGTGAAACAAAATGTCACTAACTACAAATTAACAAGGACCATGCAAGAAGTTCGGTTGTATGACATCTCAGACACTCTAAGAAAAAAGTGACACTTCCAGCATTCTATCGCGGGTAGAATTGGGACACTTACGAGGAGACAACTGTAGCATTCACATCAAGCAAAAGAGCATGCCAGGGAAAAAGTACCAAGGCAATAACTGTTTGCCAGTAATAGATGCTGGAGTTTTCCCTTAAATGTGTCAGATTAAAAAAGAAGCTGAAACAAGAAGCTGTTATCTAAAGAGCGTAAATCTTTTACTTCGTGATCATGCACATGCACTGCAGTGTGACAAATGTACAATTTATGTCTGTGTTTAACTGAAAAAAGGAGCATGTGCAACAGGAAGATGAGACATAGAAAGATCAAACGAAAAAGAACCTCCAAGCGCTGTAGATCAACTACTGCCGAGGCTTCTTTCACAGTAGTTAGATTATAGATATCTAGCAAATCATTCCAGCTTGGAACTGTCATGTCCTTTACAAGGCCATTGACAACAGCTCCGGGGTAGAGAAGGGCCTTCACCACAGGAACAGGGATTATCTCACTGGCAATAAGCTGAGATGATGTGACGTGTATCGGGGTCGAACACATACCAGACCTACATGTGACCCTGCATGGTAGTCCCGGACAAGATCAATCGACTTAGAAAAATGCTTCAAAAAGGATCCTCCACTTTCTTCCGTGTTAGTAAAACTACAAACTTTGTACGTGAATTTGAAGAGAAAAAAAAAAGATAACCAGTTAGAGTTTCCAACTGTATATTAGATCTCAAACTATAACTGTCTCTTAGTAGAATGTCTGAACTTCACTGAGCAGTTATCATACTTAGAAATGTAAACTATCATAAGAGCCAAGTAGGCGCGGCGGAGAATAGAACAAGTTGGTGCAGTATTAACAGTCTAACTACCTTGCACGGGAAAGTATAAACAAGGTGCTATTTGCCACAACACCAGTCTACAGGAGCACTGGCCACGCAGTAGTAACCAACAGTTTCCAAATGGAAAGACTACCAGCTCCCGGGGAGTAATCAAAAGAAACGAGGTTTCATTACGTAGATATATACTCAATTTGTCAAAATATCAGATGAAGCATGCTCGACCGATTTCAGTTTTTCCGTTATCCCAGGTTAATATTTAGCGTAATACTAAGATCTCCCCCGCTCCGTCGCGACGTGGTAGAATCGCAAACGGACAAAGTTATTCCCTTTCTTCCCCCTCCCCCCACGCTGGAAACACGTCCCAACTCCAAACCAGTGACATCCTAGATCTACTCTATGCTCGACAGAACCTCCATGATTCCCTTTCCTTAGCTCAGAAAATGGCCCATCAACTCTTCGGTACTTGAAGAGCAAACAGAAACACTGGCGAGGACCGCCCGTCGACTTCAGCGCACAAGAACAGGCTTCTCCATGCACACAGGACTGATAAAAACGAAGCAACACCGCGAATCACTCCTTCAAAGTCCCTTCTTCTTTCCTCCCAACCAATCACCGACCAAACAAATAGAGAGAGGATTCCATCATCTCCGATCTCTCCACTTAGCAATCAACAACGCGCTGCTTCCGGTCGAACAATTCTATGTAAAAACAGAAACACGCCAGCCAAATCACACCCATACTCAAATTTCATTCGTCAGCGACAGCATTCGAGCTCCGCCGCGGCGGCGATCGGCCGGCCGGCGAATCGCCGCGGAACACGGACGGAGAAGAGAGAGCAAGTGATCCGATCGCGGCGAAGGTGTGGGGGGAGACGGATCGAATTACCTGAAGAGAGGGATCTGGAGGATGATGAGGAGGAAGTATACGCGGGAAGCTATCGGCGGGACTCTGCTCATCCATCCCCTCGACGCCATTGATGACGAACGGACCTCGCGATCTGCGGCGTCGTTCACGTTCAGAGCGAGAATTTCAGACGACGGAGGAGGACAAGAGGGTTGAGCTTTTCGAGCGAAGAGGAAGACTTCGAAGTGTATCTACGCAGCGTATCGTATTATTGAGGGCATTATCAGATTTTAGGAATATTATTTGATATTTCGTTATTTTTTTTTTTTGAAGATAATTGGTTTTTTCAGAAAAGTAAAATTTCTCCAATTTTCTATGTATAACATCGAGTGCAAGGAAAAGTCGAGTTACCGAGTAAGGGCTTGATTTTTAGGTATTTTCTCTTTTCGTCCCTAATAAAGAATTCACGAGTAAATGGATAATTTATGAGGAAGGCATTCGAACCGAGCCCGAGTCCAGAGCAGAGGCCAGACCGGAGCGGAAGAGGATGATCAGTATCAATTTATTTTCACTTTTGTGGAAAGTGATAATAATTTTTCAATCTTCTACAATAATCGCATATTGACATGATAACAATGTTTGTGATTTTTCTTTTTGTCTTCATTGAGAGAGAGAGAGGGGGGGCGGTTGATGTCATAAGATATCGAAAAGAAAATGTCATTGACTCGTGAGAGCTCAAATGATTGGACGGTGCAACCACAGAACATACATGTTGTTTAGTGGGGCATCCTTGTATTTTTTTTTTTGGGTTAACATAATAAGATGCTGCTTTATTAGATTACACATGACTATCAACGGTTTTATAGTAACTCAAATTTCTGAATTTAGGTATCAACTAGTCATGGCCACGGGCCGGTTTCGGCCCGGAACTAGCCCGGTCAAACCCGGGCCCGGCCCGTTGACCGGGCCCGCGGTTTGGAACCGGCCCGGAACCGCCGGTTCCGGGCCCGGTTCCAGGAAAAAAAAAAAAGAACGAAAAAGCTGTAGCTGCGCCGCGCGCGACGCGTAGCGCAGCCTACCCGTTGCCAGGGGCAATAGGCCAAGCAGAAAGAAAAAAAAAAATGCAACGGGCCGCTGCCCGTTGCCTTGATGCGGGCAGTGGGCTTGCGGCCCGTTGCCCGAGCAGCCTAACGGCTGCCCGGGCAACGGCTAGCCGTGGGCCCGCGGCCGTATGCCCAAAACAGGCAAAAAATATATATTTAATAATAAATAATAACCGTTGCAAAATTGCAACGGTTATAATTTTTTTATTTTAATCCTAAATTTTTTTCTCATTTTTTCTTTATAAATTGTCTCAATACTCACAATTCTCTCAAATTCTCTTCTCTCAAGTCTCAAATTTTCTCAATACTCTAAATTCTCTCAAATTCTCTCAATTTTCTCAATCCACACAATTCTTTCTTCATTCTCCCAATTAATCCGCTCAATTCTCTCAATCCACTCGAACAATGGCAAGTGGAAGTCGAGTGCCAACTGGCAAAGATAAGAATATTGTGACGGAATCCCATCATTCTTTTGATCTTCGTGAATATGCAGATTTTGAAGATGATGAAATCAACATTTTTCCCGATGTGGAGCGCGTCCCGACGCAAGAGAGTTTTCATCCTCCTACCAAAATATCTACAACAAAGGAAGCGGAACGGGAATTTACATCTGACATTTGGAATTACTTCACGAAAATGGAAAGGTTTGATATTGGTGAAAAAAGGTATGATATAATTTGTAAATATTGTGGGAAAATATATAAATATACAGGTAGACAAGGATATGGAACTTTCAAACGACATCTTAGGAGCAAACATCAAACAGAAACAAGAATCGATATAGGGCAACAACAAATTTCCGGGTACGTCAATCATAAAACTTCCCCTTTATTTCGTTTTAATGAAAAAACTTATAAGGAAGAATTAGGCAAATTTATTTCCGTTGAGCATTTAGCATTTAATTTTGGAAAAAGAATTGGTTTTAATCAATTTGTACAAAAAGCATGTACTCCACAAGCAAAACGTGTTCCTAGAAATTCAACTAAACGAGTAATTAAAAATCTTTACAAAAATGGAAAAAAAGATTTACAAAATTTTTTTATGCAATTTAATGGATGCGTGCATATAGGTAGTGATATTTGGAATGATCATTGGCAAAATCATTCTTACATGGGCATAACATGTCATTGGATAAATAACGAGTAGAGTATTCAAAAAAGAGTTATTGCATTTAGAGTTTTCAATGATAAACATACGGTAAATAATATTTATAGAATAATTAGGCAAATTTTAGAAGAATATTATTTGCTTAACAAAATTTTTTCAATTGGTTTTGATAATGCCGCGGCAAATACCGCTTCAATTGCCGATTTAGAAAATATTTGTAAACCCGCTTTTGACGGAAAATTTTTTCATGTTAGATGTGCTTGTCATGTTTTAAATTTATGTGTACAAGATGGTTTGAAAACTCTTGATATTTTTCTTCAACCAATAAAAACGGCAATTCGATTTTTATGGAAATATCCCCAAAAAATGAAAGAATGGGGTAGATTTTGTAGAGAAAATGGCAAAAAACTAAAAAGATTTCCAAGAGATGTTCCAACTCGTTGGAATTCTACTTTCCACTTGCTTAGTGAATCTTTAGCATATAAAGATTTATTATGTGCATTCATTTTTAATAATATACCTCAGATTGATTTATACTCACAAGAGTGGGATATTTACAAAAAAAATTTAGATGTTTTAAAGGTTTTTAATGATGCAACTTATACTTTGTCCGGTATTTATTATCCCATTACACATTTATTTTTAGTAGAGTATACTAATATTGTCGGAATTTTTTATGAATATGAAAATGATGTTGAATTACAACATACTATAGTTGCGATGAAAATGAAGTGGCTACATTATTATAGCGAAATTCCCATTATTTATTTAGTTGCTTGTGTTTTTTATCCGCGTTACAAATTGGATGGCTTAAATGATTTTTTGCATATGTATTATCAATGTTTACATTATGATGCGATAAATGTTACAACCATAATACGTGAGGTTAAAAACGTAGTAATAGAAATATATAATAAATTTTATACTAAATATAAGTTAAGTGATATTAGATCTTCTCAATCTATGGAGATACAAAATGACAGTACAGGTAAAATTAGTAGAGGGTACCAACTTTTATTACATAGACAAAAAAAACAAAAGGGAGTGATAAGAAATATTTCTGAATTAGAAATTTAATTAACCGTTTCATTTGAGTTTACTGAATCCGAAAATAGTACGGATTTTTTAATTTTGGATTGGTGGAAGAGGCACGCAAGCCAATACCCAATCCTTTCTCTTATTGCAAAACAGATTTTTTCAACCCCTTGTTCCACAGTTGCGGTCGAACAAGCATTTAGTGCCGGAGATAATATTTTAGACGAACATCGTTCAAGATTAGCTCCAGAATCAGTAGAAATGCAAGCTTGTGTTGCTGATTGGACGAAGGCTCAATACCGGCAACAGGAGATACATCGGAATCATGAATCCGAATTTTTTAACGACGGAGACACTACCGCTACTGGTGTCGATACCGGTACTGGAACGAGTAGTGACGATTGAGGGTAAAAAAACTATTGGAGTTGGCAAATATTTCGGGAACCCTTATTTCTCATACCGGGTACGCCCACGTGAACTTAGGGAAACCGAAGTATAATCCGACGACATGTGACCTTTGGATTTGGTCCCCTGCGCACAGAATGTTTAGGTTTTGGGGTCATTTTAGGGCATATATATTGTGATCCTTTTTTTATAGATCATTGTAACAAATTATAATGTGCTTAATGATAATTTATTAAATTCAAACTCTCTCTTTCTCTCTTGTCTTTTTGTCCCCAAATTTGATTACAATTTACATTTTAATTACAATTTATATTGAATAATGTTCCGTCACCGGTAACCGATCACCAAAACAGTAATTTTTTAATTTTTTTTATTTTTTTTTATTTTTTTCCTTTTCTTTTTTTTTTCCTTTTTTTTTTTCTTTTTCTTCCTCCGCCGGCCATAGCCAGGGCCGGCGGAGGTCGCCGGCGTCGGGCGAGGGCCACCCTCACCTGGGCTGGGCGAGGCCGAGCCTCGCCAGATCTGGCGAGTGGCGAGGCTCGGCCTCACCCGACGCTGACGAGGTCGGCCTTGCTCCACGCCGGCGAGGCCGACCTCACCCAGCCCAAGCGAGGGCGGCCCTCGCCCGACGCCGGCGAGGGCGCCCTTGCCTGAGGCCGGCGACCTCCACCAGCCCCGACTATGGCCGGCGGAGGAAGAAACGAAAAAAAAAAAAAGAAAAAAAATTTGAACCAGCCTGAAACCGATTCCGAATCTGAACCGGAACCGACCCGGAACCGCCGGTTCCGGTTCATACATGGCCACGAACCGGAACCGCCAGTTCCGAACCGTGGCCATGACTAGTATCAACCAATTTGACATGATCCCATCAAAGGGAAGAAAAAAAAATATTGGGAAATTTCCAATTGATTAAGGACCCTAAGAAAATAAGGTTATCCATTATTGAACCGACTGAGTTGGAGACATATAAGGCCAGCAAAATGGGTCATGTACCCATTTTATAACTCAGTTTTAGGAAAGCCATATCTATTTGAGTAACTCACTTTTCTCAAGAATGGGCTCAAATGGGTTAGAGAATATATAATACCCAAAAAATGAGTTAAAATATGGATCACCAGCTGACTCATATTTTAACTCATATTTTTTAAACCCATGACCAACGTTACCTGCTCAAGCACTCATCCACAAACGACGCTTCGCTCCCAACCTACGCTTCTTGTTGGCCGCTCGCTGCACTTCCTTTGCCACTTGTCGCCTGCCGCCTTGGCCGCTTGCCGCGCTTTGTCGCTCGTTGTTCATCACCTTGGTTGCTCGTCGTTTGCCGTGCTTCGTCACTCGTCGCTCGCCTCGCTTCACCGCTCATTGCTCGCCTCGCTTCGCCGCCGGTCACTTGCCGCCCTTCACCGCTCATCGTGCTTCGCTTCATCTCCGTTTCCCTCCTCTTCACCATAGGGAGGAAGAACTTACTTCAAGCGCTAGGGTTTCGGTATGCTCACGAAGGTAATGTATTTGTTTGGATTTTCATGATTTTTCTTGGTGAATTTTGTGTTTGTATCTACTTGTCGCCCTACCACCATGAGAGAGAGAGTTGATTGTGATAGAATAGAGGGTGGTTCGTGGCTGCATCTTGTGGGTTTTTTGTTAACATGGTATGAACTATACACATGTTGCGCGACTTAAGACAGATTCAAGGGAAGCTCAATTGATTGACCCATCTGCCTATGACTTCATGTGTAATTAGATGCTATGCTTATTTGGTGTATCTTCTTGTCTTCATACTATGTTTCATCCTATCCAATGCATTATGACACAAGGGATACTCAAAATTGTTGTTTTGGCTTGGATTTTCAATTTGAAGCAATTTTTCTTATGTACTTACTGGCTGTGTAAGGCTACTCGGTTATGTACGTATAGTTGCAAATTGATCTGTGGAGAGGTTAAAGTGAATTAAACGAATGGGTATGAGTTTTCCTAAAATATTAATGTGTTCTAGTAATATGGGTCGGGTCCGATATGGGTCACTATATTTGCATTGCATGAAAATGGGTTAAAACGGATTAAATAGGTCAACTAATATTCGATCCGATCCACCTGTTTGACGGGTCTAGCAACATATGAGCGAGACCCCCTCATTTTCTCTAAGTAATATTCTTAAATTTGATTATTTGCTTGTGAAATGATATGTGTATTTTTCGATAAAACGGAGGATTTCATTATAAACATTTGCTGAACCGGTTATGTCCAAGATAACATTAGCGATTCTTGCAGAGAAGTGTGCCCTTCGAGTCCTCATCAACCAGAGTTCCATTAGCAATAATTTTTCTTTACGAGAAAAAGGGCGATCAACGCTTCCGATTTCCTCCCGTTGTTTTCATAATACATTAATTAATTGTTTTTTTAGCCAGTATCATTGTGTGTTAGTTTAAGATAAGTAAACATAACGAAAAGAGAACTCTCATGGAGGCTCTGTGTGGGTGCGAGAACTCCATCAACTCGACTCGACCAAGGTTGGCTGTTGCCCCTAACAAAAGGCGATCGACGGTAGCAATTTTCTCTGGCCCTTTTCTATAGTATATTAGTTATTTTTTTTGGGCCAGAATCATTACGTAATTAGTTAATATAAGTAAAAAAAGGGAAACTAACATTTATTATCTCGGAATTTTGGTCTAATATGTAATGTCGTTCCTGAACTTTTACATTATTCAATGTTATTCTTAAATTTTAGCTCAATGTGCAATGTAGTCCCTGAACTTTTGATTTGTTTAATGCGGTCCCTGAACTTTTGGCACATATTTAATTTAGTCTATGGAGTATACGAAAAAGTTCAATGTCTTTCTTGAATTTGAGTCGATAAAAGGATAATATTGAATATTTTTATATAATTTATGAATCAAATTGAATATGCACTAAAAGTTCAAGAACCTCATCGAATAAATCAAAAGTTCATGGATGACATTGTATATCGAATTAAAGTTCACAAGTCATACTAAATAAATTAAAAATTCAAAGAATATATTATACATTCAGGCAAAGTTCAGGACCATTGGTGTAAATTATCCCTTAAAAAATAATGAAGACTCCCAACAAAGGTTGTTAACAAGGTTGAAAATTGAAATGAGGATTCATGGGCCGCGGTCTGAAAACAAGATTTTGGGCCCCCAAGACTTTCAAGTTCATCGTTCCCGTTTCTTCAACAATGGCTTCGTTCTTCCTCTGTTTTTCTCGCTCTGTTTCTCTCTCTGTCAAACCCCCTGCACACTGGGGGAAAATCCCTTGGAGATAGAGATACCAAGCCCCGCCATGGCTTTCGCTCCATCCATTAACGCTGCATTCTCAGCTCAACTAAGCTCTTGGGCACCCAAGAAGTGCCTCTTTGAACCCGCGAGCCTGAAGTTTCCTCTTCCCAGGACCCGTCCGTCTCCTTCCTCCTCCGCGCTCGTTTTCGGCCGCCGTCGCAAGGACGACGCTCCGGTCGCGAAGAAGAAGAAGAAGGGCAGGAACGAGGTGAACTCTATGTCTTCGTTCTTGGTATATTAAGACAAATGTCTGCAGCCGAGCCGAATTGTCAAAGGCGTCGGATTTGAGCTCGGTGTTTCTCTGAAGCTGTTCGATGTATTTCGTGCTGTGTTGTGTTGTGCTGTCTGCTGTGCTGGGTTGTGTTGCTTCGTTCAAGTTTCGTCTCCGTTGAGATTGAACCCCGATAGCGAGCTTCGAAGAGCTTGCTCTTTTGCTTGATTAGGCTTGGTGGTGGTTGCGGCAGTGTTTGGTTTGGGCTGTTGTCTTCAAATTGCATTTTGAGTAAAGTTCTTTATAGCCGAGGAGTACTGTAATGTGCTGCGGTAAGAACCAGATATGAGGATTTTGTTTGAAATGGAGAATCTATGACAATCTTGGCTTAGTGAATTGTTTGCACGTGGAAAGTGGATTTCTTTCTTCCAGCTTGGATGTGGATTTTTTGGATTCATTTTTCACGAACAAGAAATGATGTGGGCAGGGAAATGATTGATATCTCTGTAAATTGTCGGTGTAGGAGATGTGAGGTTAAATCTTGAATTTAATATCTTTTTTATTCTTTGCAGCAAATTATGCGTAAAAGTAATGATGACGAAGAGTTGGATGAGGATGCATTTGAAGCGCTATTCAATCAGCTTGAAGAAGATCTAAAAAATGATGGACTAACATTGGATGACAACGACAACGATATAAGTGAAGAAGACCTTGCTAGGCTCGAGCGTGAGTTGGAGGAGGCCCTAGGTGGTGATTACCTTGAGATGTTTGCTGGCAACGCCGAAAACTCAGAAGTTGATGATCATGCTGAAGCAGAAGATGGTGGTGATGACGACGATGATGTTGAGAGCCCGGTTGAACTAAAAAGATGGCAACTTAGAAGATTGGCTGTTGCTCTGAAAGCTGGTCGCCGGAAAACTAGTGTAAGCATTTTCTGTAACTCATGGTCTTCACATAATTGATTAACTATTTATGTCGGCCCATGTCATAGTTTGTGAAATACTGGACTGTGAATTCACTCAGATATATGAATACAGAGGTGGCATTATGTTATCAATCGCACATATAAGAAGAGGATAGAAAAGGTTGTAGGAAATTGTGTTCTGACTTGGACTTTGACCTTCCTTTTACATGATCGGTCATGATAAATTTCATCCTTCATGTGGTTTTCCTCTTGCAGATTAAATGTCTTGCTGCTGAGCTGTGTCTTGATCGATCTATTGTTCTTGAACTGCTGCGAGATCCCCCTCCAAATCTTTTATTGATGAGTGCTACATTGCCTGATGAACCTGCACAAGTTCGAACGGTCCTTGAAGCTGAAACCGCAGCAATCGATGTTGCTCCTCATGAGACAACAGCAGATGCTGTGGACCGTGAACCCAAACCCACCGTGAAGGCGCCTCTTCATGTGATGCAACAAAGGTGGTCAGCACAGAAGAGAGTGAAGAAAGTGCATGTTCAAACTCTGGAAAGAGTTTACAGAAGAACAAAGCGCCCAACTGTAAGAGAAAGTTACACCTTAACAATTTGTAGATTTTGTTTAGTGGCCACTCACCATTAAGTATCTTATCATGTCTTCCACCTTTTTCGTATTACTTTCTTTCTTGCTTTTTCGTATGAGCGAGATGAATTGGGGAATAGTAGGATTTTGAACCCAAGATCTATTGGATGTCAGAAAGGGTAGACCACCACTAGGCCAACTTGTTAGGTGTATTTTTGTCGATCAATGCACTACACAGTAACAACAAAAGCTTTTTGACGTTGGTGTTAGAAACAGGGTTGGAGTGGGGTTCTCATTTCTATTCTTATGTTTGGTCCACTTTGTGGAGTAATAATAGCTATTCATTCCCTAAGGAGAGCAATGCCCGTTCCTTTTCTCTGTTTTTCAAACAACAGATTTTTCGTGTGCAAGTGTACCACTTCTTTTTTTGTCTCTCCCTTGCTTCTTTTTAAAGACATATTTGACATTAAGCCTTTTGGATTATTGCATTGTTTTTCTGTCAAAATCAAATATAAATATTGCATTGCTCATTCTATTTCATTCCTCTTTCAATTCCATTGAATTCCTTTTCCATTACAATTCTTCTTCAATTCTGTTTTCACATAATTCCCTTTCGCTGTATCAAGAGCCATTAAATCCAATTTCTTATGTTAAGAGTCGTAATAGTCTTGAAAGGTACAGTAGGATTTCATGAAGGAAAATTCTCCTTAGTTTTGCTTAGGAATCCTCATGCTCTTGAGAGTAATTTTGCTGCTTCAGTTCAGTATATATTTACGCGAGAGAAGCAGAATTGCTCCTTTTTTGCCTTATTTCCTCATGAGAAAATTAAAAGCAGCCGACATTCCGCTAACTTTTAGCGATCACTCCATATGAGAGATCTTATTTGTTCTTGAAGCTTCGAATCTTGGTTATCAGTTTTGATGTTCAATTCTTTTTAAGGTCAACAGATGCCCTTCTCCTTTGAAGTTAATCGATATTTTGCGCCAACTTTAATTATTTCAGGATTTTGATTCCAATATAGAAACTTTTCGATGCGACACTAAACAAAGGAAAAAAAAATGGATGCAGAATGCAATGATCAGCAGCATTGTGCAGGTGACCAACCTACCCCGGAAGAGAATCGTGAAATGGTTTGAAGACAGACGTACTGAAGATGGAGTTCCCAAACAACGAGTTCCTTACCAAAGACCGGTGCCCGAAACCTTTTCTTGAAAATAGATATGTAAAGCTGTATCAATTGTTTTTCGTTCTGTGAATTGGTGAACGTTTAGCCTTATGTGCAGCGCTGTTGGTGATATCATAATGATATAATGACATTTGATGCAGTACACTCATGCTTCATGATGTTTCTCTGTCTGCAATATGTTGTCTTACTGAACTAACTTATCTCACCTAAATCAAAGCTAGAGCCAACATTTGACGCCGGGGGTTCAGAGTGCTGCTTGATCTATGAACGGATGATAGCATTTCATCCATGACAGCGGAGATCATGGATATTGATCTTGATGGGAAAAATCACGCTGATCTTGATAGGAAAATCGCTTTTAGTGACAATTGTCGGCGTTATCATTCCATCTATGACAAAGTTCTTGGCAGGGACTTTCATGGTGTGAGCAGGATCGCCGAAGTTGATATCTTGGCCATTTTGATGCAATTCATTGCTTATTGGCGCTGGGAACACTGAAAGATTCGAACAAGCAACCTTTTGTTGGCACTAAGATCTTCAGCTCTGTTGATCACTCTCTCTGGAATGAGTGGAGATCTCTGACTTGTCCTGCTTTCCTGGACGGGCTGAGTATCGATAAGAGATGGTTCAAGGAAGAAACGTGGTTCATGTATGATGGTTGCTGCCTAACAAAACCATAAAAGTTCAGCATTTTGACATGGATGTTTTGTTGAGTCACGTGATCTTATTTGACCATGTTTATCTATCCTATTATAGTCAGTTGTTTGTTGTCCTAGTTCTTAGGAGTTTGTTTTATAGTGGTGCTGAACATGGGTTTGTGTTTTACCAAGTCCATAGGTGGTTTCTGCACGTTGCTGTTTTTAGGAGTTAGTGGATGCACTTTCTTTCTAAACCGTCATGTAGCTCTTTAAAAGAGCATCCCTTGTAAGCATTTCGTTTTTTAATAAGTAAGAAATAGACGTACTTCATTGCATATTGTTAGTTTTCTTTCTCTCTAATACTATAACAGTGGTATCAAAGCTTGGTTGTGAGAAGGTAGCAGCAATTTTTCAATGGCCACTGATAATTTCGTTCAACCAGTTATCCCTCGCTTTGATGGTCAATATAATCAGTGGAGCATGTTGATGGAGAATTTCCTGCAGTCCAAAGAGTACTGGCATGTCGTTGATTCTGGAGTAGCAGAACTAGCAGCTAGAGTGGTATTAACTGATACACAAAAAGCTGACTTAGATGCATTGAAACTAAAGGATCTCAAAGCATGTGCAACTTAAAGGGCTTCGGACGGAATTTGAGAACCTACGTATGAAGACCGGTGAATCTGTTACTAATTATTTATCAAGAACAATGATGATCGCTAACAAGATGCGGATCCATGGCGAGAAGATGGATGACGTCACCATCATCGAGAAGATTTTTCGATCAATGACACCGAAATTTAATTTCGTTGTTTGTTCTATAGAAGAATCTAAAGATATTGATGAACTTTCAATTGATGAGTTGCAAAGTTCTTTGCTGGTTCATGAGCAAAAAATTGTCCAGCAAGATAAAGAGGAACAAGCATTAAAGGCAGTAGCCAATCCAAGAGGTCCTGATCGTGGGAAAGGGAGATGGAACGACAAAGATTCACACCAGAAATCAAATAAGGATCATGCTACTGATTCCAAATGGAAAGCGAAATGCCGTGACAACAACTATTCAACTAGTAACAAATTGAAGTTTGTAGACAAGTCAAATGTTGAATGTTATAGATGTCACAGGTATGGCCACTATAAGTCTAAATGTAGAACCAATCTCAACAAAAATCGTGGTGTAAAATCAAATTTTGTAGAGAAAGTAGAAGAAGTGTCGCTGTTGATGGCCTGTCATGCAAAAGAAGAGGTTCATCACAATTTGTGGTATTTAGATATTGGCTGCAACAATCACATGTGTAGAGATAAGTCTGTATTTTCAAACTTGGATGAATTATTCCGTAACACTATGATGTTTGGTGACAAATCTTCAATTTCTGTCATGGGCAAAGGCAACGTTAACATCCACACCAAGGAGAACTCTACTCAGAGTATTTTTAATGTTTACTTTGTTCCATATTTGAAAACCAACTTGCTTAGCATTGGTCAGTTACAATAGAAGGAATATGAGATCTCTATCAAAGATGGAGTTTGTCGCATTCAAGATGAAAAGTTGCACTTAATTGCTCAATTCAACATGACAACAAACTGGATGTTTCAACTATATCTCGATAACACCACCCAATGGTGCTTCTCTGCAAGATTGAAGGACTAAGCCTAGTTGTGGCATTTTCGCTATGGACATTTGAATTTTGGTAGTCTAAAAACGCTGAAGCAAAAGAATATGGTGACGGGTCTTCCGCAAATTCAAAGTCCTTCTCAAGTTTGTGAAGAGTGTGTTATTGGCAAACAACATCGAGACCCGTTTCCGAAAGGAAAAACATGTAGACCGAAGAAGGTGTTGGAATTGATTCATTCAGACTTATGCAAACCCATTAATCCGACATCAAACGGTGGTAAACGTTATTTTATAACGTTCATTGATGATTATAGTCGAAAAACCTAGGTTTATTTTCTGCAGGAGACGTCTGAATCTTTTTTAGCTTTCAAAAACTTCAAAGTACTAGTTGAAAAAGAAGCAGGCACACCTATAAAGACACTTCGCAGCAATCGTGGTAGAGAATATAACTCACAAGAATTCGTAAATTTTTGTGAGACTCATGGAATTCAAAAACAGCTTATACGACGTAGCACAATGGCGTTGCAGAGAGGAAGAATCGCATGATCGTGAACATGGTACAAATCATTTGGCAAGAAGTGGTGTCCTAGGAAGTTTTTGGCCTGAATCTGTCAATTGGAGCATTCATGTATTGAACAGAAACCCCACACTTGCTGTTCAAAACCTGACGCCTGAAGAAGCTTGGAGTGGATGCAGACTAAGTGTCAAGCATTTCAGAGTCTTCGGTTGCATAGCATTTGCCCACATTCCAAATCAGAAGCGGATGCAGACCAAGTGTCAAGCATTTCAGAGTCTTCGGTTGCATAGCATTTGCCCACATTCCAAATCAGAAGAGGAGCAAACTTGATGACAAAAGTGGAAAATGCATTTTTCTTGGTGTTAGTGAGCAGTCAAAAGTGTACAAATAGTACAATCCTATTACCAAGAAAATTGTCATCAGTCGTGACATGATTTTTGATGAAGAGCGGTTCTGGATTTGGGATGAAAGCAATGTTGAACAACAAATACAAGCTGATTTTGATGGAGAAAATGAAAAAAAAAAAAAAAGCAGCAGCCTTTGGAGAATGCACAATCTGTAGAAAATGAGCAACAACCAGCAATCAATGAATGCATTTCAGCCTCTGAAACAGTAGATGAACAACAACCTCGACATGTTAGAAGAAGGTCTGCATGGATGACTGATTATGAGGTAATTGAGATTGACCAAACTGAAGGTCCCCTTACTCATTTTGCTTTATTCTCATATTATGATCCAGTAGCTTTCAAAGATGCTGTTAAAGAACCAAAATGGCGGAAGGCGATGGATGCTGAAATTGCAGCCATCGAAAGAAATAATACTTGGGAGTTGATAAAACTTTTGAAAGGGCAAAAGACCATTGGCATGAAGTGGGTGTACAAGACGAAGCTGAAGGAGCATAGTGAAGTTGATAAGTACAAAGCTCGCTTAGTCGCAAAAGGCTACAAGCAAGAGTTCAGCATTGACTACAAAGAAGTGTTTGCTCCAATTGCTCGACATGACACAATTAGGTTGGTGATCACACTGGTGGCACAAAACTCATGGCCTATCTTCCAATTGGACGTGAAATCAGCATTTTTACATGGCAACTTGGAAGAGCAGGTATTTATTGATCAACCTCCTGGTTATGTAAAGTTTGGAAGTGAGCGCAAGGTGTATAAACTAAACAAGGCTTTATATGGACTAAAACAAGCTCCAAGGGCTTGGTATAGTCTTATAGAGGTCTATTTTATGAAGGAAGGTCTTCAAAAGTGTCAATATGAGCATACACTTTTGTCAAAACTGGAGATGAAGGGAAGATGCTTATTGTTTGCTTATATGTGGATGATTTGATTTATACTGGAAATGATAGAACCATGTTTGAAAGATTTAAGCAGTCTATGATGCTTGAATTTGATATGTCTGATCTTGGAAAGATGCACTATTTTCTTGGGATGGAAGTTGTTTAATTCGCTGGTGGAATTTTCATTTCACAAAGAAAATATGTGCAAGACATTTAGACAAGTTCCAAATGAAGAAGTGCAATCCTTCTAGCACACCAACTGAGGCGGGTTTGAAGTTAGTGAAAGATTATGAAGGAAAGAGAGTTGACAACACTATGTACAAGCAAATTGTGGGAAGCTTAATGTATTTGACCGCAACAAGGCCAGATATAATGTATTTTGTGAGTCTTATAAGCAGATACATGGAGAATCCTACCGAGATGCATCTCTTTGCTGCCAACAGAATTTTTCGGTACTTGCAAGGTACAACTGGTTTTGGACTGCTCTACAAGAAGGAAGAAAACTCAAGCTTGAAGAGCTTCACTGATAGTGATTATGCTGGAGATCAAGATGATAAAAAGAGCACTTCCGGATATGTTTTTATGTTGGGTCCGGGAGCTATTTCATGGTCATCAAAGAAGTAGTCGTTGTCACTTTTTAAATCACTGAAGCTGAATTTGTTGCTGTAACTTCATGTGCATGTCAAGCTATTTGGTTGAGGAAAATTCTTGAAGAACTTCATTTCCAAAGTCAAGGGCCTACTACAATTTATTGTGACAATAGTTCAACAATAAAGCTCTCCAAAAATCCTGTTTTACATGGAAGAAGTAAACATATAGATGTGAAGTTTCACTTCTTAAAGGATCTCACGAAGGAAGGAGTCATCGATCTCATCTACTATAGAAGTGAATATCAAGTTGCTGATATTTTTACTAAATCCCTCAAGTTGGCTACATTTCAAAAGCTAAGAAACCTACTTGGTGTTGACAAGTTGTATTAAATTGAATGTTGGCAAACTTTCAGTTTAAAGAAGGGATTATTGAGTCACGTGATCTTATTTGATCATATTTATCTATCCTATTATAGTTAGTTGTTTGTTGTCCTAGTTTTTAGGAGTCTATTTTATAGTGGTGTTGAATATTGGTTTGTATTTTACCAAGTCCGTAGGTGATTTCTGCATGTTGCTGTTTTTAGGAGTTAGTGGATGCAATTTTTTTCTTACCCGTCATATATTAGCTCTTTAAAAGAGCATCCGTTGTAAGCATTCTATTTTTTAAGAAGCAAGAAATAGAAGTACTATAACATGTTTTCTGCGTTGATGTTCAGACAATCAGGACAGAAAATGAGATACATGCGGACCAAACTATAATTTTGTCAAGGGCAAGTAACATGAGTCCAATATGAGTTGACCCACGCAAATGCCATCTCATGACCTCTTTCCAAGGTTTCTTCCTTCCAATTTCTCCGAGCTCTCTCTCTCTCTCGTCTATTTATATCTGCTTGCAGACGCTGTGCAACATAGAAACCGAAGTCAACGAAAACTCGCTCGTCATTTAGAACAAGCACGAACGCAGAAGCTCGGGTCATGGCCACTTTGCAGAGGTCGGGGAAGTCGTTCAGGAGGCAGGGCTCGTCGGGGCTGGTCTGGGACGACAGCCTCTTGTCTAATCAGCTTTACGAAGGCGCCAAGAATGACAAGAGTGACCTCAAAGAGCTCAGGCCGTGCCAAAGCGCCAGAGCCATTTTTATGGGTATGGACTTCAACGGCAAACCGAACAACGCCGCGCCTCCGGCAACATGCCCGCGGAGTCTGTCATCTTTGGGTACGAACCCTTCTCGGAAAGCCTACACCCGCAGTCTCTCGGGCGTCTTCGGCAAACAGTACCTTGTCAAGATGCTGAAGATGGGAAAGACAACTGATCCATGAAACGTCAAGATAAAGAGTGAACGTCAAGGTCTTGGCGCACGGTCCTCTCCTCCTTTGTTTTCATTCAAAAAACGCCTCCTCTTTTCATGAATGTTTCTTCACCTAGATAAGCACGCTCGTCTAACAACAGCGCGAGCAATCTTCGTCGTCGTTGTAGTTGCAGAATTTGGCAAAAATCTTGTATAGGAGAATACAAACTACTTGGGGATTATTTGGCACAGACTTGCTGTCTGGCATCACTGTAAGTTCATGCATTCTGTGAACAAAAGGAAAGAACATTTTCCCTCTTGTCCGCGGCTGCACAGCATCTGAGCCTGGTATTCCAACCGATGTCCATGCACAGAAGAACTGAATGATCCGACATAGCCACGGGCATCAACGAGAGAAAGGCCCGCTCGTGCAATGCGGACCTACCGCGAACACTTCACTTCTTCGAGCTTGCACGAAACTCGAGCATGGGATCAAGTCCCGAGAATGAGTTGCTAACCCTTTCAGCTCGACATCGTGCTCGTGCCGAATCTACCCTTGAGCCATTGACCAAAGTATGACCTTAATCAAGTCGTGCCGAGCCCAAGTCCAAAAAAAAAAACGGTCTCTAGGCAAGTCCGCGCCGATTGCCTAACCCGTCGTATATTCGAATCGAATTGATCAAGCTCCGGAGATATGAAAAAAAATTAAATTATCTGGACCCAAATTTCGTACCTAGGTATGATGGGACGTGAACTAGAGAAGAAGCATGGGGGGAGATACAGATGCCCATCCCTTGGACTTAAATGAATGCAGTTGTCATTTTTTTATTTATTTCATTTATACCTAGGACCATATACAGGAGAAAGGGACCATTCAGATCGATAGGGACACAAAAAAAAGCTTGGGAAATAACGAATCGGCTGGCAATCCCATAACTCCTGTGGACCATCCCCTAACAGGCGAATTTTCTTCGATATTTCTTTGCTAAGGCATAGGACTATGCAAAGAAATCAGGAATTACCTAGAATCAAATCAGAGCGGCCCAGAATCAGCAATTCCTATGAGAACCAGTGAATACTATTCCGATTCCCGGTTCCAGTAGTGGAATTGCCCACTCGGACAAGACCGGCATGTATACATATATCAATTTTTTTTTAAATATATATATTTTAAAATCCACCCTCAACTATAATTTCTTAGAAGATTCAGCAATAACTTGTATCAATTGAATACATCGTTCAAGATTTATGGACTGATAAAACCATAAGAGCATCAAATGTTAATTGAAATACAAAAGTACTCATCATTTGAACTATTAACTCGTCGTTCATGTGTCTATCGAGCGAATGGAGTTCATTTCTTAGTCCGTCTAGACTTCGTTTGAAGGACAAAAGAAATCATTTTGTGGTCATACGTTGTTTAGGCTTGTGTGAGATTCGCGATTGATTGGATATGTGTATACCAATTGAAAGGCATTATGGAGCCATAAGGTTGTTTTTTCTTGATCAATCAAAGACCAAACAAACCGGTTTACACCAATCTTATCTACAAACTAGTATATATATACACACACATCTTTTTACTTGTAAAGAAGTATCCACATAGAAACTAGATTTGTCATAGTATTGATAGAAATTGGTGACTGGTTCCATAGGGACTAAATCGGCATTCCAATTCTCGGTCAATCCATAGAATCAACGAATAGCTTCCGATTTCAATTTCTCGAAATCGATTCTTAGTGAGCGATTCTCAATTTCAGGTGGAAACCACCCTCCCATGATCACCCCTACTAAAGCATATTGATTATAACGTATCATTTGCTAACTATATAAGTAAATGAAAACTGCACTTTTGGAACCACCAACAAAAGGGGAAAAAAGAGGGGTAGATCAGCCATTTTTGGGTTTTAGGGTTTTACCTAATTGCAAAATTGGTAAAATTGCCCCGGTTGTAATAGCCAGAGTTGACAAAGATTTGGTAGGCCGGCAAGTTCATGCCCTTATTTGACATTAACTTTATCACTTTGGCCCCTTTATTAGATATATGGTTCACCTCGAGCTATCTTTTAAGAAAATGATTTCATTTCAAGTTCTTATTTGAAAAAAATTTCTGTGATTATCGACAATAGATAAGCTATTTAGAGTGCATTTATTTTGCAGAAAATGAATTATTTTGAAAATATTATCCTAAAAATAATCTATTGTATCTCTTATAAAAATTAATAAATAGAAAATATCTTCATTATTCACTAAGATATTTAGACATAAATTATCGTAGATAATAAAAATGTTTTCCTTGATTAATTATTTCAAACGATTGTTTTTAAAAAAATATTTTTCATATTATTCATTTTTCACGAAATAAATCAATCCGAAGAAATGTTTGAGATTTACGCAACTAGTCCTAAACAAAAATTTGAAATACGCGAACTCGCCGAAGTTAATATTGGAAAATGTGGGCCCCATCTTACATGGAAATTACCTTCTTATTTTTAAGGTAATTCTTCAAATCTATAATTTTGGAGAATTTACCTTCTTCTGTCGCATACAAGACAAAAATAGACAAATCCAACACACGGTTTATTTGTGGACAGTAATTTTTTTTTTCTGGTGAGTTGATAATTCAAATAATTTTTTTTCTGTTTACTCATAAACTTAGTAAATTATCGACCTACACGAGAATTTTACCACTCACGGATACCATCCGTCAATTGACTCGTCAAAATTATCGTTTGTATCGGGCTCGTCTTTCAAAATCAGATCGAGTATTACACGAATTATTGGAGAAAATTAGAGCATATACTGTCAGTCGAGAAAAAAAAATATTTGAAATTGTAAAGTTGAGATAGAGGTGGGCGCCCATGCCCCCACGAAATATCGAGGCTAATATTAATTGCTAGTCCAACTTGTCAAGCCAATGCAAGTTGGTCTTCAGAATGTTTTCCCAATTTCGTTAAATTACTTTCCCGTCCTTGCCGCCTTTAGTATAGCGACATTATTTGGATCCTATTGTTATGATAATTTTTGGCATTATAAAGTAGGAAAAATGACACAAACGGTCCCTGAATTTTGATTTAATGTATAATTTGATCATTAAACTTTTAATTTATTCAATATAGTCCCTGAACTTTAGATTAATATTCAATATGATCCATGAATTTTTTATGTATGTTCAATTTAATCCCTAAATTATATGAAAATATTCAATGTAGTCATTCTATCCCTAAAATTTTTGTGCATGTTCGATTTAATTCCTGAACTATATAAAAATTAGGCCAAAATTCAAGGACGGCATTGAACAAATTGAAAATTTAGAGACTATATTGAATATTAGGCTAAAGTTCAAGGATTACATTGAACAAATTAAAAGTCTACGGACCAAATTGTAAATTGGGTCAAAATTCAAGAACCATTTATGTCATTATCCCTATAAAATACAAAAGAAGAAGGAAAAAATAGAAGGATCTTTTTCGAAAACAAAATAATAAGTCAAGTTATCCATGAGTTTCATCTCAAGCTCTTGTCTCGTAGTTTAGGAAGTTCTTTTCAAGTTCGAACCAGGTTCCACTAGTCAAATATAATCGATTCACCCCAAAATAACTCATGCGCATGTATAGCTCGACGTGATTAATTTAGTTAGCGAACATTATAATCTTTTAGCTGCATTAAATCGTTGCTTTGTATATAAGAAGAACAAGTGACGTTATTCGAATTTTTAGAATTTGAGTTGCGCCCCAAGTTTAATTTGGAATCGGATTGAAATCACTCCTTTGGTAATCAAATTAAGCCGAGTTCGATTTCGAGCGCATCATTGTAGAATCCAACTCGAGACTTACAAGTTGAGGTTGGTAGAGAGTCAATGTCTTTTATAAGTTTATAAGCTAGCCAAGTTGAGCTCGAGCATCAATCTATCGTGACTCGACCGTGCTCGCTTACATCTCCCACCTTATTGCATAATAAAACTATTTGTTTCACAAAAAATAAATGAGCTTTTGACTCATTTATATCGTTTATACAAGTAAATTAATTATAAATATTTTTATCGTTCACAAAAATGTTTAGATATAAATTATTATCGGTAATAAAAATATTTTTCGTTAATTAATTATTTCAAGTAATACAAATAATTATTTTAATAAATATTTTAGAAAATCATTTATTTTTTCGCCAACACAAATCAAACTTTCGTACAATTCTATCTTCAAGGCATGTGAACTCAGGAACCTCAAGTTCCGGATATCGAGAGACACAACCTCTTCAATCCATGTCCGGATCCAATATCTCCCCACCCAGTTCCAGTCTTCCCCGTCCGATCCGCCTCCCGATCTAACGGGCCACGTTCACCCACGATCCCTCCGCTCCGTCCTTTGATTTAACCACCCCCTCATGGCCAGCATCCGTCCACGACGCCACCCCCGGAGCCGCTCGATCGAGACCCCGATCCAACGGCCCTCCCTCGCAGGTCCTATGATTTAATACTCCGGTTTACTTCGTTGTAAAATTAATATCCTCACCTCGTCATCCATTTGAATAATCACCCAAGAAAGCAAAAAATATATATATAATATTTCTCTCTCTCTTTCCCTTTCTCTCTCTGCAAATTCGCAGTGGGCAGAAGAAGAAGAAGAAGCAGAGGAAGAAGAAGAAGAAGAAGACATGCAGGAGCAGACGACGAGCTCCATCGCCGCGAGCTCGCTCCCTTCGAGCAGCGAGAGATCTTCGAGCTCGGCCCTCCAAATCGAAGTCAAAGAAGGTCTAAACTTCAGTTTTTGCCCCCCGCGACCGCAAGAATTTCTTACGAACTCGCGCTGAACACTGCGAATCACCGCACTAACCGCACATTCGAGAGACGGAAGCTCTTCGATCTTACGGACAATTTCTTCCGCCTTTCCCTCCCCCTCCCCAAGCCTCGTGTCGTGTAATGCGGTGTTCTCCGCCTGTTGAGCATTTCGCGGTTTGGTTTGAGCGATGTGATTTATGCAGACGTTTGGGATCACGGTGAGGTTCGATGTGGGATTTCGTCTAATCGGATGGTTTTTTTTCTGTTCCTTTTCGGTGCTGATTAGGCATGGAGAGCGACGAGGAGATCAGGAGAGTGCCGGAGATGGGAGGGGAGCCGGCGGGGACGTCCGCGGCCGGCCGGGAATCCGGTTCGGCGGCCGGTCCGGACCGGGCCCAGCCCGCGGGTCAAAGTCAAAGGAGGAGGGGGAGGAGCCCCGCTGACAAGGAGAACAAGAGGCTAAAGAGGTAAATTCCGCCGTCCGCCCCTGTCGTGGCATTTTGGTGATAATGGGCGATTTACGGGGTCAAAATGTCGAACGCTGTCTTCCCCCTCCCAGGTTGCTGAGGAACAGAGTATCGGCGCAGCAGGCGAGGGAGCGGAAGAAGGCGTACCTGAACGACTTGGAGGTGAGAGTGAAGGCGCTGGAGAAGAAGAACTCGGAGCTGGAGGAGAAGCTGTCCACGTTGCAGAACGAGAATCAGATGCTTAGACATGTAAGTCCGGAATGTCGAATCCCGCGCGGGCATCGCGGGTCGATCTCGATTCGATTCAATTGACGTCGTTTTCTATTCGGAATGTGATCACCATCACCGTCATGCTTCCTTAATCTATTCGAGTGCTCTCTAGTAATGTGCAACGTGCATTGGAAGAGGGAAAAAGAAGTGATTTTTTTAAGAGCCACCGTCATTATAAAATTTACTATTAGTCCATATTATTATAATGCCGGAGGGTCTTGTTTGATTCCTGATTCTGGTCGTGTATAGGAGAGGTGGGTCGTGGGTATAATGTTAGTAGTGATGAATCACAATCTTCTAGATGTACTTAGTTGATTACCTTGCTTAAAAGCCATTAAATTTATGTTTTTTATGCTAAAGTTGAATTCATTCACAATAAGAACGAACAGTCATCGTCTACTAGTCTGCGGGCACGCGTGTGGAACTGAGTCATGGAGTATGAAGAATCAAGGCAATAGAGTAATATAGAGTGTTTGGTGATTTACTCAACAGAAATGGATGGTGGTTGATTGAGTGATAGGAGGAGCAGAGAAGTCAAATTACATCCATGACATTATCTATTAGTCTTTGTCTCGTTTTTTCTGTTCTTTTTCTTCACACAGGAAGTTCTTTTTACCGACTTCGGTGATTTCCGGCAATCCGATCTTTAGAGAGAGTTCGAGTTCTCATCGGTTGATATGGTCCGGTGAATGGGTAACCGGACAAAAGCGTGTACATCACGCAATAATGAAGCATGATTGATTTTGGGGGGCATCGCCCCACCTAGATAATTAGAGATGGTACATATCATTTTCTGGTATAGATTGAATAGGGTGCCGTTAGGTCACTGGTGGGGTATGGGATGCTCTTTGATGGGCTTAGGTCGGGACCCCATTCCTGGGTGCTCATATTTTGTTTTGACGCTTGTTTTGGCTTGCCTTGATAGGTTAAACATTGGCATATGCAAGTTAATGTCAACTGGTACTTATAGCTAGGACAGGTCATTTCGTGTGAAATATCAGTACCTCATAACAGAGTACACGTATGTCAATGTTCGGAGCCTTACTTGTTGCATTTAATCCTCCTGAAGGGTCATTTCGCTGTCCTCCTTTCGATATCGTCCTTCAATTTTAGTACCAGAATCGCAATTTCTTTTGGTTAGTAGAATCTCAAATCGGGAAGTGGCATGTTTGTGTGCAAAATCAAGGTTACTTTTGTACATGGAACCAGTTAACACGATACATGATATGTGATGCATACCCAGAAGCTTAAATGGTTTCATTGCAAGTCTTGTGACATCTAAATTATGAATGTTGCAGATACTGAAGAACACCACGGCAGGGAGGAGAGGAGGAAGCAGCGGCTCCAATGCGGACGGGCCCTTATGAGGAAAAATTTACGCCCAATCGGAAGCTATATAGCCATCATATCTGGGTTTAATGCAGAGGAAGAGGTTGAAGATCTGTGCTCTCTTTGGTTCCTTGTTTTTTGCCCATTTTTAGATTAGACCTTCCAATCATCTAGGTGGTTAGAAGTTTGGCAAAAGTCAGTCCGGTCTGCGATGCTTCCTGTCGTTTGAGGATTCACAGGAGGGGAGAGAGGAAGGCTTGTTGATGTGCTTGTTTTCACTTTCCAGTGGTTAGGCATGATGGGCCTTTGCTCGAAAGCTTGGTCGGTGTGAAAATAGCTGGGTCCTAAATTGTGATGTGGGATTGTGGTCGTACAAAAAAGTGTTTGCTACGGATTCATAGATCCGATACTCATCGTTCACCGGATCGACAACATGACGGTTCTGCAAACACTCTGAACCCAAATCGACGACATGACGGTTCTGCAAACACTCTGAACCCAAAGTTCTCTTCCCGGACGTGTGATTATAGTCCAGTGTTACATCTAGACAATGACTTTAGCAAAACAAGATAATTATTTTTTTGGTCGGAAGCAAAACAAGATAATGAGAAGGAACTAATTGAGCTAAAACCGCTTAAAGTTGAGTTAGAACTGAAATTTGGCTAAAAGAAATACGGACGTACCAATTAGGGTGTATGTGTTTTCGGAAAAATGATTAATTTGGGAATTGTCCTCTTAAAATATAATTTCTATTGCTTACAATAATGAATAAATGAAATTGTTTCTGATTATTCATGAAAATGTTCAAATGTAAATTATTATCGGTGATGAAATATTTTTATTTTTTAATTACTTCAAATAATACAAACGGAGTTTTAATTATTGTTCCATTTCACATCAAGCAATTTGAGAATTGGACATATAAGCTCAAGACACCTGAAAACACATATGATTTCCTCTTTAAAAATTCAGAAATCATTTTTCAAATATGACTATATATCGACGCTTAAATTAGAAACTCTGTATTTGAACAAAGAAAATCCTAACGCTCGTTCCCGGTTCTCAAGTGTCTAGGATTGTGCACCTTGCGCTTGGGCTCGGGACTCTTGTGCCAATGCTTGGATTTATCAAGGTTGGGCCGAGGCCTTGATGTCCATGCCTGATGCCGCAACACCCAAGCTTGGGTCTATAAAGGACAATCGTGGGACCCTAATACCCATGTCTAGGTTTACGGCACCTGAACCGGGTCCATTGAGGCTAAGGCTTAGACTTCGGTGCCCTTGCTTGGGTCCATCGAGGCTAATGCTTGGGAATCCGATGGTCGTGCTCAAGTCCATTGAAGTCATTCCCATGTGTCTGACAGAAGAGCTTGGGTCCATGAAGGCCAAGCCGAGGACCTTAGTACCTGTGCCAAGATCCCTGCGCCTGAGATCCAAGATCCGAATGCCCAAGCCTAGGTTCTTGACACTCGGACTCAGATCCATTGAGGCCAGGCCCGGTACCTCTGTGCTTGTGCATGGATCCTTCACCCCCAAGTTTGGGTCTATTTGAGGCCATGACTTAAGATAGCAATGCCTGGGTCCATTGAGGTCCAGGGTTGGTCTTCAGGGACTTGGGTACATGCATTGGAGTTTCGAGCCCAAGCCCGAGCATTAGGCCCTAGTTTCGATGGACTTGGGCTTGGCATTTGTGGATTCGAGCTCAGGCACTGAAGACTTGGCAGGTCCCAGCCAAGTGAACTTGAGCCTAAGCTTGGGCATTGAGGTCCTACGCTCCCGAGTACTGGGATCTGGGCATCGCCTTTGTAGGCTGGAACTGATGTCTGTGCTCTTACTTGTGACCTAAGTGCCCATATTCAGGTTTTCGACACCTGGGTCAGGATCTATTAAGGCTAGATTTAAGATTTTGGTGCCTGTACTTGGTTATCAATGCACGAATAGAGTATGTGTATATACGAAAATCAAATCATATATTTTTTCTAAGCGACGGAAAATATTTTTCAGTTCTTTTTTAGATTCAACCAAACATTGAAAAATATTATTATTTTTTTGAAAAACATTTTCCATGAAATAAATAAAGTCTAAGAAATACGGGTTTCTCCCAAATATGTCATTCGTTTTTTTGTTTTAAATTAAAAATTTAAACGTAGAAAAATATACACATTTTCATATTTTTACCCAGGCTCCCGTTTCCTTACCACATTTCCAGAAAAGCTAAAGTAGAATTTTTTTGTCGGTGACTTCCACGAAATGCGAATATAATTAGCGCAAGCATTAAAATGGAGTCCACCGACAGCAGCTACACCAGCGAACGGAAGCTACCGACAACAGCCGGTGACTCCTGGGGGACAGGCTGTGAACAGCGAATGATGAAAGCGGGGGCAATTCCGAAATTATAAAAAAAATCGCCCTCGTTTTCTCGCTGATGCGCACTTGCGAACCGCCGAGGTCGGGACGTGTCGTTCTCTGATTCGCTATTTGGAATGGACATGAAAGGGCACAAGAAAGATGATTTCGGCGAGAACCAATGGGACGGCGACACGTGGACGAGCTCACGGCGAGTCAACGTAGTTCGGTCGCATTGGGTTTGTTAAGGCCGAGACAGCGATGTCTGAACGACTTCGGATATCGGCTCACAGGTCGTGTAGTGCGAAGTGAGCCGGAAAAATAAGAAAAATAGATAAATTCAGAAGTAATAATAATTCGAATTTCGACAGACAAAGGATGAACGATTCAATTCGAACGTTTACCTGACTAAAAAAATAAAAATAAAATTTCAACGTTCATTAGTTTACCTTCATCTAGACAACTAACTAATTTAGAGGCGTAGGTGATTTTCCGATGATATAAACTTTTCAACTAAGAAAGTTAACCCGAATTGACATGATGAAATCATAATTCCATATTTATCGCACGTTTACTAATGGATATTCATAATCTATTTTTAGGAAATGTGCAGTATTTGAGTTTAATAATATGTAACGAGCTTTTTATATCTCTAATCCAAGCAAAAGAAGTCGATACAACTCTTTGAATTTTTCTTTTCTTACAATAACGAGTTTCCATATACATAAATTAGGAATAAAACCATAGACACCTTTATTTTTGGATGTGGGGATCGAATCCCTTATCTCCTCGTAGCAGTTACTCTTAACTTTTTAGTTTACAGATGTGAAAAATATATACATCTTATTCCAATAACTCAAACTCAGCGTTATATATATCCAATAAATTCATGTTATGTTTTATGATATTTACACATGATCAGAAGAAATCACCATTCACGTTCAAAAGTAACTTAATCACCATTTATGTTCAAAACCAGAATAGCACTTGACAATGACAATTGTCTATTTACTAATGTAATGATATAAACTAAACTGTGTCAAATAGTAGACAATTCCCGAGGCTATGTTTATTAACTACAGGGAAAGCAGAAATTGATGATAAAATTAGGATTAGAAAAATGCGGTAAATACAAATTTTCTAAAACTGTGATCTTAATGGATAGGATTAGGCACTTGATCTTCTGTTAAAAGGAGGCCGAGGCAATTTATACAAGAGTGATTATAACCGCACCAAAGAAGAAAATATTTTCCGACAAAAAAAAAAGGAAAAAAATATTTAAATATTATTTATTTAGGAAAATCCCAAATTCCCCACGGGCAGGCGGATCCATCCGACTCGACTCGCTCCGCGCCCCCGCTAGCCGAGCCGCAGGCCGAGCGAGAAAGCGAGCCGAGCCGCCTGCTACTCGCGCATCCGGTGGAGGGGCTCCTCACCTCAACGTCCGGGAATAAAAAACAAGAAACGGAGCTCAATTATGGAAAACGACGGCCCGAACAATAAAAACGACAAACCATCGACGGATATAGCTGGACCGAAGTGGCAGGGGAGATCGAGAAGAAGCTGAGAGAGAGCAGAGCAGTGTGTGCGCTACAGAGAGGCATGGCGTGCTGAGAGGGCGAAGAAGAGTTCCAGTTCCTCTCTCTCTCGTCGGCCAGATCTCTCCGTCTCCATCTTTGATTGGTGGGTGGGTCTGAGCGAGGATGGAGGCTAATGCCGGCCTGGTCGCTGGGTCGTACAAGAGGAACGAGCTGGTCCGGATTCGTCACGACTCGGAGGGCGGAGTGAGTTGTCTTGCTCTGCTCGATTCGTCTTCCTCGTCTTTCTTTTCGCTTTCGGATCGGGTTTAGTTCCGTCTCCTGGGTGCTCAGAAATTTTGGGTAGCATTCGGATTGTGTTGATCTGGGCGTTGCTTGCCCCGAGGCTGGCTTGTGAGCTGGAGCTCTGCTCTGGGTTGGCCGTTTAGCTTCCTAATTCCGGCTCTTGTACGCTGGACCTTCGGCTGCCGGTGGTAACAATGTGTGGATCGGAGTGTCGGTAGCTCTGTCGGTCGGTCGGTCGGTCGGTCTTGTGCTGTGCTCACTGTCTGGTGCCGTGGAGTCTTCTTTTTTCGTTTTTGGTTCGAAGATCGGTCGACATGGATTCTGTAGCGATTCTGGAAATCTAATTCTTCTGTTTGCGATTCGATGCTTAGTTTTGTGATGGGGGTCGTGGCAGAGTCGGGTTTGAACTGTCTTAGTCAACGATGCGAGTTGTCTTCCTTTTCTCTGTTGCTCTCACTTGGGGTTGCCAGATCTTGGTTGTTTCATTTGCTTACTCTTCTTCTAATGAAGTTTATGTTCTTCCGTGGAAGAATTACTGGGTATCTTGTTCGATTTAATATTGGGGCAAGAAGCTGAGATCTAGATAATTCATTTCTTTTGTAAGTATTACTGCTTCAGGGGCGGAATAGTTCCGACTCTTCGATGTGGACATCACTGTTTTACAATCCAACTGAAAGTGATTGTTTCGCTTGTCTTATCTCTTTCAAGTTTAAGAGATTTCGGCTTACTTGTGCATCACTGTAGTTGTTTTAACTCACCGGAAGATTTACAATCAAAGTACGAGTAAGTCCTTGTTCTTGTTTTGATGTTTGAAAGTGCAATGACATTGGTTGAACTGCATTCTTTCTCACTTCAGCTCTCATGCAGTCACCAATTCCCACAATATTTTAATGCAATTTGTGCTCAATTTCCTCATTGTATGAAATCGCTATATGAGGGTGGAGAAGATGTAAAGCATAAGTCACTAGTTTCTATCTATGATGGAGTCTGATGATTGGTAATTGCATTTATGTTGCAGCCCAAACCCCTGAAAAATTTGAATGGCCAGATCTGTCAGATATGTGGTGATACAGTTGGACTTACTGCCAGCGGCGATGTTTTTGTGGCTTGCAATGAGTGTGCATTCCCTGTGTGCCGTCCTTGTTATGAGTATGAGAGGAAAGATGGTAATCAATCATGTCCTCAGTGCAAGTCTCGATATAAGAGGCACAAAGGTCAGCTTATTCGGCGATGGTTCTGTCAGTGTCCTATTTCATTGTGTGGTCTACATATAAGTGATGAAGTTAACGTGGTCTTCTTGTCACAGGTAGTCCTCGAGTTGATGGAGATGATGATGAGGATGAGGTCGATGACCTGGAGAATGAGTTCAATTATGCCCAGGGAACTAGCGCTGCAAGGCGACAATGGCAGGGAGAAGATCCAGATCTTTCTTCTTCTTCTAGACTTGAATCTCAACATCCAATCCCTCTTCTAACCAATGGGCAGCCGGTACGCAACTAATCGCAGTCTGATGAGTTCTCAACGTCGTGTACATTTCCATTACGTACATTTTACATGATAAACTTCTTGGATATTATATCAACTATAGTTTTTATATTACTGGATTTTATCGTTTGCTAGAGATAGATGATCTTTTCCTATTAAGTATGTTCTCATGGCTTCTAGTTTGTTCTAGTTGTGCTCACGAGATTACTGAATAAAAATGTTGTCAGTATTATCTGGTAGCTTTACATTGGGTGTGGAAATAATACAGTTATTACTATTGGCTTCTGTTATTTGTTTCTTCCACATTAAACATTTATTTGCTTTTGTGTGATTCAGTACACCTTGTTAAATATGTTGTTGAACAGTCAACAAAAAAGCTACATTATTGTCTTCCTTTCTACCTAAAAATTTACAGATGTCTGGTGAAATCCCCTGTGCTACATCTGACAACCAATCTGTAAGGACTACATCTGGACCTCTGGGCCCTTCTGATAAACACGTGCACTCGCTTCCCTATGTTGATCCTAGACAGCCAGGTTTTACAGTAACTTCTGTACTTTGTGCTCTAATATTTGAAAAGATGTGCGTTGCTTAGGTTTGTTGCCTGTTTCTTTGGCATAACAGTTCCTGTGAGAATTGTGGATCCATCAAAGGATTTAAATACTTATGGCCTCGGAAATGTTGACTGGAAGGAGAGGGTTGAAGGATGGAAACTTAAACAAGAGAAGAATATGACGCAGATGCCAAACAAATATCATGAAGGGAAAGGAGACATAGAAGGCACTGGCTCTAATGGAGAAGAACTTCAAATGTAAGTGTGTTTTGAAATAATAACCATTAATAAATTGTGCCTTCGGCAACATTATCTATCAATATTTATTTATTTATTTTCATTATTCTTTGACCTTGCTTGTTGTGTTTGCTTATTTATTTTGACGAAATTAAATCTAGCACAACCTCTAGCTTCAGCATAGTCGCCTGTTCGGTCGGATAGACATGCAGATTCAATGTTTGGGTGATGACTGTCATGGTGTTTAAGATCCATGCAAGCGATTGCTGAACTTTATTCTTTTGAAAGAGGAGAAATTGCAAATTCTTTGGGAGGGGCTTTTGATTTTGGTCAGATTTTAAGAGTGGCGAGTTTCTGCTTAATAATAAACTAGAAATGCTATGGAATTGACTTTCTAACCTACTAGCCTCCATCCTGATCATAGTCCACCTAACAAACAGATCTGCAAAAATGATGCTTTCTCGACCTGTGAATCTGACAGCTGATCTGTGTGAAGATCATGTTTAATTGGTTGATATTCATATCTTTGCTTTGCATTGAGTTCAATAGGGAATATAAACCCTTTTCTTTTTCTGTATACGCGCATGGCTGATGATGCTCGTCAACCTCTGAGTTGTGTGATGCCTATATCATATTTGTTGATGTATTTTTCTTGCAGGGCTGATGATGCTCGTCAACCTCTGAGTCGTGTGGTGCCTATAGCTTCGTCTCACCTCACTCCTTACCGTGTTGTAATTATCCTTCGGTTGATTATTTTGGGGTTTTTCCTACAGTATCGTACAACACACCCAGTGAAAGGTGCTTATCCTTTGTGGCTTACATCGGTTATTTGTGAGGTTTGGTTTGCATTATCCTGGCTTTTGGATCAGTTCCCAAAATGGTCGCCCATCAATAGGGAAACATACCTTGACAGGCTTGCTTTGAGGTAGTGTTGCTCATTCAGTTTATGTTGTGTGCGCTGAACTGCTGTTTGAGTTAAGCTTTAGAGTGAGGCTAATCTTTCAGGGTACATCATCACCTTAATTTGTTTTTTGTTTTGTAGATATGATCGCGAAGGGGAACCTTCACAGTTGGCTCCTGTTGATGTCTTTGTGAGTACTGTGGATCCTTTGAAAGAACCTCCCCTCATAACAGCGAACACTGTCTTGTCCATACTCGCAGTGGATTACCCTGTCGACAAAGTGTCGTGTTATGTCTCTGATGATGGGTCTGCAATGTTGACTTTTGAAGCCCTCTCTGAAACTGCTGAGTTTGCAAGGAAGTGGGTGCCCTTCTGCAAAAAGCACAACATTGAGCCACGAGCTCCAGAATTCTACTTTGCCCAGAAAATAGATTACTTGAAGGACAAGATACAGCCTTCTTTTGTAAAAGAACGCAGGGCAATGAAGGTGAGTTATGGGATGTATTGGGTAGTTGGTGCTTGCATGCTGTCATAGGAGCCTAAACATAGTCACCGACTGCTTTCCTGTCTGTAACCGTATCATGCTTGTCATACTTGACTTGCATGCATAGTGTAAAGACATGTAATGGACTTGGATAGTTTTGTGAATGCTTTGCCAATTCTCTTGCTCCTCTCCTCAGATACCTTTTAGTCCTTGTGCTTTTTTCTTCGCCTTGTGGTCCTTGTCTAGAAAAGCACTAAAACTGAAATGAAGGTCATTGGGAAGGTCCAAATATCACATATTTTACCTTTGTGACTCAGTTTCTCGGGAAAGGCAAAATTGATTTAGTGGTTTGCCTATCGACAATGTGGCTATTAGTCAGATGCATTATTATCTATTACAAATTGTTTAGTTATATATAATGTAAAATTGTCTGATCATGTGTTTTGTAGAGAGAATATGAGGAGTTCAAGGTGCGAATCAATGCTTTGGTTGCAAAGGCACAAAAGATGCCAGAAGAAGGGTGGACAATGCAGGATGGCACTCCCTGGCCTGGAAATAACTCCAGGGATCATCCTGGAATGATCCAGGTATACACTCTTATCCAGTATTCCAGAAGCATTTAAATCAACCCTATCCTCTCTTATGTGTCTGGTTAACGTTTTCTTTTGTTGTCCAAAATAATAGGTTTTCCTGGGCCACAGTGGGGGACTGGATACTGATGGAAATGAGCTGCCTCGGCTTGTTTATGTTTCTCGTGAAAAGCGACCTGGATTCCAACATCACAAGAAAGCTGGAGCCATGAATGCTTTGGTTTGTCATCTCTATACATCTTATGTGGCTTTTCTTGTCTTGTGTCTCTTTTAGTGACGGGCTGACAGCTGTAATTGCAAACACATGAATGTATGTTGGTGGGTGTTGTTGCGATTTAATTTTTCAGTTTAGATTCTTTATTTAGGTTCTTCATTGCTTGCTTGCATTGAAATCTATATCTATATGCATTAGGATCCTGATTAATGGATCTCTTGGTTCAAGAAATTGCATTCCAATTTTACACTTCCTTACTGAAGCCTATTCTTTTTGTGCTTTCAGTTTAACGTGAAATTCTTTTTTTCAAGGATCAGTTATAATTTATTTTTTTTCTTGTGTGGGATCATAATGTTGATAGTGCTGTCTCTAGCTTATAGTAAAAACACTATTTCTCTTCATATTGAGAAACAAATATTAGAGTTTGATTTTGCTGCATTGCTGCTTTTCTGAATGTTGTTCTTATCTGCTGGAGATACTGGTTAGATCTGCTTGTTATTTTTTGGCATTGCTGAATGTATAACTTTCTGTTTTATGTCATGTAGATCCGCGTTTCGGCCGTCCTGACCAATGGAGCATATCTTTTGAATGTTGACTGTGATCACTACTTTAATAACAGTAAAGCACTGAAAGAAGCAATGTGTTTCATGATGGATCCTGCTTATGGAAAGAAGACGTGCTATGTGCAGTTCCCACAACGTTTTGATGGGATTGACTTGCATGATCGATATGCTAACCGCAACATTGTCTTCTTTGATGTAGGTGTCTCTTCATCTTTATCCTATTTCCAATATGCTAGTTATTTATGTTCATTTGTTGCCTTTTTTCTGCGCTAGATTTTCATATTCATGATCTGAATGCAGATTAACTTGAAAGGGTTTGATGGCATCCAAGGCCCTGTCTATGTTGGAACTGGGTGTTGTTTCAACAGGCAAGCCCTTTATGGATATGACCCTGTATTGACTGAGGAAGATCTGGAACCCAATATTGTTGTAAAGAGTTGTTGTGGTTTGAGAAAGAAGGGGAAAGGTGGCGATAAGAAGTACATTGACAAGAAAAAAGCAATGAAAAGAACTGAATCCACCATTCCAATTTTCAATATGGAAGATGTTGAGGAGGGGGTTGAAGGTAGGTCTTGATTTAATTTTGAGTTTCCTTCCGTATCTGTGGATGTAAGAGAACAGACCTATACTGGTCCAGATGCTTGGAATTACTCCATGATTACTGTTGAAACTAGCCTGAATAGATATTAGAGTGGGCTATCTTCCCTTGCCCTTCGAGGACCACCTTAAACTTTAGAATAAACAAAATAATGTTGCTCTCTTTTGATATTACTTAGTTGTTAGACTAACTTAATATTACCTTTGCTAAGTGTAATGTCATGTTGATGGCACCAATTTGTTTCGTAGGGTATGATGATGAGAGGTCGCTCCTGATGTCTCAGAAAAGTCTAGAGAAAAGATTTGGTCAGTCTCCGGTTTTCATTGCAGCTACTTTCATGGAGCAGGGTGGCCTGCCACCATCTACCAATCCTGCAACGCTTTTGAAAGAAGCCATCCATGTTATTAGCTGTGGCTATGAGGACAAGACTGAATGGGGCAAGGAGGTATGTTATACGATCTCTACTCCAGCAGTAAAATTTCATTGCATATAGTAGGAATTGACTCGTTGTACTTTCTACAAACAGATTGGATGGATATATGGTTCTGTTACAGAAGATATTTTGACCGGATTTAAGATGCATGCTCGTGGCTGGATTTCAATCTATTGTATGCCTCCTCGCCCAGCATTCAAGGGGTCTGCTCCCATCAATCTTTCTGATCGTTTAAACCAGGTTCTCAGGTGGGCCTTGGGTTCAATTGAGATTTTGCTAAGCAGACATTGTCCTATATGGTATGGATATAATGGGAGATTGAGGCTCTTGGAGAGATTGGCGTACATCAATACAATTGTGTATCCCCTCACCTCAATACCGCTGATTGCGTATTGTATGCTTCCTGCATTTTGTCTTCTCACGAATAAATTTATTATACCTGAGGTAAGTGATACACCTCTCTTCAATGTAGATTATTCAATCTTATGTGCTGCTTTGGTTTGTTGTATGTTATTTATGTTGGCTCTGCTTTGGTCTTCTTTACTTCTGTCATCTGATCCTTGCATCCCCACCTCTATGGTATGGAGTTATTGTTCTGTTAATATTCAGTTTTCAACTGGCTCCGCATTTCTGTGTTAATAAAGCTTGAGATGGATGAGAAATCATTAGGAAACATTGGTCAAAGAAGCTGCCTAAACATCATTCCAACAGCTATGGTGGTTGAATAACATTCAGCTGCTTGCCAGCAAACATAGGCCTTTTGACATAGTAAATTAAATAAGCCCCGAGTCAACCATATTCTAGTAGCCCTTACCATGTGGTCACCAAAATCCTCCTTTTCACAGGTGGACTCTTCTTTGTATTTTTTAGAGAATGATCATGATCCTTAATGACATTTATCTGCATTTGTTTTTCCCTTCAAAGGAATGTAGCAGGTAGTCCTGGCTCTTCTGCATCATTAACTGTTTAAAGTATACGTTGACAAAAGAGTGCTCAATTACTATGCTAGTTTCCATTTTATTAGATACTCTTGTTATAGTGACTCTATGCTAGACTATCTAGAGCTACATGTTAGTAAATCATCGTAATTAAAGATTGTTTCCTCTTTTGTTTCATCCGATGACTGACCCTATGTTATAAAAATTTGCAGATAAGCAACTTTGCTAGCATGTGGTTCATTCTCCTCTTCGTCTCAATTTTTGCGACTGGTATTCTTGAGCTCCGTTGGAGTGGTGTCAGCATTGATGATTGGTGGAGGAACGAGCAGTTCTGGGTCATTGGTGGTACATCTGCTCACCTTTTTGCTGTGTTCCAAGGGCTTCTTAAAGTGCTTGCTGGCATTGATACCAACTTCACAGTCACTTCGAAAGCAGCTGATGAAGATGGAGACTTTGCTGAGCTTTATGTGTTCAAATGGACATCGCTTCTCATCCCTCCAACCACAGTTCTTATCGTAAACATGGTTGGCATTGTAGCAGGTGTGTCTTATGCGATTAACAGCGGGTATCAGTCATGGGGTCCACTGTTCGGCAAGCTGTTCTTCGCCATATGGGTTATTGCTCACCTTTACCCATTCCTGAAGGGTCTGTTGGGCCGGCAGAATCGTACTCCTACGATTGTTATTGTGTGGTCTATCCTTCTTGCTTCCATATTCTCATTGCTCTGGGTACGGATTGACCCTTTCACCTCAGACTCCACGAAATCTGCTGCAAACGGTCAATGCGGCATCAACTGCTAATTGTATCATGCTCGCCTGGGGCGGTAGCCATCTTCACATGCTTATTGTTCTTTTATGTATATAACAAGATTCTCATTGCCACCCAAAGTCACTTGTGTCATTGAGGCAATGCTTTCGTCCGGGAAGAAGCTGGCTGGAAAACAGAAAAACAGAGAATGTCATTTTTTGTCATGTCCTTTTCGCAGTGTCCGTGTCGGATCAATATAGGCATACCAAACCTTTGATTTGTCTGTTGTTATTTATTGTGCAGTAATTTGTTGTTTTATCACGAGGATGTAGCACTTTCGAACTTAATCCAGCACTTGAAGGTTGAATATAGAATAAGTTCATTGGTCAAGTCTTTATCGCTGTTCCCGCCATTCTCTTTCAAATTGTCAACAGGTATTTTGTCAACGCAAGTCTCTACGGAAAGCATTTCCTGCACGTCGGTTAAGCCTCTTTCTCACATTACTGATAATTGAAACGCGACGCAATGCTGATGTGCTCTTTGTACATCTTCAAATTCAGACTCGACGGGGTCAAATTATTGCCGCTTTTCAATTTCTTACTAGATAGCAGCGTCTCGGTGCCGCAGCAAGAGCTTGTCTTGCAGTGTGACCAGCCAAAGTTTGCATCAGAAACAAAATCAATATACGACGAGATCGTATAATACCGAGCTTTGTTCTGTCGAAGAAAGCTTAAGGTACTCATACCTGAAACTGAAACATCAGACTCCGAACGTGGTACTATTATTTATTTAAACTGACAATCTAAAAAGCTTCCTCGTGTGAGGTACTCCGAGAGATTTATGCACGCTCAAAGCAGCAGCTGCGAAAAACATTACATCTTGATCGGCATGTTCTTGAACAAACCGGCCATCTTTCTTAGTTCAACTCTTGCCAAATCATCTTCTCACGAAAGGCGGTACTCGCATACTCAAACACGCCAGTGCCTTCTTCAGAAACACAAAGAAAACTCTGAAAGAAAAGTAAAAACCCCTTCGATATCTTTGCGAGTGTATGTAGTACCGACCTCGTTAACAATAACTTCCTTGAAGAATTCTTCCTAAGAAATCCTATGAGAAAATGAAAAAGAGCATAAAGAAAAACGATTCAGCCGCAGTATATGAAGTAGTCATCTTCCTCCACCCTTTCTGTAGATGACCCAAAGCAAAAGACCTCGCTTTTTTTCGTCATATATGTGATCAAGCCTCTTCATTGTCCTCAACCAGTATCCTCTTGCACGCTTCGTAACACATGAAAGATATCCCGGCAGCGGGCACCAACTTCATGCAACTAGGGCCTAAACCTCTATATAGACCTCCAACCCCTTCCTGCTCAAGTATACTCGCAAGAGCGTGAATCACATTTTTGTACACCTGCCTTCCGCTGAGTGCTCCCACTTGCATATGCTTCCGAGCTACCTCCAATGGGAAAGTCGCACTGCTCGAAATAGCGCCAGCTAATGATCCGATGAGAAGGGTCTCAATGTTCCCAATCTGCTCTTGCTTAAAAAACTTCCGATACGCTTTTCTCAATGTGTCGTAAGCAAAATAGTTGGTGGCAGCATATGGAATCACTCCGATAAGACTAGGGGCAAGGCCTCTATATAATTCTGTGGGTCCCTCGTCCCTCATTATCTTCAAGAACGCATCAAGCATACCATCGTAAACTCCCCTCTGCCACAGGGAAGGCAACCGTATCGTGTTAGCAATGACAAGATTCATTCATATCGTGTCAGCAATGACGTAGCACTATACCTGGATGGTGAGTCGAGTTTTGACCAACTCAAGAGGATATGTGCATATTGTTGAGCTCACACCAGCACAGGCACCTGCAATTAAGGAGGCAGGAAGCGGAAGCTTTGGTTGTTCCCCAGGTTTATGCGACAACTGTTTGTTGACCGTATCATAAGCAAATAGCTGCAATACACAGGACCAGGAGTTCAACTGAAAATTAAGGGATTGTAGAAGCTGGAGAGATTAAACCAGGGGGCAAGGATACAAGGAACCAAGAGAAATCTCGGGCATTAGTTAAATCCGCAAGGATACATAGCACATCATGAATAGATCAGCAATGACAGCGAAGCTCCAAAGAGATGAAAGAAAGAAAATTCATATGATAAGATTGTTGACAGGTGACTAAATGAAAGAGAGCATCATTGCAGAAAGGAGACACATTTTCCAGGCAGAATATAGAGAGAAGCTGTCATACTGGGGAAACAATGTACAAAGCTTGTAGAGAAGACTAAAAACCAGAATGTCATGAATACAATCTTAATTATACATTGATATGCTGATTACCTATATATGCATATGCGGAGAACCTCTTAAAAACATAATAAAATGCAGGAATAAAGTCAGCTCACGAGTCGCATGAGCTGTCGCTAGAATAAGAAACACAAGCAGCTCAGAAGTGCAATGGAAGAAAGACTAGAAAGTAAGGTCTAAGAAGTAACAAAAGATTTTTGCCAATCATTTGCCAGAGAAATCACATTCAAGATGAGCATCACCTTTTCCCTCAACACCCCAGAAAAGCCAAAAGAAACTGAGCTAAGTCACGTGATGCATAGAACTTATGAGGAATAAATGAAGATCTCATGACCATTGATTAATTTCAAAAAAGCCCAACAAAGCAAAACTTACACCCACAACAAGCAGCGCACTACTTATATAAGTTATAAAAACATTCACAGCAGTGGACAACAGATTGAAAACAACAGTCTAGCAGTCATGCACGAACCTTAATGACAGTTGACAGGAACATCAGGTAGGGAAAACCATAATAAATACTGACAATTCAGATTACATGGATGCTGGATAGATTTTCCATATTGTAACATAGGAAACAACGCATGGTGATCTCCTGAATGATTAAGTCATTAGAAATATTCATATCTACCAAAATGATAATGAGGTCAACAACTAAATGCTCTGAAGCACCAGTCAAGCAAATAACATCTCAATGGCCACAAAGTGGCTAAAACACTAAAATTAAGCAAAGAAAAACAAAAAGAAAGTCCCGTTTACCTCAATGGCCTTGCTAGGAGCAACCCGAATCACATTCACCAAATTACCTCTAAACAAGCCCTTCCAACCATCATGCTTCATAATATCACGAAAGACCTCAGTAGTGGAATGCCCACTACTCCCAACCATCAAATGCGTTCTAATCGTCTCCAGAGGGGCCACAGCGGTTCGCGAAACTGCCCCAGCAATCGCACCACTAATCAACCTCCTCAAGGAAGGATTTTTAACCTTTATTTTCAGTCTAAGCCCAATATTTTTCTTCTTCACTGTACCTTCCTCCTCGGGAACACCCAGTATCCCAACTCCCATAGGCATCGACACATACTTCACCAATAATTCAACATAGGGCATCTTTATGCTGCCGCCGCCACCACCACCACCACCACCTGTTTCCGCAGGGTTGGGAGCATTCGGCGTAACGCCCAAATTCCTCCCCATTTGACCAACACTGGCAAACAATCCACCTCCAGGATAGAATTCATCATCCTGGCGACACCATTGTGACCCCAAACCGCTAATAGACAAAACCCCACCGTTATAATCGTCAAACAAATGAGCTGCTTTCTTGCCCATCTACTAAAACCTCGTCAATAAACTAAGAATCCCACTGCTTTTCACGAATCAGAAGAGGCAAAAATCCCAACTTTGGCAACACAAACCTGGGATTCTTCCTCTACCCACCAAGCAAAACCGCAGAAAAACGCTTCCTAGTGGGATTCGATGAACACCCAGAACAATGTTTCACGGCTGCATATCCATCGGAAGTAAATAAGAAGGGAAAGATGGGATTTTTTAATGAACAGGTAAAGGCAGAAATTTGAGCACTCGATTCGAAAGTGGTGGATGGAGTAAAGCAAGGAGCGCAATAGGGAATAAGGGGAAATGCTAGTTGGAAGATCCGGTTCTTGGGTATTTGGCGTGAAGAATTCGAGAGAAGAGACGGCGATAGCTATATTAAAATAAACAACAAGGGACACAGGTTTTTTAGTTGAAAACTTGCAAGAACGAAGAGGGGTAGGTGAATCCTCTCCTTTCGGCGCAGTGTTGTGTCGCTGTTCAAGCGTGTGTTCTTTATATTGGGTGTGTTTTTGGCTACGCCGTCTCTTCAAAGGATGGAGGAGCAGAGCTACGCCTACGCATTCTCTTTTTCCCTCTGTGACTTCATGCTGCACAGACAGAGGAGGCTGCGATTGGATATTTTTCCATTTGAATATTATTCGTCAAAGGACACATTTTAAAGATTCCATAACCTCTCGGGGAGCTTCCATTCTCTATAACTGATGAGGGAAAGTGCTTATATTTGGGGGAAAAAAAATTAGGGCAAGGGTGATATCTCATCAACAAAAGGTACCATTTGAGTGCTTATTATAGGATAAGTAATCCTGACATCTCTAATTTTGATTCACGACGTATTTTGTATTTTTGAAAATTATTCTAGTACTCTCCATTGGATCTAATTACCAGCATACAAATTTCCGACTTGTCTTTGATATTCTCTTTAATTAGAGTGAATTGAATTCGCTGATATCAAATTTGTCAATTTACATTCACCATCGTCATGTCACAAGATATTATGTCAAATATTGTCAAGCTTTTGCTGAAATGTGATAGACTTAACTCTTTTTGGACAGTAAATAGAACTGGTTGCCTCAAGAACCGACCATCGTTCGAAAGCTTGCCGGCTTGTGTTTATGCTCTAGGTTTCAAGAAGTCCATTAGGGAATGCTGCTGCAGTAGTTTGCCCAAGTGTTCATTTCCGTGAAAGGTAGGTTAGGAACGGCCGAAAAACTTAAGAGCAAGAGAGAATTCGTGCAGTAGTTGGAGTCCATGTTCATTTCTTCCAAGGCCCAAGAACAGAAATGGCCCAAATAAGGTGGTGGTTACTGATTAGTTTCCTGCCAATTGACCACATACTTGGACAGTTGGACATGGAAAAGTAGATGACAGTGCGGTCATGGTGTAGATAACCATATAGTCCTCACCAGAAAAGTAGGGAGATTGATGGTTTAACTTCAGATGCCCCAATCTATAGATCTGTCAGTTGGCAGGTGCAAGTAATATAGATCCAAAGTTACCAACCTTGTGGATCAACACTTTGTCATTGATCAACAGTATCTCATGCCTAAAAACTACATGTCATAAGGTATAGTTATGAAGGGGTAAAGAGCAACTTAAGGTTCTCATCTCAATCAAATGATCTCTGCACCCAATATTTTCCCGGCGTGGCCACATATTGGATCCATTAGCAGGCCCTAATGAGTTAAGGTCCGTGAACAATGCTAACGGAGCAGTTAACTATTTTAGGTTAATTTTGTGTAACTCGCAGCACATAATATTTAGATGATTGGTCATTTCAATTCACTACTTGTCCCTCTGCATACTCTCCACCATATGATAGTTAGGGATGGCTCCGTCATACGACAGTTAGCGATGGAGCTTCAATTGGGGCAGTTAATTAACGGCAATAGTACTTTAAACACGTACTCATATCCAATCTTGATACATGGAAATATTGTTAAGGGAAGCAATATATACCAGTGAAATCCAAAGCTTTTTTCCTAAAAACTAAGCTCTCTCTCTTTTGTAATGTGGGTTTTCCAAATGGATCCAAAAGCCTACAAAACTAACGGGATCAAACACATGTTACTTGTATAATTTCAAAAACACAACAGACAAACAAGAACACAAGTGACCTTACCAAAAAAAAACAAGAACACAAGTGGGGGTCGCCCACTGAATGAGAGGACTCCTTGAGCATAATGCCAACGGATGGTCAACAGAATTTCAGATTAAGATATGTCACTAACGAGTATCTTTTGTAGATTGCATTGAAGTGGGGAGGGAAAATGATGTCCAGATAAGCAGAGATTAACACACGCCTCTAATCTAAGAATAACAGAGTGTTCAAGGATGTCCTAAGATGTCGAGGTGACCCACGTTTCTAAATCTCGAGTTTGCACCAATGGGGCATTGAACTCGTGCTCAGAAAAGTTGAATGCATTGTCTATGGACCATTACATACTCATGAAAGTGGGGATGATGGATGCATAGAATGTTGCGTGAGAATCATCGAATGATGAAGGGCTTTATATAATCCATCAATCCCCTTGAAAGCACTTGTACTCCCACAGATTTGTTTTGAATTTTTTGTTGGAAAAATTATCCAAATTTTTTTTTCAAATTTAATGTATGGAAACAAATTCAGTTTTAAACCATTCATTTTGATCAATTTACTCCTAAATCTTTTGATAATTTGCCAATGTAGTTCTTTTGACAACTTTTTCAGAAAAAAATTCTAAAAATTTATTTATGTTAGTGCCGATCATGCTATGTTTACGTCAATGATTTTCGGTCAAAATTAGTTGGAAGGATCATATTTGCAAATCGTCAAAAGATTCTAGATTAAATTGACATAAATGAAAAGTTTAGGATTGAATAGTTATCCTTACAATACTTTACCCAAAAAAAAATAGTTACCCTTACAATAGGTTTATAACTTTTTCAATACTTTTCACATATTTCGTGGGCTGTAACCCGCCTTTTGTAGTAGCCATAAGTTGTCTTCTCACCACTTTCTAGTGCTGCATCACGGGTGATGCAATTTAGTAACGCTCCACGTGAGCATCTCAAAAAGTTGAGACTCGAAGTCTTAAAGACAACGTCTTCATCTCAAAAGGGGAAGAGAGAAGAAACGATAAAATTCCGGCGAGCCTATGAAAGTTGGAGAATCTGCGGAGTGCGGACCCGTCAGAAAAGATAAGTGCATATGCATGCGGTATTCAAGTTCCCGACGGCAAAATACAACACGTTCTCATCGTGCGTTTTGGTCATTTTTAGAGCGAGAGAGAGAGAGGGGGGGGGGGGGCCTATAAATAGTCGACAAGTTTGTCTACCCAAATTTGCAAGATCGAGTTTCAAATTTTGCTACCAAGAAAGATGGGTCAGATAGTAATGGCAATAGTAGTATGCATGAGCTTAATGAGCATAGACATGGGCTTGTTCGTTCTTGGAGACGTAGGCACTGCTTCTTCCTACGACCCGCCATACACTCGTGAGTACAAAACCCGCGTTACATCTTCTTTTTCTTCTCCCTTTGTCAGTCTTCGAACTGATTCAGCCAGCAGGATTTAGTTTAGGGTTACTCGTAGGATGATTTTTTGTTTCGCACACTGGCTAAAGAGGATGGGAAATACCGTTGCACGTGACGTTGTGCATTGTTTACAAGAATGCAATGTAAGTTCATCCAAGAGATTCGAATTTCCAACAAGGCGAACATTTCATAAAATATCCCCACCCAAACAACAGAATGACTTTCTCATATTGTCATATGTCAAAGCTCCACACATGAAATAATTCTTCTGTAGGATAATATGACGGTCATAATCTTGGTTTTTTCCGTCATTTTTTAATTTTTTGGGTGGCAGCAACCAGATGTAATGGGTATAGGGCAGACCAGTTTCCGCCGGGGAACCTGTTCGTGGCGGTGAGCGAAGGGTTGTGGGACAACGGAGCCGCCTGCGGGCGACGGTACCGGCTGCGGTGCCTGAGCGGCAGCAACAGGCCGTGCAAGGACGGCACGGTCGATGTCACCGTCGTGGACTACTGCCCCAAGTCCCCATGCCCCTCCACCATTCTCTTATCCAAGAATGCCTTCTCCACCATCTCCAAATCTGCCTCCGCCAAAATCAACGCCGAATATGTCCAGTAAAATTTCTAATTGTTCTACATCTCTCTCTCTCTCTCTCTCTCTCGCTCTCTCCATTTTGGTACCAAAGCAAGTTTGATGTTGGATGAATCATTCACCTTTGTTTTTGAATGCAGGATATGATCAGGGTTTCTTTGCATGCAAGGAATGAAGAATGGAAGAGGGAAGCTCTAGTTAGAATTTTTTCCTACGTTATTGGAATTCAAATGTTACCCTCGACATATTCATATGTAGATGTTGGCATCTTCAAAGTGAAAGAAAGACCGTTTGAATGAGCGAAACTCTATCTCAAGCGATAGGAAACTATCGTTCATGGACTTGCCATCGAAGTAGTTGTTCATGAACTTATCATGACCACAAAAAGAAGGAAGAATAAACGTGAGCCATATTTTGTTGCTATGTAATTTGGAAAGACACATTTCGGTATAAATCAAAGTTAAACAGCCTTTAGAGGTACTCCTATTTGGACCATTAATATATGGGTCTTATTAGACATTTTCACAATTCTACTTTCAAAGAAATTGAACCTCGACCAGTCCTCCCAAATTTAAGTGATGTTTTGGACTAAACAAACGAGGCATTAGTCCTGCAGGAAATCCAACCAGGCGATGATACGAACATTCTTCACTGTCATTGAAAAAAGTATTGAAGCACTTTCAAAACGAGGGCAAGGGGGTAGATTAATTAAAAGTCAGAGGTTCAATCACTATAAAGAGAAAATAAAAACTTCCACTATATGATGCGTACACAGGGAGTGCACAGCACAAGGCTGACATCGTCATCGGACAGACTGTTAAGAAGAAATCAATTTCAGGCCGTCAATATATCTTGTTAAACTCGCGTTCAATTAAAAACTTTAAACTTTCTTATCCAAAAAAAAAAAACCTTAAATTATAGAATTATGAATCAATTATGATATCTTAATTGCTCTTTTTTAATGTGAGACATTCTAACACAATTTATCCGTGCATATCAACAGTACGCGGATATTACTGTTAATGCAATAAAAATGAGTTTTAAACCAATTCACGATAAACCCTCCAGTAGTGATCTCAGTTAAGGGTGGATAATGACAATTTCCAATTCCGCACACTGTTGGTCACGATGTTCTTTTACAGATAATGCTAGTTATGTCGAGGATTGAATGCGCTTCTGTAATCAATAAATGATTTGACATATTTCAGTCTATACCGTGGACTTCCCATAAGAGCCGTCAAATCTGTTTCTATTATCAGAAGTGAAAGTTGCATGCGCATTTCAAGAGCTATTCTTGTTCACCCGCCAGATCACTCACCAACCCAATTTAATGAATTCAAAAGCATCTTTTGCTTCTCAACTTTACATCCACAAGATCAATCAGCAAAAGGATTTCCACTCAATCGCCGAGCCACAGCCGCCACCACCGAGGCAATTCGATTTGATCTTTTCATCCACAAGATCAATCAGCAAAAGGAGTTCCACTCAATCGCCGAGCCACAGCCGCCACCGCCGAGGCAATTCGATTTGAGCTCTCCATCATTTTCTCAGCACTTATGCCATCAACTTTATTAGACTTCATGCTACCTTTGTGTAAACTTACATATCGGACCAGCTATCCGGTGAATACTACCAATTGGAACATGACAGCACCTCATGCCCATTCGAGCAGTTCACAAGAGAAATAGTATATTTAAGGGGTACTTAGCTGATTAAATCTGTAGTGCCCGTAGTGGCCGCACAGTTATCTCCAAGTGGCAGCATTAGTTTATGGCCAAGAGAAAAAAAAAGGGTGGTAGCATTAGTTTAAAGGCAGCGCCTTATGCTTTGTGAATGCAAAAGTTTGATCATTTATACAAGTTGCAGTTTTCGTCAATTTTATACATGACGGAGTTGAACGAGACTACCCACTTTTCCTTGTGAACCTCTTGCACTTTTAATACTATAAACTTTTGTCATGTGTAGAGCTAGCCTTCAATGTATTGTATTAGGACAATGGAGATGACATCAATTCCAATTGAACAAAACAGGCACGATAACAGAAAATGAAAACGTATAAGATTCGAACTTCAAATAGCACAAATGACAAAAACCAAAAAAAAGTCATTTTTGTGCAAGCAGAGACTAGAGACTAGAGAGAGAGAGAGAGAGAGAGAGAGAGAGAGAGAGAGAATTAAATCTATGCATGGACAGGACTCCATTGTGCCTATATATAAGATCAAAGGAGGAGAATTGCTGGAGAACCACAAGCCTTCTCTCCGACCCACCTCCGTCTAGGCTCTATGCCGGTGCTATACTAGCAAGAACAATATGAAGTCACTCTTACCGAGTCTATGTCTAATAATCTTGTGCTTAGTTATTTTGAGAGTTCTAGGGGATGTTGGGACTGCCATGCCTTATGATCCTCCACATTTGCGTATGACAAAGTCAATTCTATTTTCCTGTTCCAACATCTTTCTTAGTTTATCTTCATTCAGCACCAATTGCAAAAGGCCGTCTTCAGTCAATGCTCAGGATGGAGGGAAGATAAGAAAACGGGAAGAAACCTTCGATGGAATTTATGAGCCACAAACCTTATTAATGCTGCTCAAAATCAACTAGAACAATTTGCAACATAAGAAATTTCTTACGGCTACTATATAGGAGTTTTAGTTTCCTAGCTCCTGCATGCAAAGCTGAAAAGGGAGCATAAGAAAAATTACTTTGGCTTTGCTGATTTTTTCTGGTCTTAATATGCAGCCACCAGGTGCAAGGGATACAACCCAGATCAGTTCCCTGAAGGAGGGTATTTCATCGCAGCAAACGATGGCTAATGGGACAATGAAGCAGCCTATGGACGGTGGTATCGAGTAAGATGCATCAGTGGACCAAAAAGGCCCTGCAGAGGAGGAACCGTGTTCATTGAAGTGGTCGATTACTGTCGAAGCAAGCTGTGGCCTGCAACGATGATCCTATCTAACAAGGCTTTCAATGCTATCTCAAGATACCCTGATGCCAAGATCAATGTTGAATATACACAGTAACAAAATCTTCTATTACTCTCAATCTTGAGGCAGAGTAAGTGTCATGATCATGCTTATCAGGGCTTTCTCTTGCATGCAGGGTTTGATGAGAATGCGAGCCAAAAGTGGAAGGTTTATTTCAACATACAAGCTGTATAAGCATAAACAGCCTGATGACAACACCAGTAACTTCATGTCTTTTGTTGTGAAGGTAGCTTCATATGATAAATACCCAAGGAATCTGCTTTACACATGTAGCCTGTACATTACCAGATGTTAGTCTAACTCGCCCCACGACAACATGAAACCACCAGTGTGTAATCGTCTTGACTAAGATATTAGATTTCCATTACAAGAAACATCCAGGGAGGCAGCGAATAGGCATGAATCAGCTCTAGCAGAATCAGCATGTAATCTATGGAACTTCTAGAAAATGCTCCATCATCAATTACCCTGTCAAAACGCATGATGAATCCATCAAGTCACTCTGTCAAAACGAATGATGAATCCAAGGCATGTTCTTTTTTATTGCTTTGCAAAGGCCAAGGTCAAGACATCTGACAAACGAAGTAATTTCTCTCAGTATAGGTCCATCATAAAGATAATGGAAAAGATAATGATAAAGAGGGCCCACCTGAATAATGGGGAGACCTGGTCGAAGAATAAATTTTGTATAATTGATTGTGGACTTCATCTGGCACTCACTAACGGAATAATACATCACATTATTTTTGTTGGACATCAAATAGACAGAAAATAGAACAATTGGAAACTGCGATAATAGTTTTTATCACTTTTCACAAGATCGTGATTCACTCTAGTTTTAATTTTCCAATTCTTGGCGATGTCTCTCAAAAGAAGGATGATAACTCTGAACTCCGTCCAGATACAAAGGTGTCTGCATTTCAATTAAGCGTGATACCTGCATGAAGCCCATAAAGTTCAGAAATGGAGGATCATAACTGAGGAAGGACAGCTAAATGTTAAGTCCAAGTCGAAGAAAATGATCTAGCATAGAACCAACCGTACAAGATTAGATTAGATAAATATCATCCATCCAGTGGCATATGCATCAATATTAAGAAAAAGAAGTAACAAAAATCTAAAACAAGCAAGAAAGTAGAGCTCAATTTACTAGCAAATTCTGTGTAGTCGTGAGATTAAAACAGTTGGTTCGCAATTTTGTTTCTGACTCACTAGTATTTTAATGATATCTCATGCAATGGCGCCAACTTCAAATGGGGAAATGACATTACATTCAATGAAAGTGTACTTTGCCCAATAAATGCAGCTCCGCACCCTTGAACAAGAGAGAGAGAGAGAGAGAGAGAGAGAGAGAGAGAGAGAGATCAAAGAGGATCACTTACTGCTCGGCGAAATGCAAACATTTCTTCTTGACCAGATAGCATTGATATGATCCCAGTTGGTGTACCTCCAGAACTCATATTGCCTTCTGCTAAGACATCTCGACGAAGTTTACTTCCTTCTATCTCAGTCTCAAATTGAAAGCTGGGCAAGGCAGATATACACAAACAGCGATAAGTTCATAGTTTTGAATCAAGCCACCCAGCATCAAACTTAATTCAAGTAAATAGTTTATGGTTGCAAAATTCCTGTTACGCCAGCACAACAATTTCATCAACTTAAGACAAGCAAAACATTTGTAGAAAAAAATCTAGAACATTGAAAATAGTAAGTATTGGGTTTGCAGTAGCTACTAATTCCTGGTTTTGAAATCCATAGTTGCTACAGAAGGTTCTGGGACATAGATACCATTCTTAACCAGGGTTTCCGTTTATGATATTACCATTCCTTCTTTCCATGCACCCAGGGTTTTCTCATTTGAATAAGTTAGGATCACTCAAAAATGTCATATTGCATCATGAACATGAAGATTATAGGATATAAATCCTTTAAATCGTTAAAGTGATGGAAGCACAAATGTTACCATGCCAACATTTGTTTCTTATAGAGGTTCTTGGCAATATGGGATATATTTCTGTGGACAGGAATATAGACCTAGGATGCTGCTTCTACTCAAATAAAATGATAAGAAAACTGCAGGAACACACGTCCATTTAAATGTTCAGTTGCCACATTTGCTTAATTCTAAGGCAGGACCAAACCATTTCAGTCAAAGAAGTTTTAATATGGGAAAATCAGAACACTTGAAGCCTGAAGACTGCATCTGTGCTCCTGTCTCTGGACTGCAACGGATGGAATAATTATCTTACTGAAAAGGGAGTCACCTCTCCAAATCAAACAGAGTACCATCTTCAGTTCCTTGAAATAAATCATCAATAGAAGAAGCTGCAGAGCAAACTAGGCGGCAGTGATGGTTGTATAGCTCATCGATGAGGGTGATAAACCTCCTTGCCTGAAATTTTTAAGTAATTAATTCTATGAGAAATGCCGCAAAAAAGCGGGTAAGATTAACAAAAATCCCTTACCGTCTTGTTGAGAGGCAGGTAGGAATTAAAGACTCAGTATATAAACAGAAATTGAAGACACGCATGCGTCTACACACACATAAAAATTTTCAACATGTGTGAGTTTGTTACATTTTCATCTGCATGTCCGATCAGACAACATTCTACTTCCATTTTATCAGAACTTGATACCATTGTCTGCCATACATAAGAGATTCCATGAAGCAATATTTCTAGAATGAATAGAGTCAGTACTTAAAAAATGGTGATGTACCTTATCACGGATGCTCATGCTCATTTTGGGAATGTCAGATATGAAGACGGTATGATAGTTCCTAGCAACTGCAATATAATCTGCAGCTCCCACCTGTGCATGACAGGAAAAAACCTTCAACAAAGGCAACAAGCTTTACACGATAAAAGGAGATTAGAGGTCATTATTAAACTTAACTTGAAAGTTCAGAGACATTGTCCATAAAATGAAGGTAAGAGAACATTATTAGACTTCCAGGAAAGTACCAAATTGACAAGATTAATTAACTTCCTTGCCTCTGGAACAAGGCAATGAAGATCATGCAGAACCATGTCTTTCTATAAATCATCAAGAAATTCTACTCTTAGTACTTTAACATCAGCAACTACTATTTTTCTAAAGGAAGAAAGGCACAAGAGGTCTCCCTGAACTTTTCCAAATTATTTAATGAGGTCATTCAACCTTTTTTTTTTGGCGAATTGGGTCCTTAAACTATATGCTTTTCTTTTATGACTTGTTCCTTCCATCAAAATTATGGAAAAAAATGCTGTCGTGGTTGTTAAGTTGCCGTCAAATGCTGTCAAGGCAGCCTTAATGGCATTTAAAAAATAAAGAAGGATATGACATTTATGGAATAGTAAAAAAAAAAAAATTAATATTATAAATTTGATTTTAAAAAAGTAAATCTGATCCTAGGTCGGGTGACCTCGGCAATCAGCAGTTTGGGTCGAGCCACCCTAGGATATTGCATGGCATGTGCGACCCCAGGCCAGATCTGGTCCAGCCTGTGCGACCCTGGCCAGGTGTCACCTGGGTTGGCCCGACCCCGATGGCAGTCGGCAAGGGCACCCAAGCCCTTGCCAGCACATGGCGGGTGCCGCCACTGCCCCTTGCTGCCTCCCCCTTCTTCTTTCTCTTTCTCTCTTATGGTTTGGTTTTTTGTTATTGAAAATTTTCAGATATGCTATCCAGTCCACACATGAAAATTATATGTAAGCACTAATTTGTCTTGTCAGCATTAATGCGGCGCCGATGTGTTTGTCCATGTCAGCATTTCTGCAACTGGAACCAAAAAGCATATACTTCAGGGAACCAATTGCACAAACAAAAAAAAGTTCGGGGACCTCGTTAAACAATTTCAAAAAGTTGAGGGACATATGTTGTCTTTAACCCTTTTCTAAAAGAAAGCAAAATTAGACAACATACCCAATTAGCTTTCCAAGAGACTGTACTCAGCATTGTTGTTTCTTCCTACTTAGATGGTTAGCTCCTTATTCCATTTTTCTCTTTCTTAATTATGTTGTAGATTTTGAAAATTCTTTCTTACAAAAAGGTTCACATCATGCTGCTAAATAACAGAGCTCTGCCCATGTTAACCCGTCATGAAGAGAGATTCAACTGTGCATCATGCATGTAAAACAAGATCTCAAATAAGAAGCTTACTGGATGCCAGACTGACAACATAAAGTAACGGAATCTCAAAGAGAGGAAAATACTGTACTGGCCGACCGCATAGATGCTCAAATGTAAACCGTGCCACTCCATTGCAGCTTTCTGGAACGTCCAGTGTTCTGTTATGATTTATATACATTACAGCAGTTTCATCAAACATGCTACTACTTAAACAAATGGAGTACCTTCCAAACATCACTCCTAGAGTCGTGGAAGTTATTTGTCCACCTGACTTGCTTGTTATCTCATGCCAAACACTCTGGAATTCCTTCAGAGCATTGCCATCTAAAGGCCAGAAAAAATTAGCCTGCACTTACATAGTTGACATCTTAACAACCATATGATAGAAAATCATCCCAGAATATAGTAACTTGCTTTGAATTTTATAATGCTTAACATCGCAATCAAAAAAATATGAAATACTGGTTGTACACTTGTGCACTTTCCCATTTAAAAGAATTAGAAAACACAGGACACCATCTTTCACCTGGTCTATGCATCTTTCTGCTATAAGACGTCGATAGTCAATGTCACTTCCTATCAGAATTGTCTGACAGTGTTCCTCCAATTTCCGGACTAATTTAAGAAAGATATCCCGCTGCATTCCATCCTGTATCACAACTTACAAAAGGTAGAAGTTATGTGAAGCAAGAAGAGCACATGGTCATACTTCGCTAATATTAGATAAGCATACTCCAGACTCGAAGAGAATTCTTCCAACCTACTAACTAGTTTGGCGACTGGCAAAACTCATGGCTTATACGGTCAATAAATTCCGACACAGTAATACAGATGCAAATAAAGCTTCCTAAGTACAATGAGTTGCTAGGCAAGGCAAACGGTTCTGCAGCTTTACAAAAGGCTGACGTACTTGATTTAAATCATTTGGTGCTCTGTTACTGGTGGCCACAAGAACTGTTCCACTGCTCAATAATCTGCTTAGAATTCCAGATAAGGCGACAATTGCAAATACATCAACAGTCTGCATTAGAGAGCAAAAACATTTGGAGTCAAAAAATATGCGGGAACATCTCCAAGATAATTTCTCTGGAGATTATCTTTGACCCATGTATCTGTCAAGGTAGCATCTCTGCAAAGAATAATAACCAAATTAGGACACAGCACAAGAACGTTTACCTGTATCTCATCGAAGCAAAGAACACTGGCTCCTCCATGATCCTCTCTCTGATCTATGAGAAACATGTCTGCCACTGCTGGTAGGATGTTCTTCATCTGTACCTCTTGCTTGTACCTTTCTTCTGCAGCCAACCATTCCTTAACTTTTGTATCAAAGGGGAGATTCATGATCCAGCTAGATATACTGGACTGCAGAGGCTTGTCCTCTACTTGTTTCTTCCAAATCTGATGCATGCGTGCATTAATCTCAAGCATTGCCTACATAAAACCAGAAAGGCAACATCACAAGCTCAGGAAAGGACTCAGAAAGAGAATGTCTAAAAAAAACGTACACAATAGCACTGCTTTTTAACAAGGGGATAGTTTCAAGACATTGAAGAAAAGGCTTACCTCATGAAAGTGATACCGTCTTCTATGCTTAATAATACCATCGGTAGCACTATAAAACATATCCATAAGCATTGTCTTCCCTACAATTTTACTGTAATTATCAACAGATTTAATGTTCTACAAGTAACAATTGGGCAGTACAAAGTAAGTGAAGACAATAATTTCAATGCTAAGTTTTCATTAGTTTTCTTTTGCTGATATGAACAGCTAAACCCCATTGGAAAGTCAATCTCGGTGATTATACTGCTGCAAGGACATAAGTGAACTATGCTGTGTGTCTCTTCCTGTGACAGCAGAATTTACTAACGTACCACTTCCCACATTGCCATACAGGTAAAGTCCTCTTGGAGCAGGAGGTGCAGTAGGACGCCGACCAACAATTGAGTCCAACTTCCTCTCTCTGTTGAGATATGAGACCCATTTTCCAACTCCTGCTTCAGGCCTATTCCTGATAAAGCAGAAAACATTGGAAAATATGCCTCTTTAATCAATGCAGCTAGCAGACATCAACCTTTATCGTCCATGCATTTCTCTATGAAAATATGCAATATCCAACAAAGAAGGAAGCGCGAAATGAAGTTCAAATTCCAATAAAATAGTGTCATCACGAAAATTAGGAAGCATAATTTCCAGAAATATCAATAAATTTATAATGTAGAGCAAGTGGGGAGGACATCATCCAAAAAATTAGGACTAGAAGCAAATGTAATACGTGAGGCGAGCTGATAACGTATCTAGTGATTGATCAATTATGTTGTTGACATATAACAAAACCACATCTAGAGTAGTTGCACTTCCATGATATACTGCAAAGGAGATTTGTCAAATAAGAAGAAATAACTCAATAAAGCAACTTGCTTCATATTAATATACGATTGCAAAAATTATGTGTCGAAGCCTACAAATTCATCAGAATATCAAGAAAAGAACCATTTAAAAAAATGCCATATTTTCTTCAAATGCATTTAGAGCGGGGCTTACCGAGACATCCACTTCTCAGCCAGCTTATTTCTCTGCTTGCTGACCGATGACCATATATTTCCATGCTGCTTCATCTCTGCTTCTCCCATCAAAATCCTGCGGCGTTCATCTTCCCTCTTGTTCTCCCAATTGGCTAGCTTCATCTGCATAAAGAAAGGATAAACCATCGGGCATGAAACATAAGTAACATAATTTGAGTTCCTTAAAGATAATTACCAAATTAAATTATGAATTAAACAAGGCAAATGCATATGTAATACATGATACTCTTCCATATCTTTCTCATACTGTTCCAGCCGCCCGAGTAGATTTTCCAATTCGATAGCTACGCTTTCCTGGTAAGGATCATGCTGCAGCTTTCCCCGCTTGATGAGATCCTTGTATTGTTCGAGTGGCCCTGAAAATGGGTTTTGCTCTCAGAACCAAAAGTTGAGTTCTCTAAACAACTTAACATAGATGCACGGACCCTTCACCGAGTACAATGCCAGACATGACACCTAAAAGAAGGTGCTTTAGGACAACCCATCTTTCACCCTAGAATTTGCCCAATGCAGACCACGCATTGATGAGAAATACTAGCTCAAAGACTGGAATAAGTCCACCATCGGAGCACAATTCGAGCACATTTCTTTGATTGATTGTCCGAATCTCTTAAGTGGCTATTACTTATAATTACCAGCTAGAAATAATTGATGACATCGATTATCCATAGCCTTCCCAATCAAGACATAAATGCCGCGACAAAAAAATCTATACTCGCCCCAGAAAAAGCTCGAATTGGCATCATGGATATAGTCCTACATTACGCGCGCCCATGAATTACAGAACACACGGTCGTCAGAACCTCAAAGTTTGTCGCAATTCCAGCTTCAGCCTATCACTATATCGCATTCGTTGACCAATGCCCGGGAAAGAGGTCAACGGAACACGAATTTCGCACCGACTACTTGCTCGGCGAGTTAGCAGAGATCGAAGCCCGAGGCAGTCACCGCTCACCGGAGAACCGAAATCAACAAATCCTAGAACGCCGCAGGCCACGCATGCAGCTAGAGAGAGAGAGAGAGAGAGAGAGAGAGAGAGAGAGAGAGAGAGGTATGACCTGGACGCTTCGGAGAAGCGGAGCCGGAGAGGCCGCGGCGGAAGTGAGCGCGAACGTCGTCGTCGACGGCGCCGCGGCGGGGAGGCCACGGAGAGAGAGCACGAGCGATGGAGCGAGCTCGGCGCACGACGGCTCGGTGAGCCATGTCTCGCCGGTTGATGACCGATCGATCGATCGACGAGAGGAAGCGAAGCAGCGCCTCTTTCGCTTCGATTTCGATCTCTTTCCTGCGACTGGAAAAGGAAGTGCAGAGGGAGGAGGGAGGAGGAAGGACGAGGAGGCGGGAGATGTCAGACGTGGCGGCCTGTGGGACGTGCCACGTAAGAAAGTGCGTTGGCCTTTTGTGGTTTACCTTTTGGACCAAGTACGGAAGGAGTGACGTGGATGGATTTTGACCATCAATGAGACTCCCGAGAATCGAAAAGACCTTTGGCAATAAATAAAATTAAATTAATACGGAAAAAAATTCGACATTCATACGTATATTTTGAAAAAATAACACAAATGGCCCATCAATTTTGACTAAAATATACTGTTAATAAACTTTTAATTTGTTTAAATTGATATCTGAATTTTTTATATATATTCAATTTAGTTCTTGAATTATATAAAAAAATTCAATGTTGTGCTTCTATTAATTCAATTTCGAGAACGACATAGAACATTTTCACATTGTTGATGGACTAAACTGAATATGTACTAAAAATTCATGGATTAAATTGAACAAATTAAAAGTTCAAGATCACATTTCATATTGGATTATAGTTTAAAAATCACAGTAAACAAATTAAAAATCAAAGACCGTATTATATATTGAGCCGATCTTTAGAAACTATTTTGTGTCATTTTCCCACGTATTTTTGTCATTCACATAGGTGAATGCTAATTCGAATCATAAGATTTTAATAGAACGAGATAGATCGTTGGCGTCAGATCTCAAGCAGAGGCACAATAGGTTGTCGGACCTGACGACTTTGTGAAGTCGATTGCCAAATCCTTTCCTCTACAGTGTTCGGCCGCGTTTTTTCGGTATGGAGACGTTCAAACTTTTTTTTTGTGATAAGGAAAGTTATAAAACAAAAACGAATAAAGGGTCATTTTATTTAGCAAGAAAAGAATACCCACTTTACATTTATTTGAAGAAACTACTTTGCCAAATTAAAATTGTATAAATGTTCCTAAACAGCATCGGTATTGAGTTGAACTTCCTGAGATGAGAGAACACTCCACCATTACCAACAAGACGCACTCTCCTCTTTGAGGATGGGATTCATCGGCACAGAGAAGGCAAGAATGAACACATTCAGAGAACTCTGCACCAGCTCGAGACAACCGGAACCAAAGCATGCAATATAATGACATTTGCATCGTCCGCGGTTTGATCCACTGTCGAGTCAATAAAGAATCATCCTGAGTTTGAGGATAGGCCGATGAGAACATATTCCATTCGACGAAGGGCAGAAAATGAAGAATCCAACATCAAGTTAGGACGGAAAAGTTTGCAGGTCGAGAAAAGCAGAAGTATGATTAAACAGAGATTCATTTGCCATATTGAGCTTGATGCAGTTCCCTCCAGTTTTTGGTACATATGAACTGCACTGCTCAGATTGTCCAAAGTTAAGAGCTCACAACAGTCCATCGAAAGAAGGCAAATTGCACAAAGCACAGGCTACTACATCTCATCCACCATTGAGGCTGCAGTATCCTGAACATGTTTAGATTGAGTCACATTATGCGTTTGAGATCATTAGATGAGACATCATTGGAACGAAGAAGAAAACATTAGTAGCGACTTCTCAACAACCAATGTCAGTTTGGATGATAGGTCATCATCTGTTATGCTGATTTACCTCTCTCAAAAATTGAGATGCATATCCCTGCTAAGACAAGGGACATGAACTATAGAACGAACTAACCCATGCGAAAAGGAAGATTTCATGGAGACTAATCTGTTATAAGTTAAATTCTGCCAAACTTTGAGACTTGAAAAACAGATAATTCAGGGCTGGTCAAGCATTACTCCACATGCTAAGAGGGTACCAGTTAAATCATTTGCCAAGTCTCAGAGACAGCTTTTATTTTTGCACACTCCAGATTTGAACTTCCATAACCTCCATAGTACATCTCAGTTCAATATTTCTACAGCAAAGTGACGAATGAATGTGACAGTGATAGCTGCATTCCCTTTCCTCCATCATATGTCAATACTAATGAACGAGATCTACTCGCCCACATAACGTTTTACAAATCTGCTAGCAAAATATGCATCTCATTACTCGTGAAAAATATAGGGCCATGCAAAGGAAGAACGGACCGACCTAACCATCCAAATAAAAATGGTGGGTGGATTCATATAGTGAAATGATGATATCTACCGTTGCCAGGAGTTAAAGAGTGCCTAGGTTAGCGACTGCAACAACCAGTTACCGATCATTATCTTTCACGTTTAAATGTTGTCCCGTAAAGGCTTTACCTTCAAAAAGTACTGACAAGTCACAAACACATGCAAATCTCATGGTGTTCAAGTAAGAGTCAAGGACAGCGAAATCAAAGATACAATGTATATACCAATCCAGCAACTCAAGAAAAAAACTCACATACATAAATTATTCATAAGAGTCAATAAGCACTGAACTCAGTAAATGATAGTCGCTACATCGCTAGTATGAAGAACAAAAGGGGAAACTGGGAAATATAGCAGGCCATAGAGATTCCTCAACTCAAGTAAAGCACATAATCAGATCCAAAGCAATAATAGACGTGAATCTCGACCCTGCCACAAGTACAAGACATCATTAACTAGCAGATGACAAGGATAAGGTAAATGCCACATACCAAATGGTGCAAATGGAAATTGAGAGACATGACACTCAATTCACTTGCCCTTCCTCCTAACCAATTGTATCCACCAAGACTCCCTGATAACTTATTTCCATACTCAACTCGATATTCGACTATCTCTAAATTCGATCAAAAATTAGGCCTGCGAATCTCTCTTCTCCCCCATTCCATCTCCATCCCTCTGCTCCAGCAACCTTCCCGCCTCCTCATCCGCCTGCGCAGCCTTCTTCTGCGCTTCCTTCGCCTTCAAAGCCTGCAGTTTCGAGTGATTGTAATACCCCACGCCCAAGAACGCCAGCCCATAACCAAACAGATTCACGGGCGTCACGGTGTCCTTAATGACGGACCAAGAGAAGGCGATCAGCAACCAATCCTTCACAACCCCCGCCACATTCATCGTCAAGGCCGAGGTCTTCCCAACGAGCAAGAACACAGCCAGATTCAAAGCGAAGGCGCACAGCGAGTTGGTCCCGAAGATCACGAAATCGAAGTGGAAGCTGGAGGTCTCCTTCAGGACCGGGTACTCCACGAAGATCCACGGCACGAACAGGAAGGCCAAGCAGCAGGGGGCGACGTAATACAGCGAGGTGATGGGATTCAGCTGGATCCCCTTGGAAGTGAGCAAGATTTGGATCATGACCAGCCTCGTGGCCTCGAACGCGACGGCACCCAGTTGGAGGATCACGCCCCAGGGGTCGAACTTGGCCTCCCCGTAGGCCGCGACGGCCACCCCGAACGAGATCGACACCATGTTCGCCATGGTGTCGGCCTTAAAGTTGTCCTTTTTAAGCAAGACCCCGATGGAGTAGACGGCGACGGGCATGAGGGCCTTGAGCATCTGGATGAAGGAGACGGAGAGGTAGATGTAGGCGGAATTGGAGAGCCAGAGGGAGACGGAGTAGAGGGCCCCGATGGGGACGACGGAGGAGAGGTAGAGCTCGCGGGACATGGTGACGGGCTCGACGAGCTTGAAGACCTTGACGAGGAGGAAGGCGAGGGCGGCGCAGAAGGACATGTGGATCATGGTGAGGGAGATGGGGAAGGGCCAGTTGTAGAGCTTCCGGTCCAGGATGTACTTGTTGTACACGATGACGGTGAAGGAGAGGAAGATCCAGACGGCGACGTAGGTGTAGGAGAGGAGGATCTTCTTCACCACGCCCTCGCTCAGGGACCCCGACCCAGAACCGCCCTTGCCCATTTCGGCCCGCGAAGCAGATGGTGGAGGATCGGCGGCGGCGGCGGCGGAGGACGAGTAGGGCGGCAGCGGCGCGTGGGATCGGGAGAGGGGCGGGGGAAGGGTCGGAATGAGATTCGGGAGGGGGAAACGGGGGAAGATCTGAGAGTTTTCACACAGAGAGAGTGAGGGAGGAGACGATGAAACGATTCTTTTTTTTTTTTTGTATTTTTAGCGAGTTCTTTTTTTGGGAATATTTTAAGGTGCGCGCTTGGAGGAACTGGGCTTTTCGGACAGAGACCGTTCGAGGACCGTTGACGTTTTGGGCCATGCCGATGGAAACTGTAGGGCCCATGCACGTGGATTCAAAATTTCTCCTCTTTTTTGTCCCAGGTTCTCTGCTTGTCCGCAGTTTCAGTTTGTAACCTACCATGGGAAATTCTTCAGCTGAGTTTTTCGAGGGACAAACTTTCAATTTATTTAACGCGGTCTTTAAATTTAGTCCACTGTACGATATCGTCCCCGAACTTTTAATCAGTTCAACACAATCCTCGAACTTATGGCAAATGTTTGATTTAGTCATTGGATTATTATATTCCCGAATTCGATCGAGTCCCAGGATTATTTAGTCAAATGACTAGAATGAACATGTACCAAAGATTTGGAGACCGCATTTGTGCCATTTTCCTGATCACAAAAAATCCCTTTTGCATTTTGGCAAGGTGATATGGTCCCTTTTGCTTGTAAGGCCCGAGTCACAACTAAACTCAATTGCAAATCTTGCTTCTTTTATTTTTGTCACTTGCGAACCGCGAGTTAGTACATTTTATGGACAAAGATACTATTATCGGCAAAATTTTTTCATTTGGGCAAACAAAAGAGAGGGAGAAATTTGAATTTAGTGATGCTAGATTTGGACTCCAATTGTAGATCTTGAGAAAGATTTGCACCGGTCTTAAATGAAGCAAAGCCTAAGTTGGCTGGCCGTTCCGCGAGTCTTGTGAAACACAGAAAGGACAATGAGAAATGTACAAAGGCGAACCTTGAGGTATCCTTGCAGGCATATTCCGTGCATGTGCAAGTGCAGGCGCAACTAACTTTTTCAAATTTAATATAAAATAGAATTTTGCATTGCATTTTCATCGAGCAGCGTTTGTAGTCCAACGGTTAGGATAATTGCCTTCCAAGCAATAGACCCGGGTTCGACTCCCGGCAAACGCATTCTTTTTTCTCTTTTCTATTTCTTCCATTTCTTTTTCCATGCGTCCTTTTTTAAAATAAGCCCGACAAGCTAATTTCCTTTTTCATGCAATTAATCGAGCAATAGACGCTCATTTCCCTTTTATGAGTTAATTCATGTAGCCCCCTGCTGAGAAAATTTGAAAAAAAACTCTAGTTAAATATGAAAACTCGAAAGTAAACCCCAGCTATATTCGTATGTCTCATCTAATTTTCTTTTCTATTTCTTCCATTTCTTTTTCCATGCGTCCTTTTTTAAAATAAGCCCGACAAGCTAATTTCCTTTTTCATGCAATTAATCGAGCAATAGACGCTCATTTCCCTTTTATGAGTTAATTCATGTAGCCCCCTGCTGAGAAAATTTGAAAAAAAACTCTAGTTAAATATCAAAACTCGAAAGTAAACCCCAGCTATATTCGTATGTCTCATCTAATGATGACTTCATAGGACGGCACATGGTGCAAATACCAACGGTCCATGCATTTTCTTTTGACGATTGAGGAGCGACAGGAACTCGCTGTGGTTGATTTGCCAATCAAGAGCTTAAGAATAAGCTACCTACAAAAAAACAGCTCTCTTTATTGTACATGATTGAACTTAATCCAACGGTCAAATTGATGAATTGACTCAACAAAATTTTCACAATTTTGTAATTATGTGGAAAAGCATGTCGCATAGGAACTCGAAAGTAAATCCCCAGCTATATTTGTTTGTCTCATCTAATGATGACTTCATAGGACGGCACATGGTGCAAATACCAACGGTCCGTGCATTTTCTTTTGACGATTGAAGAGCGACAGGAACTCGCTGTGGTTGATTTGTCAATCAAGAGCTTAAGAATAAGCGACCTACAAAAAAACAGCTCTCTTTATTGTACATGATTGAACTTAATCCATCGGTCAAATTGATGAATTGACTCAACAAAATTTTCACAATTTTGTAATTATGTGGAAAAGCATGTCGTTGAACCCGATTCTTTCCTAAAACCTGATAGACATATGTTTGTATATGTTTTGGTCAAAAGGTATAGTTCTCCAATTCAATTTTAAACGGATACTTTATGCCAGTGTCATATCGTAATCATATCTATAGTTTTATCTTATTCTTGTATAAACTTTCTACTAAGTTGTGAACCATTAAGTTTTAGAAAATAATAATTAGCTTTATAATTAACTCCTATACAAATATGAAAAGATGGCATAATTAGTTCATAAACTTTGGTGCAATGTACAATTTCATCATCGGATTTTTAATTCATTCAATATAATCCTTGAACTACTCCTAAATGTTCAATCTAGTTCATAAACTTTCAAGTTATTCAATCTAATACCTCAACAAGAAAGTAAAATTAGTTGTTTGGTACTATTCACAAGTTTTATTTATTACCCTATTACCCATATTTTAAAATATCTTTTCATTTCAATCGACTTCCTAAATCAACAAAAAAATATTCTTTTAACACCTTTTTGGTCTTCATAAATCTTACTATAGTTTCATTTAAGTATATTTAAACTAATGATCTTTATAATAGTAAAAATATAACTCATTTAGAGTTATATCGGATTCATAGTACCTTTTAATTTCAATGAAAGTGTTTTCATAAGAATATTTAATAATGGTATCAATTTATCTATGGATTTCTTGTACCTATTTAATCTAACTCTTGTCCATAATTTTTTATATAGATAGAATTTTCAAGTTTTTGTGTTTCATATTTTCTTAATCAGCAGAAATTAAAATAGCTGCAATATCAACTCGATACTTCTACTATTATAGAGATCATGACTATCGTAATATTCATAAAGATAAAAGGGTAAAAAAGTAATAAAAAAGATTGTCATATTTTTTTTTATTAGCAAATGGATTGAAATGAAAAGATATTTAAAACCTGAGCCATAGTGTAATTATGGAAACTTGACTTTGTTATGGAAAGTTAAAAGACTAGATTGAACATTTTCAATGACTATATTGAACGATTTAAAAGTTTTATGATGACTTTGCATATTGAGTTAAAATTTATGGACTATTTATGTCATTTCCCTGCATACACACATATATTATTTTTTTGGTCGAAGACATATATATCATTAAAAATATCTTTTCTATAACTAATTTTTTAAAATTTTTATTATTCTTCTTAGGAAAAAAAGCTGCAGAAAACCATAAACTATACCCATATGACACATTTGTCATAACTTTTTTTTGTGACATAAAAAATCCCAAACTATGCCTATCGTGATAGATTTACTCTAAATTTCTTCTTGAAACGTAAAAAATTCTAAACTTGTACTTACATAACATACTTATCCTTTGTCAAAGTTCCGTTAAATGATTTTTCAGTAAAAATAACGTTGTTTTTATTTCACTTAAGTTACGTGGATGTCATATCAATACCATTTGCCTTCCGACGTTTATGTAGGCAAATTTTTAACATTTCTTATTGACGGAACTTTAACAAAAAGTAAATTTGTCACACGGGTATAAGTTTGGGATTTTGTGTCACAAAAAATAGTTTAGGATACATGTGTCACATTTGGTATAGTTTGGGATTTTTGGTAACTTTTTTCCTTCACTTTTGTGGTCTTTATCCTTGACCATCTGGTCTTTTTCTTTACTATGAACGATAGTATCATTTTATTTGGAAGCATCAAATAGGAAAACATTCATCAATTGTCAAGCTTTATTTTCTCAACTTAAGTTTGTATACAAGAGAGAAGTTAGATCAAGAAAGATAGACGCACCGCACTCGGAGACGGTACGGATACAGCAATAGATCAAGCCTCTCTTGGTTTAACATCATTGTAAGCATGGCACTGGAGGTACAGTGAAGGCAGCTGATCAAACCTCCGGTGATCGCCGCCTAGGGGTCGCTTGACCTCGGCGACCACTGCCTGGGGTCGCCCAACCTCAAGCGGTGCCTAGCTCGTGCGATCCAAGCAACGGTCATCGAGGTCGAGCGACCCCTAGGCAGCGGTCGCCGGAGGTCGGACGACCCCCAAGCAACAGTGGCCGAACCCCTCAGGCGGCTGTCGCCGGCCTTCGGTTTGGTTCCTCGGGAAGATGAACAATGTGCATGAACAATGCACTTTGCATTTCGAAAATGCAACTTGTCAAAGTGCCTCCAGATCTGCCTTGGGCTAAAAGGCTTCATAAGTCTTTGGAAATGCAATTGCATTTCCCCAAAGTGCTTCAAAAATATTGCCAAATGCCATTTACATTTAGCCAAGAAACTTTAGAGCTCAAATGAGCATTCCAAATACTGAATCAAATAAGCCATTTATCTCGCATTGCAGGAGGCGGATCGGATTAGATTTGATAGTAAAATCGGCAATGATAAGTGATTCAGCAAGGATTGTAGCTTCCCTTATACCGTGGCCCGGACCACATGAATCACTGATGATATTGATAGAGAAGGCGTTACCATTTATGGCGATACAATCATCCCCTGCGCGTCATTGTAGCACACATGAAGACTGTGATCAAATGTGTATACTCAAGGACGATAAGAACGGGTACTAAAACTGGGTAAAGCCGGTGAGAACGATGATGGGAAAGTTTCGGAATTAGCCAATTGAGTACCTGTTCCAATGTTAAGATCATGGATTGTGACATGGTTTGAAGAAGATATGTCAATTCCATCAGTGTTGGGGCTGGATTTTTTTTTTTTTTTTGTTGATCGAAAAAACTACTTTCCATTTCATTAACTACGGGTCCTATTACATGACAAAGAGGATTCATAGCAAATAAGCTCCCAAAAACGTGATTCTAGTATTAAGGCTGGAATGAGGTGCAATTATACTGAGGTTGGAGAAAGTTGCACCACTACAAAAGTCTCTAGCAATTTGATCCTTTTAGACTGTTAATGATGCGCAATCGACGCATCATTAGAAATTACTCAATTAAAAAAAAAAAGAATTTGGCAATCATGAGAATATGGAATGAGTAAATCGTGAGTCAAAGAGTTTGTTACCACCGGTCGATAGCAGCCCAATAAAGCCTGCAAAATTAAATACGAGTAGCTTCTCAAGGAACGGAAATTTCACATATACATGAGATGAAAAGTTTTATTAGTGTATGATTTTAGTCAATTGATATTTTTGGTTAGTGATTTATAATTTGCAATAAACGGAAAAAAGGGTGACCTTGGCTCCACTCCACCTAAGTGAACCTTGGCCGTCGATTACTCCTGCAGCATCTCCTGTTGAGATTCGGTATATTAGGAAAGGCCAAACGGCTATTTGCAGTTCTGCAATTGCTCCAATGAACTTGGAGAAACCGAAGCTCCACCAATCTGTTAATACACCAAAAAGAAAGAGCAAAAAATCGTTAGTTTAGCTAAAAAATCTCCATGAGTTGCCAGAAAGTCGCCATATGAAATGCTTCTCGTGACCAAACTTGAGATCTGTCGCCGAATCATGCCACTTCTGGCTACTTATTTGCACGGTTTCCTTTTCTATTTATTGCAATCTTTATTGAACGCAAAGAAAAAGACACGAAAGCTCAAACCCCATATAAAAGCTTCACTATCAAAACGTATCAAAAGTTAACTCATATGAGACTCTTGAGTTAGATAAGGATTTGAAAACGGATGGCCAAAGCTCCACAAGTAGCTTCCCCGACCACCATAGTTCAGCACATTATAGACAGGCGATCCTGCGCCGCATTCCTAGGGCATACAATGGACAAGGCTACGAGATATGAAACATGCCCCAATGACTTCCTGCACCACAAAACAACCTTGTATCAGTACACTCCCATTTCAGTCACTGGTGTGGCAATGCAATTCAGCTTAGTTTGAATGCCTTCTAACATTTCTGTTTTGTATACTTTTATCGCAACAATGATTACTTTCGAGTTTCTACTATCCCAAGAGCACTTTGAGATTACCATCTATTATGGCCCCGGAAATTTTGATTTGTGAATTGAGACCCATAATTCTTCAAACTTTCGTCACTTACCCGATCTAGTCTATCAGTCCTCTACCATTTTAGGGACATAAAAGAATTTGTCATGACAAATTGAAAATTAATAGCAAAAGCTGCTAACTTTACACTGCTGATGAGGGTAGGTTCGAAAAGAAAGGGGAAGACTAGACGCCACACATTTCATTCCCTTGTGACGAAAATATTGAATTCAATGAATTAAGCGAGTTCACCACGAAAATTTGATCCAAGTTTATACATAATATGTTTCAAATTGAATGGTGTAAAAAAGGTATCGATCACGTGACTCTTCTTATGTACATACAGCATATCGTATTGTGAGTTCACATGATACGTGCAAATCGTCATGAGTACTTTTGACTCATATCCGTCAATTTGATTTATTGGCAAAAGCCTCCCTTTTTATTAAAAATGACACGAGAATACATATCAGCATTTTATATCAGCTAAATTTCAAATTGTCATACATATCACTATGAAAAATTGCATGAGAAAATGGGAGACATCGGCGGAGTTATTGTAAACTGATGAAGACGTATGTCTACATTTGTAAACCGCAGCTTGCTCATGTGCTTAGCAACTACCTAAGCAAGCGAGGCACGGGAGGCGTGGTCAAAGTAGCTGATCCATGGGCATTCTTGCACGAGGCAGTGACCGTTCTTCCAGGCGTCGATGATGTTATCCTAATGTTGTCCAATATGATATTCGAGCAACCTACGCTGGAACAACTGAGCGTGATGGCTTGAGCTGAAGCGCTGGTCCCTTGAAAGCCGGAGTATGTCACGTTGCTCACCACCACGCCCGATGCCTGCATCGACATTAATACATCACCTCAACATCTCATGTCAGAAAACTAATGTAGGAACGTTATCCCTAATGTTACTGCTACATAAACAAAAATCTCGCGTGTATGTTCAACGGGTTGTGTAAGCTTATACTTGAGAGGCGCTCCTGCCTCAGTAGATAATGCTCAACAGAAAACATTGTACATTGTTAATTCTTTAGATGGCAAAGTTACACAATTGTGTTCCTAATTTCTTTGGGAGATTACCGCATCCTCTTGCACTACTACGTTGGTATAAAATTGGTCGATGATGATTGGATTCTTCACCGTGTTGAGCGTGATTGATCGAAAACAATACTCTTGGCGTATCCTGAACCAATCTGTATGTATTAAACAACAGGAGATAGGTAAGTGGGAGGAAAAGGAAAATAGTAATTAAGAGATCTATGTAATCGTGTTTGTTCTTCATTGAGATCTATCATCATTCTTTTCAAGCTATAGAACCCACAATCACCTGCCAAGTCTCGATCCTCGTTCCATTCGTAGATCCAATGAAGGTGCAATTGCGCACTTGTACCTCTTCGACAGTGTCGCGGCTTCCATGTGCACCTAAGCTTCCGGTGCTATGCAAGCATAGAGACACAAAACATCAGATTTCTAATGTATATATCCTAATTTTTAGTTCGGATCAAATTAGGCAGATCTCAACCATACTGACAACACGACATCTGACCTTATACCATGGCCAGGTCCGCATGAAACTCCGGTGATAGTAATATAGCTGGAGTTGCCATTGGTAGCGATGCAATCGTCCCCTATATTGGATTGCATTGTGCGACACATCATTACCATGTACAAAGAAACTTTACTGCAATATAATTTGAGATTATTTACCTGTTTGAATATTAAGGTCGTGGATGTTAAGGTGGTTGGTGTGAGAAATGTCAAAGTCCATCTGTGTTAGGGATTGGAGATGGTACCACCATCACAACCACTGATGGAGATGTGGTTCCATGGACCGTTAACGTGTTGCAGTCCACTTAGCACCAGATTGATGCAATGGAAAAAGGCCAAGGCCTGCGAACACAGTTTTCTTGTTATTGTCGTCCACAAAAGAATTGGAAAAGTAGACCAAATAACACAATGCAAGCAAAAGTTCCAAGATTTATGGAAATATAGAACATCATATAAGTTATCACGCTCTCATATCCACCACTCTATCAACCTATAGAAAAATCTCGAATTGGTTCGAGGCGTTGGGCAACGGCTTCTTACAGTTGGTTTATTCTCACAGCCCATCGATCCCTACAAATAAAAATCATAATTCTATTTAAATTGGATAAATAGTTGACAAAGAAAAGTAATGTTGAACTCACACACATACATATTGAAAGGGACAATGATATAAATAGTCATGAATTTTGACTTAATGTGCAATTTGGTTTCTAAACTTTAACCAAATATTCAATATGATCCCTGAACTTTCAATTTGTTCAATGTATTCTCTGAACTTTTGGTACATATTCAATATAGTCCCTGACCTTTATAAAAATGTTCAATGTAGTCCTTCCACTAATTCAAGTTCAGGAACTATATTGTATAGCTTTATATAGTTCATGAACTATATTGAACATGTACCAAAAGTTCAAGGACCACATTGAACAAATTAAAAATTCATATACCACATTGAACATTAAACTAAAGTTCAGGGACTACATTAAACAAATTAAAAGTTCATGGATCAAATTGTACATTGAGCCAAAGTTCAGGAACTGTTTGTGTCATTATCTTATATTGATATTACACTTATGGATACGTGATGATGCATGTCGATTGACCTTAGCACCAACCCACTGTCGACTTGCCTTGATCCTGTGACATTGAGATTGGCCATGTCTTGGAAAACCAACCAACTATCCGCAAAGTAGCATTTCCATCCATTTAGGGCGCGTTTGGCAACCGGTCAAATAGTAACTATTTCTATTCTTTTGTTCAAAGAATCAGTTTTGAAACAGAAATCTGTTTGGTAAATTTTTTATTATCGAACACAAATTTGAAAAAATTTGTTCCCAAAATCAGTTTTGGAATATAATCAAGAAGCAAAAAAAAAAAATCGTTTTTTAATTCTAGGAACAAAAATTAGAAATGGAAAAGAAATTTGTTTTTATCTTTTTCTTGATTTTTTTCTTCTTCTTCCTAGCCTATGGCCGGTCGCTAGCTGCTAGGGCTAGTGAGGGCAAGGGCTAGACCCTTGCCGATCTAGCGAGGGTGGCAAGGGTGTCGTGGCCTTGGCCTGTGGCCGGTTGCCGGTGACCTGACCATGGCCAAGGAAGGGAAAGAAGAAAAAAAATTAAAATATTATTAATAAAAAGAAATTTTCTGCATTTACCAAATGTATTTATATTCTTTTTCTATTCCAAGAATAGAAATTTTGGGTAGTTATCAAACACCTTCAAATACTTAGAAATTGTTCCCAGGGACAGAATAAAAAAAGAATCATTTATGAATATAAATTGTTTCCGAGAACATAATAGTTGCCAAATATACCATTAGTGAACTAGGAGCAACTAAAGTCCCACCAATCTGTTCTCCAAAATAAGAGAATCGTGCACTGTACTTTATGCTATGTTTTGGAGCGAGGACGGTCTGGTAATGGAAAAAGATTTACTAATAACTGATTACTTCAAACTTATAAATCTAAAGATTCAATGAATGCATGGTTTAAAAATTTATGATGAGAAATGGGGCTGTTTCGCCCTAAAAAAGTTGTAAAGTAGTTCTTTTTGATGTACTCAATCAAGTTATCTCTTTGAGTTGAAACTCGTATTGCGTGGATTCATCGCACGACGTAGATATAGTCGAAAAGTTTGAGAAACAATCTGACATACATCACGGAACAAAAAAAAATGATGGAGAGTCTCGTGCGTCTAATTGTTGCTACTGATTTCGACTATGACACTGTCGGCCTTGAATAAGTTTTGCCTCACAATTTCCTAATGATTTTGACATGTAATTCAGTCCACAAATCATTGGCAAAAAAAACCTAATCCTCCAAGATCTTTGTCCCTCTTACCTGAAGGAATATTTTTGAAGACTTGCACGGTCCTTTGAAAAAGACAGGAGAAAGTTCAAACTTCTTCCCACCAGGAACAACTAAAGTTGGTGCGCCTTGTGCTGCACTGTCTCCACATGTATTTCCCCAAGCTTTCACAAAGGCCTAAAAAGAAAAGGAAAAGGAAATCATCCCATAAACACGAACAAATCAATCTAAATAACAAAGAAATAATGAGAAGAAAACACGCGTTTTTTCAATAGAAGAAAGAAAAAGGGAAGAAATTAAGAAACAAAAAATGTACTTGAGTGTCATCATTGACTCCATTTCCAATTGCGCCGTAGTTTTTCACATTGTATGAGGATGGTGCTGCAACGATTCCATGGCTTAGTAAAGTTGATGAAGCAGCGGAGAGAACCAAGTATACTGCAGCTACAAATCCCTGCAAGACCAAAACAGATTTTGAAGTTGAGCCAAGGAGCTGACCATTTCATAGAGAACTGGCATTTTTCGAAGGGCATCGGGAGGAGTCGCGACTTGGCTTAGATATCGGCAAGGGAAATACTAGATGTGCTACAAAGTGTCGCTAGATTCTTATTATTATTATGAGGTATGGCCAATAATTGTCACTGGGAAAAATTTTAAATCAGAGTCTCAAGTATAGTCATTTTCTCTAGAAAGAGCCAAAGTTCACCTTATTTCAAGCAAAACCCCAACGTAGCCAACTTAGTCTCAAATAGGGGCTCGAGCTCACCAACTGGTAAAAATTTTCATAAGAAGGTGAGAATGTGAATCTCATTCTCAATGCTTCACTGATTAAAAAGCTAAAAAGGAGATGGAGATGGAAAAATCAACGAGGATGTGGGATTAACAACACTTTAGAGTCTACTATCTTTTTGCAATGAATTTTGTCTATTGATCAAACCGCAGTCATAGAGACTATCCTTTCAAGAAAAATTTTCTTTCTTTATTTATAAAAGCATGTGAAAAGATTGGTTTTTCGTAAACTATTGCAATAGATATATGTTATTTTTCGAATATATGCAACCTTCATAAAAATAAGAATTTACAAGTATCATGAATTTTCTCATGTTGTGTATGAAATAAACACATAAGACAAATACGAAAGACATAGCAAGTGACAATTGAATACCAATAGAACAACAAGACTAAGTGAGAAAATGAAATCGAGCCCTTCGAAGATTGAGAAGTGGAAATTAGTCAAAAGATGCATAAAAGACCAAAAGGAAAACCCCCCCAATAAAAAAATAAAACACTCACCATCTCGCACACTAAGACAAAGGACCTTCTAGGCCAACAAAAAAGACAAGAACAGATTACATGAATCCTACTCTTAAATAACTCACAATTGTATCTAGCATTTCAAGGAGATACATTCCTTAAATTTACTAAACATTGAACTAGCATTTCAAGGAGATACATTCCTTAAATTTCCTAAACATTGAACTAGGCATAGAAACATGAATCCAAACATACATGAACATTCTAGATGCATGTCGGGGATCGAACATTTATGGATGCCTGTAGATCATTCATAAATTAGGTTTAATTACTAACACTTATGATGATTAATATATTTCATTCCTTTGCGACGAAATTATCGAATTCGATGAAAGACAATGAATTTGGCTATGAAGAGAATGTAGACCGAGTAAATAGTTGGTCGAAGAGTTTGTTACCGTTAGTCGATAGAAACCCGACGAAGCCAGTATTTTACAATTAGTTTCTCAAGGAATGGAAATTTCGCAAATATATGAGATGAAAAGTTTTATAAGTGTATGATTTAAGGGAATTAATATTTTTCTTATTGATTTATATTTTGCAAAAAACAGAAAAGGGTAACCTTGGCTTCACTCCACTGAAGTGAACCTTGGCCGTCGTATCCTCCTGAGCCTCTACGGATGAGATTGGGTATATTAAGAAAAGCCAACCAGCTTGCATAGCAGATCTGCCATTTAACCTAATGAGCTTGCAGCAACCAAAGTTCCATCAATCCATTGATACACCGAAAAGAAAGAGAAAAGTTCATTTGTATAGCTCAAAAAGCTCCTTATGTTGCCAGATGGTCGCCATACGACATGATTCTAGTGACCAAACTTGATTTTGATCGCCTGACAGTCGTCGGATCATGCCACATCTAGCGACTTACTTGCACAGTTTCTTTTTTTTATTTTTATTTTTATCTATGCAATCTTAATTGAACACAAAGAAAAAGAGAGGAAAAGCCCAAACCCTGTGTAAATATATATAAGCTCCAATCAAAATGTATCAAAATTTGACATATACGTGACTCTTGAGTTATATAATGACTTGAAAACGTATGGCCGGAGCTCCACAGGTAGCCTCCCTGAGCACCGGCGTACAACACGTTACAGACAGGATCCTTCTGCATTCCTAGGGCATACAATGGACGGCGCTACGAGACAAAAGAAATATGCCACGACGACGTCATGCACTATTTAACAACTTTGTATCGATATGCTCCCATTTTAGTCAATGGTATGGCAATGCAATTCAGCTTAGTTTGAATACCTTTCCAAATTTCTGTTTTGTATACTTTGTATATTAAATAAGATTACTTTCCAGTTTCCACTATCCCAAGAGCACTTTGAGATTACCTTCTATTATGGCCCGTAGAAATTTTGATTTGTGATTTTTTTTTTTGGTCAAATGATTTGTGAATTTGAGAGCGGTAATTTTTCACACTTTCGTCGCTTAGCCGATTAAGTCCATCATTTCGATCTCCACCATTTTAGGGACATAAACGAATTTGTCGTGATAAATTGAAAATTAGTCGCAAAAGCTACCAACTTTACACTGCTGATGAGGGATGGTCCAAAAAGAAAGAGGAAAACTAGAAGACATACATTTCATTCGTTTGCTATGAAAATATCGAAATTGACGAATTAATTCAGTTTACCACTAAAATTTCATCAAAGTTGATACATAATACGTTTCAAATTGAATGGTGTAGAAATGATATCGATCATGTGACTCTTTCCTATGTGCACACCACATATCATATCATGACTTTGCATTATACGTGCAAATAGTCACAAGTACTTTTGACACAGATCCGTCAATTTGATTTATTGATGAAAGCCTTCCTTTTTATTAAAAATGACATGATAATACATAGCATCATCTTATATCAGCTTGTTGACACCTAAATTTTAGCACATCATTTAGTGGTTAATTGCATAGAAAATTAGGGATTAAATTTTAACCCCTGAACAAAAATATTAAAATTGCACAACATATAGTTTAAGTTTATTTAGGTTAATTGCATTCCGCATCGGATTGGCGGTGACAAGCGAGCTTAAAATTCATCACGTGAATCGAGCTCGGACATCGAACGAGACTCGGCTCACTCGGAAAGCATGGGCCGAAAATCACACGCAAAAGGGCTTGGTTGTTTCAATTTGAGCTTAAATTAGCCAATTATGCTTAATTAAAGAAAAGCCCAAATTAATTCAGCCCACTTAGAATTAAATTAAAGCCTAAACCTAAACCCGTTAGGACTAAAAAGCCCGGCTAATTGACCTAGGTTTACACTATAAATATATGTTTATGGGCACACAATTCTGACACACGGCCATAAAGACAGAAAGAAAAAAAAGAGAGGTCGAGAGTGTTAGAGAAGGATTAGAGAAGAAGACCAAGAGAAGACAAAAAGAGGGGATCTCTTTTTCTTCTCGGTCAATTCTACATCTTCAAGGGAAGCCACGCAATCCTCACTGAAAAGAAAGCTAGAGTGAAAAATAAAAGAGAAAAGAGGTCAGGAGAACGAGATCCACTCCAGTTCTCATCTGTGCGCGGCGTTCTTCTGCCATTACTACACCGCGAGCATCTTCACGCCAGTCATCCTCCAATACACATTCAAATCTCCATCCATCCCCCGTGATCATCATCTCCATCAAAGAGAATTCGAGGAGGTCTATTCTCGCTAGAAGTTTCTGCGCTCATCTTCCCCAGGGACGCTCTCCAGAATCTTATCGTGTTCGCTTGACTAATAATCGCGATCAACATTCCTCCTGAGCAAGATTTCCGTTGCTGCCATCCTTGACGTTCGCTGCCCTCCCGTGGTGAGCTAGTACTGTTCCGCGGCTTCCGAAGACTGCTCGTCGCTACTATCAACTACCACCGCAAGCCACCGCCACTCCCGACGTCGCGCCGCCGCTCTCGACGCACCGTCGATCCGCAATCCCGATCTGCTGCAAATTCAAATTAGGAAAGAAATCTGCAAATCATGTAATTATCACATTCCAATTTGATTTGAATATTTGGTTGCCTATTTTGTACTTATTGATATCTAATTTTGCATGTTTGAATAATAGGCATTATCCCAATAAGGATTTATTTCCTTTTTTTTGAAATCTTAGATATCTATTACTTGCCAAATTTGGATGGAATTTAGAATTTTCAAAATCTTTTGAATATATCCAAAATCTTTGAGATATCTATTTTTTTCAAGATGTGATCAATTAGGAAAATTTCCTAATCCGCAACCGCACACGTGGAAATAAATCTATCTATCAGGCTTTAGATAGAGTTATTTCCATAGCGGGTATTTCGAATTTTAGGATCGATTTGTCAGGCTTCAGATCGAAACTTAATTCGAAAGATTTAGCGATTATTTTTTTTTTACTTGATTTTAATTTCGAATTTTGATTTAAAAAAATACCAAAAGATTACTCTATAATAGGTTAATTTCTTTGGTTTAAAATTGCATGTTTAGATAATTGGCATTTTTAATTCCGAATTTCATTAAAAAAAATACAAAAAATAATAGGCCTGTCATTAGAAATAGGTCACGTCGTCGCATGACATATAATTTACATGTTAGGTTGCATTAATCGCATGTCAATTTTCGCACGTCATTACATATAAGTTAGCTTTCATTTAAATAAGTGAAAATAAAAAATTTCTGCACCTTTAAACTCTAAGTCAGGATTTATCAAAATTACCAAATTGAGTATTTTTCTTGAAATTGGTACCGAAAGGGCGTTAGGGAATCTAGCGTAACCAAGTCCCCAAATTCATAATTTCTGGTTCGCAGAAATAAAATAGTACTCCCGCTATTTTATTTAGGTTTCTAATCAACCTACCTTAAATGATTAGTGGCGACTCCTATTGAAAATATTTGCATGCTCACAATTGGACTTAAGTTGTGATTTGGTAGAGTTTGAGAGAACTCGAGCTAGATTAGTTAATTTAATTGATCTAGTAATCCATTAGCCTAAGATCGAAAACTCGATTTTTTTTAGGTCGCGACACAGCTGAATTTCAAATTCTCACATATACGAATAATTGCATGAGAGAAATGGGAGACATCTGCGGAATTATCATAAATTGATGAAGTCGTATGTCTACATGTGTAAACCGCAGCTTGCTTATGTGCTTGGCAACTACCTAAGTAAGCAAGGAACAGGAGGTGTGGCTGAAGTAGCTGATCCATGGGCATTCTCACACGAGGCGGTGACCCTTTTCCCAGGCGCCGATGATTTTATATTGATGTTGTCCAATATAATATTCGAGCAACCTCCACTGGAACAGCTGAGTGTGATGGCTTGATCCGAGGCACTAGTCCCTCGAAAGTTGGTGAAATTCACGTTGCTCACCACCACACCCGATGCCTGCATCAACATGCATACATCGTCTCAACATCTCATATCAGAGACCTAATAGAGGAACCTTGACCCTAATGATACTAATAGATAAACAAAAATCTCGTGTGTATGGCCAACAGGTTGTGGAAGCTTTTACTTGAGAGGCGCTCCTCCCCCAGGTAAATAATGCTCGACAACAAGCGTTGTACATTGTTAGTTGTTCAGCTTGCAATGTTACACAAATGTGTTCGTAATTTCTTTTTGAGATTACCGCATTCTCTTGAGCTACTACGGCGGAATAAAATTGGTCGATGATGATTGGATGCTCCACCGCATTGAGCGTGATATGATCGAAAACAATATTCTTGGCATATCCCGAACCTCCCTGTATGTACATAAAGAGGAGGAGATTGGTTAGGGGGTGGGGGCAAAAAGAAAAGAGTAAGAGATCTATGTAATCTTTTTTGTTCATCATTGAGATCTATCATCATTCTTTTTTAAGCCATAGAGCCCATGATCACCTGCCAAGTCTTGATCCTCGCTCCATTCGTAGATCCAGTGAAGGTGCAACGCCGCACTTGTACCCCTTCAACTGTGTCGCGGCTTCCATGTACACCTAAGCTTCCAATGCTATACATGCATAGAGACCCAATCCATCAGATTTCAAATGTATATATCCTTTCGGATCAAATTTGGCATATCTCGACCATACTGACAACACGACAGCTGACCTTATACCATGGCCAGGTCCGCATGAAACACCGGTGATAGTGATATAGCTGGATCCACCATTTATAGCGATGCAGTCATCCCCTATATTGCATAGCATTGTGCAACAAATCGTCACCATGTACGAAGAAACTTTACTGCAATATAATTAGATCTTATCTACCTGTTTGAATATTAAGGTCGTGGATATGAAGGTTGTTGGTGTGAGAAATGTCCAGTCCATCTGTGTTATGGCTAGTACTAGGTGCAGTTATTCGGAGATTGGAGATGGTACCGCCATCACAACCACTGATGGAGATGTGGTTCCTTGGACTATTAATGTGGTGCAGTCCACTTAGCACCAGATTGATGCAATGGAAAAAGGACAAGGCCTGCGGACACAGTTTTCTTGTTATTGTCATCCACAAAAGGAATTGGAAAAGTAGACCAAATAACACAATGCAATAAAAAGTTCCTAAATTCATGGAGGTATAGAATATCATTTAATTTGTCATGCTCCCATATCCACCACTATATTGGCTAAAAGAAAATCTAGAATCGGTTCGAGACATTAGCCTGTGGCTTCTTACAGTTGGTCTATTCTCGCAACCTGTCGATCCCTGCAGAAGAAATCATAATTATATTTAGATTGTATAAATAATTGAAGGTGAAAAGTAATGTTGAACTTATACAAATATATACATAGACACTACACTAACGTATACGCAATAATGTGTGTTGACTGACCTCAGCACCACCCCACCAAAGTGAGCCCTGGCCGTCGACTTGTCCTGATCCTATGACGTTGAGATTGGCCACGTTTTGGAAAACCAACCAGCTACCCGCATAGCAGCCTTTCCATCCACTTGGTGAACTAGGGGCAATTAAACTCCCATCAATCTGTTTTCCAAGAAAAGAGAATTATGTACATTATGCTATGCGTTGGAGCAAGGACGCGGTGATAACGAGAAATTTTTTATTAATAATTAATTACTTAAACTGAGAAATGTAAAGGTTCGTATTGTTGGATGGATGCGTAGCTTAGTCTTTAAAAATTTTTGATGAGAAATGCAGTTCTTTTGCCCTAAAAAATTTGAAACGTAAATTCTTTTCGATATACTCAAGCAAGCTATTGTCTGAGTCAGAACTCATAGCGCGTGGGTTCATCGTACGATATAGATGTAGTCGTACTGTTTGAGAAATAATCTGACATTCATCATGATACAATAAAAAATGACGAATACCCTCGTGCGTGTAATTGTTGGTACTGATTTCGACTACGACACTATATGCCTGGGAAAAGTGCTGAATAAGTCCTAAATCTTTTGGGGTGGTGCCAATTTAGTCATGAATCGATTTTTAGTGCCAATTGAGTCTTAGACCTTTTGATATAGTGTCAATTCATTCATTTTGGCCGAATTTTACTGACGTGGACATCGACCGGTCACCGGTGTTGACGTGGACAAAATTTAATAATATTTTTATATATTTTTGAATTTTTTTTCTTTTTTTTTTCTTCTCCCTCTTCCTTCAGCCGCTTGCCGGAGTGGCGACCGGTCAGAGGTTAAAGGTTGGCGAGGTTGACCTCAGGCGAGCCACGCCAGCCACTGGCGAGGCTCGCCCTTGCCGGCGATGGCAAACCTCGCCATGGCTGGGTGAGGCTCGATCTTGTCAGATCTGGTGAGATCAAGCCTCGCCGGCGGCTAGGCGAGACTGGACCTCACCAGATCCGACGAGGGCGAGCCTCGCGCTACTCTGGCGAGGCTCGCCCGGCCCTCACCATGACTGGGCGAGGGTCGACCTATCAGATTCAGCGAGGTCGGGCCTTGCCCAGCCGCCGAAGAGGCTCGCCCGGCCCTCGCTAGAGGTCATGAGGTTTGGCGAGGGCCAGGCGAGCCTCGCCGGCAGCTGGGCAAGGCCGGACCTCGCTGGATCTGGCGAGGTCGACCCTTGCCTGGCCATGGCGAGGGCCGGGCGAGGCTCGCCAGCCCAACGCGAGGCTCGCCCTCGCCATCGACGACAAAGGCGAGCCTCACCATGGCTGGGCGAGGCTCAACCTCGTCGGATGTGGCGAGGTCTAACCTCGCCCAGCTGCCGGTGAGGCGTGACCTCACCGGATCTAGCGAGGTCCGACCTTACCCAGCCATTGGCGAGGCTTGCCTTCACCGTCGCCGGCGAGAGCGAGCCTCACCAGTGGCCGGCATGGCTCACCCAAGGTCGACCTTGTCGGCCTCTGGCCTTTGACCGGTCGCCGCTCTGGCGAGCGGCAAAAGGAAGAGGAAGAAGAAAAAAAATTCAAAAAAATATAAAAATATTATTAAATTTTATCCACATCAGCGCCGGTCACTGGCCGGCCGATGTCCACGTCAGTAAAATTCAGCTAAAAGAACTGAATTGGCACTACATCAAAAGGTTTATGATTTATTCAGCACTTTTTCCCTGTATGCCTCGAATGAGTCTTGCCTAACAATTTCCTAATGATTTTGACATGGAATTCAGTCCGCAAAACATTAGCTAGAAGCATTAATCCTCCAAGATCTTTGTCCCTCTTACCTGAACGGTAATGTTTGAAGACTTGCATGGGCCTATGAAAGAGACAGGGGACAGTCTAAACGTCATCCTACCAGGGACTACTAAAGTAGGCGTGCCTCGTGCTCCACTGTCTCCACATGTATTTCCCCAAGCTTTCACAAAGGCCTACAAAGAAAAGGAAAAGGAAATCATCGCATAAACACGAACAAATCAATCTAAATAACAAAGAAATAATGAGAAGAAAACACGGGTTTCTACAATAGGAGGGACGAAAAGGGAGAGAAATTAAGGGAAAAAAATGTACTTGACTATCATCACCGACTCCACTTCCTGTTGCACCATAGTTTATCACATTGTACGTGGGTGATGCTACAACGATTCCATGGCTTAGTAAAGTTGACGAAGCAGTGAAGAGGACCAAGTATATTGCAGCTACAAATCCCTGCATGACCAAAACAGCTTTTGCAGTTGAGCTGAGGAGCTAAGCACTTCGCAGAAGACTAGCATATTTCCAAAGGGTATCGGGAGGAGTCGCGACTTGACTTAGATCTCTGCAAGAGAAATACTGGATGCACTAAAAAGTATTGCTAGATTTTATTTTGTCAAGTGGTATGCCCAATAATTGTCACTAGAAAAAATTTCAAATAAAGGTACAAAGTGTAGTCCTTTTCTCCTGAGAGAGCCAAAGTTGACCTTATTTCAAATAAAATCCCGACGTGGCCAACTTAGTTTCAAATAAGGGCTCGAGCTCACTGGTCGGCAAAAGTCTTCGTCGGTAGGCAGGAACGTGCATCTCATGCCTAATGCTTCACTAATTAAAGAGCTAAAAAGGAGATGGAGATGTTAAATCAACGAAAATGTGAAATTAAAAACACTTAAGAGTTTATTATCTCTTTGTAATGAATTCTCGCTACTGATCGAAACGTAGTCATGAGACTATCCTTTCGAGAAATGGTACAAGAATGAAAGAGCAATTCTCTTTTTTTTCTTTAGAGAAGCACCTGAAAAGATTGATTTTTCGTAAACTGTGTTATATATATGTTATTTCTCGAATGATACACAACGTTCATAAATATAAGAATCCACACGTTTCGTGAATTTTCACATGCTGTGTGTGAAGTGAGAACATAAGACAGAAACGATAGACATAGCAAGCGAAAATCGAAAACCAATAGAACAACAAGAGTAAGTGAGAAAATAAAATCGAGCCCTTCAAAGATTTAGAAGTGGAATTAGTCAAAAGATGCAAAAAAAAAAAAAAAAAAAAAAAACCCAACAGAAAAACCCCCCAAAAAAATACATATATGACACTCACCATCTTGCGCACTAACATGATAAAGGACCTTGTTGGCCAACCAAAAAACGGAACAGATGAAATGCGAGATGGAGAGATGTTCGGATGTTGTCCTAAACGTCTTCCCAGGGTTTTCATTTATAGGTGGAAGTGCGGAATTATTTAGGTACCTACAGTCCCAGGATTTATTATTACACCTATAACAGGAAAAAAAAATCTACTCCTCCATTCCTCCCCAACTCAGGCACCAAAAGAGGATAAATTCATTTACATGTGGTTTCGTACTTCTATATTCTATATTTGCCCATTGAATGGCAAAGACTAGGTGGTCTTGTCACCAAACTAAAGCATCATCTAAATGAGTACAGATGTGTGACACCATTATCTCGAATTACCTTAATCACATTCCCGAAGTTCGATCGCATAATAAAGGAACGAGATAAGACTGATTGTCTATATATGACATGAATTTGGATCCATTGAGTTGGTATATCGATATGAGCCGTTGATTTTGTAATCAGCTTGTTATTGTACCTTCCGAATTCCAATTACTCTTTTAAAGCGCGCTAGAATGTTACCACAATGATAGTGCTTATTCCTCACCGTCGATAGATCTGGAGGATTGCTTTCTACTTCAGGAAGGAGCAGATTAGATGAAGAATTGAAACACCGGTCAGAGATACCGTACTTACCTTGTAAAAGTGCTTTGTCCCAAGGTAGTGATTTTAGCGTAATTGCCACGTGTTGGAACGAGATGCAAAGAGTAGTTTCTTCAAAAATGGAAAGAGACTATCTGATATAAGAAATTCGACTACCAAAAGTGGTGAAAGAAGTCTTGCATGGTCGAGAACAAAAAGAGATGGATTAAATTCCGAATGGTCGTCAATTTTCTTAATTGGTTCCGTTTATTCATGATTTGAAGTTTAAGGTATACCTTAATAGCAATGCATATCCAATTCTTCTTATTGAATTAATTAAGATCATTGATTATTATTACCTTGAGAATCGAAGCCTATACTTTAATGTAAAGATGGAATCTAAGGATACCGAGAGAGCAAATAGACGGCAATGAGTGATGCGAAGGAGAAAAGGAACTTCGAAACTCCACTTCTTCCTTATCTTATTCTTAATAATTTTATTAGGGGTGAGTAAAATGGATCGACCAAATTGGGAACCGCTTGAACTGGACTGGATCGGCCAGTTTTTGGCCATTCCAGGGGGTGTTGGTCCAGTCCCAGGTTCCTATTTTTGAAATCAGTGATCGGTCGTTCCGATTTCCAATTCTACGATAAGAACCGAACTAACTGGACCAACTATATATGTGTGTAGTAATAAAGTTGTTAGAACCACACTTTTTTAGCATACATCATTTTTTGCGCCTACATCTACGGGTAGGTATTGAACAGGGACTACTATTATTTTCCTTTTTGTTGCTCTAATAAATGTGGTGTTCTGTATGAGCATTTTTTCAGGATATCATCCACATTTTTTTCATTCCCAACTTCATTGAACAAGTGCTCCATTGGAACTGGATCGGACTGGTCGCCGATCCCTGGTCTCAAAAACTAGGAACCGACTCTCGTAGTTCGATTCCCAAATCCTGGGTAGGATCGAACCGGATTAAGAACTAATCACTCATATATTTTATTGCACACTTCCCAAGAATTTGGGGGAAAGCTACACTTGTTATGCAAGGCAGGAACTTAGAAATGATTTGCCTTTGTATTGCCTTGGTATAGAGGGAGAAGGAACCCGATTCAATTCACGCGGACTAGGGACCGTTTGGTGCAGCATTCTCAAGGGGCTTTCGGCCTCGAAAGCCCCTTGGGGAAATGCTGGAACATTTGGCAAGCATTCTCGATAGGTTTTCGGCCGAAAGCCAGCATTGCAAATGCTAAAACCATTTTTTTCTCAAACTACCATTACTTATTCTTTAATATTCCAGTTTTGACCCTCATTATTACTGTTTATCTTATTTGCACGAGGGTGGCCGACAAGGGCTGACGACATCAGATCTAGATGGCAAGGGGCCGGTGAGGTTGCTCAACCCAGGCAACAGCCACCTGAGGTCATGCAACTGCCCAGGCGCCGTCGGCCTAGGTCACACGACCTTAGGCATCATCAGCCTGACCTTGAGTGATGGGCACCGGCACCAGATCTGACTTGTAGGCAGCCGCAAGGGTAAGCATTTTTTTTTAATAAAAAAGAAAATCCCAATGCCCTTTGCAAAAGAAAAAAAAAAAGCCAAACATTACTTAGACTAAGGTCCCGTTTGGTTCAACATTTGGAATGCTCATTTGGACTCTAAAGTCCATTGGTCAAATGCAAATGGTGTTTGACAACTTTTTTTACTTACTTTGAAGAGATGCAATTGCATTTGGAATGCTTTTCAAGGGACTTTTGGCCAATGCAAGGGTGGAGATGCTTTGAAAAGTTGCATTTTCGAAATGCAACTTGCACTGTTCAATGCCACTGTTCATCTTCTCCAATCGAGGTCCGGCGGCTGGCAACCACCGCCTAAAGGCTAGCCTAACCCTGGCAATCGTCGCTTGGGGGTTGCGCGACCCCCAAGCAACGATCGCCTAAGGGTCGTGTGACCCCATGTGGCGGTGGCTGGCGACCAGATCTGGCCGTTAGTGGTTGGCCAGCGACCAGATTTGGCTGGCGACGGTGGCCGTTGGTTTAGCTCCACCGGAGTTTTTCTTTTTTTTTAAAAAAAGTATTAGCAAAAGTCCTTTAGCCCAAGTTAATTTTAAAAAATATTTACCAAATACTATTTGTATTTCGAAAAATCCTTTAACCAAAAGATATTTGCATTCCCCCAAAGTCAAACCAAATGGGCCATAAAGTAGATTCACAAAGGATTTTTTACCAAACGCCATTTGCATTTTCCCAATGAGCTTTAACCTAAAAGTAGTTGCATTCTCCGAGACTCATTTGCAAAGTTGAACCAAACGGGCCCAATTCCTCAAATGAGCATTCGGCTTTTGAGCATTTGGCCCATGTGAATGGGTCGCATGGCTATAAACGCTATCAAAACAACACACGAGTGAAAGAAAGTGTGGTATCAAAGTGCCAAACGTCACAAAATGCTATACAGCGAGAGCTGTATCTTGAATTCACAGGGCCGCCTCTTGAATCCTTTACCTATTTGGCAAAACAGGTCGGATTGCTCGTTATCTACAGTCTGCGCAGAAATTGATGAAAAGCTGCGTTGCGCTGGCGGAGAGAGTTTGCGTTGAAGTTTTGCATCCGTTCCCATGCAGATTCACCCTCTTTAGATATCACCTGTTCCTCTTTGTATCAATAACAAATCTTGGTCGAAAATAGAAGGCAAATTTGGTATCCACAATTATTGACGCGTTTCATGCCTTATGCTATGCACAATTAATCATTTGAAAAATTAAAACCTTCATAATGAAGTTTTTTAAGAGAGTGTTCCATGAACACTTATACATAAGACGTCAAGACGGACCCCATACATTTTTTTCTATTCTGGAGTGTGCAAACTATAAAAATGGTAGAAAGTACGGGTACTCATTCATAAACATCAAGAAAACCTACTTTCTTAAGGAAAACGAGAACATGGACCACCAAGAAGGTTAACTTTGCTGCTTTGCAAAGTCCTGCAGCTGCCTACTCGTGAACCATCGACATTGTTAAGTGCAAAACCTGATTAAGGTACTCCACATATATGTACTTCAAACTGTCAAATATGGTTAAATATCACGCACCAACCCAAATCAGCAAGTAATACCGCAACTAAACTCAAAAACGTTAACCCATAGCTCTACAAACAACTGTTCTCGTACGCATTAGATCAAGTCCTCAAAATCTACAGCGGAACTAATAGAGATGCTGAGCAAGAACTGCAGAGAGACTAAGAAGGACATAAGATACGCCTCCAGCTTGCAGCTATCCATGTCTAAACGTTTCAGAAGTCGTCTCTCCAAACAAACCTCTAGGATGGCACTGCACAAAAGCAACAAGATATATGTCAAGACTGAAGACCTTTCCATGCATTGTAATGCTAGAATGCCAAATAGTGTTAAGCATAATGTACAATTCAGAATGTCATCGCACAAGGAAAAGCCGAACAGAGAACAGAAGCCAAAGAAGTAAATATGATATCCCTGGCGTTTGGCGGAGACAGTTTCAAAAGATTTTTTACTCCTCTACATGCGACCAAAACTTAAAAAAGTGTCAACCAATTGAAATAGGGTTGGGCCATCTTCATCCTAGACTAGAAAGGTTACCGGTCCTAAGCAAGTAGGCTAGACTACTAACAAGACGTACAAAACACGCATCCGATCAACATACTGTATGTGGAGGTATCTATCTGTTCAGGAAGCTCCTTTATATCCACCTCGAACCTTGCTTGAACCTGAGATAACATATTAAATACAATGAACGCTTGAACAAAAGATACCCTAAAATGACAAAAGAGCACCAAATTGCAACCTGGTTGAGTGTGTCAGAATCTGAAGCAGAAGAAACAAATGTGATTGCCAGGCCTTTAGTGCCAAATCTTCCAGCTCGACCAACCTGTGGTAAATTTAGTGCAGAAAATGTGCTTAGATTTGTTCGGGAATCCTAATACAGCTAGACCAAATATACATGGAATATAAGATTACGAAGGATACCCTGTGCAGATAAGTGTCGGCAGAATCTGGCATGTCATAGTTAATCACAATATTAACACGTTCAATGTCTATCCCCCGACCGACCAAATCTGTCGCAACAAGAATCCTTTTATGTCCTTCTTTGAAACCTTTGTACCGTGTCAACCTACAAAGCACATCCTATTATAATAGCTACTAAAAATTTAAAATGTCGCAAGGCAACTAAACTCCATAATGGCAAACGAAGAGAGACAATGCAATCTCAAGCACAACAAGAAGTTCATGATCTCCCAAATACAATTAGAGAACAAGCAACACTTAGGGCATGTTTGGTATGACAGAATGGAACTGAATGACGAAATGGAATGGAGAAGGAATGAAATAGAAAGGAACAAAGATTTCATTTTTTCGGTTTGGCAAGTTTCTGGGAATGGAATAGAGTGAGATTTCTTTTGTTTGGTTTTACGTAAAATAATAAAAAAAAGGAATCGGAGTTATGATAAATAAAATTTATGGGCACTTGCATTTTCATTTAAATTAATACTAATTAAAATTATAAAATCATTTGAAAAACATTAGACAGTTAATAATTTACTATAAGTATCTAAAAAAGTCGCATATTGATGAATAAAATTCTTTCACTTTCATTTATTTTATCAGTCGATATGGCTCTAGCCTTGGAAGTGGAATGGTGATTCCACGGCCTAAGGAGTGGAATGCCAATTTGTAAGGAGATGGTGGAATGAAAATTCCCATGGAATCACCATTCTGTTATTCACAGGTTGATCCACGCATCAGAAAGGGAATTGGCACTTGAAATTGTGATTCCATTCCTACTCATTCATGTGAATTAAACATGCCATAACACCAGATCTAGTCTAATTGCTTATTAAATTATTCTTGTTCTGTTTTACATTGGTAAGGTGGCCTTTCAAGATGCTTCCTATTCTAGAAAGGCATCATTGCTCAATCTTACAAATCTATGTCCTCTTCCTCACCTAGATCACTAGTAAGAATGATTAGGATGAACAAAAGCACAATCATATCCACCACTTTGCCCCAAGCATCCATGTCCTGATGAAACACACTATCAAAAACCCGAAACCATGGCATGCAAGACTCAACTTGAGTTGCCTTAGCAGTAAGGGCGTTCCTTCAACCATGCCTCAAGAAAAAGAGGCCAACATTTACTTCTTATCCTAGTGTTTTGCACCATGAGAGTTTGCTTGATCCTAGATAAGGAATCTCGCCCAGTGAACACAATCAAATCGAGGGTGACTAGCCTAGCGGCCCTTCTTTGAGGAGGTACTCCGCATTTTGGAAATGAAAAAAAGTCATGCAGTAGGTATATCATTCTCCACGCTATTCAAACTAAAATGCTGTTGTCTGAGGCAAATCACATCAGTATGATTATCCATTATAAAATAATCTTGATAGAAGAAGGCCATCAAGAGCAAACTCATAAGGTTGGCAAAAAAATTTCTAGCAACAAAAAAGCACCTATAAGCACGCACAGAGAGAGAGAGAGAGAGAGAGAGAAAGAGAGAAAGAGAGAGAGAGAGGAACCTTTCCTCCTGTGACATGCCAGAATGGATGCATATAGAAGGAAAGTTGCAATCCACAAGTAACTTGTTTAACTCAGCTGCTCGGTTGACACTTTTGACGAAGATTACGACTTGGTTGAAGTCCAATGCATCAAGAAGGTCATTTAGCTTGCGATTTTTCTCCCCTTCACTTAATTTGATGTAGTGCTGACAATTGAGCGTGATTTTCAGTCAGAACATGGGATATCTAACTTCACGAAAGGAGCTACGTAAGAAAAATTGAACTCTATAATACCTGTACAAGACCGTGAAGGGTCAACTTGGCCTCATCAACATATATTTCCATAGGCTGAAAGGAACAAACGTCAGCAAATTCAGTAAATCAGATTAAACGCCTTCCTCAAGCTAGGAGAAGCCACTACGAATTGAACAATGCATCATCCATTGAATTGCGGTTCTGTTCCATCTGATTTGCCTGCTTATCGAGCTCTCCACCGTCGCAGCAAGCTGAAGTTGTTCTTGACAAATTCAGGTTTCAATTTAACCACCCCAATAGTATTCCCATCACCACAACCATCAACCCCCCACCAACACCCCCCCCCCCTTTCTCTCCCCCACCCAAAACAAGGAAGAAAAAAAGAAATAAAAAAACGAAGAGTGAACTAATCCAACCACTTCGCCCAGGAAAACGGGAGGAGGAAAACGCCCACCTTAAACCATGCTATGACTGAACCATCAGAAGAAAACATCAAAGATGCCCAGAACAGCAAAGAAAAGCAAACAGAAGCTTCACTGGAATAGTCCCACCCTTCATGGTTGACATTCTTAACTTTCCACCAATTTCCCCCATCGAGCCGGATATTCCACGTCATGAAGTTAAAGATACAGCAGATCCGAGCCACACACTCAACTTGCATGGGGACCATGGAGTTGCCATGCTGCAAACATCTACTCTAGCCGCAAAAAAAGCCGCTAATATCAAGTTAGACTTCAAATTCAAGTTATAATGGTGATGAGACATTACATCTTGCATAAACTTCTGGCAAACTGGGCGGATTTCTTTGCTGAGCGTTGCTGAAAACATCATGACTTGCTTATCATGAGGCGTCATCTTGAATATCTCCTGCACATCTCTCCTCATGTCTGCATACAATACAAACAATATCCATACTATCTAAGCTGCAACATAATGCTTGAAAGAAGAATCATCAACTTAATACCATCAGAAGGCACAGCTTCTTTCTTTTTTTCTAGAGATACATAAATTACCAGAAACCTCATACCAAGAGATTCGAGCATCTTGTCACACTCATCAAGGATGAAATGCCTAACATTCTTTAAAGAAAGGTCCTTGTCCCTTGCCAGAGCCAAAATTCTGCCAGGTGTGCCGACAACAATATGGGGGCATTCATTCTTCAGCAGCTCCTTGTGGATTCTGACATTGACGCCACCATAAAAGACTGCAATCTTGATATCTGGCAAATACTTACTGAACCTCTCAAACTCGTGACAGATCTAGACAACAACAAAGAATGACTATCTCAAAAGGATTGCAAGTGCAAGATAGGGGAAAAACCTCACAATCACCTACTGACAGAACAAAATCATCAATAAAGAGGATTGAAAATAACAAACTTGTTTTCCTCATTAAGTTGAAACATGGTAAGATAATTAAACGTACCTGATAGGCTAACTCCCTCGTGTGACAGAGAACAAGTGCAGCAACTTGCCCAGCAACCGTTTCAATTTGTTGCAAAGTTGACAGCACAAAAACAGCGGTTTTCCCCATCCCAGATTTTGCTTGGCATATGACATCCATACCCAATATAGCTTGAGGAATGCATTCATGTTGGACTGATGAATCAAAGAAAGTTGCATCGAAGGAACCCTTGGTAAGTAAATATTATGTTCCTGCCCCTTTCACTTGAAAGAATTACCACCATAACTTTTTCGCTGAAAGATTGTGATGCTAGAATATTACCTGAAAGTTTAGATGTTAAGAAGCATGAGAGACTGAACGTGGCACGAAGTAGAGAGAAATGCCAATTCTGAAGAGGGGCAAATCACAGGAAAACTAATGTTCATGGGCCAAAACCCAGCTACTCATGCAAGTCGAAGCTATCTTCTTCTCCAGGGAAAAGTTAATTAATCGCCTCAATTTCCTCTCGGAAGCAGAGTGATCCAAAAACTATAAAATTTTAGAAGAAACATCCACAATAGAACAAATTCCTCAATATGGTTGGCAGGTGAATACAGAAGAAATCAAAAGGGGAAAACCATATGAGATGTGAGAAAGATGAAGACAAGCAATAGATATATTCATCATTTTCAGTCAGAACTGCCATGCGAGCTTTATAAGCCTTCCGAAAGTGATCGAAACAGGAAAGAAGCACAAAAACAATTCAAATTCCCTTAAAAGTCCTCTCACACATCGAAATATCCAAAGAAAAGGAATACTTTTCATTCATCTCCATCCTTTCCTCCATCTACCGTCATTCAATCTTTGCTTCCACAATATGTTGATGCAAATATATAGAACTGATAGAACAAGGACACACACACACATAAACAATCGAGGCTACAACCGATACATAAACACCAAAAGAAATTAAAATGAGCATAAAGTTTGCCTTCGGATGGGTGCTCGAAGCCCGAGTCCACAATAGCACGGAGCAACTCTGGCTTCAAAAGGAAGTCTCTGAAACCCGAGCTGTGAATCCCAACGTAACCCCTGCACAACAAGGAAACAACAATAAGCTCTCCGCGCAAAGAAATGGCGACAGCCCAACATTTAAGGAAGAAAAAAAAAAAAACCAAAATCCCAACTTTCTAAACCGTTCACCCGCATAGGGGAACTCCACAATCCGCAAGTTTCCATCTTTCCCTACTCTATGCATATAACCCTCACCCTCCCAATTCAACACCACACCACACCGCCTGAACGAGCTCGCGTCAATCAGTACAAAGCGAAGCTCCACCCAGTACTGAGCAGCACCTGAGAAGAAAGCAAAAGAGGCGGAGAAACGAGCTACTCACTTCTTGGCGGCTTCGCCGTTGACCTTGGCGGAGGCGGGGTCCACGGCCTTGTCTTCCTCCTCCTCGTAGTCGAGGAGCTCCTCCTCGTACGCATCGTTGTCCCTCGTCTCCCCCATCGCCTGCCGCGGACGCGAGAGGGGGGTTTTCGCGAAGCGTTGCTTCGGCGCGGAGGGGCGACCGGATTCAACCGATTAGGGTTCGGCGCGCGCACAGAGAGAGAGAGAGAGGCAGGGAGAGAGGGAGGGAGAGGTTACCGGCGAGGAGGTGTAGAGAAGAGGGTTGAGCTGCGGTTCTTCTTTCTTCTTCTGCTGCGGCGGAGGAGGAAGAAGAGAAGACGGGAAGGACGTCAGAGGAGGTCGGGATTTGCAGGAAGAAGAAGTAGGAGGAAGAAGGGAGAAGAAGAAGAAGAAGATAGCAAGTTCGGATCAGGATCCAAATTGGGACGGCACGACGTCGTCGGAGCGAGGGTGATCCGGATGAGCTGGCGGCCCCCGCCCAAGCCCGTCGGGCCCGAAATGGGAAATGGACGGGGCCCGGGTTGGCGTTCCAGAAAGAAGTCCCGGACACGATCGGGCTGGGGCCACCCCCGTTTGTTTCGCCGAAAATATTATTCAGGAAAATGATAATATTTTCCGGTATTTTGGCTTAAGCTTGAAAATAAACTAGAAAATATCTTCCAGGAAAATATAAAGATTTTTCATAAAATTCCAAATTTCAATATTTTTCTTTCCTTCTTTTTTTTTTTTCCTTTGCTTTCCTTTTCTTTTTCCTTCTTTCTTAATTGATAGTCGACGACGGCCAGCGATGAGCCACCGGCGAGGGACGAGCTTGCTCATCTGGCAAGGCCGAGGCTGACGAACTCGTCCCTTGCCTATGGCCAGTCGCCGTCGCCGTGGCCGGCCACTAGCCAAGGAAAAAGAAAAAGAGAGAAATAAAAAATGATTAAAAATTCGATTTGGAAAAATAATTAAAAATATGAATTTCTTTTAAAATTTCCCATAAGAATGAACATTTCATTAATCAAGGACTCGAACCCGAGCAGTGATGACCCATGCACGGCCTTTGTGGGCCAGAGCTCGAGCATCAGGGACTCGAACACGGCTTTTATGGGCCCCGAGATCAGGTTTTGGGGAATCAGGCACGAGCATCAAAGGTTCAAGCTCAACCTCAATGGACCTGGGCGTGGGCGCTGGACGATGAAGACTTGGTCCTGAACGCCAAGACCCGAGAACTAATGTTATGATTTTAGTGCTCAAGCGTAAAGTTTCGGGTCTAAGTGTTAATGCTTAGTCATATTTTGAAAAATGTTTTTTGACTTTTCAAAGGAGGAAATTATTTTTCTTAATTTAAGCATAGGTTTTCCATTGAATCATTTTTCTAAGCGAACTGAACGCCGAAAAATGAGGAAAGTGCTTTCTGCGAAACAAACGAAACCTTAAACTATATAAAAATTGATAAATAGAGCCAAGAATATTAAAAAAAAATTACGAAATAGTGGACTATTCGGAGGAGAGCAGGAGGAACGGCTACATAAATAAATAAAATTATGGCAAAATTACCGAGCAACTTCTGTGGCGACATAAAATTTTGCAGCATTTCATCATCTTTAGCATGACAAAAAAAAAAATCATAGCCTCGAATTGATTTTCTTTTTAAATATCGTTAAACTATAACTTCGAATTCACTTATAAGCATCGCCCACAAATTCACAGCATACTAAAAAGTACCAAGCCTCGAACGCCTTCGGCATAGGGCTTCGAATGAATTCCCCGGATTGTGTTTACGGACCCGTAACTCCACATTGATAAAAAATTATGCTTGATCGGATAAACCGGCCCGCCCGGCCCGACCGGACCCGATTGCGCAATCCTATGTTTCACTAGAAGATATTTTTCCAAGAGGCAAAAGGGAAGAAGACATTATCTTCTATGTCTGTGTTTTTTCCAAAGACACATACGATGACTTTATGTGGTTCCGGGCTCAGAAGCCAAAGAGACGAGCACTTTGATTGCTCAGCAAGAACTTGCTCGGTCTCCAACTCTTCCATGGCATCTGCACCTTGGAGCTGCCCTTCTCCTTCTCCCTGCTATGCCAACTCAAAATCAGGTCTCTCTCTCTCTCTCTCTGAGTTTTGCTTGGCTACAGCTCATGAATTTGCTTCCATGGTCAGAGAATCAGCTGACCAATCCTGTCCCGGCACACAAACTTCGCCCCAGAGACCATAGCACAACCCATCATCATCCTGCAGCTGCCAAGTTTCGGCTGGTGAAAGCTCAGGTGAAAGATTTCATTATAGCTTCGATGCGGACCGCACGTCTTGCTTGTCTGCCCGCTCGACGTAACTTCAAAGTTTCCTCGGATTTTGCCCGTCCAGGCTGCGAAGGACGACGGGCGCACGAAACCAAGGAGCATGATTTGCGCCGACTGCGACGGAAATGGTAAGCTCATTGCTGCTCTGTGATGGAACATCAGAGGGATCATACCCTGTTACCCTGACTTCAGGGTCCTAGTCCGCCTGGTTCTGATCAACACTACAATTCACAGTACTATGAATATAATCTCTAGAACAGTTGCATTATGCTTGCCTAAGTTGGGCACGGGTGCCACCGGCCGGTTCAGGCCCGCGCCGGTAACAAATTTAAGACTCCAGTTTGGGCATAACCCAACCTACCCATTTGAGCACCTAGGCTCGAATGGCCGCAGTCCGCAGATGAATCTCCTGAAAAATTTGCAATTTAATGTGACGTGCGCTATAAGCAGAATTCTTTCTTTTTTCTGCCCAAAGGTACGGATTTTTTTTCCGTGCTAGTAAATTTCAATAAGTGGTTTATCGGTATCAAAAACTTATCTACATTTTTATGACATAACCAACTTTCTTTTTTTTATAACTTGCAAATTACTGTTTTGTATAAGTTTTTCAACTTTTATTTTTATAACTTGCCAACGCTTGATCGAAGAAAAGTAGGTGAGTCGCATAAATGAAGTTGGTAGTTTTATAAACAGTCGATAAATTTAAGGCGTTACTAAGAAAGGTAAGTAAAGTTTTTCTTTTTTTGGTCGGAAGAAAGGTAAGTAAAGTTAGTAAAAGATGAGAGAATTTTTTTTTTTCAAAAATAAGAGGATTCGATAATTTAAAAACAAAAAAACCAAATAAATATTGGTAACACAAAACTGGTTGGAGACTTGATTGAGTAAAAAAATTAGTATTTGCTCTAACCGAGGTTGTAATTTCTAAAGAAAATAATTGACAAAATTTGTAATTTGATAAGTAAGGTAAATGAAAGTGGTAATTTGGTAGAAAAATTGCAACTTGAAGAAAAAAAATCAAATGATAGTGAGCAACTCAAATGAGAGTTGGTTACCACAAATAATGATTGCTAATTTCAAGTAATAGTTGGTAGATTAAAATAGATAACAATAGTAAATACTATGAAAAGTTTTTTGTTGTTAAATATAAGAGAAATTGATATTTAAAAAAGGGTTGATTCCATTAAAAATTTCCAAATTGGTACTCATGACACATTTGCCAAAACTAATTTTCATTTCATCAAAATCTTAAACCGGCAACAATGACACAAATAGCCCGATCTCACAAAAAATCTCAAATTGCTACTTTATGATACATTTACTTCAAGCTAATTTTCATCTCACAAAAAATCTCAAACCGGTATAATACAGACGTCCTAAGTAACAAGATCCACTCTAACAACGGTATCTGCATCTTTCGTTTCAATAAGCTTCGTTGATTGTCATCAGAACGATACTTTGAGCAATTGGAGATGGATCGGATTTTAAACTCTCCAATAGATTCTTATACACATTTCACGTGCCGATTACCTCATTGAAAACTTCCTATCTGATCTAATAATGGTTTCATTTCGTGTGTTATGTCCATACGCAGGTGCAGTCTTGTGTTCTCAATGTAAAGGCGACGGTGTGAACCCTGAGGATCTCTTCAATGGACAGTTCAAAGCCGGCGACTCTTGTTGGCTGTGTGGGTAAGCTCTGAGTTCCCCCGAAACGAACATCGGTCGCCGGCGATACTGAGAATCTCGCGCCGCAGGAACCTGTTCCCGAATCTTCAAGAACGCGGACTTAGAAACGTGCCGGTCCTTTTGGCCTGCTTTGGTCTTGATATGAGATGACAGACCGCGAGTTACTCTTCCTCTTGTGGGTGGGATTGTAAGCTTTACACGTGATCTTTGCATGTGCAGAGGCAGGAAGCATATGCTGTGCGGAAACTGTAACGGAGCAGGATTCGTCGGCGGCTTCATGAGCACTTACGACGAGTAGACTGGTCGAGTTGAGGCCGCCTGTGATGAACGATGCTGCTACATTCACAAGCTCTGTCAGGCTCAAAATCTAAAGCTGATCCAAGGTGTTAATAGGATGGATCATTCATAGCAGTGTGTGGCTGCTCATTTTCGTTTTTTTGGGTGCAAATGTGTAGATCTAGCTGTTTTCCTTTACTAGGTTTTGTGTATCTGTAGAAACTGCAAGGAATGGTGACGCCCTGATCAAATCTCAAAGGGAAAAAAATTACAAAAGCCCCAAATTATGCTCGCCGTGGCACGTTTACCCAGATTTTTTCTGTGACATCAAAAATCTCAAATTATATGCCCTCTGACACATATACTCTAAATTTTTTTCTTGTGATATAAAAAACGCCCAAACTTGTATCCATGTAATACATTTATCTTCCGTCAAGGTTCTGTTAGATAATTTTTCAGCAAAAGCAAAAACGTTTTAATTTTACTTAAGCCACGTAAACGTTATGTCAATAATGTTCTCTTTTTGCATCAATGTATGTAGATTTTTAACTATTCTCATTTATAGAATTTTGACGGAGGGTAAATGTGACACACGGGGTATGAATTTGTGATTTTCGGTGTCAAAAAAAAAAGTTTATAATAAATGTGTCGGAGTGAGCATAATTTAAGGTTTTTGATGGCTTTTGCCGGCCTCAAACTATAGTGAAGTTCAAAAATGACATCCGAAATAATACAAACGAAGCACACCCCAAAGCCTGCCATCAATTGCTCTTTTCTATATATAACAAGCACACTAGATATCGAATCTAGTAATGATTGGCAGAGAGGGATTCTGTTTTATCTTAGTGTTATTGCAAGAATTAATGTATAGAGATAACCTACATATAACAAGCACACCAGATATTGATTGAGAGAGATGGATTGGGTTTTATGTTAGTTTCATTAGGAGAATCAACACATGGAGATAACCTCATATTGGGTATCCTTGTATCATGGTTGATCAAGTTCAATTTTCGGAGTACACGACACAACGAAGTTCAAATATCTTGGAAATTACGGCTAAGTCGGACGGTCCAATTAAACGCGTCCTGTTGCCATTCCTTGTAATGACGGTGGCACCGACACTAGACAAGTTTTGTCTAAGCTTTTATCGTCACGATAGCACCTTTCTAGCAAGGGGGACCTGACTCTTTTCGTAAGTGGGTATGTATACGTACCGACCATGCATTTTCCCCTCGCGCAAAACTCGACACGCCCTCGCACATTATCTATATCTCTTGATTGATCTCTCGTTCTCGGCTCTTCCTCTCCCATCGGTAACGACGAAAGCACGGTCCAGAGGTAATTATCAATTTCTTATCCCTCCTTTATTTTTTTCAAGATGTTGTGAATGAGTCTCGTGTAGCTTGGCGCTGAATCTAATTTCGTTTCGTACATTTAGGGTTTCTTTTTTCGGTGGACATGTCTCTTCTTTCACTACTCTACCTACGCGTTTCGCCGCTCCACCGGAACTTCGCTCCGCCCCTGTCGTACTCCAACTCGGTAGTTTCCACGATACAGAAATGTTCGGGAACCCCATTCTCTCTTGTTCACTACTCATTCTCTCGACCGCTAATTCGTTCCCTCTTTCTTTATTATTTCATGTTTCGACCATCCGCTCGATCTCCTTTTTTTGTCACTCACACGGCGTCTATCTGCCCCAACGCGAGAGAAGAGATAACAAACTAAAAACCCCCCAATCCAAAAAAAAAAGATAAAAAAGAAAAAAAATTTGGAAGAGAAAATAAAATATGACAAAAAGGAAAAGGTAAATCGAAGAGATTCTCCTGGTTTGGTCATAAAAAGGGCATTGACAACAAGACTCTCTCAAGGGGGTTATGTATCGATCAAGCACTGCGCACTTCCTGCGGCGCCCAACAAGCTATCACAAGAGCTTCTCAAGGAAGCTATCGAGCACTCCACAAGGAAGCTGGGGGGCTCCAACGGCTTATCGGACACTTTTCTTGGGCTATTTACAAAATGGTCCTTCTACTATTGTCACTATTCAATTTCGGTCCCTCTGTTTTATCTCGCGACCGATTTGGTCCTTAAGCACACTCCATATTCTGTCCAAATGTCCATGGAAAATGCCAGCACGGCACCGGAAATGGACATGGCATAGGCAAATAAAGGTCGAGGGGAAAATTTACAAAGCCGATACCAATGATGTGCTCCGGTTCAATTTGGGTCCCCGAACTAATCTTCAGCCTTGATTTTAGGAAAATGTATTTTTTTCATCCAAATGCAAGCAAAATAATGTTGGCTAAGTGCAAAAGATTAACGCGTGGCCCCGACATGTTGTAGTTAGTGCAAAATTTGAATAGATTCTTTCTAAATGATCACCACACAAGTATGGCTTTCGAGGGATTGGCCCATGTAAGCTGGGCAAAGCGTTACGACTCTAGGCTAAATTGTCCCTAGTACACGGTTATGTCTGCAATAAATCGGCACGGGTTAGGACAAATGCGCTAGCGGCTAGTGGAAGCGAGGTTATTTGGTACCTTTACATAAAACTTGACTAGAACCACACGTAAGTTCCCTTGCATCTGGCTCATGCATGATAAATCATTCGGATTTGCTTGAATTGGCTAACGTATTCAACACTTGCTCAACAATTTTTGTTCTGCATCTGGACGCAAATATCTTGAAATCAAGATAAGAATTCGATTTAGGGATTGAATCTACCGCAAAACATCGACGATAGTATAAGGATCGTCCTCGTGATTTCTCACATAACTTTCTTTTTATATCTCCAACGCTTAGTCAGCATCAACGTCGACATTATGTCCGAAATACCGAAATTTGTCGTGAAATTGTGATCGGAGATTAGTTTAGGGACGAATTTTGTTGCAAGATAAAAGTAGGGGGTCCAAAATTGAATAGCGGCAATAGTACAGGGATCATTTCTGTAATTTCCCCTGTATCTGTTTTGGTCCCTCTTCCTCTCTCTCTCTCACTTCATTTCCAGCGTGGCTATTTATACTCTCCCCTTTCAATTTTCCATCTCACAGGAACTCGCACTCCCTCTCTCGCATCATCATCCAACAGGTCTCGTTTCCTGAGGTAATTTGCTATAGTTAGCTCTCATTTCCGCATACTGATTTCTGCGAACTGATCTCTTTGCCCATAAGCCGATTCGAGGGAACGGGCAGGAACCAACTCTTCTTGTTTAGTCTGATAGCAATGTCTTTACATTTGGCGCTATTACCAGTCCTGGGTCTTCGTCCAATTGTCTGCTTGGATCGTTGATCTTCGTCTTGACGAACATCGCGCGGTTCTTTTGTTTTCTGAATGTGGGTCGTGGTCTCTTCGGTTGTTTTGCAATCCGGAAGCCTTTTTTTTGTGTGATAGCTGTGACCAGCTTCGGTGGTGGATCACGCGCGGGGAAGACCACAATGCTATGGATGTTTCGGGACTAAAGGGTTGAGGGCAGATAAGACATGCCTCAATTTCATTTTGCTTCTCATTGAAAAGTAGATGTATAAATAGAGCTGCTTTGTTTTTGTTGATGTCTGAAAGATAAGGAACCATGGAAGGTGTAATTGTTGATCAGAGGAAAAAGGGAAGTAACTTGGCAAGTACGTTTATTTTGGGTTAGAGAATGAAGTTTCTCAATTGCATCTACTTGCTGCCATTGGGCTGGCTGGTTTGGTCTTTAACGTGGGATGCCCGTGCATAGATATGGAATCGAGCAGGGAAGTTTCTTGTGGCTTGGGAGAATCAGGCTCTGTCTTGCTCTCTGTTTCAGAGAATCAGGGTCTGTCTTACTCTCTTTTTCAGAAAGGAATTTGTCATCAATGCTACATTGGCGATTTATCTTATACTACAGCCTTGCTTACAGCCTCTATTTTCCCTTTTTATTTGTTTCGCTTTTACTACTGAGAGCTTCTGTTTTTTTTTTGTTTTACTTAGTTCCATTCTGTGAACCTGTCTTTTCTGCTCAAGATACTAGCTAGTAAACATAGTTATGATCATTCATGCCTCACTGGAATGCTGTTTGGTGTTGTTAGATATGATACCATATATGTCTTTTGAGCAAAAAACCTCACTACATTAGATATGTTATGGGACTTACATCTAGGGATATTTCGCATATATCTTTTATTAGTTCACTGCAAAGACGTCACTGTTTTACCTATTTTTCCTATTAGCTCGGAGCAAGGCGTGGGCTTTTTTTTTTGAAAGTTTCAGAGATTTTTTCCAACAATATCATTGTATGAGAAAGAGTTTTGGTTGTGATTTGGATACCGTTGCAGGTGATAATAAAGCTACATCCACAGTAATTTACAAGAACAGTGTGTTTGGAAGAAAAATGGAGTCAAAAGGATCTAGGAAGGACATAGTGATGACCCAAGTTATTGTCGGTGGATTTCATCGAAATGTGACGGCAAAGGAGTTGGTGAAGTATTTGGAAAATACAGTTGGCCCTATCAGGAGGTGTAGATTGAAAACTTCCTGGACGCCCCCATGTTCTTATCCAGATTTTGAGGTGACAAGGTTTGACACCATCCAGATAGTGGATGAATATATAAAGGTGGAGCCACATGCTTTTGTGCACTTTTCTTTGCCTGAAGCTGCAACCTCAGCTTATGAGCTTTCGCTGCACGATGGGCTCTTTTTGAATAATAAACCTTTGAAAGTCAGCCTGGGACCTGATAATCCATACCATATGAATCAAAGGAGGAGGACTACCGCTCCTTTTATGTTGCCTGACGTGCGCCTAGAGATAGGAAACTTCATTACGCCGGAGGAGTTTCTGGTAGGGTGGAGAGGACCCTCATCTGGGGTTGATTTTTTTGTAGATCCTTTTGATAGTATGTGCAGGTTTTGCTTTACAAGGAAAACAGCTTTTTCTTTCAAAGACCTGTCCGTCTATGCTGTGATAAATTGTGAATTAAAGATGGAGTTCTTGGTGAGGGAAATCAATGAGATAAATCGGCACAGGGAAATGTCATCCATTGTTGTATTCTTGCAGCTGGCTTCAGCTCCTCGTGTGTATTATAGGACTGCTGATGACGACATAGAAGTACCAGTTCCACTTGACCTGTTGGATGATCAGGATCCTTGGATTCGAACTACAGATTTCACAGCTAGTGGGGCTGTTGGTCGGTGCAATACCTACAGAGTGTCAGTTCCGCCACGCCATGGACTGAAGTTGAAGAATGCCATGGATTATCTTAGGGAACGAAGAGTGCAGGAATGCTTCCCTAGACGGTACCTGAAGATCCAGGACGAGCCTAATTTTGGTAGGCCTATGTTAGATGCCTTCTTCTCTACTCATCACAAGGAGATAGCTTTCGATGTCATGTTCTTGTTGAATGCTGCCATCCACAAGAATGTATTCAGCCAACACCAGCTATCAGAGAGTTTCTATGGGTTATTGAAAAGCCGACCGAAGGAGATGAACATTGCAGCCCTAAAGCACATTTGCTCTTACAAACGCCCGGTCTTTGATGCATACAAGAGGCTGAAACTAGTTCAAGAATGGCTGGTGAAGAATCCTATACTTCTTAAAAACCAGAAAGAGTTTAACGACATTGTTGAGATAAGGAGGCTCGTCATAACCCCAACTAAAGCGCATTGTCTTCCACCTGAAGTGGAGCTATCCAACAGGGTGCTCCGGAAATATAAGGATGTTGCTGACAGGTTCTTGAGGGTGACCTTTATGGATGAAGGCCAGCAGACGATGAATGCTAATGTCCTCAGCTATTACGCTGCTCCCATCTTAAAGGATATCAAGTCGATCTCCTTTTGCCAGAAGACCAAAATTTTTAAAAGGGTGAGGACGATAATGACAGATGGGTTTTCTCTTTGTGGTCGGAGATACTCATTTCTGGCTTTCTCATCAAACCAACTTAGGGACAAGTCCGCTTGGTTTTTCGCTGAGGACAAAGAACTCGATGTGAACAAGATCAAGGCTTGGATGGGAAAGTTCAGTAACCGGAACACTGCAAAATGTGCTGCTCGGATGGGACAGTGCTTCTCATCCACATATGCAACTGTGGAAGTTCCACAGAATGAAGTACATCATGATTTTCCAGATATCGAGAGGAATGGCTATTGTTTCTCTGATGGAATTGGCATGATAACACCTGATCTTGCCAGGGAAGTGGCAAAGAAGCTGAAACTGGATCTGGACACGCCTTCTGCATATCAGATTCGTTATGCCGGTTACAAGGGTGTGGTAGCTTGCTGGCCAAGCAAAAGGGAAGAGATTCGACTTTCTTTGAGGCGTAGTATGAACAAATTCCGGTCGAACCACACTACCCTGGAGATATGTTCGTGGACCAGATTTCAGCCTGGCTTTTTAAATAGGCAGATTGTGACCTTGCTTTCGACGTTGAAGGTTCCAGATGAGGTATTTTGGGCCATGCAGGAAAAAATGGTTTTCAAATTAAACCAGATGCTCGTTGACTCAGACGTGGCATTTGATGTCCTCACATCCTCCTGTGCCGAGCAGGGAAACATTGCTGCCATAATGTTGAGTGCTGGCTTTAGGCCCCAGTCAGAACCTCATTTAAGAGGCATGCTCATGTGCATACGAGCAGCACAACTGTGGGGCCTTAGGGAAAAGGCTAGAATATTCGTTCCCTCTGGGAGGTGGCTGATGGGGTGTTTGGATGAGGTAGGAGTTCTCGAAGAAGGTCAGTGCTTTATTCAAGTGTCTAGTCCAGCCCTGGAGAACTGCTTCATAAAACACGGCTCCAGATTCTCGGAGAGTAAAAAGAACCGACAAGTGATTAAAGGGTACGTTGTAGTAGGCAAAAATCCATGTCTACACCCTGGTGATATGAGGATTCTGGAAGCAGTTGATGCTCCAGAATTACACCATTTGTACGATTGTCTTGTTTTTCCTCAAAATGGGGAGAGGCCCCACACCGATGAAGCTTCGGGAAGTGACCTTGCTGGGGACCCCTACTTTGTCACGTGGGAAGACAATCTCATTCCACCGAGTAAGAAGAGCTGGACTCCCATGCAGTATGACCCTGCAGAAGAGAAAAGGCTGCCTCGTGATGTTACCCAGAAGGTAATTGTTATTTAGCTGTGGCTTTTTACAAGCATTTAGGCTTTGTCAAATTGGAGCAACTTCAATTTAGGAATGACAGGCCTTCGCACTTGATTTATACTCCAACCATTGACAGTTGTTTTGATTATGCTTAAATGACTCTCGCAATGCATCTTTTGTGTTTATTTATTTTTTTAATAAATTAGTGAAATGTTGGATCTTAAGAGGCTTGGTGCAGATGTCCTTCATAAGGATAGATAAAACAAAGCACGAGTCTGTGTGCATGAACATTTTTTCTCGTACTGTGATAATTTTCTTTCTGCCATCTTTTCTGACCAAGTTTGATAGTGCCTTATAGATTTTCCCCCCTTCTGGTCTTTTTGAGAAGATGCTTGTAATTTGGAAGTTCCCGTTGGTTTGATCTGAGGAGTAGCAAAAGTGTCTTTAAGACTAATCTCCCGATTAATTTTCTTGATAACTATGAACTTACTACGACATGCACTCACGATAGTTACAGAGCATCAGCATTTTTGTGCCACACCAGGCAATCAGATATGTAGTGAGAGATGTTTTAAGTTCTTCATTAGCATTTGATAGGCCTGATCTCTAAGTTTGCTGCAGAAAGACCCCCAGTTTCTCATGATGTGGCTTAATTCTGCAGGATATCATAGATTTCTTTGTTAAGCACATTGTGAATGAGAACCTGGGGGCAATCTGGAATGCACACGCGGTTCATGCTGACCGTAGCGAACATGGGGCTCTGGATGAGAACTGCATTCAATTGGCTGAGTTGGCTGCCACTGCTGTTGATTTTCCCAAGACTGGAAAGTTTGTCACTATGCCTCGCCATCTGAAACCAAAACAGTACCCAGATTTCATGGGGAAAGAGGAATACCAAACATACAAATCAACCAAAATCTTGGGCAGACTCTACCGTCAGATTAAAGATGCTTATGATGAGGATTTGAATTCCTCCGAACCGAATTGCGACCCTAAGAATATTCCCTATGATACAAGTCTCGAGGTCCCGGGTGCTGCAGATTTCATTTCCAAAGCATGGAACCATAAGTGCTCCTATGACAGGCAGCTGAGCTGGCTTCTGGGCCAGTACGAAGTGAACAATGAAGAAGAGTTGGTGACTGGTCATGTTTGGTCCATGCCTAAGTATGCAAGCCGCAAGCAAGGGGAGCTGAAGGAGAGACTCAAGCACTCTTACACTGCATTGAGGAAAGATTTTCGAGAGAAATTTGAAATGTTGGAATCATATTCCAAGCTGTTGAGTGATGAAGAGAGGAATTTGCTGTATGAGCAAAAGGCATCTGCTTGGTACCAGGTCACCTACCATCCAAAATGTGTGAAGAAAATGGTGGACTTGCATGAGCACAATGACGGAGGTACGAACGCCTTGAAGTTAAGCTTTGCTTGGATTGCTGCTGACTTCCTTGCTCGGATAAAGATTCGGAAGCAAAAAGGTAGGAACCTTGACTTGGCCAAGCCCATCAACTCTCTTTCCAAGTACATTGCAGACCGTATCTGAAATCGGTGATTAGCTGTAAGATCCATGGTCAGGTCTTGGTCAGCGATTTTGTGGTTGCAAGTCCACTCTGCCAATTGTAGTGGGTATCCATTTCATATTTCAAGTTGTTTGTACTGTGCATATATCAAGAATTGTGGAAATTGAGGACATTAGAATGAACCTTTTGGAAAGTGTATGGACATGCAAAATGTGCTGCGGATGGTTGAAATTGCACTAGTCATGAGCTCTGTGAAATTAGTTGAACTCTGATTTTGATGATTTAATCCCCCAAATTTCTTGCAGATGAAGATGATAACACTGACGTTCTTCATTTGCTCGAAGAAGCTTGTACAACTTGCCATACCTGTATTCACTTATTTTTAAATCAGAGCATTACCCAACACATCTTTTTCAAGGGAAAAAAGTTACAGGTACTCTAGCTTCTTCACGTAGGTCCCCAACGGAGTCCCTAAATGTATTAGATGCCTTAATTCATTCATTCCTTCCAAATGTGTCGTAGATGATATTGCAATCTGGACACTTTGGGATTTGATAGTACTGCTGGTGAAGCGGCAATGATTTGTTCATGAAATAGCAATAATAATTATAAACTTATTCCAAGCTATCAAAGTTTTCCTCCTTAAAAAAGTAATAATAATAATAATAATAATAATAAACTCATTCCAAACTATCAAAATTTTCCTCAGTGCATTTTTGTGCAGCGAGATTCATCATCGGGATGTCATTTGTCGTGATTTGTTTAATCTACGAGTACAAAAGTAGGCACTTAGCAATGGACAAAACTTTCGAAGAATTTTTGCAAGCTCATAACAAGTTTTTGCCCATGAGGTTCTCTTACTTGAATATTAAGAAGATTGCCACAAATTATGGTTCTATGAACAAAGGAGTGCTCAGAAGTGTCAACCAAGTGGCTATCGGGATATTAAAGAAGTCTGAGGGTCATGGCCAAGATTTTTTCAATGAAGCGGCTACTATTGAAAGAATTCACCATGTTAATGTAGTGCAACTCATCAATTTTTACTTTGAAGAATTGAAACAAGTTCTCGTGTATAATCTCACGTCGAATGGATCTTTGGATAAGCACTTTTTCACTTAGGAAGGTGATGAGCTGGTTGATTACAGAAACACATATGAGATTGCTGTTGCAGGTGGCGAGGGGGACTGAAAACTTACATCAGATCTCTCCTCTATGAGTTCTGCTTTGCTTCAGCTTATTAATTTGCTTCCCTGATCAGAGACTCAGCTGAACAATCATGTCCCAGCACACAAAATTCGTCCAAGAGACCATGGCACGACCCATCATCAGCCTCCAGCTACTAAGTTTCGACTGGTGAAAGCTCCGGTGAAGCTTTTCAGCTTAACTTCCATGCGAATTGTATCGTTATCATATCAATCTTCGTCTAATTCATTGTAATTCAGTAGTACGCGCCGCATGTGTCGTTCGTCCGTCCGTTTGATTTAAATTTGCAGTTTCCTCGAATTTTGCCGATCCTGCTGCGAAGGATGACGGGCGCACAAAACCAAAGAGCATGATTTGTTGCACTGAGTGACGGAAATGGTAATCTCTTTTATCGAGGTTGGTAATTTCTAAAAAGAGTTAATATCACGAAAAATCTCAAATTGATATATTTGTGATAAATTTACAAAAAATTATTTTTTTGACCATAAAAAATCCTAAACTGGTACACTTATGATAATTTTACCTTGAACTATTTTTTTGACCATCAAAAACCCTACACTGATGCATTTGTGACAATTTTACTCCGAACTAATTTTTTGACCATAAAAAACCCCAAATTGGTACACTTATGATAAATTTACCATCCGTTAATTTCACTTAAATTTTACTGTCAAATTGCAAAGTTTGATAACACGTGGTAGTTGATGGGTACACCAGTTTAGGGTTTTACCCTTCTGCTTGTCACAAGTTTATCAATTTGTGATTTTTCGTTATATTAATCCAATTTAACGAACACTAACAGAAGGTAAATTTGTCACAAATATACCAGTTTGGGATTTTTAGTCGTCAAAAAATTAGTTTGGGGTAAAATCGTCACAGGTATACCAATTTAGAATTTTTTGTGGTCAAATAATTAGTTTTGATTAAAATTGTCACAAGTGTACCAATTTAAAGTTTTTTATGGTAAAAAAAATAGTTCAGAGTAAATTTGTTACATGTGTACCAATTTGGGGTTTTTTGTGATAAAAAAATCGGTTTAGAGTAAAATTATCATAGGTGTACCAGTTTACGGTTTTTTGTGATATTAACCCTTTCTAAAAAGAGTTGTTGGACTTAAAAATTTAATGAGCATGAAAAATTAAAGTGGTAACCCAATTGAAAAGTTGGTAAGCTAAACAAAAAACAAATAAAGGTTGATGTGAGCAACTTAAATAAGAGTTGGTAATCCAAAAATACTTGCTAACTTAAATAAAGATTAGTATTCCAATATGATAGTTAATAAATTTAAGGCGCTGGTAAAAATGATAAATAAAAGTTTGTAAATGATAAGAGAAATTTTTTTCATTAGAAATAAAAGAAGTTGGTAATTTGAAATACCAATAAATAACATTGATAACTAATTCAAATAAAAGTTAGCAAAGCAAAACTTGCTGGTAACTTAATTAGATAAAAGTTGGTAATTATTCTAATTCAGGATGGTAATTCTAAAAAGAGTTTGGTAAATTTAATGAGTGACTTAATAGAAAGGATGGCAACTTAAAAACAAAAACTAAACAAATGTTCATAAACAAATCAAATGAGACTTATGAAACCAAAACTAGTACCTAATGGGAGAAGAATTGGTAAGTCACACAAATAAAGGTTGGTAAATTCATACAATAGTTGACAAATTTACAGTGTTTCTAAGAGAGACAAAGAAAAGTTGGTAAACGATAATAAAAGTTGGTAAATCAAATGAACGCTAGAAAGTAATTTAGATGAGAATTGGTAATCCAATTGGAAAGAAATTGGTTGCATAAATTAATGTAGGAGCTGGTCAATTTAAGATGTTGATGAGAAAGACAAATAAAAGTCAATAATAGATAAGAACAGTTGATAATTTGCAAATTGTCTAAAAGAGCTAGTAATTTCATCAATAGTGTGAGTAAATTATTGATATGTTGCTGTATATCGGGATATCAGTAGATAGATAAACTTTTTTTTTACCAATGGTATTTTTTGACACTTACCAACCCTTTAGTAATCTACCAACACGAGAAAAATATTGGCTTTTTTTTTTTTTGGAAATTAAGGGACCATAGAATCATCCTAAGCTCCGCTTGTTTTTTGATCCGGCCGTCGATTCTCGGAAATCAAAGATTATATTTCTCCCGAGGGAGGTAAAACCTCTGAATCTCAGTTGAAGTTGAACATGCTTCATAAGAACATGTTCAGTTCTCCGAGGCAAAAATTGTACCACTACATTTTTCTTTAGGCTGGTCTCAGAACAGAGACCGCCAAAGAAGCAAGATCAATTGCAACAATGTTCTTGGCATCTTCCATTTCAGTCACCTTCCTCGGCCGTCGGCGGAGCGATAATATGAAGCTCCATCAATCGTGGACGGGTCGGATTTTGAACTCTCCGCTGGAATTCTTATACACATTTCACTTGCTGATCACCTCATTGAAAACTTGCTGTCTGATCTAACGATGGTTTTTTTATGCGAACTCATAGGTGCAGTCTTGTGTTCTCAATGTACAGGCAGTGGTGTGAACCCTGAGGATCTCTTCAATGGACAGTTCAAAGCTGGCGACTCTTGTTCGCTTTGCGGGCAAAGCTCGTGTTCCTCGGAAATGAACATCGGTCGAGAGCAATACTCGAAGTCTCCGGGCCGCAGAAAGCGTGCCGGTCCTCTTGGCCTTCTTTATTCTCGATACAAGATGACAGACTGCGATTCGATCTTCCTCTTGCAGGTGCGAATGTAAGCTTACGCGTGATCTTTGTATGTGCAGAGGCCGGAAGGAAATGCTGTGCAGAAACTGTAACGGAGCGGGATTCGCCGACGGTTTCACGAGCACTTACGACGGGTAGGCTGCGAATTTCAGCGGTCGAATTGAGGGTGTATCTGATGAATGATGGCCCCATATGCAAGCTCTGTCTGGTTCAAAATCACCAGCTTATTCAAGATTTTACCAGGATTGATCTTTCATAGCAATGGGTGCCTAGTCTTCTTCCTTTTCTTGGGTGCAAATGCTAGATTTCGTTGATTAGTAGAAAGAGCTGCAAACGGCAACTGCCAATCAGCGTGGCGAATTCCATTTTTTGTTTCGAGAAAAATAAATGATTAAAAAAATATTTTTTTATAAATGATCGCTTGAAATAATTAATCATTGGAAAAAGTTTTTACGTCTAAATATTTTCGTAAATGGCGAAAATATTTTTTCGTTTATTTATTCTGCAAGCTATGCATGCGATCTCTTTTAGAAAAAAACGTTATTCAAATCATTCATTTTTCGTGAAATAAACGGGGGCCTCGATTTCAAATTCTAGTCGGGTTTTAAGATGATATCCAAAACACAATCCAAGTGAAGTGCACCAAAACTCGCCATTCAACATGTACTCTAAATGTCGAATCTAATGAGGATTGAGAGAGAGGGATTTGGGTTTTCGCTTTGGTGTTAATAGGCTAATATTACATGTCGAGATAACTTCATATTTGAAAAGGAAAATGTGTATCCTGCTACTGGGGCCAATCAAGTTCTATTTTCGAATCACGCGCCGCAACGAATTTCAAAATACTTCAAAAGAATCTAGGATTTTCTACTAAATGAGACAACGGATGAGGGCGGTCGATTTGATTAAAGCCCGTCAAGATGTTGTGAATGAAACCTTTGTGTGTTCGTTATCTTTGATTTTGTAGTTGGGATAATGACACAAATAATCCCCGAGCTTTGACTTAATGTGTAATTTGATCTCTGAATTTTTAATTTGTTCAATCTAGTCCCTGAACTTTAACCTAATGTTTAATTTGGTCCATGAACTTTTTGATTTGTTCAATGTGGTCTCCAAACTTTTTAATATGTGTTCAATTTAGTCCACGAACTATATAAAAATATTCAATATAGTCCCTGCACTTGAATTAATGGAAGGACTATATTGAACATTTTCAAATAATTTAAGGACTAAATTGAACATATATTAAAAGTTCAGGGACCATATTAAACAAATAAAAAATTCATGGACCAAATTGAATATTAGCTTAAAGTTTATGAACTATATTGAACAAATTAAAAGTCCAGGGATCAAATTGCACATTAGGTCAAAGTTCATGGACTATTTATGCCATTTTCCCTTCGTAGTTTGGTGCCAAATCTAGTTTTGTTCTGTGCATTGAGGATCTCGGTTTTTTTTTTGGGTGGGCATAGGAACCCGCCAATTGTTTGTTTTCTTTTTTTTTTTTTTGATCCCCGAGACATTTTTCCTTTGGTTCTACGTTCCTATCCCGAAGTTCAAGTAATTGGAAAGTTAATTATCAGAACTGGAAAAAAATCAACATCTTATCGTACGGAGAACCTTTCAAATCTTTAAAGAAATGAGTAACACGTGGAGTCACAGCGGACGATTTTCGCAATTTCTGTGATGTAAAATATCATGCGTTCATTTCGACCGAAAATGCGAGACCGTGCAAGAACCTTTTTTTTTTTTTTTTATATTTTGACACCAAGGTTTTAGGTAAGGCCGGATTTGGTCGAATGGAGTTTACCGTGTAAGCACGGGGAAGTCACGGGCTTTCCGTCGATGGAACGATGGCCGAGACCGGAAAGCATGCTTTATATATTGTCACTTTCAGTTTTAGGCTTTCGAAATGTTACCGTCCGTCGAGAAATTTAGATCTGTCGTTAGAAGAAATACAATAAGAACATGCGGATGGAAATAAGGGAGCTTTAGAAAATAGTTGAAAGCATAATACAAACTTAATTAAAAGTAGGTTAAAAAGCGCTAAAATATTCAAGCGCGACTGCACATGAATTAGAAACTGTTCGGCGATTGACCGGCATCGAAGCCAACGCTGAACAAACCTGCATTTGAAATCATTGTTAGATTTCGATTACGAAATAGATTTGCCCCCGCCACGGCTCCATTTACGCATTTCACCGCTCTGTTGGAAACTCTGACCGCTCCTGCCGTACTGCGGCTCGATAGTTTCAACATTGTGGAAATGTTTCCGACCCCCGACCCCTCTCACTCGCTCCTCGCTCTCTCGACCACTAATCCATTTCCTCTTTCTCTATAATTTCATATTCCGACCATCCACTCGATCTCCTTTTTTCCACACGCATGATATACATGTGCCCTAACACGATAGAAAGAAACGATAAACTAAAAATCCCAATCCAAAGAAATTAAAAAAAAAAAAAAAAGGAAAAGTTGGGAGAGAAAAAGAAAGATTTAAGAAAAAAATAAAGGGAAATTAAAGAGAATCTTCTAATTTTTGGCCTTGAAAATGGAAAGAGAATTGAAAAGACAAAACCTTCTCAAGGAGGGTTATGAAGCAACCCCGCAAAGGAAAACCGTGGAACCCATGACCCTCTCTAGGAAGTTAGCTGTGGCCTTCAACAAGCTATCAAACAACATTTTCAGGGTAATTACAAGATGGCCCTTCTACTATTGTCGCTTTTCGATTTTGACCCCCGCCGGACTTTTATCCCGCGACCGATTCGGCCCCTGAGCTAGTCCTTTTTGTCGCGAGCAATTGCATGACAAGTCCCCTATTCCGTCCAAAAATGTCCGTGGAAAATGCCGACTGAGCATCGGGGACGAGCACGTGGCATCGACGTGGCACGAGCGATTAAGATGTCGAGGGAAAAATTACGAAACAAGTCCCTGTCGTGTGCTCTTTTGTTCGATTTGGGCTTCCGAACTAAACTGATGAGTAATTATCGGTGCAGAAAACGAGGCGGTTCTTCCTAAATGGTCACACCACATGGGTCTTTCGAGAGATTCCGTCAATGTGGTCGGGCGGAGCGTTACGACTCTAGGCTAAGTCGTCCCTCCCGGCTGGCCTATTTGGTAACAAATGGGCAATGGTTAGGCAAGAAAAAAAAATGCTTAGCAGCGCGAGGTTACTTAAAACACTTGTAGGGAAAGTCTGGCCAGAACCACGCGCGTGTACGTATGTACGTTACCTACGAATCGTTCAGATCCCCGTGAACTAGCCGAACTGTTCGACGCTTGCTCAACGATTTCTTTCTTCTGCATTTGCGCGCAAATCTCTCGAAATCGAAGATGGGAAGTTCAGGATAGGAAATAAATCCCGTCGGGATACAAAGCACGAGCGCCCATCGAACATCGACAGCAGTGACACGACACGGACCGCCCTCCTTTCTTCTCCTCTAGATTTAGGAATCTTGTCTTTTAAAAAATCGCGAAAAGACAGATTTAGCTGGGGGACCAAATGTGTCATAACACAAAAGTAGGGGGGCCAAAATCGAATTTAGGGGCTTCTTCTCGTTGCTCCTCTCCCTCTGCCGACGCACACACGCGCACACACACATATATATATATACTCTTTCCTTTCGGTTTTTTCCCTCTCGCAAAACCCAGCACGCTCCCTCACGCTCACCATCATCTCTCTCTCTATCTCTGTCTCTTTCTCTGGGGGGTCCGATCGGTCGCCGTCGACCGGTACGGCCCCGACGGAGGCGGCGATTCCCGAGGTAAATTGCTGCGGCTCGCTCTTCGTTCTTGCAAAGCGATCTCCTTGCTCGGACGCCGATCGATGGGAGCGGTGCAAAAAAGCCCGACCCTTGTAGTGTGAACCCGATGGCCGTGTCTTTACGGTCGCCCGATTGTGTCTGTTCGGATCGTTCGTCTCCGTCTCGACAAACACTGGTGCGGATTCTTCTTGCTCTTTCTTGGTTTTGGGTCGCGGTCTCCTCGTTTGTTTCGCGGTTTCTGGAGGCAGCTCGAGCTGTCCCGTGCTATTAATCTGAAACGGGCGGAGCGCCCCCCCTTTTTTTTTTTTGGGTGTGTTTGATAGCTGGTAGCGGCTTAGGTGGTGTGGATCGTGCGCGTAGATAAGTACAGTTCTATGGGTGTTTCGGGGCTGAAGGGTTGAGAGCAGATGAAACACGCCTCGGTTTCAATTTTGCTTGTGTGAATAGAGCTGCTTTTGCTTTTGTTTTGTTGGTGCCTGAAAGATAATTGACACCCCGGAAGGTGTGCGTGTTGATCGGGAAAGAAAGGGAAGATAACCCGACGAGTACACGCTTGTTTTGGGTTAGAAGATGAAGTTTTGCATTGTCATTTACTTGCGGCTATTGGGCTGGGTGGTTTGGTCTTTAACGCGGAATGCCCGTGTATAGATATGGAATTGAGCAGGAGAAGTTTCTTGTGGCTTGGCAGAGTTCGGCTCTGTCCTTTGGCTGCTGCAGAAAGAGATTAATCATCAAAAGGACATTGGGATTTATCTTAGGCTATCGCCTTTCTTACAGCTTCTATTTTCCAATTTCCGCGCGCCACTTTTACTACTAAAAGCTACTGTCCTTTTCTACTTTGTTCTATTCTGTGAACTCGTCTTTTCTGCTAGATATACTGGCTGGTAAATGTAGTTACCATCTTTCGTGCCTCGCCGTAATGCGGTTTGGTGTTATGAGATATGATACCTTTTATGTCTTTTGAGCAAAGAACCTCACTATGGTAGACATGTTATGGAACTTACATCTTATGATGTTTCGCATTTATCTTTTATTAGTTCACTGCAAAGACATCACTCTTTTACCTATTCTTCCTGCCAGCTCAGAGCAAGCTGTGGGTTTAAGTTTGAGAGATTTTTTCCATCAATAACATCGTATGAGAAAGAGATTTAGTTGGGATTTGGATACTGTTGCAGGTGATAATAGAGCTACATCCATAGTTATTTTCAAGAACAGTGTGTTTGGAGGAAAAATGGAGTCGGAAGGAGCTAGGAGCGACACTGTGGTGACTCAAGTTAGCGTCGGTGGATTTGATCAAAATGTGACGGCAAAAGAGCTGGTGGAGTATTTGGAAGATACAGTTGGCCTTCTCTGGAGGTGTAGATTAAAAACTTCCTGGACGCCACCAGAGTCTTATCCAGATTTTGAGGTGACAAGGTTTGACACCATCCAGATAGCGAATGAATATAGAAAGGTGGAGCCGCATGCTTTCGTGCACTTTGCTGTGCCTGCAGCTGCAACTTCGGCTTATGAGCTTTCACTGCGCGATGGGCTCATTTTGAGCGGTAAACCTTTGAAAGTCAGCCTGGGACCTGAGAATCCACACCATATGAATCAAAGGAGGAGGACTACCACTCCTTTCAAGTTGCCTAACGTGCACCTGGAGACAGGAACCTTGATTACGCCGGAAGAGTTTCTGGTAGGGTGGAGAGGACCCTCATCCGAGGTTGATTTTTTTGTTGATCCTTTTGATAGTATGTGCAGGTTCTGCTTCACCAGGAAAACAGCGTTTTCTTTCAAGGACCTGTCCAACTATGCTGTGATAAATTGTAATTTTAAGATGGAGTTCTTGGTCAGGGAAATCAATGACATCAAACAGTACAAAGAAATGTCGTCAATTGTTATACTGTTGCAGCTGGCTTTGCCTCCTCGTGTGTATTATAGAACTGCTGATGACAACGTAGAAGACTCGGTTCCATTTGACTTGTTGGATGATGAAGATCCTTGGATTCGGACTACAGATTTCACAGCTAGTGGGGCTGTCGGTCGATGTAATACCTACAGAGTGTCAGTTCCGCCACGCCATGGACTGAAGTTGAAGAAGGCCATGGATTATCTTAGGGAACGAAGAGTGCAGGAAGTCTCCCCTAGAAGGCCCTTGAAGATCCAGGATGAGCCTAATTTTGGGAGGGTTATGGAAGACGCCTTTTTCTCTATTCATCACGAGGGGATAGCTTTTGATGTCATGTTCTTGCTGAATGCTGTCATTCACAAGAACGTGTTCAGCCAACACCAGCTATCAGAGAGTTTTTTTGAGTTACTGAAAAGCCGACCAAAGGAGATCAACATTGCAGCCCTAAAGCACATTTGCTCTTACAAACGCCCGGTCTTTGATGCATACAAGAGGCTGAAACTAGTTCAAGAATGGCTGGTGAAGAATCCTAAACTTCTTAAAAACCAGAAAGAGTTTAACGACATTGTTGAGATAAGGAGGCTCGTCATAACCCCAACTAAAGCGCATTGTCTTCCACCTGAAGTGGAGCTATCCAACAGGGTGCTCCGGAAATATAAGGATGTTGCTGACAGGTTCTTGAGGGTGACCTTTATGGATGAAGGCCAGCAGACGATGAATGCTAATGTCCTCAGCTATTACGCTGCTCCCATCTTAAAGGATATCAAGTCGATCTCCTTTTGCCAGAAGACCAAAATTTTTAAAAGGGTGAGGACGATAATGACAGATGGGTTTTCTCTTTGTGGTCGGAGATACTCATTTCTGGCTTTCTCATCAAACCAACTTAGGGACAAGTCCGCTTGGTTTTTCGCTGAGGACAAAGAACTCAATGTGAACAAGATCAAGGCTTGGATGGGAAAGTTCAGTAACCGGAACACTGCAAAATGTGCTGCTCGGATGGGACAGTGCTTCTCATCCACATATGCAACTGTGGAAGTTCCACAGAATGAAGTACATCATGATTTTCCAGATATCGAGAGGAATGGCTATTGTTTCTCTGATGGAATTGGCATGATAACACCCGATCTTGCCAGGGAAGTGGCAAAGAAGCTGAAACTTGATCTGGACACGCCTTCTGCATATCAGATTCGTTATGCCGGTTACAAGGGTGTGGTAGCTTGCTGGCCAAGCAAAAGGGATGAGATTCGACTTTCTTTGAGGCGTAGTATGAACAAATTCCGGTCGAACCACACTACCCTGGAGATATGTTCGTGGACCAGATTTCAGCCTGGCTTTTTAAATAGGCAGATTGTGACCTTGCTTTCGACGTTGAAGGTTCCAGATGAGGTATTTTGGGCCATGCAGGAAAAAATGGTTTTCAAATTAAACCAGATGCTCGTTGACTCAGACGTGGCATTTGATGTCCTCACATCCTCCTGTGCCGAGCAGGGAAACATTGCTGCCATAATGTTGAGTGCTGGCTTTAGGCCCCAGTCAGAACCTCATTTAAGAGGCATGCTCATGTGCATACGAGCAGCACAACTGTGGGGCCTTAGGGAAAAGGCTAGAATATTCGTTCCCTCTGGGAGGTGGCTGATGGGGTGTTTGGATGAGGTAGGAGTTCTCGAAGGAGGTCAGTGCTTTATTCAAGTGTCTAGTCCAGCCCTGGAGAACTGCTTCATAAAACACGGCTCCAGATTCTCGGAGAGTAAAAAGAACCGACAAGTGATTAAAGGGTACGTTGTAGTAGGCAAAAATCCATGTCTACACCCTGGTGATATGAGGATTCTGGAAGCAGTTGATGCTCCAGAATTACACCATTTGTACGATTGTCTTGTTTTTCCTCAAAATGGGGAGAGGCCCCACACCGATGAAGCTTCAGGAAGTGACCTTGATGGGGACCTCTACTTTGTCACGTGGGCAGAAAATCTCATTCCACCGAGTAAGAAGAGCTGGACTCCCATGCAGTATGACCCTGCAGAAGAGCAAAGGCTGCCTCGTGATGTTACCCAGAAGGTAATTGTTATTTAGCTGTGGTTTTTTACAAGCATTTAGGCTTTGCCAAATCGGAACAACTTCAATTTAGGAATGGTGTGCCTTGGCATTTGAACCAGTGACGGATATTTTTGTTATGCTTAAATTAACATAGCGGTGACTTGCAATGCATCTTTTGCTCTTAGTTTTATTTTATTTTCTTATAATTAGCGGAATATTGAATCTTAAGAGGCTTGTTGCAGATGTCCTTCATATGAATAGATAAAAGAAAGCACTTGTCTGTGTGCATGAACATAGTTTCGCTTACCGTGGTCATTTTCTTTCTGCCACCTTATCTGACTAAGCTGAATAGTGCCTGATCGATCTTCCCCCTCTCTGGTTCATTTCTAGAAGATGCTTGTAATTTGGAATTTCCTGTTGGTTTGATCTGAGGAGTAGCAAAAGCATCTTTAAAACCGGTCTTCCGATGAATTTTCTTTGGACACTATAAACTCAATACAACATGCACTCAGTATAGTTAATTTAATACACAGCATCAGCATTTTTGTGCCACACCATGCAGTAAGATATTTAGTGAGAGATGTTTAAAGTTCTTTATTAGCATTTGATAGGCATGATCTCTAAGTTTGCTGCAGAAAGGCTCCCAGTTTCTCATGATGTGGCTCAATTCTGCAGGATATCATAGACTTCTTTGTTAAGCACATTGTGAATGAGAACCTGGGGGCAATCTGCAATGCGCACGTGGTTCATGCTGACCGTAGCGAACATGGGGCTCTGGATGAGAACTGCATTCATTTGGCTGAGTTGGCTGCCACTGCTGTTGATTTTCCCAAGACTGGAAAGCTTGTCACTATGCCTCGCCATCTGAAACCAAAACAGTACCCAGATTTCATGGGGAAAGAGGAATACCAAACGTACAAATCAACCAAAATCTTGGGCAGACTCTACCGCCAGATTAAAGATGCTTATGATGAGGATTTGAATTCCTCTGAACCGAATTGCAACCCTAAGAATATTCCCTATGATACAAGTCTCGAGGTCCCGGGTGCTGCAGATTTCATTTCCAAAGCGTGGAACCATAAGTGCTCCTATGACGGGCAGCTGAGTGGGCTCCTGGGCCAGTACAAAGTGAACAATGAAGAAGAGTTGGTGACCGGTCATGTTTGGTCCATGCCTAAGTATGCAAGCCGCAAGCAAGGGGACCTGAAGGAGAGACTTAAGCACTCGTACACTGCATTGAGGAAAGAATTTCGAGAGATATTTGAAACGTTGGATTCGGATTCCGAGTCATTGAGTGATGAAGAGAGGAATTTGCTGTATGAGCAAAAGGCATCTGCTTGGTACCAGGTCACCTACCATCCAGAATGGGTGCAGAAGTCGGTGGACTTGCATGAGCATGATGATGGAGGTATGAGCGCCTTGATGTTAAGTTTTGCTTGGATTGCTACTGACTTCCTTGCTCGGATAAAGATTCGCAATCGAAAGGGTGGGAATCTTGACTCGGCCAAGCCCATAAACTCTCTTTCCAAGTACATCGCGGATCGTATTTGAAAGCAGCGATCGGCTGCTTAAGATCCATGGCTGGGTCTTTGCGAAAGGATATCTTGGTTGCAAGTCCACTCTGCCAATTATAGTGTGTATCCATTTTATACTTAAAATTGTCTGTACTGTGTTTATCAAGTATCAAGAGTTCTGGAAATTTAGGACATTGGAGTGAACTTTTTTGGAATGTGTGTAGATATGCAAACTGTGCTACTGATGGTTGAAAATGCAGTAGTCCTGAACTCTGTGAACTCAATTAATTGAACTCTGATTTTGATGATTCAATTCCCGAATATCTCGCAGATGAAGTTTGATGACACTTCCTTAGTCTGCTGAAAGAAGCTTGTACAGCTGGCTATACATGTCTTCACTTCTTATAAGTAGATGCCTTGAGTATCACTTTGAAAAACATCAATCAATCGATTTGATCCTCAAGTATGAAGGAAAAATCTTGGGATTTGCTAGAGCTGAAGTTTGATTATTTTGTCGAGTGACATGGACGTCCAGCATAATAAAAATAAAATAGTTATGTAGATGAAAGATCTAAAGTTTGGTTACTTTGGTGAATAACATCCAACATAAACCCACATTCTTGAAATTGAATAAATATGCCACTTCTACTAGGACATTAAAGATCGAGATGAGTTGCATGCAGCGCACATTTTTACATCATGCTTTTTCGAGATCTATGGAAGCCCCTTGCTATTTAAGCACCTTTAATTACTTGATTTTATATTTATATATACCACATAGTACGAGGAGCCTAGACACCAGGAATATATTCATAACTTAGCCCTACATCCAATAAAAAAATGAGTATCCTGGTATTCCTGTTAATGAAGTTCTATTTTAAGAGTTCATGCTACAACAAGATTCGAATACGTTCCAAATTCTGAGATTTTGTACTGAATGAGATCACAAATAAGTCGAGAAACCCAGATTAAATCCGTTTCTGTTGCCATCCCCAGCAATAACGGTGGGACGTACGCCGCATGAGAGTCGTCCGATTTTTATTGTCACGATATCGCCTATCTAATGAAATGACGTGAGCTTTTTGTTTTTTCATGTGTGGGATATGTACATGTTCAAACCATACATTACGCCCTCACATGAAACTCAACACGCCCTCACGCATTATCGCTCTTTCCCGTCCTGCTCTCGGCCCTTTCGTTCTGGTCGGCGACGATGAAAACACGGCCCGGGACGTAATAATCAATGTTTGATTCTTCTCCATTTGTTTATTTATTTTATTTTGAATTTGGAATTTTCAGAGGATGAGGCATATGTTCGTTATGTTTGATACGTAGTTTGGTCCTAAATCTAGTTTTGTTCCGTACATACAGTTCCGTTTTCTGCTGGACATCTCTTTTCCTTAGTCTTTGCTGTATACTTTCATATAATTTAGATGGCATTCTCCAATTTTCACTTAAATCAAGTCCTGCTACTTCTTTTTCTAGTAATGATTTCTCTACATATTGGAAAATCATTAGCGGTTTTTATTTGTCAATTTTCCCTACGAAATGTCATTTTTATCCCCTCACAGAGCAACCTTTTTCTTAACCTAATTGAAGGCCGTAAAAGGAATTGTGCTCTGCTTTCACTACTCCATCTACTCATTTCGCCACTCTGCGAAGAAAATTCTCACAGCCCCTGCCGTAGTCCGGCTTGATAATTTTCATGGGCCGGAGATATTTGCGACCCCTAAATGTCTCTTGATCACTCTGCTCATTCTCTCAATCACTAATTCATTTCCTCTTTCTCTATGCTTTCATAGTTTGACCATCCACGTGAACTCTTGATTCTACACACACGACGTAACCAGAGACTTCACTTGGATCATCGGTGTTCAATTAGGAGGTAATCTTACCAAAGAAAGAGAGCCGAAACTCTGACAAGGGCCTCTGGAACCTGTTTGTTTATATTGTAGTGACCGCGAGCTCTACCGATGCATTCCTCATTCTAACATGCAGGTATTTGCACGCCCCGTCCCTTCATTTCCTTTGTATTTTTTCTTCTTCAGAGAAAGGGAATACCCTCCAAAAGTTTTACATTCTGATGATCTCGATATCCGAACGAGAATCAAGATGAAGTATTTTAAGGCCTAGCTTAGTATGCCCTTACGTAAGAGAAGGAATACCAAACTAAAAACTCCAATCCAAAGAAAAAACTGAAAAAAAAAAAAAAAGGGAGGAAAAGTTGGAAGAGCCAAAAAAAGAGAGAATCTTGTTATTTGCCCATGAAAGTGGAAAGGGCATTGAAAACAAAGACCTTCTCAAGGAGGTTACGTAGCACTGCCCAAGGAAACTGTGGGCCCATACAAGTTATCAAATACTTTTCCCAGGCTAAATACAATAATGGTCCGTCTACTATTGTTTCTGTTCAATTTTGGTCCCGTACTTTATCTCGCGACTGATTAGACCTTTAAATGAAATTCAGATCAAAATTACATGACACATTTCCATGCTCTGTCCAAATTTCCGTGAAAAATGCCGACTAAGCACCGAAGACGAACACGTGGCCCTGATGTGATAAACGCAAATAAAAATTTGAGGGTTAATTGCGGAATTCGTACCGGTGCCGTGGTCCTGCTCAATTTGAGTCCCTGAAGTGATGATCAAGTTGTTTTTTGCATATCTCCGGTGCGTAGTTAGTATTTACGTTCCCGTTTTGACAGAAATATAGAAAAGAAAAATTATGATCAAATTGTGATCAGATATTAGTGTAGGGATCAAAACTGTCGCAAGATAAAAAGTAGGGGGACCAAATTTGAATAGTGACAATAGTACATGGATCATTTCTGTAATTTCCCTCATTTTTCTTCTTTATTTATACTCTTCCCTTTCATTTTTCCACTCTCACAGAACTCACGCTCCCTCTCCTCGCACTCATCATCAACCACAGGGACGCGATTCCCGAGGTAATTACTGACTCTCGTGTCTGCTAGTTGATCTCTTTGCTTTGCTAGAAGCCCGCCGAAGGGAACGTGCAGAGACCCGACTCCTCGAGTTTGGTCTGATGGCAGCAATGTCTTTTCATTTGGCGCTATTAGCAGTTCTGGGTCTTCGCCCAACTGTCTGTTTGGATCGTTCGTCTTCGTCTTGACGTGCTGTTCTTTTGTTTTCTGAACGTGGGTTGTGATCTCTTCCGTTTTTCGCGTGTCTGGAGCAGCTTTGTGCTGTCCCATGCTACAATCTGTTTGTTGGTATCTGAAAGATTAATCAAGGAAAAAGAAAAAGGGGGAGATAACTTGGCAAGTACGTTTATTTTCGGTTAGAAAATGAAGTTTCTCATTGTCATTTTTTAGTCGCTGCTATTGGGCTGACGGAGTTTGGCCTTTAACGTGGCGCGTCCATGCGTAGATATGGAATTGAGTATCCTTTTGGTTGTGATGGATTTTATGGTTATTGGGCTGCCATGTTAGGCTAACTCAGCTCGTAATTCAAAAAGGCCCATAATTTACATGAAAGAAATAACCGCCATAATGTAGTTATCGTGGGTTAATTTCTTAAGTGGACAAAGAATGTGTTTTTCCAAGGAGAATGAAAAATAAAAGTGTCAGTGTTCCAAAAACAGAACAAAGAAGAAAAACACTCTCGCTCACAAAGCTAAAGAAGTGCTTGCTCTCTCTCTCACAACGTTGCCATAAGTGCATTTAATACGTGGAAAACAAAGATAAGTTCTATTGTGCAACGTATCTTCTGATCAGCGATTCATGTGATTCTGGGCATGTTGTCCTCTCTTTCTCATTTATGCAAACGTTCTTGGGTTCGTTTCTTGCATGTGGTTTGTGCATTACTCGATAGTTCAAGACATGTAATTAGGAATTTTTTGTTCTATCAATTGTATCGGAGCAATGTTCTTGTTTCCTGATCGTTGAGCATGTTTAATAAGCAACTCTGGAAATCGCGAAACGGTGTCGATGAACGCTCGGGTACAAAAAAGACACCCGACCATACTGTTCGGGGTCGCTTCTTGATGTTCTGCGAAATGAAATTTGTTTTTGAATATGTAGGGTTGAAGTTCTCGTCGAGATGTCAAGACAGAAAAATTAAGTGGTGGCGTACCACCGGAGGAGGCCGGACACGCCCCCATGCACGGCCGAAAGTAGCCGCACACACATGTCATGCATGCGCTAGTAGATATCGTGCGTGTGTGCGGCACACGCCACATGTGCGTGTGTAGACATGGCTGACGCTACGTTGACATTAGCCATGCTGATTATCTGATCGGGTCGATCGACCTGGCCTTGCCAACTCGACCTAGTTGACCGACCCAATTGACTCACCCGTTGACTGTTGACTGAATTTAAAAAAAAAAAAATTGTCCGTGTATATGGTTGTATGGGAGCTCTGTTTGTAACGTTCTTAGTAACAATGTGTGCATTTTGGAATGCCTATAGTGATATTATGTGGATTATGAGTAATCCTTATTTGTTCTGCATTTGTTGCAGAAACAATGTCACGTCATTTCATTCCCATGCCTATCTTCGTGAGAATGGATGAACAAACGGAGAGACTCGCTAGGCTAAGAGTTGAGTTGGCTGCCTATCAATGGGATGGATGTGACTTGGTGAAACACATCATGAAGGTCAATGAGATGATACAGAATGTCATCTGGAACGGTTATCGTATGTCTAACAGCGAGATGATTGATGCCCTGAGAAGCACTCTCCCATATGAATGGCGAGATGTGATGGATGATTTATGGAAAGCCCCGGAAATCGAAGTGGTGGATGGTGAATGGGAAAGTGGTGAAATCCCTATTGTTCCAAAGTATAAACACCTTGCGGTGGATTTTTTAAAAGAATACATAAGGGTTGGAGCAGCGAAGACGTCAACTCTTGGCATGAATTCATCTTGGCGCAAAATGAATGCGCCATGGAGGAATCATAAGGGTTTTCCGAGAGCCTATCCATGGCTGCCCAATGTGACCTTAGAATTTTCTGAGGATTTTTCTAAGGAGTTTGATAGTTCCTTCCCGGTGGATTAGATAGATGACTGGCGTTGATTTCGTTTATTTTATTTTAGGCTAGTTTTAAATATCTTAGGTGGATATTTCTTTCGTTGTTGATATTACCTTGTTCTTATGCTAGATTCGTACCTTTTATAAATGGAGTTTAGTTAATAAATGTTCAATGTCAATATTTGCTGCTATTATTATTATTTTATTTACATTTCTTGTGGGAAGTTCAAGGAAGTGTTAGTGACTTCAAAGAACTTAATTTTGCATAAATAATTATATTAATGATAATTTCAAATAAGAATGTTTTAGATGATGATTGGAAACAAAATGACATTTTGACTCTTAAACCTTATTTGGGTTTATTCATTAATACGATTAGTTTATGCAAAATAGATGCATAAATGTTAGGCATTAATAATTCGTGCATATATGTTTGAAATGTTCAAATACAATGGCTTCAGCATCTAAAAACATAGTGGCTAAGCTGAATAAAGGAGAGAATTGAACGGCAAGAATAATGAGATATAGAATATGAAAATTCAATATGTGTTGGAAGAACAAGAAGCACTCAAAGCTTGAAACCAAGTTATGGAAGAGCCTAAAGAAAGCCCGAAGATGGCAATATTGCACAACATAAAAGGGATAAGGATGCTTTTGCTGCTTGAAAGAAGAACTCTATAGTTCGCATTACATTGCTGAATAGCATAGAAAATAATATCATACAGGAATTCAGGCGTTTTCATAATGCCAATGATATGTGAGCAACTTTGGCAGCAAGATTTGGTCAAACTAAGAAAACTCACGATAAGGTTTGACTCATATAAAATGCTTCATGGATAAACCATTAAACAACATCTGAGACGTATGTCAAACATGATAAATGAGCTAAAAGATGCTGGCCACATACTGACTGATGAGTAGCCTGTGCAAGCAATGATTCGTTATTTACCTCGTAGAGGAGCATATGAAAGTCCACTTGACCCACAATGAAAATATTAAGACTTTTGAAGATGCTATGCACTATCTTGAGCTAGAAGAGGATCGCCTTCTGATGGCTAAACCAGAATCTGACATAATTTTGCTAGTTCTAACTCACATAGGGCTTCGGGCTCCAAGCGTAAGCGTCTGGGTGGTTTCAAAAGGTGGAAGGCCAAGGGAGCGAACTCTTCAGGTAAGAAACCGAAACTCAACCAACATGAGAAAGGCAAACGTTCTTTCAAAAAGAACATTTCAAAGGTGAAGTTTTTCAATTGCAGCAAGAAGGGTCATTTCGCTCGCGACTGTGGCAAACTAAAGAAGGTAAAAACCCTCAGTATAGTTAAGAGTGTTACTTATGTATCTAGTTCTGTTTTTCTAACTGAATCTCATTTTTCGTAGACTGCAGACTTAGGGGCCACAGACCATATAGCAAAGGACAGAAATGCCTTTGTGGAGTTTCGATAAGTTCCACAAGGAGCAAAGTAGATATATGTAGGGAATAATTCTAGAGTAGAAGTGAAAGGGATTGGCACTTGCCAATCGAACATGCGTGGTGGTCGCACATTATTCCTCCATGATGTATTATATGCTCTAGAAATTCGTCGGAATTTAGTTTGTATTGGTTTTATTTTAAACTTTCATAACAATGGTGTTGACTTGTATTTAGAAGCAAGTTTATATGGTTCTGGATATTTTCTGGATGGTTTTATTATGTTGGATGTTAACTACAGTAATGTTAATTTTTGTTATTCCTTATTCACATCTCCTAACTCTTACGATAATAATGTGAATGTATAACATGTTAGATTTGGTTATATAGGCCAACAACGAATGAATAGATTAGCTAAAGAGGGATTATTGGGCAATATTGAAAAAATTGATTTGCCTATTTGCGAACATTGCTTGGCAGGAAAAACAACATGAAAATCATTTGAAAAAGGAGTAAGAGCTGAGTTTTTTTTGCAATTAATCCATTTAGGCATCTGTGGTTCAATGAATGTAAGAGTAAGGCATGGGGTTGTATACTTCGTCACATTTATAGATGATTACACTCAACTCGGACATGTCTATTTGATTTTTCATAAAGTTGAGATATCAAGTTGCTTTAAGAAATTTATGAGCTTGGTAAAAAATCAATTAGATAAGAAAATAAAAGCATTAAGATTCGATCGAGATCGAAAATATTTATCTGATGAGTTCAAAAATTTATGTGCTGTAAAAAGAATAGAAAGACATTTGTCTATTCCATACGTTGCTCAACAAAATAGCGTTGCAAAGAGGAGAAACAGAACCATATTAGAAATGATCAGGTCTATGATGGCACAAGCTCACTTACCAATCACTTTTTTGAGTGATGCTTTGTTAACTAGTATCTATATATAACTGTGTGTCTTTTAAATTAGTTACTTCTACTCCACATGAATTATGGACGGGTAAAAAGCATGATTTAAGTTTTCTTAAATCTTAGAGATGTGTTGCCTATACTCATGAACCCTCCCACAAATATGGAAAATTGGGTCCTAAAGGCAAAAAGAATACTTCCATAGGATACTCAGAGTACTCGAAAGGGTATGTATTTATAGATGAGCAAGAAAATAGAAGTATAACTGAATTCGAGTCACGAGATGTCGCATTCTTAGAGAATGATTTTTCTAAAAATGGCGAAATAGGTGAAAACTATTTCCTATTTGAAACCTTGAATTGTGATAATGAAATTATGGGAAATATACCATCCTTTCATCCTAGTGGGAGCAATGTAAGAAAAAGGGGATTAAATACAAACCAGTCTCAATTGCAATCACCTAATGAGACGATGTCACTATTATCTAATCCGAGTAAGAGCGAAATAGAGCACGATGATGTACCAAGTGTACAATCTCACATACGGCAAACAAGTCGCAAAAGCATTCCTCGTCGACGTTTTGACATTGAATAGAAAGCTTTCATGGTCGCTCCACAAGAAAAGGATGAGCCGAGGAATACAAATAAGGCTCTAACATGCCCTAATAAGAAAAAATGGATGCAAGCAATAGAAGAAAAAATTGAGTCAATGAAATCCAACCGAATTTGGGAATTAGTTGATCTTCTAAGAGGACGCAAAGCCATTATGAATAAGTGGGTTCTCAAAATTAAACGTAAGGCTGATCGCTCAATTGAATGGTATCAAGCTCGCCCCGTGGCAAAAAGGTATAATCAAAATGAAGAAATTGATTACGAAGAAACTTTTTCTCTTGTGGTGAGATTTACCTTAACTCGTCTTATTCTGACAATAGTAGCAAGTATGGATATTGAGTTATATCAAATGAATGTAAAGACCACTTTTTTCAATGGAAAATTAGAAGAATAAATTTATATGGAACAATCCGTTGGTTATATTACAAAAGACTAAGAACAAAAGGTATATCGACTTTTAAAATCGATAAATGACCTTAAGCAGTCTTTGAGGCAATGGTATATACATTTGCATAATACCATAATGACATATGATTTTACAATGATTGATGAAGATTATTGAGTATAATCAAAAGATCCAAAGATCAATTTGTGATCTTATCATTATGTGTAGATGATATACTGATTGCTGTAAGCAATATGGAGTTTGTTAATACTGTTAAAAATTGATTATCTTCCAATTTTGAAATGAAAGATATTAATGAACCTGCATATATTCTTGGAGTTAAAATTTCAAAGAATCATTTAAAAAGATCATTGTCTCTTTCGCAAGAAACGTCTATAAACAAAATTCTTGAACAATTTCGTATGCAAGATTGCAAACCCATAGATACTCTTATTGCAAAAGATGAAGGATTGAGTCATAGACTGTTTCTTAAGACTCCACAAGAACAGAAACAAATGAAATGTGTTTCTTATGCTAATGCTATTGGAAGCTTAATATACGCTATAATGTGTACAAGACCTAATATATGTTTTGCAGTTTGAATGGTAAGTAGAGACCAATCAAATCCAGATCAAGCACATTGGACAACCATCAAAAGAATCTTGAGGTATCTAAAGGGTATCGGTGATTATTCGCTAAGTTATCAAGGAAGGAATCTGCGGCTTGAAGGTTATTCAGATATTGATTGGGGAGGAGATTTAAATGACAGAAAATTTACTTCTGGATTAGTGTTCTTACTGAATAATGGCACTATATCTTGAAGCAGTAAAAAACAAACATATATAGCCTTATCCTTGATGGAAGTCGAATTTGTGGAACTATTAGCAACAATATCACTTAGGTATTACTAAGAATGCTGCAAATTCACTGTGGGTTAATTGTGATAACCAAGCAATGATAGCTTACACCAATGATCCCAAATTTCATTGCGAGATCAAACATATAGATACTAAGTATAACTTTGTAAAAAATGTGGTTACATGAAAAGATGTAAACGTTCAGTACATACCAATGCGAGGAATGATAACTGATCCTATGACGAAGCCAATTTCTAAAGATATTTTCCTTGGTCACGTAAAATTTCTTGGATTGCATAGAGGTTAATGTACTAGACATTTGCATTTCCCTAGAAGTTCATGTTCAATGATATTTTTCTATCATTATTAATGTCTATGAGTTTATTTGGCGTTTATGCATATGCCTAGTGCATTATATTAAGAAAGTATGTCAAACAGATAAAAGGGGTAATCGCCTCTATTTACTATGTGATAAATAGGGATGAGACAACTTTAAGCTTTATCTAGGTGATAATTGAGGGCTTAAGCTTAAAATATAGAGTCGCCTTAACAAAGTGTTAAGATGAAGTCATAATGTTTATTATGTCCAAAAGTAAAATAACCCACATATTTTACTTTATTTGTCTTTGAAGCTAGATGTGAGTTCTGATGGATTCTTTAAAGAGAGTAGATTTGTGAACTCAAGTTAGACATTGTGTATGTCTGAACTACCGTCTATATGGTATTTAAGTACAAAGACATATACTCTATGGAAAAGGAGTTAATATCGTAACAGTATTTCATATTACGTATGCATGAAATGATCAATAAGAATTGGCAAAAGTTTTTATCTCTACTTTTATGGCGTGTAAGATCCTTGAGGATAACAGTTCCTCAATAAAGTGCCCTCACGACTCTTACTTATTCTCAAATATTTCTATTCAATGTTTGCTATCATAGAATGTTACCAATGATCATACATTGATTCGATCTAATGGGACATTTCTAGAAAAGCAAATTGAACTAAAATTGACAGTTTGAAGGGAAGAAGAAGATCAATTTGTTATTTATGTCACATTATCTTTTGTATTCACAGGTCGACCAATTATGATTATTTATGTTTAATGGTAATTGTGAATACAATATTTACACACACTTAAAGAGATCAAAAAGAATATAAATATGACTGATTGATCTATGGTACAACATAGAGATTTACTGTTAATGATTATGTCCAATTTAAGCTTCTATATATTCCTAACAGATGTATGGCACCAATTTCTCAAAGTATGCCGGTCGCACAGATTATTTACTAGTATAAAAATTGCAGAGAAAAGAGAGTTATTTTTAGTCCATCATGGGTGAGTGGGAGATGATGAGTTTTATGGTTATTAGACCGCCCATGTTGGGCTAATCTAGCCCCTAATTCAAAAAGGCCCACAATTTACAAGAAAGAAATAATCGCCATAAGGAAGTTATCGTGGGTTATTTTCTTAAGTAGAAAAAGAATGTGTTTTTCCAAGGAGAATGAAAAATAGAAGTGTCTGTGTTCCAATAACAAAACAAAGAAGAAGAACGCTCTCACTCATGAAGCCAAGTGCTCTCTCTCTCTCTCTCTCTCTCTCTCTCTCTCTCTCATAACACTGCAATAAGTGCATTTAATATGTGGAAAACAAAGGTAAGTTCCATTGTGTAACATATCTTCCGATCAGTAATTCAAGTGATTCTAGGCATGTTTTCTGCACTTTCTCGTTTATGTAAACGTTCTTGGGTTCATTTCTCGTCTGTGGTTTGTGCATTACTCGATAGTTCTATTGGAAATATGGGATAAATTGATAGGTGAATGAGAAATTGATGCTCAAAGAACACCCTTGAGTTGGAAGTGGAAAGTGAAAAGCACTAGTCCCACATTGAAAAGAAAGAAGGCTATGGAGTGCTTTATATACAGTTACACTTATTTGAAGTAGTAACTATCAAAGCACAAACTCTCTGCCTCGCGCGTAAGCGCAGGGGGGTGCAAATTCGACGCCTGACAAGCTGAAACTTGGGCGCGAGCGCGCATCCTGCATACACGATTGCAGGACCGAAAAGTGGGCCTTGCGACGAGCCCAATTTTGCTAGCCTTCTGATTTAATTTTTCTTTTTTTTTTTTTCAACTCAAACTGTTACAGATTTGTAACGTATGATTAACAGTGCGTTAAATTGTGTTGTTACGAAATTAATTTTATAACGGCAAGCTGTTACGAAATTGATTTTGTAACGGCAGAATTAATCGGCCGTTATTCTAGACACGAGTTGATTTTGTAACGACAGGCTGAATTAATCGGCCGTTATTCCAGACACGAATTGATTTTGTAACGGCAGGCAGAATTAATCGGCCATTATTCCTAACGCGTATTGATTTGTAACGGCAGATTCAATTGGCCGTTATTATTCCCAAACAACTCTCCCCTCTATTCTACTTTTATCGAAATCATTCTTCTTCTGAAACCGCTCTCTGTTTTTTTTTTCTTCTGAAAAACAGTTCTCTGCATTTGCATTGTTTTCGATAGTGTTCATTTTCCGAGTTTGTTCGAGTTCGCCGGAAGCTTGGAAGTGCCGCGATCTCTTCTTCGCTGTCAGCCGTTGTATCCTGGGAGACAGACGTTCGAAAAACCTCAATCGCGTCCTGGAGGGAACGAATCTGTTTTAAGGAAACTGTGTCGAACACAGGCCTCGGTATTCGATTGTATCGATTCCTACTTTGTTATTGCAATTTCATTTCTTTGTAATTTCGTTTTGTTATTACGATTTCATTTCTTTGTGATTCCGTATTGTTTGTGATATTTAAGCTTATGCCGATTTGAATTTTCTCAACAATCTTAAAATAGATTCGCTCTTTTAAAGAATTCAAATGGCTACTGGGAAAGAAGTCGTGGATGTGCCTGCTCGAAATGATGGTCTCGATGTGACTGCTGACAGCATCACTAAAGACTCTACCTATACCGCGACTATACAACTGCCTAGCTCATCCTCTGTTCATCCTACGGTTTCTGTACACCATGGCGAAAAACCTGAAAAGTTCGACGGACTGAACTTTAAAAGGTGGCAGCAAAAGATGCTGTTTTATTTGACCACCTTGAATCTTGCGAGATTCTTGATCGAGGATGCTCCTAAATTATCCGAAGGAGAAATGGATAAGCAAGCCTTTAACGTTGTTGAAGCCTGGAAGCACTCTGATTTCTTGTGCAGGAACTATGTCATGAATGGCTTACATGACTCATTGTACAATGTTTATTGTGCAAAAAGAATGGCAAAGGAGTTATGGGAAGCCTTGGACCGAAAATATAAAACAGAGGATGCCGGAGCAAAGAAATTTGTTGTCGGTCGATTCCTTGATTATAAAATGGTTGATTTTAAGATTGTCATCAGTCAAGTGCAAGAAATTCAAGTGATCTTGCATGAAATTCAGGCTGAAGGAATGATCTTGAGTGAAACCTTCCAAGTGGTTGCTATTATTGAAAAGCTACCTCCTGGGTGGAAAGATTTCAAGAACTATCTCAAGCACAAGCGAAAAGAAATAAACCTGGAAGAGCTGATTGTCAAACTTCGAATCGAAGAAGACAATAGAGGATTTGAACGCAAAGGGTTCAATCCTACTACAACTAAGGCAAATGTTGTGGAGCTTAGGCAATGCCACAAGAACAAGAAAATTGTCAAGCCAAAGTTGGGACCAAAAGGATGAGTTTCCAAGAACAAGTTTCAAGGAAAATGCTTCAATTGTGGCAAGATGGGCCATAGATCTGTGGATTGCAGACTTCCGAAGAAGAAGAATTATGAGGCAAATATGGTGAATGGCATCGCTCAAGACGTGTCAAACATAAACCTTTCTGCAGTGATTTCTGAAATAAACTTAGTTGGGTCCAATCCGAAGGAATGGTGGATTGACACTGGTGCCACTAGACACATATGCTCTAACAAGGACCTATTCACAAACCTTGAACCGATTAATGGGGAAAAGGTTTTTATGGGAAACTCTGCCTCTTTTGCTGTCGAAAGCCAAGGGAAGGTGTTGCTGAAGATGACCTCAGGAAAGGAGCTGACTTTAAACAATGTTCTCTATGTGCCAGAAATTCGAAAGAACTTGGTTTCTGGGTCTCTGTTGAACAAGCATGGATTTTGCATGGTGTTTAAGTCAGATAAAGTTATTTTGTCTAAATCCGGGATGTATGTAGGGAAGGGATATGTAACTGATGGGCTTTTTAAGCTCAATGTGATGACAATTATCAATAAAGATAATAAGTCTTCTGTTTATTTGCTTGAGTCTTCCAATTTATGGCATGGTAGACTAGGACATGTTAATTATGATACATTGCGTAGATTAATTAACTTGGAACATATACCTTCATTCCAAATTGATTCAAAACATAAATGTGAAATTTGTGTTGAGGCAAAATTAACGAGATCATCATTTCAAACAATTGAAAGAAACGCCGAACCCCTTGAATTAATTCATAGTGATGTCTGCGATTTGAAATTCATTCAAACGAGAGGTGGTAATAAATATTTTATTACTTTTATCGATGATAACACCAAATATTGCTATGTGTATTTGCTTAAAAGCAAAGATGAAGCCTTAGAGAAATTTGTTCTCTATAAGAATGAAGTTGAAAATCAACTCAATAAGAAAATTAAAAGATTGAGAAGTGATAGAGGTGGCGAGTACAAAGTACCAATTGGTGAATTCTGTGCACAACACGGAATTATACATGAAGTAACTGCACCTTACTCTCCTCAATCAAATGGTGTTACTGAGCGCAAAAATCGCACATTGAAAGAAATGATGAACGCGATATTATTAAATTTAGGTTTGCCCCAAAATATGTGGGGAGAAACTATTTTGTCAAGCAATTACCTTTTAAATAAGGTACCTCGAAAGAAAGATGACAAAACCCCTTATGAGTTATGGAAAGGTAGGAGACCATCCTACAAACATCTACGAGTGTGGGGTTGTCTTGCAAAAGTAGCAGTTCCAACACCAAAGAAAACAAAGATAGGTCCTAAAACAGTGGACTGTATCTTTATAGGCTATGCACATAACAGTAATGCGTATCGATTTCTTGTACATGCATCTAAAATTCCATATATACACAAGAATACAATCATGGAATCAAGGAATGCATCATTCTTTGAAAATGTATTTCCTTATAAATCCAATTATGGATCAAGTTCATCTAAACGAAAGAATGAAACTATGAATGAAGAAAGTCATGAAATTCATGATTCAGATCATGAACTTGAACCGAGACGTAGCAAAAGAGCAAGAGTGGAAAAATCTTTTGGAAATGATTTTCTAACTTACTTGTTAGAAAAGGAACCACTAGATTATGCAGAAGCTATGAATTCTTCTGAGGGACCTCTATGGAAAGAAGCAATAAAAAGTGAAGTTGATTCAATTTTGCAGAATCATACTTGGGAGCTAGTGAATCTTCCTCCTGGTTGTAAGCCTTTAAAGTCCAAATGGATTTTTAAGAAGAAAATGAAAGCAGATGGCTCTGTTGATAAGTACAAAGCCAAACTTGTGATCAAAGGATATAAACAACGAGAAGGCTTAGATTACTTCGATACTTATTCTCCTGTGACAAGAATAACTTCCATTAGGATGATACTTGCAATCGCAGCACTGCGAAATCTCGAAGTACATCAAATGGATGTAACAACAACTTTCCTAAATGATGATTTGGATGAAGAATTATACATGGAACAACCTGAGGGTTTTATAGTTTCGGGACAAGAAAGGAAAGTCTGTAAATTGGTGAAGTCATTGTATGGCCTAAAACAAGCACCAAAGCAGTGGCATGAAAAGTTTGATAATACAATGATTACCAATGGTTTTAAGATCAATGAATGTGATAAATGTGTTTACATCAAAGAGACAACAAATAGCTATGTCATTTTGTGTATTTACGTAGATGACATACTAATTGTTGGTAGTGATGAAAAAATAATCAAATCTACCAAGTATATGTTGAATTCAAGATTTGACATGAAAGATATGGGACCTATTGATATGATTTTAGGAATTAAAATCACAAGAACATCATAAGGTATTATTTTAAACCAGTCACACTATGTGAAAAAAATTCTTGAAAAATTCAACATGAATGATTCTGGTATTGCCAGAACACCATTAGACAATAGTCTTCATCTCTCCAAGAATAGGGGGAGAGGGTATTTCTCAAGTAGAATACTCCAGAGTTGTTGGAAGTATAATGTATTTAATGAGTTGTACTAGACCAGATATTGCTTATACGGTTAGTAAATTGAGTAGATATACGAGCAATCCGAGTGTCGATCATTGAAAAGTAATAGTGAGAGTATTCAGGTACTTACGCTATATTCGGAATTATAGCTTGCATTATACCAGATACCCAGCTGTTCTGGAAGGATATAGTGATGCAAATTGGATATCTGATATAAAAGACTCAAAATCTACTAGTGGATATGTATTCACACTAGCAGGAGCAGCCGTATCCTAGAAATCCTATAAACAAACTGTTATAGTCAGATCCACAATGGAATCTGAATTTATAACTTTAGATAAATGTGGTGAAGAGGCTGAATGGCTACGCCATTTCTTAGAGGATATTCCAAAATGGCAAAAACATGTGCCACCAATAAGTATACATTGTGATAATCAATCCGCAATTGGAAGAGCACAGAGTAATATGTATAACGGTAAGTCTAGACATATACGTCGTAGACATAATACCATTAGACAACTACTCTCAACAGGAATTATCTCAATTGACTACGTAAAGTCAAGGGATAATATTGCGGATCCGCTAACCAAAGGGTTAAATAGAAAGTTAGTTGAGAAATCGACAAGAGGAATGGGACTAAAGCCCATGAAAGAATAAATTGGTATAAAGGAAACCCAACCTAGTTGATTGGAGATCCCAAGATCTAGGTTCAAAGGGACAACCTAATTATACAAACTTAGTGATGTCACTGTGGGGGTTATCCCTAAAACCATTCATACATAAAATATCAGTGATATTGTAAAGGGAAATAATAGCAATTTTGCTTTAATGATTCTTAAGTGGAGTAAATAAATTACTCAAAATTAAGTAATCACCTATGTGAGAGAGAAGTGGGGCCGCTTCAAAGGAGAATTAATTAAGGGCTAAATTCTTTAGAATCTCTTGCAGAACCAGGTTGATGTTCATGGTCAAAACGAACATAACTATGAGAACTGAACAAACGTTTAAATGATTCCTATGTGAAGTGTATGGTTCATTTACATGAGAAAGCTGGACAGTTCAAGGACATCATGTCTACTGGACAACTAGTAAAGTAAATATACTTTTACAAGAAAAGGTTCAAGGGTAATACCTACCTATCCTATACAGGTTTCAATTGTTGAACACTATTACAGAGTCAAAACTAAAACAATTTTCATTCATGTGGCGGATTGTTGGAAATATGGGATAAATTGATGGGTGAATGAGAAATTGATGCTCAAAGAACACCTTTGAGTTGGAAGTGGGAAGTGAAAAGCACTAGTCCCACATTGAAAAGAAAGAAAGCTATGGAGTGTTTTATATACAGTTACACTTATTTGAAGTGGTAACTATCAAAGTACAAGCTTTCTGCCTCGCGCGCAGGCGCAGGGGGGGTGCAAATCCGACGCCCAACAAGCTGAAACTTGGGCGCGAGCGTGCATCCTGCGTACACGATTGCAAGACCGAAAAGTGGGCCTCGCGACGAGCCCAATTTTGCTAGCCTTTTGATTTAATTTTTCTTTTTTTTTTTCAACTCAAACTGTTACAGATTTGTAACGTATGATTAACGGTGCGTTAAATTGTGTTGTTACGGAGTTAATTTTATAACGGCAAGCTGTTACGAAATTGATTTTGTAACGGCAGAATTAATCGGCCGTTATTCCAAACACGAATTGATTTTGTAACGGCAGGCTGAATTAATCAGCCGTTATTCCAGACACGAATTGATTTTGTAACGGCAGGCAGAATTAATCGGCCGTTATTCCTAACGCGTATTGATTTGTAACGGCAGATTCAATTGGCCGTTATTATTCCCGAACAGCTCTCCCCTCTGTTCTATTTTTATCGAAATCATTCTTCTTCTGAAACCGCTCTCTGTTTTTTTTTTCTTCTGAAAAACAGTTCTCTGCATTTGCATTGTTTTCGATAGTGTTCATTTTCCGAGTTTGTTCGAGTTCGCCGGAAGCTTGGAAGTGCCGCGATCTCTTCTTCGTTGTCAGCCGTTGTATCCTGGGAGACAGACGTTTGAAAAACCTTAATCGCGTCCTGAAGGGAACGAATCTGTTTTAAAGAAACTGTGTCGAACACAGGCCTCGGTATTCGATTGTATCGATTCCTACTTTGTTATTGCAATTTCATTTCTTTGTAATTCCGTTTTGTTATTACGATTTCATTTCTTTGTGATTCCGTATTGTTTGCGATATTTAAGCTTATGCCGATTTGAATTTTCTCAACAAGTTCAAGATGTGAAATTAGGAATTCGTTGTTCTATCAGGTTGTTGCAGAAAGGAATTAATCATCAATAGGACGTTGGGGATCTATCTTATACTGTGACCTTGCTTACAGCTTCTAGTTTCCCATTTTTGTGCATCGCTTTTACTGCTGAAAGCTACTATTCTTTTTTACTTCGTTCCATACTGTGAACCCCCTAGCTGGTAAACGTAGTTACAATTTCATGCCTAATCCAAATGCAGTTTGGTGTTATTAGATATGATACTTTATATGTCTTTTGAGCAAAGATCCTCACTACATTAGACATATTATGGGACTTACATCTAGGTATATTTCGCATTTATCTTTTATTACTTTGCTGCAAAGACTCACTCTTTTACCTGTTTTTCCTATCAGCTTGGATCAAGGTGTGGGTTTTTAATCTTAATTTTGAGAGATTTTTTCATTCAATAACATTGTTGAGAAAGAGATTTGGTCGGGATTTGGATACTGTTGCAGGTGATAGTGGAGCTACATCCATAGTTACTGTCAAGAACAATGTGTTTGCAGCAAAAAATGGAGTCAAGAGGAGCTAGGAAGGATGCAGTGGCGACTCAAGTTATTGTTGGTGGATTTGATCAAAATGTTACGGCAAAAGAGCTTGTGAAGTATTTGGAAGATACAGTTGGCCTTATCAGGAGGTGTAGATTGAAAACTTCCTGGACACCCCCAGATTCTTACCCAGATTTTGAGGTCACGAGGTTTGACACCATCCAGATAGTGGATGAATATAAGACGGTGGAGCCGCATGATTTTGTGCACTTCGCTTCTTTTGAAGCTGCAACCTCAGCTTATGAGCTTTCACTGCATGATGGGCTCTTTTTGAATAATAAACCTTTGAAAGTCAGCTTGGGACCTGAGAGTTCATTCCAAAAGAATCAAAGGAGGAGGACAACTCCTTTTGAGTTGCCTGATGTGCGCTTAGAGATAGGAAACCTAATTACTCCAGAAGAGTTTCTGGTAGGGTAGAGAGGACCCTCATCTGGGGTTGATTTTTTTGTTGATCCATTTGATAGTATGTGCAGGTTCTGCTTCACCAGGAAGACAGCATTCTCTTTTAAAGGCCTGTCCTCCTATGCTATGATAAATTGTGAATTTAAGATGGATTTCTTGGTGGAGGAAATCAATCAAATCAGACAGCACAGGGAAATGTCGTCTATTGTTGCACTCTTGCAGCTGGCTTCACCTCCTCGTGTGTAGTATTGAACTGCTGATGACGACATAGAAGTATCAGTTCCATCTGACTTGTTGGATGATGAAGATCCTTGCATTCGAACTACAGTTTTCACAGCTAGTGGGGCTATTGGGTGGTGCACTACCTGCAGAGTGTCAGTTCCACCACGCCATGGACTGAAATTGAAGAAGGCCATGGATTATCTGAGGGAACAAAGAGTGCAGGAATTATCCCCTAGACGGTCCCTGTGGATCTAGGATGAGCCTAATTTTGGGAGGCCTATGTTAGACACTTTTTCCTCTACTCATCGCAAGGGGATAGGTTTCGATGTCATGTTCTTACTGAAAGCTGTCATCCACAAGAACGTGTTCAGCCAACACCAGCTATCAGAGAGTTTCTTTGGGTTAGTGAAAAGCCAACCAAAGGCGAACTTAGCAGCACTAAAGCGCATTTGCTCTTGCAAACGCCCGGTCTTCGATGCATGCAAGAGGCTGAAAATTCTTCAAGAATGGCTGCTGAATAATCCCAAGACTCTTAAAAACCAGAAAGAGTGGAACAACATTGTTGAGATAAGGAGGCTCATTGTAACTCCAACTAAAACGCATTGTCTTCGACCTGAAGTGGAGCTATCCAACAGAGTGCTCCGGGAATACAAGAATGTTGCTGACAGGTTCTTGAGGGTGACCTTTATGGATGAAGGCCTGCAGACGATGAATGCTAATGTCCTCAAGTCAGTCTCCATTACCCAGAAGACCAAGATTTTTAAAAGGGAATGACAAATAGGTTTTGTCTTTGGGGCCGGAGATACTCATTTCTGGCTTTCTCATCAAAGCAACTTAGGGACTAGTCTGCGTGGTTTTTCTCTGAGGACAAAAAAAATGATGTGAAAAGATTAGGGCATGGATGGGAAAGTTCAAAAACAGGAACACTGCAAAATTGGCTGCTCAGATGGGGCGGTGCTTCTCTTCCACATATGCGACTGCAGAAGGTCCACAAGAGGAAGTATATCATGATCTTCCAGATATTGGGAGGAATGGCTATTGCTTCTCCGATGGATTTGGCACTATAACACCTGACCTTGCCAGGGAAGTAGAAGAGAAGCTGAAACTGGAACTGGACATGCCTTCTGCATATCAAATTCATTATGCCGGTTACAAGGACACGGTAGCTTGCTAGCCAAGCAAAGGTGATGGGATTCGACTTTCTTTGAGGTCTAGTATGAACAAATTCCGGTCAAACCACACTACCCTGGAAATATGTTCCTGGACCAGGTTTAAGCCAGGCTTTTTAAATAGGCAGATTGTGACATTGCTTTCAGCATTAAAGGTTCCAGATGAGGTATTCTGGGACATGAAGGAAAAAATGGTTTTCAAATTAAACCTGATGTACCCCCCAAAAAAAATTAAACCTGATGCTTCTTGACTCAGATGTGGCATTTGATGTCCTTACATCCTCCTGTGCCGAGCAGGGAAACATTGCTGCAATAATGTTGAGTGCTGGTTTTAGGCCCCAGGCAGAAACCTAATTTAAAGGGCATGCTCACATGCGTACGAGCAGCACAACTGCAGGGCCTTAGAGAAAAGGCTAGGATATTTGTTCCCTCTGAGAGGTGGCCAATGGGGTGTTTGGATGAGCTAGGAGTTCCTGAAGGAGGTCAGTGCTTTATCCAAGTGTCTAGTCCAACCCTGGAGAACTATTTCATAAAACACGGCTGCAGATTCTCTGAGACTAAAAAAACCCGACAAGTGATTAAAGGGTGCGTTGTAGTAGCAAAAAGTCCATGTCTACAACCTGCTGATATACGGATTCTGGAAGCAGTTGATGCTCCAGAGTTACACCATTTGTATGATTGTCTTGTTTTTCCTCAAAATGGGGAGAGACCTCACACAAATGGAACTTCAGGAAGTGACTTTGATGGGGACCTCTACTTTGTCACGTGGGAAGAAAATCTCATTCCACCAAGTAAGAAGAGCTGGACTTTCATGCAGTATGATCCTGCAGGAGAGAAAAAGCTGCCCCGTAATGTTACACTTAAGGTAATTGTCGTTTAGCTAGGGTATTTGACGAGAATTGAGCTCGTTTGGTTTGGTTTTTCAAATGCTACTTGGAAAAACGTAAATACCTTTATATGAAAGTCACTTGAAAAAATGCAAGTAGTGTTTGGTAAAAAAAAATTTATGAAGCTACTTTGGTCTAAGTAGTGTTTGGTAATTTTTTTTTGCAAAGGACTTTGCAATTTTTATTTTTAATATTCATGTTTTGCCCTTATTACTGTTCATATTCTTCATCGTGAGAGTGGCCGGCGAAAAGCCGGCAAGGGCAGATCTGGCCGGCCAAGAGTCGGCAAGGTCACCTGACCCAAGCGACAGCCACCTGGGGTCGGGCAACCGCCCAGGCAACGTTGGCCTAGGTCGCGACCCAAGCAGCTGTCCCCTGGAGTCGCGCGACCCAGGCAGCCATCGCCTGAGGCCACGCGACCCAAGTGACGGCGCCTAGGCGGTTGCCCGACACTAGGCGGCCATCGCCTAGGTTGGGCGACCTCGCCAGCCCTTCGCCGGCCATATCAACCCTCACCGGCCTTTCGCTAGCCACCCTCACAGTGAAGAAGATGAACAATAACATGGACAAAATCAAAATAAAAAAATTTAAGTGAGGGTAATTTGGGAAGGGAAAAATAGGATTCAGCATTCCAAATGCTAGCTTTCGTTTTTCCGTTCCCGAAATGCTGAACCAAACGGGACCTCAGACTACGTTGAAAAGGAACAACTCCAATTTAGGTATGATGTGCCTTGGCATTTGACTTGTACTCCTACCACAATTATTTCATTATGCTTGAAGTAACATTGTGTGACACTCGCAATGCATCTTTCGCGTTATTTTTTTCTTGTTCTTATAATTAGCGGAACAATGGATCTTAACAGACATGTTGCAGATGTCCTTCATAAGGATAGACAAAATAAAGCACGAGTCTGTGTGCGTGAACACTTTTCGCTTACTATGGTCATTTTCTTTCTGCCACCTTGTCTGACCTAGTTTGATAGTGCCCGGTAGATTTTGTTAGATATTTCGGTAATTTTGAAATATTTGTTAGAATTTATGACCGCCATAAAGTCATCATTTTGTAACGGTTTTGCAACGGTTGTATAATGATTTTTTAACGGGTTTGTAACGTTTGATTTAATTCTTCGTAAAGCCTCCATTAATTTATAATGGCCATATAACGGTCACCTTTTTAATTACCAACTGTTTTATAATATTTTTAATGGCTTTTTTTCTTGTATCTATAAATTATTACTTTGAACATAATTGGAAAGTGTTATATATACATATAAAAACAAGAATATTGTTTGTTCTTTCTTTTATCTATCTTTCCTTTCTTTGCTGAGATATACACATAACGTTGTTCTTGTTTCTTCTAATATTCAGTGCGGAGTATAGAAGAAAGAAAGTCTGTTGTATCTTGCGAGGATAGCCGCTAGAGCTTTACGCACCGAGTTTCGTACTCCGAGGGATAGAGTTATCCTTAAGGATAGCGCTTGCACACCTCAAACATTTTGATATTATTTTCTCATGTTTTTTCAATAGGTTTCAATTCTTCTTGTTTTTTCATGTTATCTAACAATATTTCCAACAATCTTAAGGATAATGCCTTACGGATTCTCAACCTAGAACTTCCGCTGATACCACCGCTTTTGGAATTGACCAAGCACTCGGAGATGGTGAAGGACATATTCGTGGGCGGTTTTGTCTTAGGACATTACCGAGCATCAGCACAAAAGAGCTTTTTGTCATTTCGGTAAGGTTATTGAGTATCAAGTAAAATTGTCCCTTGGGGGTTTGATACCTATGTTTTTCCGAGATCTACTTCGATGTCAATGATGGCGTGTTGATTACGTGTAGAGTCATAGGCTTTAATGGATATGTCCGAATCTGTGGCATGTATGCCTATTGAGCACGCTTATGCTAGTGTTGCTTTCTCTTAAAGGAAGTGCTCATATTATGTTTTCATGTGGAAGTGTTCCATGGACAGAATGCACGTCTGTTAGAGAAAGTGAGTTCAATAGTCATATCATTCAATGTTAAACTTCACATGATCAGATCAGTGTCATTTGAAGTGTTCACCTTTTCTATTCATGCTTGAACCGAAAGCTATTGGCACATCAATTTAATTAGAACTTGGCTTGTAGAATTCTGTCATGCTTTCAATTCATGATATGGAAACAATGTGTCACAGTTCATGGGTTGCTAGTAATAGAATAGATAAATCAAGTTGTTGTTCATAGATTCGTTTCTATTGTACACTGTCATTTTTTTTTAACCTTTTTGCTCCTGTAATCTGGATACTCTCTGTCTCGTGTATGGATGGTGGCAGGTGAGTGGTGGTGTGGATCTCGTGGTGGTCGAAGACCATCAATGAGGAAATAAATGGCATATGTGGTTTTCTTTTGACAAGGCGTGTATAACTTGTTCGCCAGTAAAGCTTCTGTGCATTCCATTGTTCAATTGAGTGGATGCTGTTGTGTGGCTGTGCAATAAGTCTGGTTTGTTCTATATCTGTGGCTGTTCTCCATAGATTACGTATTATAAGAGCTAAGGAAAGGTACATCAGTTATTTAGTACAGAGTAGGCTGAATCAATGTGATTGCTGAAGGAAGTGCTGATTTCGTTTGCATATGAAGTGTTCATGTGGCTTCCAAAAAAAGGCATCTTCGCAGTTCCCGGCCACTGGGTGGTTCAACGTAATTCGTATTGCCGTGATTTTATTATTTGGTTTGAACTTATTGTTATTCATCGTCGTGTCTTGGTCTGTCCATCAACTACGATTTTGGCAATAGGTTGACGCACTGAAAATTCCTTTGAAATCCATTGTGTTTCCATTTTTACAAAAGCTTATTTCTGATTATTGTTAGTACGCTCAATCATTGCTAGATCCGATTTATCTCTCACTCTTGCCTTGTCACGTGTCTGACTAATTTTATAAATTTCATGGGTATTCAATGCCCCACGCATATATTGGTGACGCTTTTACTCCCATGCTTTATGTTACATGGTTTGGTTCTCTAGCGGTGCTGAATTATATGATTACTGCGGGATTACTCTGTTTTGCGTCCCACTTCCATGTTGAACTAAAATGAGAGAACCGAGTCATATAAATGCAGGAGTCATTTTATTTCATTTGGTCCATGTGCATAATGCTGATTTTAGTTTGGTCATCTACTTCAAATAATAGCACAGAAAATATATCTTGAAATTCTTATTTCTTTGGAAAGATAGATAGGGATACAGGTATTCTAAGGAGAACTAATTAGTGCTATTGATCTTGATATGATTCTGGTAGTGCTTGTTTCTTTTGCCACCTAGTTTAGTGTGAATAGATATATGGCTAAAGATTATTTGTTTCCCACTCTCTGGGATGCCTTGTTGTGATATAGTTAAGGCATTTTATATAGTGGATTTCCTATTGTATTAGAAGCATACAATGATGTTAACTAGATTTCAGATTTAGATGAGACACAATCCACTATAGGTTATGTATTCAACTTTGGTGGAGATGCTCCAGATTGGCATCAGTCAAACGAAAATTGTGGGGAAAATGACAATCCTGCTAAATCAAAAGTCAACTTGGTTGAAGCAGATGTTCTGATGATGTAACTAATGCGGTCATTCCCAAGCCAATATTGTGGCTAATGTGAAAGAATTGGTGGTAAACTCAAGTGTTACCAGGCATATATGTTGAGAACATAATGCTTTATCCTCCTACACTTTAGTAGAGGAAGGAGAAGAAAATATTTATCTTGGTGATTTGAGAACTGCTCAAGTTCTTGGGAAAGAGATAATTCTTCTCAAAACTAATATTTTAAAATGAGACTGAGTAGTTGAAAAACTTCTCAGTAGATTTCCTTTGGAAATGAAACGACACCTTTTATGTCTAGACATTGTGGTTGCCAAGAGGCAATATCCATTGCAAAAATGAAATTTTCAATGGTAAAAAGCGACACATCCGATTGAGACATAATCTGGTACTACAACTAATTAAAGATGGAATTATATCCATTGATTATGTTAAGTCAGAAGTGATTTTGGCCGATCCTCTGACTATACACCAATGGGAATGGAACAAGCCAGTTGAAGAAAATTAACAGTGATGGTAACCGAACTTATGTGATTGGCATTTCCATGAATTAGGTTCATACAGGTAATAGCAAGTCACTCTTTGATCTATGATGCACTATTAAATTTTTTTTTTGTCCCTCCTAATGTGAGAATAGTGCAAGTCTACAAGGAAAAAGAGGGTGAGTTGAGCTCTTAATGAAATTCTATAGCCATTATTGGTGGTGTATTAAACTGCATAATACACTTGATGGAATCACCTATGTAAGTGTGGAGTGGGGCTGCTCCTATGAGAATTATTAGCGATAATCCCCAGAGCACTTATAAATAAACCAAGCACGCGCATGGCCTATTAGCGCAAAACCGCGTTGAACAACAAATTTTGTGAGAAGTGTAATATGATTGGTGAAAATCATAATTCACAAAAGGAATTATTGGTTCATAGAAGTTTTCAAACTTCACCAATGATTTCGTGAATTATATTTCATTCTTTCTAGTGCTAGTTCATAGCCTAACAAGCACCAATTCTGATGCATTACGCTCCAATAACCAGCATTATTTTATTTTTTCATTTCAAAACCTTTTGAAATATATGAGGGATTGTTAGATATTTCAGCAGTTTTGAAATATTGGTTAGAATTTATGACCGCCATAAAGCCATCATTTTGTAACAGTTTTGTAAAGGTTGTATAATGGCTTTCTAACTGTTTTGTAACGTTTGATTTAATTCTTCATAAAGCCTCCATTAATTTATAATGGCCATATAACGGTCACTTTTTAAATTACCAACTATTTTATAACTGTTCTTAATGACTCTTTTTCTTGTATATATAAATTATTACTTTGAGCATAATTGGAAAGTGTTATATATACATATAAAAACAAGAATATTGTTTTTTTTTTGGTAAAGAAAACAAGAATATTGTTTTTTTTTTTTGGTAAAGAGAAAACAAGAATATTGTTTGTTCTTTCTTTTACCTATCTTTTCTTTCTTTGTTGGGATATACACATAATGTTGTTTTTGTTCCTTCTAATATTCAATACAGAGTATAGAAGAAAGTCTGTTGTATCTTGGGAGAGGATAGTCGCCAGAGCCTTAACGCACCGAGTTTCGTACTCCAAGGGGGGGAATTATCTTTAATGACAGTGTTTGCACGCCTCCGACATTTTGATATTATTTTCTCATGTTTTTTCAATAGATTTTCAGTTCTTCTTATTTTTTCATGTTAACTAACAATATTTCCAACATATTTTGCCCCTTTGTGGTTCATTTTGAGAAGATGCTTGTAATTTGGAAGTTTGGGTTGATTTGATCTGAGGAGTAGCAAAAGTATCTTGAAAACCAGTCTCCCAATTAATTTTCTTGGGACACTATAGAGGGACTGCGACCTGCACTCAGTATAGTTAATTCAAGATAGAGCATTAGCATCTTGTGCCACTATGCATTCCGATATGTATTGAGAGATATTTTAAGTTCTTCATAAGCACTTGATGGGCCTGATCTGTAAGTTTGCTGCATAATAGACTCCCACTTTCTCATGATGCGGCTCAATTTTGCACGACATGATCGACTTCTTTCTTAAGCAAGTTCCGCATGAGAACCTGGAGGCAATCTGCAATGCACACGTGGTTCTTGCTGACCGTGGATAACGTGGGGCTCTGGATGAGAATCGCATTCTATTGGCTACGTTGGCCGCCGCTGCTGTTGATTTTCCCAAGACTGGATCGCTTGTCACTATTCCTCGCCGTCTGAAACCAGAACAGTACCCGGACTTCATGGAAAAAGAGGAATACCAAACCTACAAATCAACTAAAATCTCAGGCGGACTCTACCATCAGATTAAAGATGCTTATGATGAAGATACGAATTCCTCTGAACTGAGTTGCGTCCCTGAGGATGTTCCCTATGATACGAGTCCTGAGGTCCAGGGTGCTGCAGATTTCATTTCCAGAGCGTGGGACTATAAGTGCACCTACGACGAGCAGCTGAGCGGCCTCCTGGGACAGTACAAAGTGAACAATGAAGAAGAGTTGGTGACCGGTCATGTTTGGTCCATGCCAAAGCATGCAAGCCGCAAGCAAGGGGAGCTGAAGGAGAGACTCGAGCACTCTTACGCTGCATTAAGGAAAGAATTCCGAGAGATATTCGAGATGTTGGATTCAGATTCTGAGTTGTTGAGCGATGACAAGAGGAATTTGATGTATGAGCAAAAGGCATCGGCTTGGTACCAGGTCACCTACCATCCATAATGGGGTGAAAGAAGTGGGTGGACTTGCATGAGCATGATGACGGAGGTACGAGCGCCTTGATGTTAAGCTTTGCTTGGATTGCTGCCGACTTCCCTGCTCGGATAAAGATTCGGAAGCAAAATGGTAGGAACCTTGACTCAGCCAAGCCCATCAACTTTCTTTCCAAGTGCATCGAGGACCATGTCTGAAAGCAGTGATTAGCTGCTCAAAATCCATGGTCGGGTCTTCGCGCAGGATTTCTCAGTTGCAAGTCCAGCCTGCCAATTGTAAGGGGGTATCCATCTGATACTTGAAATTGTTTGTACTGTGAATTTATCAATTATGATGAATTTAGGAAATTGAGGGCATTGGAATGAACCTTTGAATAAGTCTACAGATATGCAAAATGTGCTACAGATGGTTGAAAATGCAGCAGTCACGAGCTCTGTGAGATCTGTTGAACTCTGATTTTACAGGTGAAGTTTGATGACGCTGACGTTCTTATTTTGCTGGAAGAAGCTTGTACGAGCTATCGATGTATTAACTTCTTATAAATCAGAACATGACCCAACTCACCTTCTTTTACAAGGGAAAAAGATTAGACGGTGCTCTAGCTTCTTGGTTTAGGTGCCCTAATGGAGTCGTTAATTGCATTAGCTTCTTATAATATGCTTGCTAATTAAATATCGTTAATTACTTGATTTAGCCAATTGTTGCTCAATGGGTCGGTTCCTCACATTTAATTCCTACCCAACCTATGTTTGTCATGCATTTCTTGCACTTTGTTA